>CP130733.1:14507002-15107002 GCA_030553155.1 Nippostrongylus brasiliensis | reverse complement strand
TGTCACAAAAAGTTAAATAAAAGGGAAATTATAGTAAAGTTATGATTAATTTCCGTAGTAGAAATTATAGGATGTTATGACATGTACATAACCATACTAAAAAGAAAGGGAAGTGGAAAATGTGATTGCCTTTCCCGTCCAAATTCAGTCAAAACTCCAACATCCAGCCGTATCCGGCCAAAACGCTAAAAAACCAGCGATAATAGCGTGACCATAAACCTCGTAACCAAGGCAGGAATCCTTTGAGGAAAACGAACTACAATAATAGCTATCGACGCCCATAATAATGCGGAAAAAGCACGCGGGTTTCTCTAGCAGACCATCTGAAGACCGAAAAAACACTAGAAACTGGCTCACAGTTACCGGCCAAATGGAGCAATCAGCAGTGACGACGCCGATAAATTTAGGATCCCGAAAACGTTGCAGTTTCGCATTTCGGAGAAAAACTTTGGTGATAGCCCGGTGGAATGACATAAAATTGGTCAGAAAGGAGTCCCTAAAGGAGGATTTGTAACCTTCTAGAAGAACTATAGTAAAGGGAATCTTTAAAAAGTCGGTGCTGATCACGCGTCTGAGAGAGCGCCATGCATTCTTCTTTTATTCAGAATCGTAGAGATTCGGTGAATGCGTATTTGGCCTACTCATTGACGTTTGCGGGCTAGGCTAGAGGTCCTGTACGAGCCACCTTCTTCACCCTCACAGATTAGCCTGGCACTAATTTACTCGAGGTATGGGCGGCTTGGTTAGAAGGGCAAAGAACGATCGCTTGACCAGGTGGGGATCAGTAGCTCCCCTTACCTTTGCATCAGGCGCGCCAAAAATGGTAATAATTTTCTTTACCAGCTCCTCAATCAATGTAAATCAGAAAATAAAAATTGAAGCTGAAGGAAAGTAGGAAGAGAGACAGGAATGAGGGCGAAGTGCTTTGTTCACTTGGACTTATGCCCGTAATTTCCGTTCTACTACTTTACACACAGGTGATTTTTGCATATCTATTAATTTATATATGAATACCAAAAAGAGTGGCACTACAATCCAAACAGGACGCAGTAGCAAAAAATTCGATGCATGTTGATAATGTGTGCTGCAAACCGTAACCGTCGTCATCGTAACCTTCAACGTTTTGTGAATCTCGAATCAATGGTGAAATAGCAATTTTTGATTCTGGAAGTGAAGTTATGTTGAGTAGATATTTTCTGTCATAGTCCAATCAAAATCGAAACAAGTTTTCAATTTTTGTTCGACATTAACCCATCAAAGCATGGAGGAATTACCTGCGAAGTGTTGACAAGAAAGATCTAGAAGTTAATTTGCTTCCCATTTAATTACTAAATTTCTCTTGACTGTCAACCAATGAATCAGCAGCCGTCACAGAACGCCTTTGTGCCGTTTTTTCTTCTTTTCAAATGGGTCACAGCTGACAAAGGTCTCTCGTTGGTCCGTTTGCTACTCTGGAGGTGGTGTAATGTGGACTGCGCAGCAGAGCACCTGCTGGCCCAACTCGCCACCCTATCAGCCCCGGTCACCAATGGGTTTAATACCTGTGGTCATTAGTTGTTTATGAGCACGATTTACGACCGTCACACCGGCTCAACGGCTGTATATCGGTAGAGTTCTCGCCTACTTAGCTCCGTCAGGCGGAAGGAAATTCAAAAACAAAAAGTAGAAAATAAAAAAACAGCAGTGTAGGAATTAGAAACTGTGAGAAATTCAAGAAAGACTATTTACTGCGGATTTCAATGAATCATAGAATTTCATGGAAGAAGTTATAACCAATATAAAGTAGGACGCAAATGGGGAGGAAAGTAACGAGAAGTGGAGAGTTGAACAGTTTGACGGCAATAGCTGTCTTGCGTTGGACCGCCGTGGGACACGCGCTCGCGCACGTGCGCATGCGGCATGAGCCACCGGTGGCTCACAGCGTCCACATTTCCCGACCCCTTTTTAGGGCTCTTTTTGTAGATTTTTTGCTTATAACGATCATTTTAACACTGAGAATGGAGTGCGTGATTCTAGGGACGGATCATAGTGTAGGAATGAGTTCGACCAGTTCTTGCTAGAGAGCGACGTGCTAGAGAAAGCCTTCCGTAGCCAATGCTTCGGTGTAAAACATGAGCGTTGTCCATAAGATGTAGCTATTCGTAAAATAGGTTTACTTTACTCTATCGGGGTTTATATCCACTGCATTATCTGAAGTCTGAAGTATGATCTTTTGCTTGTATTGCAACATTGTATCCATTCCTGATAAAGGGCTCCTTCGAAAGATGACGCTTTGTTGCTCAATATTATTCGGTAATTACTTTCTACATAAATGAGGGTACGAAAAAACTATCCACGGTCGTAATAGTGTTGGACGAAGTATCGAAACAACACCGGATTCGTGATCAGCACTGAAAGATGATCCGTATTCGAATTATTAGATGTATTATTCAGACTAGCTTTACTTTTCGGATTCTGGTGTTTCCAAAACTTCGGCAAACTGAATTAACTGAAGGAAGGAGGAATATGTACATAACATCGAAGATACTGTTCTAGAGAACCAATGGAGAAAAGTATCTTTGGCAATATAATCGTTGCCGCGCTCACTTTCGCTGGCTATTGCTAACATTGTTCAAAATATCTTAGAAAGACAAACAACCTTTTTCTTGCTTACTCATGTTGAATATCATACTTCCTTGGGGAATTACAAAACAAAAAAGATTAGCAAAGAAGGTTTGCAACAGCCAGAAATATGCACGTGAAAGTTATGAGCCACCGGTGGCTCACATTTTCGTCAGTGTTAATGGTCTCCGCCGACCACTGAAGGAATGTAGCAGTTTTCGCCATGTCTACCGAGTTTGCCAGTTTCACTTCACCTCCGATGAGAAAAAAAGAAGCAATTTGGGAATTAAAAAAGAAAGTCAGATGAAGGAGGACCATTGAGATCCAAATGAGTAGCGATGGCCTGCAACACCGCTGCCAACGACTGCTAAAATTTTTTGGCGCAGAAAAAAAGAACTGCCAAACGGGCCGTTGGTGGATCGCTTGACGTCTCGAATGCATACTTGTTTTTCATCGCAGCAGAGTGGGGTGGGGAGCCATTTAGGATGGGGATAAACAATGAACGTTTGTGGCCGACGTCGTCTCACAACGACTTCCGAGAGGAGACGACCAGCCGATGGGGGACGTTACATGGCCGCTGAATCGACCGACTACTCACCCAACTCGGAGATGAGCTTTTGCCCACCACTCGTATCATGTCCATTTGCCCCAGGCAGTAAACATCGACCATTCCGAAAAGTTAGCCTCACTTGTTGATTAGCCTCACTCAACTGGAGTACTGATGACTGGGAATGGGTCTGAATGGAGGATACATGGCTTAACTCGTACACCTGACGAGCTTACAAATTGCATTCTGTTCGGTCCTACTGCCTGAAGTGCTCATAAAAAGGTTGTTTCATGAAGATCTAGTTGGTCTTTATTTATTTATTCATTTATTTTTGTTTATTCATTCGGGGCATGGGTCAAAGTCGCACGTGGTAACTTTCGTCAACAATGATTAATAGTTGAAACAACATTTGTGTTTGCTTGTACAAAAGTACAAGAACACCTTAAAGCAACCTCATCAGCAATGAGTAGTAGTTAAAATATGTTAGGCGATGCTTATTTGAAAGAGATTAGTAAATTTCTGAATTACTGCATAGGGAGGCGGTGGACCGACGACGTTTTGATTCCAATGATCTTTCCAGGTTGAACACGTATCACGTAGTGTAAATCTAAAGACACCGAAACTTAGAAAATGAGACACCTAGGCTATTGGTCAAATATATCGGCCAGTTGTTAAGATCTGACAGGGAAACAGCGCTTCAATGCGGCACGGGTAAAAATGGAGAACCGTCAGTGGGATCCTCTGTGATTGAAAATGCTCCAGGGCAGTTATGGTAAATCCGTGCCGTACAATGATTAGTTCTGCACCTTGTACGACACAGGATGCTGCCAGTATTCAGCATCCATTCGAGTTCTTATTTTCCGATGTTCGCTTTCGTTAATGTTTTCCTGGTTGTGTGTCCTACTTGCCATTATCAGTTCAGCAGAGCGATGTGCGTATTAGAAGTAACCAAAGTTTAGGATAAAGTTTTACATGTGGTGTTGCATTAGACATATACGAGGTCCAGAAAGGATCAAGCAACAAAGGAAGACGCTAACAGAGATGATAAAAAATTGCACTCATACAAGAAGGATGTGCTTGGTACAGTCGTTGGAGGCACTACTGACATTCGCATGGTCGAGCGATGAATCTCCGCTCGGGCTGACAAGCCCTCCATCCATCCGGGTTGTGCGATATGGTACCGCTCTAGTTTAGGAAGGTAAATACACTGACTGGATATAGCTGCTGGCCACCGCAAGTCACTGTATAGGCCAAATTCACCAAGGCTCTACGGTTTTGAATTGAAGACGAATGCGGCGGCGTGTGCTTAGAAGACCGATCAACGCCTAATCCTTTACTTTTACCCAGACACGAAAAGATCCAGGAACACTGCATCACGTCCAAGGGACACCGGAAAGGCGCTCCACAAGAAGCGAGTAAAATCGAAGTGAAGGGAAACGACAGCGAGGTGCATCAAAGATGAGATAAAAGGATGTGATCAAGCAACAAAAATATCATTGAAGTGGGTGCAACGCTGCAAGACGCCACGTGAAGAACTAACTGATGGGAATCGTTCAAAATCCCACAGACATTTTATTCTATTTTATTTTACTTACACTGTTAGAGTATTGTAGGAATAGAGAGCTTAACAAATGGTGAGCCTAGTGAGCGATGATAAACGGGGTGAAAACTGGAGCAAAGAGCCGGAAGTACGAGCGGAGCAGGAAGTCAAGGCGTGTCCAGTCACAGTTGCCAATTTGTGTTTATTTATGTTGTTTCTGGTGGATGCTGCGTGACTGCTGCTACTTCAGCTGAGCGACATTGCTCACGAAATAAACACAACAACTAACAACAAGTCACTCATGTAAATGAACCCTGCAGTCTGAGAGTATAGAAAACGACGTCGCGTCGAAAAAGCAAACAATACAAAGGGATTACGGTGGCTGAATAATAATGACGAACGTGTCGAGTTGTTGCACAGCAAACAAGTTGCGTCTGTGTAGGCTGGACGGAAAGCAAACAAGCAGTTTCCATGCCAGTAATCGGCACAAGTGAAATCCGTGGCCTTTTGCCGCAAAAGAAAAAGAGTTTAAAGAGAATAACAAACGAAGTGGAAATGTATACCGTCAGGTGATCAAAATTCGTTAAGCCAACGACCTTAAATAACGTGATTAATTCAAAATGAAGGTGAAAAGGGCCCGCGTGATGCAGCGATAAGAGGTGCTACTGACACCCGTACGGTCGAGAGAGCGATCTTGGCTCGGGCTGAACAAGCCTTCCATTCCTCCAATGCCGGGTAAATTGTTACCAGACTTGTCTGGCAAGGTTGCTTGGTATAGCGGCTGGCCAATGTGTAGGCCGAATACGCTTTCACCGTGCCTCTACGATTCTGAATAGAACACGAATGCGGCGACCGACGCGTCCTTCCGGGACTGGTCAACGCCGGTATCTTTACCTTTACCGTTCAAAGGTAGAGAAAAAACCTTAGGTAAAAGAATAGCAGAACATTAAAAAAACCCAAGCGCCAAGTTCTCTATTCATTAGCCCTCGTCATTGTAGTATAAACTTTCCGCTAGTCATTACGTCTTTTAATGTTACTAGGTGTTAAATTTTAAGCAAAAGAATTCTTGAAAAACTGCTGGCATTGCTAGCGCAGACACTTTTCCCAGGTGAAAACATGAGAAAGCAACATACAAAAGACTGTGTCATCAAAACATTATTGTTTTGTAAAATTCTCCGAGTTCTCTCTTCTTGAAAGCTCGGCATGATGTTACAAAATTCGTCTACTGCTGGCATGATGTTATGGCCATAATAAATTTGATCCCCCATACTAACCTCGTTCGGCACTGTAACATATATACGAATATTGTTGTTTTGCTAAACTTTTAACGTACTACATTTTCCGGGATGACTAACAAGGATGACATTTAGCCAAGTGAACTCAAATCCTATGTTTCATGCCAATTTACTTTTGAAGGTAACAGACTGGTAATTTATTACTATGAGAAAACCTTGAGTTGAATATCGAAGCCATAAAGGTTAGTAAGGCACTGAATCCTGAGGGTTATCGCACGATTTAGCAACAGTTACTAGGCAACCATTTTCCCATGCGTTCTGGCATTCTTGAAAAAAAAACTGACTTCCCAGCTACCGAACGATAGAACAAAATTGGAAAAAATCCTTGTATCCTGGAAAAAGCCAGGAATTAAGAGATCCTCAAGGAGGAACACCAATTGAGGTTCAGCTGCCAAAGAAGCTTCTGCATCCAATTTTTACTCCAGAAGTCCAGATGGTCGCTAGTGGCGCAGTGGTAAAATGTGCTACTTCCAACAGCAAGCTCGAGCGATCGATCCTCGCCAAGGCTAACCAAGCCTTCAATTCCTCTGAGGGTTCGACAAATTGATACCAGACCTGTTTAAGAGAGCGTCTGACTTGGTATGGTCCACCATAAGCCATTGTATAGGTTAAATATACATTCACCAGCCTCTACGATTCTGAATGGAAGATGAATGCGCGGCGCGTCCTCAGCGAACCAGTCAACGCTATCCATGCATCGTTTACCTATACCCAGCGGTGAGCGGTGATTCACAAAGGCGATGAACCACCAGATGATTTCCCGGGTATCAGCAATTTGCAGAGATTAGCGAAGATCCGATTTCCTTGTGTGGCCGCCACTGAGCGGCTGCGAAAGGGCGATAATTAGGAGATGGCCAAATTTTCAGCTGATGATGCATGGCTCAGCGAATGCATTGGTGGCGAATCGCCAAAAAACCTACGAACAATTGAGCCTAAAGGGAGAGAGCTCTGAAGGAGAACTTCCAAAAGAATTTTTACCACTGAAAGCATAAAAAAACTTTGAAAGGTAAAGCTTCATGCTTGTAGCTCTTTATGTTTCTTCCGATTTCAGACTTATTGAGGAAAGCGTTATAGGTAAGAGGTAAAAGGTGAAGGTATCGGCATGATCAGGCTACTAAGGAGGCGTCGTCACATTCGTATTCAGTTCCGAATTGCAATGGCATGCTGAATGCGTACCTGGCTTATACAATGACTTTTAAACAGGTTAAGACATTGACTTGGTAAAGCCTGGCCAGCCGCTTTACCAAGCCAATGTCTTAACCTTTCCAGACAAGCCTGGACCAATTTACCCCACCAGGACGGATGGAAGATAAGGTTAGACTGGGCCGGGATCGACCGCTGCATCATGCGAGTGTCAGTAGCGCCTCTTTCACCTGCACCACGTGGGTCTTGAGGAAATCGTTAAATTGTCAAATTACTCTATTACGACTACATTTCCGCGGTGTCACCTAGGTCAGAGCTTGAAAAATTGAAAGCGTTTAATTACAATACTACCAATCGAAATACCATTTCACTAGAGGAAGATGGTCCTTAGAATTAAAAGACCGTGAGAGAAGGCTCTCTCTAGGCTATTCAGCATCAACTGAATCGCAACCATATTAATCTGAATGATTTGTAGAACGTTCACGAGTATAGAGTGACGGATCTTTGGCCTCAGGGTATTCAGAGAAACTTCAAGAAACTACGGAAAGCTCGATAATGATAAAAAGCACAAAAGCAAAAGTACAAAAGCAGTCTACTGAAACTAACTGTGACACCCCAGAACCCACACTTTCCGTGCTGAGCGACGATTGAGGACTATGGCAGCGGTCAGAATCCCACAAGTCCATTGAAAAGTGCGCCCGGTCAGGCAATCTTATTCTCCAGCTTCCATTGGTTGTATGTGAAGCATGATAATCAGAGTCGAATGGAAAGATGGAACATGAGCTGGATTGGAGAGCTAGTTACCCTGCCAGTGTCCAGCCACCTACCTTTGAAGGCTTCGGAGCAACCGATAGGCATGAAGGATTTTCACTAAAGTATCCTGGGGTAAGAAATGGCGGGAACAAAGCGAATAGATCGCCATGGAAATATTGAAGGACGGAAGAGGAATCGTTGAGGAGACTCAGGGGAAGACTAAGGGTGAGTTTCCAGCGAAAGTGTACGTCTGGCGAAGCGATAATAACAGAGGAAATATGTCATCTGCAGAGCCATTAATTAAGGCGGAGACTAACTTGGAAATGTCGATGTTCAGACGCTGACAGTGGGAACCTCGGTAAGCTTCCAGGGGAGAGATATTGGATGAGTCATTCAAATGATCCAGAGGATACTGCTTAAGATTACTCAAACGCCTCAGGCAAAACTAAGTAGGAACCGGTCAGCTGAGTTGCCGAGCGTAAGCTGTGAGCTGCATCTATCGGGCATTCAAATACGCGAACCACATCAATCACGCTCGAAACGAGCCGCACAACGACAAAACCGCGAAAACATCTAAACGCGGCACTGGAAGAGTGAAGAACCACAAGAAAGGAAGCTGCCTAACGTCGTTATTTGCTGGAATTGCTGTTGGACTGTTTTCATCCATAAATACAGCGAAATTTTCAGCAGGCTTTTCAAGTTCGGGTCCAAAGGGGGGAGGGACAAAACCACAATGGAAACTCACAGATAAGATCACAATTTCAATATTAACGAAGGTAAAAAGGTGCAGGTAAGTGGACGGTATCCATCAGCACGCGCCACGCACGCATCTTCCATTCAGAGTTTAACAATAAGTGGCATGGTGAATACGTACCTGGCATGTACAGTTACATGGAGGGGTCAGCCGGTGTACCACATCAGTGTTTTTACCTTCCCATGCGAGTACTACCATACCAACTTGCCCGACCTTTGAGGGATGGAAAGTTTGGCTAGCTCGGGCCGGGATCCAAGAAGAAGAGAAAGAGATTTTCGTTGACTGAAGAATCCTGAGGCGGTCTGAGCGCCTCTTTCTAGCCGTTGTCAACCGGATAGATCAGCAATGGAGCTCGTTTGTGTTCACATATCCCATCAAAATGGCAAAGAGGACTGGACAATGCCTCACATAGATGCTGCCGTCCATTACGCTAATTCAAAGCACTAAAAAGCTCGTTCGAAAGAGTGCGTGTGTACTTCTGGGAAAGAAATGTTGTTAAAGTAATTAAATACACGCTACATGTTCAGCACCAAGATGAATGGTTGTCGCTAAACCGGAGAAAGAAGTGGAACAGCAGACTGATAATGTGCTGCGTAATTAGTTATTTGTTGCAAAATGGCGTAAATAGCGATTTTCCGGGTTTAATTGTGAGAGAAAGTTGATCGGCGGAATGGCCTTGAGACTAATTGTAAGTGCTAGCAGTGGAATGCCACAATCCGATAAAACTACATAACTAACTAAAATATAGGCTTCAAGGCTTCGAAATGTAATGCGAGAGAACTGAATTCAGGGGCATAGTGAAAATCAGGTTTAAAAAAACAAGGTTATAGATTCATAAAAGCTATGCTCCACCACTGAAGAAGTCCGCCTTATCGCCATCTTTTCCCACTGTTTTCATTGAAGAAAGTTTTTCAAGAAAGCCAAGGCTTACTCAATGGATGCTGGGAAGGATTCGGAGAAATGACTATTGTAGTGAGCGAAATGTATACAGTAGAAAGTTAAGTCAGAAACTTTTTTGAAATTGCTTGTTGGAAAAGCAACAATTAGAGAAATTAACACATAAACAAATCAACAAAGAGACAACAAGCGTATTTATAATTATGTACCAAGAGATAAAACAAAGGGAAGGAGAATTTCGGATTTTTTGATCGTGGAACGGTTCTATATACTGTATCTACACATATCTATAGTGTCAAGGAGCTGGCCACGTTCAGACGATTCGCCGAGCTCCGGCCTACTCTCAAGCAGAAGCTACTATTGAAAAGAAACTCCCTTGTCTGAGAATGAGTAATTCTTCGTTGGCGCCCCGACAGACGACCGAAAGCGGAGATTCTTCACGGTCGGAGCACCTGGTTCTTACAATTAGATTACAAAACTAACTCAGTGTCAGGGCACCAAACGTTGTTGTTTTCATTCAGTTTGTTTGAAAATTTTATAAGAAAACAAATAATGATAGACATGAGCTTAATGTTCTGAGGTCAAGGATTGGACAGAGCCCACCCACAGAGGTCCTCTTTATTTAAAAAAAAGGTCTGATTAGAACAGTACTGTTCATTCATTCATCCTCTATTTATAAAGACATGAATTGAAACTCTAGAAATATTGAAGGGGCAACTGGCGCCGCGTTCAGAGCACCTATTAGTAATAGTTTGGCTTTCATTTTATAGGCACTTAATAACGAAGCGCTTTCATTGAACAGGAGCCGATACCAGTGTGGTGAGATACTTTACCTAGCTGATTACTTCTAAGCTAGCTTTTTGAAAATACATTCTGATTGGCATTCATCTACTTCTCTGAGTGATAGGCAACGACTTTAGGGTAAAATGATTGAATATTGAAGGTAAGCGTGACGTTTCGAGGGCTTGATTGCTCGATCAAACCTTCGAAGAGTCTTCATCTAACGAATTGTAAGAGCTACGACGAACTATATCATAGAGCGGTCCTAGGCGCGGATATCAACCGGACTAACAACCCCATAAAGTTGATTTGCTTGGCGTTCGTAGCCATTTATACTGAACGTCACGCTTAACGACTATTCAACGTTCAATAATTTAACCCCCCCCCCTGTGTCCTTATCGATCGCTCAGAGAAGTAGCTAAATGCCATTTAGAACGTAATTTTGAAAAGCTAGCTTAAAAGTGATCAGTTAGGTAAGGTATCTCATCACACCGGTATCGACTCCCACTCCGATATCACATTAAGCCTCTCCATATCAAGATGATAAAGGGTGTCCTAATGTCCCCAAAAGTCTTACACCGCAAGCAGCTTGTAATATGAACAGAAAACGAATTGTTTTCGGCAAAAAGTGGCTCCCAAACTTTCGTTGTATGACTGGGACCGCTCACTAGGCGTCGAAGCGTTGAAGTACACTTAAAAATTGTAACCTTGACTTTTGCCAAAGCTATTCAGGTTCTCCACTAGTTCACCACCTTATTGACACCTTGTCTGTAGCATAGAAAAATAAATTTAACTCATATTTAGTCAACAGATCCGAATTTTCCTTTACATAATTTTACAATTTACTAGTAGCATAGTCTCTTATGAAACGCTCTTCCCTCCGGAAAAAATCATTGCGGAGTGATAATTTCAATATGCTTTCCGCGCTATTTTGTATATAAGCTTTTCCACAAGAAGGTCGAATCGTTGGTTCGTAAATAAGAACTTCTGTTCTACATTTCCCTAAGGCAAAAGCCAGAAGAACAAAGGTAAAAGGTAAAGGGGTCGGCATTGGTCAGTCCACTAAGGACGCGCCACGCATTCGTGTTCCACTCAGATTCGTAGAGGCACGGTGAATTAGTATTTGGCCTATACAATGACTTACGCGGGTCAACCGCTCTACCAAGTCGGTGTCTCTACTTTCCCGGCACATCTGGTACCAATTTACCCGACTCCGGAGGGATGGAAAGCTTGGTTAACCCGGGCCGGGATCGATCGTACGACCGTGCAGTTGAGAGTAGCACCTCTTATCAATGCATCACACGGGCTTAAGAAGGCAGGAGAATAATATATTGGAATCAATAACAGCGATGATATGTTCAACGGTGAGAGAACTTGGGCCTTCGAGAAGTTATATAGTTTATGTTCGAGGTTTTGCTTCGGATTTACTTGGCAATCAGTCGGCGCGGCGACGTGGCTGAGTGGTGTACGCTAAAGAAAATATATGGGACTCGGCTGGAGCGCTATGCAGCTGTCTTAAATGGGCCATCGCGATTAATGAGCTGTGAACGAACCGTCGGCAGATCGCAACGAAAAAGAAAAAGCGCTGTAAAAAGCACTCCGTTAACCAGGCAACGGCTTGGGTGAGCTTCTGGAAAAACTCCACTCGGCTAGATAGGTCTAGAGAGGGAATGCAGGAATAGGAAGCCACTAGAACCAGTTGGTGTATAGAAGCGAAGCAGACTGACGAGGAGAATTGGACCGTACTATATTCATGAGGTCTCTTTATGAATTATTTGACAGCGACGGCCAATAAATCGCTGTAGTGCTCAAATGAACTTAACGACGTGGTGTGGTACGTGGAGTGGTTTAGGTAGTTGGAGGGAAAAAATGTTAATGGAATCGTATACGACAGAAAGAATGAGCATCCTTGACGGGTCGATAGGTTTTCTCGTAGTTTTTTCACACCAACTCAGCTACCCATGATTTGACAGAGGAGCTCGATCCATCAAACCACATTAGCTGGCCATCTTCGAGACGTTAGAGGAACAACGAGGTACGGTATATGGATGCGTACAGGATTTTCTCCAGTGGAATTTTTATTCGTTCGGTAGTTGGCAACAAGGAATTGGTAGTGTATACCAGCTATAGTTGTGCTCTCCCAAAAATTTCGAATAATCGAATATATTCGAATATCGACGATTTTCGAACGTTCGAATTCGAATGTCATTCGAAAATCGCGATTTTTCGAGCATTCGAATTCGAGTACATTCGAAAATCGCGATTTTTCGAGCATTCGAATTCGAATACATTCGAAAATCGCGATTTTTCGAGCATTCGATTTCGAATACATTCGAAAATCGCGTTTTTTCGAATGTTCGAATTCGAATATTCGATTTCGAATAGAATTATTCGAATTCGAACGTTCGAATATTCATTCGAGCACAACTATAGTTCGAATGCGAATGTTTCGAGCATTCGAATTTGAGCATTCGAACTCGAATACATTCGAAAATCGCGTTTTTTCGAATGTTCGAATTCGAATACATTCGAAAATCGCGATTTTTCGATCATTCGAATTCGAATACATTCGAAAATCGCGTTTTTTCGAGCATTCGAATTTGAATATTCGATTTCGAATAGAATTATTCGAATTCGAACGTTCGAATATTCATTCGAGCACAACTATAATACCAACCAAACTCGAACATTTCACTGGCAGCAGACCAGGGACTCCCTTGTAATCCGAAACTTCACCCCATGAAGATAATGCTCAATTTCGGTTGGAAGTAAAGAAACTTATTGACCGAACGCTGCTAACTGCGACGTTATTGATACTGACGGTGTCTGCCGCAGCCAGCTAGATTGTAACGAAGCAGTTTTTCGTGGAATACAGGACAACATCTCCTTCATTCACTATGACCCACGATTACCGTGAGAGACGGGGAAGGATAAAGGTAAAGGTAAAGTTGTCGGCGTTAATCAGTCCCACGCCATGCATGTGACTTTGCCTTTCCAGAATTGTCTGGTACCAACTTATCCAACCACGAAAGGATGGATGGATCGGTTATCCCGAGCTGGGATTGCTCAAGTAGTAGTAGCGTTGTACCTCCCACCACTGCATTAGGAAAAATAAAGGTAAAAGGCAAAGGTGTCGGCGTTGATCAGTCCCCTGAGGACGCGCCGCCGCATTCGTGTTCAATTCAGAATCGTAGAAGGCTGTGTGAATGCGTGTTTGGCCTTTACAATGACTTGCGGGGCCAGCCGCTATACCAAGTGAGTGTTTTTACCTTCCCAGAAAACTTTGGCACCAATTCATCGACCCCTGAGGGATTCGACCGTGCGGGTATCAGTAGCGCCACTTGCCACTGAACCACGCACGCCTACTGAGAAGAGGGGTTGGAAAAACTTCAAAATTTCCATTGGCATATCCTGGCCCATCCAATTGGGCATTACCCCAGGAACTATCTCTTGTTCCATGCAATATCCCTACAGCTACTAGAAAAGAAGCTTGACAAGTTCGATCAGCTTGAAAGGTGCCTTGGTGAGTATTTCCATCAAAAGTGCAGAGGTTATGCTGTCACCATGTGTGGTGACAACATTGCTCGAATAATTACGCAGAGTGCTGAAACTATTTTCGCAGGAACAAGCCGGCTTATTGTCGATTTATTCGCGGGTTGTGATCTGAACTGCTTTACGATGCGAGGATCGCTTGTTCTTTTAAAACGTGGGCGACGCTCGAATGAATCCTGCTCAGTTTCAAGTGCTAATGTACGTTGAGTATGCAGAATGTGTTACAATTCCGACGGATCCCTTCATCATCATTTCTTTCGAAATGAGTGAACTAAAATATTAATGGGAAGTCATCCTATTACTTCGCAGCACCAAATGATGGTTTCGTTGATATCAGATATTAGCTAGTTCTGAGAAGTGAAACAGTCAGGACGCAAATAGACCAGTTATACATGGGACACCTTGATAGTAAGATCATATGAGGCAAGGATTCCACTTGTAAGGATATTTAGAGAACGGAGATCCATGTAGCCGTCAAAGGAGATGTGAGAGCATTCAACGGAGCATTTAGGAAGCGGAAGGTGGTTGGCATGACTGATAGCGATTGCGGACGAGTAGTGGCCGGCCGGAAACTCGGCCAGCATTCCAAATTGCCCGCCGTTCTTTGACATGACCGACGGCGAGCAATCCGTCCGTCGGTCAGTCCAACTATCGTTGAAACGCAATTAGAATTAGCGCCCGACGCTAAATTAGAGCCGCAGAGATGCTGGCCTGCATTAGACGGCAATCTCCTGGGTGTTGTTCAGCCGCTTGTCGGCACAACTTCCCGGCTACACGACTCAGCGCTTCATCTAGCTCACTGAGCACAACTTATAGTTAGAGGCACTTCAGCGAAAACAGACTGAGAAGACGGAAAATCTGAGAGTAGTGGACGATTTATCAGAGCGACACCAAGCTGCTCAGCAGAGAACCTAACGACTGCTCTCACTTTAACCTTATTACATGCTTATCTGCTCTACATCATTTGGGACGCCTAGGATTTCCTATGCTTCGACAATTTTTGCAATCGATTGATATCGGCAACCCTCTACGTGGTAACTCGAAAATTTCAGCAACTAAATTTTGACAAGCAAAGTCGTCAGTCCCGTGAGACGTTAGACTCGCTACTCAACTCCAAGCAGCAGCAACTAGATAAGAAAGCCACTCAAGTCTGTAAAAAGATAAAGTGATTTCCCAACGCTGATTAATCCCCTGAGGACACGGCCAGCGCATTCGTCTTCCATTCCAAATCGTACATGCTGGTTAAGCGAAAATTTGGCCTAAGCATTGAATTAAAGACTTGGATTTCCCAGATAGTTCCTGGTAGCCATTTATCCTACCCCAGGGGATGTAAGGCTTGGTTAACCTGGAAAGGACACAAGTCTGGAGCCAATTTACCCGAATCCAGAGGTATGAGAGAGCTGGTTGCCCCTGGACTGGTCAAGCTGGGCGGAAGCAGCTCTAAGAGAAGATTGCTGGGAATCGCACCAGCAGGATACTTCACTCAGGTAGTTACCTTTGGGTGCACCACTCGTTGCCCTTGTCTTTATCGCTGTCAGATGTCAGTGCCATGGAGGCTGCACTATAAGGGCGACGGGTATATCCTCAAAGGCAGAACAGAGCTTGAACAAGTGATGGAAAACTAACAGTAGGGTTTAAAATTTCATCCTACTGTGATTTAAACGCAGCACCTTTCAAAATACTTTGTCATTGGGCGCCCGTGGTGCAATGGTAAAAGCGCTACTGATATCTTCACGGTCGACTGATTCATCCCGCTAAGCCTACCCAAGCCTTCCATCCCTTCAAGGTCGGGTAAACTGGTACGAGCCTTGTCTAGGAAGATAAGGACACAGTCGCGGCATAGAAGATGGCCCGGCAAGTCATTGCCTAGGTCAAATACGCTTTCACCACGTCTTTACGGTTCTGTATGCTGCATGAAGCGTTCTCAAGAGACTAATAACGACCTTATGTTTACCTTTACCTTTTCCACCGACAAAAATGGCAGGTGTACTGAAAGAATTCAGACGAAATTTCATAGGAACGTTAGAATTGTTGATCGATGGCCGAGATAGATTGTTTCTAGCGTATTCAATACATATCTCAGCTGTTAAAGTGGAATCGATGGCGTTGACAAGCCTCGAGGATGCGCCATCCATACATTTCTTATTTAGAATTGTAGAGGCATGGTGAGTCACTTCACAATAACTTACGGGACCGGGTGCTGGACCAAGTCAGTGTCTTCACCTTCCGAGATAAGCCTGGTACCAATTTACCCGACCTCCGTGGTATGGAAGGCTTGGTTAGCCTGAGAAAAGATCGATCGCTCTGTCATTTCAGTGGAGATAGCGCCTCCTCCCACTGCATCATGCGCGTCAATTTCGTCTGAATCCTGTAAAAAATGTTTTCCAAAAAACGCTACCAACAGGCCAGTCATTCTCCAGAATTGGCCATTCTGCTTCGACAAGATGCATCTCATACAGATGCTGAATGATCCATCAAAGGCAAAATGCGGTCTGAGCAGGGTGGCTGGTGATGAATTTCTCGTAATTGCATGAAATCCGGGCCAATTGAGCTAATTTCCACAAACGATGTCATACATTACCGACAGGTGCGTGAAAGCTCTCGAAGCGTTCACTTGCGCTTCAATAAAGGGTAATTCTCAACCTCGACCCACTTATCTGGCTATTCTACCTTGTCGGGTTCTATGTAAAGCTAGCCCTGGGTAAAATTTAAAGGTAAGATTGCCGACACTGAACACCTGAACACTTGACACACTGACTTGCGAAGGCTAGGAGCAGTTCAAGTCAGTGTTCTACGTTCCGAACAAGTCTGGTGCCAATATTTTAGTGAGAAACAGAGCTCTGTTAACCCAAGCGAGGATTTATCGGTAGATCATGCGGGGAGAAGAGGCGCATCTTACCATTGCACCACACGTGCCCCTGGGTAACGGATTCAGAAGAGCAGAATTTGCGATAGTTTGGCGCGGGGTAAAGCCACGAGAATTGAACCGGAGGTTAACCAAAGTAGTATCAGTCGGCGGTGGTTGTCCTCGTGATGTTTCAATCCTTTGTGACTTAAATGCAATCATCTTACTGGACAGCCGTCGGAAAGTATTAGGTTGGCAACTAAGTTCGTGGACTCTCAAACACCTTCAACAAAAGTGTTAGTTTTTGTTTTTTTTTTCTCAACATTTTTTTCTCAACAAAAGTGTTTTGAGCACCTGACCTCGAGTGTCAACATAGCTGTTGCCGAGCTCTGATTTCTTTCGGAGGAACTAATTATGGCCTTTAGACCGAGCTCCATAGGTCATCCGAAGTGCACTTTTTCTTTCGTTCTGGACTGCTTCCTCAATATCTCCTGATATGTTTGAGTACCATTAATCGTTTCAAGACATCATCACCAGATTCTGCACACACAAATTATAACGCTTCAGCAACCTAGTCGCTAAGTAGGTACTCTTGAAGAAGGACTTATTGAACGCTGGTTTTGGATGTTCTCATTTCAAGCGGAAAAAGTTTCCCAGCAAAGAAAAGTAACAGGATTTATGAGCGGTTTTGAAAACTACTTCAAATGCGTTATTACACGATCAAAAGAGCAATGAAATTGCTCAACATTCAAGCAAGTTGAGCTTGCTAGAAGTAATGACTGCAAAACAGTCCACGAACTTAGTTGCCAACCTAATAAAAAGGTCGAAGGTAATGTGTTAAAATGTTTATAAATAAATATAGGGAAAATTTTGGGCATATCAAAGCAGCCGGCAGTGATCAACCCCTGAGGACGCGGCACGCCTTTGTGGCTTAGGAGCCTAGGCGAGGGCAGATCTCTCGACCGTGCTCCTTAAAGTAACGCCTCCTACTACCGCACCGTGCACAGCTAGAGGAAAGAATGCATGGATAACAAGCGAACAAGATTTCCCGAATTCGCAATATTTACACGAGTGAGTCGAAATGGTGTAGTCAGTGTTTTACCTTATAGAGAGAAGAAGAGAAGAGATGTGAGTGAGAGAAGTAAAAAAGAGAAGGGAGAAGAAAATTGAGTAAGAAAAAACAAGGAAAAGGGTAATGTGGTTTACCAGCCAGTAAGAAGCCACATACTCAGAGCTGATGGAGAAAGGCAAAAAGCAACCCGGGGATTAGCAACGGCCTAATTGCTTCCGTCTTTGAAAGCCCCAGAACGTAAATGGGCGTCTTAGGCTAATTGGCAGCTACAGTCTCGTTGACGTATTACCATCGGACTACGTTTAACCCAGCCTCTCTTAACTAATGACTGACTTCCGGCTGTTTATTCATCACTGCCATCCCTAAGGTCAATGCTGAACATATGGCACTAGCGAAAAGAGAAAATGACTGTGGTGAGATAAGAGAAGTGATTGGAAGTGCAACGGTATATATACGTAATCATCAAAGAGCTAAAAGAGCAGTACTGTTGGGTTATCAAGAGTAGTGGAGACTTTTGAATTATTTTTGGACAAATATGAATAGCAAGAACCATATGGCTTACCAGCCGGCAAAAAACCACCCGCTCAGAGTTGATGGAGCAGCCTTGAAAGGCAAAAAGCAACCCGGGGATTAGCAACGACCTAATTTGCTTCCGTCTTTGAAAGCCCCAGAACGTAAATGGGCGTCTTAGGCTAATTGGCAGCTACAGTCTCGTTGACATATTACCACATAGAACCAAATGTATCAAATAATATGTTATTCTCAGTTATCAGTCAGCACTCTCAGTCGAATACAGGAGAAATGGACATCGTCAAAGTGAGAAACTTTTACCTTAAAAAATAAGACCACGAGAACCTCTTAGTAAATGGCACCCATGGTAACGTGGGCTACGGTAATTATGGTGGTAATTCTTCTTCTTGCGATCGTAGTCATACCCTGCCAGAACATGCGTTTTTTCCCAGATTGCCTTTTTCTTCAAAGGTCTAAAATTGATTCAAAACTCTTGACCCTTGGGTTATTGGTTTCTTTGGTATAAACGATCTCTTCGTTCAGATGAGGAGGTTCGTCAGATCCACTGGAGACGGCGCTGGGACCCAACAAATGAAAACGTCAAGAATTTCGAATCATTTTTAGATCCCTGAACACTATGGAAAGGTCGAAGCATTAGGTTGATAAATTTACGAGCCGCCTTCTAACCTCGCTCAGCACAGAAGCATAAAACAATTGTTACGTCATGTCGAGTTTCAAGAAAAGAGAATTGGACATTTCCGCATCACAGCAGTGACTTAACGCGGAATAGAGACGCAGGGAATTCGGAGTAAACGCCAGATGTGAAACTTTCGAAAAATTTTGCAACGATAAGTTAACACTTGCAATGTCCCTCAAGTAGAATGAATACCATCGAGACTATTGACAGTGCCGCAGGGACAAGGAGAAGCTCCGGCATGAAATATACGGATTTGTGGCAGTAGATTCTACTAATTTCTAGACTGCTGTGCTACCACGTGTGAATGGGTCTTTGTAGCCTAAAATTGTAGCTTGCCTTAAAGATATCCATCATCTATGTTGTCATTCGAAGGTCAGCAGGAGTAGCGCGGTTTTTTGTGGTTGGGAGCAGTGTTTGAATGGAGGCGTTCGCTATATAAAAGACTCTACAACGATGATTAGGGCCACATGTGAGACGTCGGGACATGTGGCCGAAGGAAACGACTCCAGATGTCGCTGAGCACCTTTGGCCACCATTTGGACGAGAGGGAAAAGCACTTCGTCTAGGTTCGAGGCGGTCAATGCCGGCCGAACGCGAGCTGAAATGATTAAGACGTCCCATCTCGTCATCGTCCTCTTCCTAGCCGGCGAGTGGATTAATTTCCTCTTCGGATGCGACCGGTTCACCCACTGGGAAGAGGAGAAGGCAAAGATTAGGAAGAACACTCTGGGGGAAAACAGGGACAAGTTCACCAAGAGGTGTACAGTAGAGAACTGCAGGCTCGAAAAACAATTTCTGCTGGAATCATAGTATGATATTATATGGAATAGCGTAGAGTGCGGTGTGCGTGGTACAATGGTAGGAAGCGCAACTGACACCCGCACGGTCGAGCGACCGATTCCCGACCCGGCTAACCAGGCCCTTCATCCCTCCACGGTAGGGTAAAATGGTACCAAACTTGTCTAGGAATGTAAAGACATTGACTCGGTATAGCGACGCGGCCCCGAACGTCATTGTCTATGCTAAACGCGCATTCCCAACGCCTCTACGATTCTGAATTGAACACGAATGCGTGGCTCGTTCTCTTGGGACAAATCAACGCCGACGCCTTTTCCCTTTTACTAAGATATACTAAGATTGACTAGTTCATTAAGTTGCGACAAATACGCCTTCGTCAGAACCTTGAATTTGGGCTAATGTAAAGGTAAAGGTGAAGTACGGACGCGCTGCTGCATTCGTATTCCATTCAGAATCGAAGAGGCATGGTGAATGCGTGTTTGGTCCAAACAATGCCTTGCGGAATAGCCGCTATACCTGCCGATGTCATTACCTTTTTAGACAACTTTCCTGGTTCCAAATTACCATACACCGGAGGGATGGAAGGTTTGGTTAGCCCTGGCGTGGATCGACCGCTCGACCGCGCGGGTTAAGAAGCGTCTCTCACCACTGTACCACGCGCGCACTCGAATTTTGGTAGATTGAAATTTACGATATTTATTCCGAACTTTGGGAATAAACAAAAATGCAGAGCTTAAAGAGAGAGAGAGCTTGGAGCCTAGGGATGTTGTTGAAATGTCGTAGAAACGTAACAGCTAATACTAGTACGAGCATTAATCCTCTCCAATAATCCGCCTCAGAAAGGTAATTAGGCATCTGATTGCATCTGACAGGCCAATCAGCTGATACGCGTAAACAGTGGAACATTGAGCGTGAAGTGTTCGGCTCTACCTGGAGATGACAGTGATCAATAGCTCCAGAGTATGACCTGGCATGGCAATCCTTAGGTGGACGGTAAGCGGTAAGTAAAACCAATAGGGGTTAGCCCCTGAGTCAATGAGATGAGACGCCGATCCCGAGTGTTTTCATCACCAATGATAGTCCACTAAGGCATTCTGCCCAGGTATAGCCTTCAACGAATTCTATCACCTATGATGGTGATGGTAGTAAGAGGCGCTACTGATACCCGCACGTTCGAGTGATCGATCCTCGCCCCTGCTAATCATGCCTTCCATCCTCCCGGAGTCGGGTAAGGTGGTATCATGCTTGTCTGGGACACTGCGGAAAAGTAAAGTCGCTACGAAGAACAGCGGGTTTCCCCGGATATGACTGCAGACAAATGCGTTGCGTATCTTAAGTAAACTGGTGAACATCAAGCACCATACCTATGACGTTATGAAATGAAACCGATTAAGAAATCGCCAGCACTAAAGAAGATGAACGAATTTTAATTGCACTATGAAAAATCTTTTCTTGGATGACATGGAGCAGTTGGAAATTTCTACGGGTGTTAGGATTTAGGCTCAATGGTTTACATAAGACACTATAGAGTTTCCAGGAGATTTAAGGCCTCTTCAGACTTTGCTGTCGCAGCAGAGTAAAATGTAGCAGCAAAAGGAGGGATGAACGGATTTTCGCAACGGCTGAGCTCATTTGCGGCCGTTCACTGGACTGTCGTTGGTCAGAAAGCAGCGCGTTTTAGCAGCAACGGTTTATCGTTATTATTTTTTCAACCAATTTCCCCAAACATCGCTCCTGATTTCAAGGGTTGTTTGGGGTGCTAGTCACGCACCTGATGTCCGTCTTCCAAAATTCGGCCGAGAACCATCCTTATCGTCCACCATGGTGGCCGGGTCAAAATCTCACAATTGGGTCAATTCGTTCAAGTATTATTTTACATGCTAGTTACGATTATGATGTTGGTTTTCTAATTTGAAATAGGTCGAAATCCGCGAAAAAAGACATCAGATTCTTAATCAGCATCTCAAATAACCTACGTAAGCGAAGTTCTGACCAAACCGGGTCAGGATCACCCATTTTGACGAAATGGGTGGTCCTCACCCGAAATTCAAAAACGAACGTCAGAATCGTTATCAGTATGAAAATAACCTCCCTAGACGAAGTTTCAGCCAAATCAGTTATCCTACCCAGACCACCCAGCCGTGCTAGCGATACGGGTGGTCTCCGACCGAAATTCGGAAAAAGGATGGGAGATTCCTGACCAGCATGCCAGAAAACCCACGTGGGCGGAGTTTGAGTGAAATGAAGAAGGAAAAATTCTTCGATCACTGGAGTATCATAATTGGAATAGTGCTCAGACACGCTTACAAAAATACAAAAATACCAAAAAAACAAGCAAAAATACAGAAGAAGCACAAAATACACAAAAAATACAAGAAAGAACTAAAGCAATGGTGAAGCGCGAAGAAAAGCAGAGATACAGTCCCGCCGGTAAACGTTGGCCAAAACGCGGCCGGCGGCAGTAGACGCTGCCGCAAGTGCCGCTTCGTCATAACTCTCGTCAATTTTACTTATTTTGAATAAAAAAGACATGGTTAGAATCAGAACAGCGTGATCTATCTTCTGGTATAGCAATCGTTTGAAAATTTCGAAGTTTTCAAGGTGTGAAGTGAACGGTCGTTGACCTCGCGAGAGCGGCGAGTTAATGAGGTCGACCTCATTATACCGTCCTCCGTAATTAGAGCCTCTGGGTACACATAGCTGAATCACACCTGAAATTAAACAATTGTTCAGCAGATTCAAATTTCATCTGCATATTCGAAGAGAGAGTGTCAAGCCGATCATTTCTATATCTAGCACAGCAGGAAAGCGTTTCAGATGAAATTGACGGTCACGAAAAATTTGGTAGATGTAGACTTTCCACGATACGTAAAAATAGAACATATTGGGACTACGCATTGCAGGATTGTGCCATAAGAGAATTCGACAGAAGCGCTTTAATAGTCTGCATCAAATATAGGCTTGTTCCACCAATTATGTGAGTTTTTTGTTGCACGAAAACGCAACTTTCGACATTTTTACACAGAAAAGGTGACGGAATCAGAGTTTCGAGAGCGAGAAACCGAAAAATTTGATGAGAAGAAGGAAAGAGCATGACGAGAGCAGCTTGAGCCTGAACAGTGATTTATGATTTCCCTCGTCTGATCGAAGGAAACTGCCTCTAACGCGAGGAATTCCAGTTCGAAAAGCAGTTTTTATGCATTTTTCTCTAAAATGAAAAGAGACCAATCTTGTTGTGTTTTGGTTTTCAGGTCCTGACAAATGTCGGTAAACCGCCTGTGGCGGAAAAAATGTCCTAAATGACCCCAGTGGCGAGTCTGCCGTCGTTTCTTCGTATGCTTGGAGCAGCAATAATTATGAGGCCATGCAGCCCTCACAGACCTATCGGCGGCTCACTGCGTATGGTGGGGCGCCCTAATAATGACCTTCACACCTCATATAGTAGTGTTTAGTGCACCTCTAACTACAAACAAATTTATTAGATACATGCGATCAGAATGATGCAAATAACAATCTATTTATATTGTATATAATTATAGATATAGATATTATGGACAACTTTTGTCTTTCGTGATATCTTATTCATCATTTGAATCAGGAGCATCGAGAGGGGAAGGTTTGCTCTTTCCGGCAGATTTTAGCCGCCGCACACGTGAATTGAGTGCGTTCTTCGCTGACCTCCAAATACCGTCTCTCGCCTCGGTTGAGATAAAGTAATATTTAAATATGCACTGCAACGACGAATTTTCAATTTTGAAATACAATTCCGAGATCATCTAGTTGCAAGGGATACTTACTTCTTTTATGAAATCTGTAAAGTCCCGTAAAGGAAAAGAAAAATATTTAAGGCAATTTAGAGATATAATATTAACAAAATGTTATATACAATATAAATAGATTGTTATTTGCATCATTCTGATCGCATGTATCTAATAAATTTGTTTGTAGTTAGAGGTGCACTAAACACTACTATATGAGGTGTGAAGGTCATTATTAGGGCGCCCCACCATAAGCAGTGAGCCGCCGATAGGTCTGTGAGGGCTGCATGGCCTCATAATTATTGCTGCTCCAAGCATACGAAGAAACGACGGCAGACTCGCCACTGGGGTCATTTAGGACATTTTTTCCGCCACAGGCGGTTTACCGACATTTGTCAGGACCTGAAAACCAAAACACAACGAGATTGGTCTCTTTTCATTTTAGAGGAAAATGCATAAAAACTGCTTTTCGAACTGGAATTCCTCGCGTTAGAGGCAGTTTCCTTCGATCAGACGAGGGAAATCATAAATCACTGTTCAGGCTCAAGCTGCTCTCGTCATGCTCTTTCCTTCTTCTCATCAAATTTTTCGGTTTCTCGCTCTCGAAACTCTGATTCCGTCACCTTTTCTGTGTAAAAATGTCGAAAGTTGCGTTTTCGTGCAACAAAAAACCCACATAATTGGTGGAACAAGCCTATATTTGATGCAGACTATTGAAGCGCTTCTGTCGAGTTCTCTTATGGCACAATCCTGCAATGCGTAGTCCCAATATGTTCTATTTTTACGTATCGTGAAAAGTCTACATCTACCAAATTTTTCGTGACCGTCAATTTCATCTGAAACGCTTTCCTGCTGTGCTAGATATAGAAATGATCGGCTTGACACTCTCTCTTCGAATATGCAGATGAAATTTGAATCTGCTGAACAATTGTTTAATTTCAGTTGTGATTCAGCTATGGGTACCCACAGGCTGTAATTACGGGCGACGGTATAATGAGGTCGACCTCATTAACTCGCCGCTCTCGCGAGGTCAACGACCGTTCACTTCACACCTTGAAAACTTCGAAATTTTCAAACGATTGCTATACCAGAAGATAGATCACGCTGTTCTGATTCTAACCATGTCTTTTTTATTCAAAATAAGTAAAATTGACGAGAGTTATGACGAAGCGGCACTTGCGGCAGCGTCTACTGCCGCCGGCCGCGTTTTGGCCAACGTTTACCGGCGGGACTGTACGAAAGTGATTGTCCGTGTGGTGAAGTGTGGTACGCAAAAATTTCGCAGACGTCACCATACATGCCACGTCCCCTTTCTGTAGCAAATCCGCTGCCGCCGCAGGGATTATACCGGGACACTCCGCGCTGCAGCAGCGCAGCGACAGCGCTGCCGCAGCAAAACCATGAAAGCAGCCGCGAGCGCCGCCAGTCCCCATCCTTCAGCTATTGTTCGGCGTTCTTTACTATGTCATCAGTTCCTGCTGTCTATTTTTCGAACTTGTTTTTTTTGTAATGTTCGGTGTCCTTTATTATGTCATTAGTTTTTTGTAATGTTCACTGTTCTTCAGTATGTCATTAGTTCCTGCTGTCTGTTTTTCGAAGTCGTTTCTTTTGTAGCCATTTCTTTTTTAATCTCCTATGTCCGACCACGCGTCAAGAATTTTGCTCCTTCCTCTCGGTTTTGATGTCGGATAGAGCAATTGAATTAATAAATAGTCTTGTTTCACATTCCGTCCTCTCACGAGTAATAAATCCACATTCCGTTTAATAAAATTAGATACGAATGTCCGTCTGTGAGTACCTATGGGGGCGATGATCAGAATGCAGAGCACAATGAGAGAGGATTGATGAGTGATGAAGGGGAGGAAAATAAAATTCAAGTAGAATACCGTTTTCAAGCTTAAGAGGCGCTACTGTCACACGCACGGTCGAGCGATCGATCCCGTCCCGGGCTAACCACCCCTACTCTCCCTCCGGGGTCGTGTAAATTGGTACCAGACTTGTCTAGGAAGGTAAGGACACCGACCTGATCTAGCGGCTGGCCCCCGCAGGTCATTGTATAGGCCAAATACGCATTCACCATGCCTCTAGGACTTGAATTGAACACGAATGCGGCGGCACGTCCTCAGAGCATCATTGGTGAACCCTGATAAACCCCAGGACACCCTAGGACACAAGACAGTGTGAGAGTACATGTGGCGCACACTCGCAATGATGACGCAGGACCCTATGTCGATAAAGAGACTAGTGAAAATTAAAGGAAATGCGGTTGGCGCACGAATTTACGATCATCTTATTACACATATACTGCCGCCTATAGCTGTAATATCAAATGTCTTCCTTCTACAAGATTAGGAAAACCTTTAACAAAATTGATCGCTTTGTCGTCGGCAAAGGGACTGAATGTTCAGGACCGTATCAGAAAAATAGGGATTAAAAATCGAACGCCCACCACCTGAAGGTCTTCATTCTGTAAAAGTTGCATCGCGCAAGCTTGCCACATCCGGAAAGGGACTCCTTGTCAGCCGTTTTTCTCGAACTGCTTCCGCGGGTTACCAAAGTGGAATTGCTGTAGCGGCAGCACATGCCAACATGTACCTCCGATTGCGCTTCCGTAAAAGCGCTTCTGCTAAGGGCAGCAAAGCAGGAATCTTGTCCCTTTTCTACCATAAGAGCACGTCCTAACCAACGCTTGTCTTCGAAGCCGGAATCTCGAGCTATAAAACGAGATAACCAGATCTCGACGGTAATGAATGTTGAGGTGTCTTCTACGAATACAGCGCTGATGTTACGAATGGTTTCCAACGTTCCAGTGCTATGCCACCGTCCGTAAAAGATGAGGGGTCAAACATGCTCTTGTGGAACTGACATAGTATCTGAAGTTTAAGAATAAGGTTTGGCTATTTATACCTATCGTAACGCTGCTTCGTGAATGACTAACGACTACCACACATTAAGTTGGATACAATTCAGAAGTCAGAAGTTCTGAAACTTTTAAGCTGAGTGTTTCAAGACTTTCTTACCACCTTATACATTTAAATTGCAAACACAAAGTTTTGCTCAACCGTCTGCTGAGGAAGTTTAGACATCCTCAGAACATCTTTCGCTTGCATCCACTCTCAAATTTCATGCCCTTTAACCTAGTCTCGCTTAGCTTGCCATTGAAGCATATTCTGCTGTCTTTTTCCAGGTCGATGGACTACATTCTCCTATTCATTTTGGAACCTAGGCTGAATCTTCTCTTACCACTGCTACTAGCATCCACACGGTTGAGCGATCGACCCTCACCCGCGCTGACCAACCCTTTCACCCTTCCTGAGTTGGGTAAAGTGGTACCAGATTTGACTGAGAAGGTAGAGATACTGACTTGGTATAGTGGTTGCCCCCCAACGCTTCCCTAGAGGAGTGATAAACTCTGGCACCTTTACCTTTACCCTTTACCTTTTCCAAGTTTGAAGCTCTAACATGTTAACACATTGTTCATGTACAAGGTATCCTTGTCACTGTGGCACACGTGGCGGTGTTGGTCACATGACGTGGTCGGAAGTTGATGTCCACGATCATTTTATTCTCACCTGCCATGGACCTAAGGAATGGTCTTTTCCTCTTTTATAGATTTTTAGTTTACCGTTTCGAAAATTCTATTTCCGTTGCCGCGTTTTTGCGAGTTACTACGAACAATAAGTAAACCACTTTTGCGATGATCCTGGTAGCATTATTACAACACATACTTCTACGGGTTTTACCCTTCGATTGAATTTTTCGTTGACAAACTTATGAGTTTTCAGTAACTTTCAGTTACAATAGACTTTTGTGGGATTTAGTTCTCTCAAAATTGCTGCTTACTCGCAAATTAATGACAGCAAAGAACTTTTTCTCTTCCACTTCTGCTCAGATGTTATTTTTGGTTCGTTGGCTTGCCAAGCCGTCTTGTCCTTTTTATCAGCTTTTATTTTACCCTTTCTTGAACTTTCACAACGTAAATTATGTTTTTAGCATTTTGTGACCACATTCAACTTTTTTAGAGACATGCTTTTTTCATAATTGCTGCTTAAGCGCGAAATAATGACAGCAGATTTATGGACCTCGGGTGCAGTGAGACCTTTTTCCGCCTCGTTCTTACCAAATTTTGTCCATGAGAGTTTTTTTTGGCTTCCTTGGCTTTCTAAATTGTATCGCCATTTTTAATAGATCGTTATTTTATCCTTTCTGCCTTTCAGTAGCTTATAATTACATTCAACATTCGTGAGATTTGTCTTCCTCAATATTGTGGCTTACTTCAGGAGCACAATCCCATATTTTATATGGATGATTAATCAATATGAAATTGTTCAACGATAAAATTATATGAGACGAAATTACTGTCACTGATACCTGTAGATTCTTCAGATGAGGTTATTGATGCTATGCACGTCCATTCTTCTAGCTGACCGTGGTGCGAGATCAGGGAAACTCACAGAGCAAGAAAACGAATGGGTCAAGGAGCACTGCGGCCTAAGCATGCGTCGTAAGTTGCTGAATATACGTATATTAATGTTAACATGTTAGAGAGGTAAGTGAATCTTCAGCCAATTTGCTTTAAAGTTTCAAAACTTTCGACTTTGTGTGGTATCTAAATATTGTATAACCTAAGATGTGGTTCTTGTGAGTCATTCACGAATCACCGTCTTCATTAATGTTACTTGCGATGTCAATGCCAAAAGGGCATCTTTGAGTCGTCTAGTTCAATGGTGCCGCTGAACTGGAACCATGGAAACAGTTTGCAACAGCGCTCTATTCGCAGAAGGCACAACACCCTTCAGAGGCCGTGTGGTTACCCTGCTTTGACAAGGGAGACGCTGGCTTCGAAGGCAAGCTTTGTTCGAAGCCCTACATGAGTCGAAAATTTCGCTGTCCTCGAAATTGTCAGAGTTGGTCCAGAATTAGGCACCCGCAATCATGCAATGAGACTATGACGTATCACCATTTATAAACCTTTGCTACTAACGATAAGAAATGGTGCGTGGACGGATGTCGACGTCTTAACTGACAGCATGTGGCTCACTGGGTCTCATGGCCAACCTCTTCTTCTCCGCCGCTCGAAAGAATGTTCCAAACAGCTGTTAAATGTGTGATGGGAACCTTTATGATTGCGTGTTGCTTGACTATCCCTAGCAGAGGCAATTTTACGTAAGCGAAATCATCGGAACCCCACACCAGAAAGGTCTGCTTGTTCTGGCAATCGAGTAGAATATATTTTTCCCGAGTTGTTCACAAAACGGCACATGGTCTGCGCTGTCGTGTGAGCCATTCGGCTCTAAGAACTCCTAGAAACGGTCCGAAAAAACTATCGAATACATATTCGGTGCCCAATCCCTACGAGTCATGGAAAAGAGGGTGGCAGATTTCTCAACCATCTTATTAAACCTATATTGTACTCTGCAACCGCCAACTGATTCCATCTCGTGCAGTGTTTTAGCTGGAGATCAATCACCAAAATCGAAGATGTCCTGTCAGCCAATTCTTTGGCTTCCAGCCTGCTCAATTCGGCATGTAGAGGATGGCTGAACTGTCCATCAGTAGCGATATTATTCTGATTAGCGTTCGTGATCAAGGAATGAAATGAAATACAATGTGTGCTGAATAAGCAGATAATGAAAAAGTATACGTCAAACGGCTCAAGGCTTTCTTACCAGCTTAATAGAACTTGGGTGAGGGACGTTTCGCACGAAACCCTAATTGCCAACTCATGGCGCGCGCAAGGTGACAGTACCTGCGGACCATTGGCGAGTTCACTGCGTGCACGTGCACACTGGTCCCCGCCGCACGCGATCTTGGCCACGGCCGAGCTCCTCGTTAAGGCGACGGTGACCCGACCAACGAGAGGAGTCACCAGCTCGACCAGACCGGCAGCGAGAGCTATGGCTCGTCGATGCAGAGGACGCGTAAGACAGTGTAAGAAGTCGAACATGCACAACACCTACACATTCACATATCAGAATTTTGAGCTCTATTCAATGAGCTCAATAGTATCTGGGGAAAATTGCCGATGACACAACTTTGGCCTAAAATTGCACATGAGGATCAGTGAGAATATTTTTTATCAAGTAATTGAAATCGAATGGAGAAATAGTGGCGATGTCCAGTTCATATTGCACGCCCTGTGCCTCGACATCTTGATACAAAATTATGCAAAAAAAATTTCTATGCTGTTGATGTTCTGCAAATTTTTTCCCCGTTATTTTCCATTGCAGCGTGCAGTTTGCCTAGGTTAACAAGTCTAAAGCGTTTAATGAGAGTGGCCAAATCCGGGTGGTCACATCCTAACAGATTCTTCAACAAACTCAGACGGTTATAAATTTTATCTTTTTGAATTAATTTTTTTTGAATTCAGAGTTGTGCTGCCTTCAGCGCATCCAAAAAATCGATTTCTGACGGTGTTTTTTTCATGCAATTATGGCGCAGAATTGTGTTCTCAACAGTTTTTCCTAAATGCGATTGAGCCCATTGAATAGAGCTCGAAATTCTGATATAGGTATGTGTAGGTGTAGTGCATGTTCGACTCCTTACAGTGCATTATGCTCCCTCTGCATGGGCGAGCTATAGCTCTCGCTCCCGATCTGGTCGATCTGGTGACTCCTCCCGTCCGTCGGGTCACCGTCGCCTTAACGAGGAACTCGGACACGGCCAAGATTGGGCGCCGTGAGGATCTGGTGCAGGTGCACGCGTTGAACTCGCCAATGGTCCGCAGGTACTGTCACCTAGCGCGCGCCATGAGTTGGCAATTAGGGTTTCGTGCGAAACGTCCCCCTCCCATAGAACTTAGCACTATTTCTGCATAAGATCTGGCACTGGTGACGACAGAAGGTAAACTTGCATAACAAAACCAATTCTAGTTTTTTTGAAAGTAAGCCTGCTATTCGAGAACGAAATATTATTAGTTTCAGACGGAGAAGTGAATTTCAAATCATTTGGCGGAGTAAAGTTGAAGAAAAACGAATATCCGTGGATTGCGGCAATTAAAGCCGGAAGTAGGTCTGGCTGATCGTGTACTTTCCAATATATACATTCTTTCAATCTAAATAGGTGGAGCGGTCACTGAAAGGTTCTGAAGCGAGAACTCTTCTTCGATCCGCGATGAGTACGCAACCAGAATTAGTGACCATTATAACCGGAAACGTTTTATCATCACAATGTAGCACAATGTAGCATAATACCGTATTTAGACATCCGCCAAAATGCGAACTACAGTGTGTACTATAATCAGACTCCACTCGCCTACATATCTCGGTAGTTCCCACTTGCGTAAGCTGATGTAGTGTTTTCCACATCGATTTTTTGACCTCCCATGGCTTTTGTTATCGACTTGTTTGGTTTGCTGAGAATTTATCAACGTACAGTTATAGTCTGGTTATTACAATGCTTCATCACTCCTCTAGATCACTCAGTCGCTTCAATCAGGCGGTTTCTCTTTACTGAACGCAAGCTTTGAAGAAATTGTGGGTCGTCGCTGTTGCTCACTCACGAGGTACCGTATCCTTGAGCTCTGTAGTGGAGTTACAACGCTGGTAGTTCGCACACCCTCGTGGCTCGTTTCTCCATCATCTTAAAAGCTTGGTCTTCTAGGAAGGGTTTACTCAAGCGACTAACTCGGAATATCACATTGTCCCGCTGAAACATGCGTGTTTCCGTCCGACGCCGGGTCAAAAGAGGCAGATGGTGATCTGCTAGTCTTAGCTGGTACTTATCATAGTCCAACTGTGCACAGGTAAGGTCCACTGTGAGCCATCATTGCGGCGGATGATTGGCGACCGCGCTATCTCATAGCGGTAAAAGATGGGCCGACGAATCATCATAGGAAAATATTGCGTAACCTGAAGTGAAAAAGAGCTTTTTTTCAATGTCTTTGTAACGGTCAACGTCGTGGCGTGGTTCAGATCGAAGAATATGTACAGCATCTCTCATCTCGCGCCGTCATCTCTTAACAGCAGCTCATTGTAACGTGGTCAGCTCTAGAAGGGTGCTTCCACAACAAGAATGTGTGAGCAGTGGGCACGTGTGAGTTTGGGTAGTTCTATACTATACGAATACTAACGCTAGAAGAATACATTTTTTATTCAGGAATAAGCGAGAGCGCTATGGTCCTGTGAGCTTTTTTAAGGTTATAGTGGGAAGCTTCTGTCAGGATCCAGACCATCCGACGTGTTCGAACAGATGGGTGACACCGAAAGCGGTATTCTACGATGCATTTTGTTTCGTATTCTTGTGTACAATGTTTATATGTACTGTGGCACTGTTCGTAGTGAATGCTTCAATTTGGGCGCAATTGTTTTTTCCTACAGTTACCTAGCCGTTCTGGATTGTTGTAACATCACATATGTGCTGTTGTGTCCGTAAAGAGGGTCTCTGGGATGCAGTCAGAGTTGTTGATGTTTTCTCCGTTAACCTTAAAGGGTACTTAGTCCGCAATCGTGTATACGACCAGTTCTGCTGCATCCTACTCACTTGTGTGAATGAGTGAGACGACGCAACCATAGGCGCGATATATTTGATAACATGCCTAGCTTGCAAAAGATGAGGGTCTCAATTTTTATTCACGACCGCGATATCTTGGCGCACTGAATGTTTCAGACGTTTAGTATTGCAGCCAGGGCCCCTAACAATAAGGCCTTGTTATACTCCGGCAACGGTCCGTCGCAGGGGAGCTAAAAATGCAGCTCGCTGCGACGAAAGCTACAGTACTGTCCTGAGAGGATCTGCACCATCCTTTTTGCTCTTATAGGAAACTGTTCGAGTCCCCGCACAGACCAGCATACAAAAAACCCAGCTGCAATGCCGTATAGAGGCGAGCCATGCATTTTTATCTCCGCTCCGACGGACCCGTTGCCGGAGTATACCATAGGCCCAAGATGAATGAGAAAGAAGAGTGTGTGCAGTCACCGCAGGGTTTGCGTCCTTCGCCGAGTTGTGTGGGTTTGGCCTTATCCGAGGGTATTTATGCTCTGTTTCGGCCGCCAGCGTCAAGGTATACTTTCGGCTTCTCCTAACTAGTTGGCCTTTCGGCCTTTTGTTTCTTATGGGATAATGTGTTAGCTTGTAAATTTGCGTTTCTTGTGCGAACTTATCTGTCTTTCTGATGAGTCAATATGATGATGAATCAATGATTATGTTAACCTTCTTCCGGTAGGTGTGTAGAGGAGATTAAGTTTTCGAGTTCTCCCCGCCCTTTATTCCTGAAACGTTATATTAAAATGTAGGCGTTATCGGCTACAGGGCGATTTTTTGAGTTTTTTTTTGGCTACCGTTTCCTAGATTACATGAAGTATGTGCCATTTTAAACGGGTTTCTCGGATACGGAGCCCCCCTCAGTGCTACGTGTCGAAGAGGCTCAGAAACTGTAATGCTCCGAGCTCCTTTACCTTCTACACATCTGTGTTTGAACCACAATGTTCCCTTCGATTAAATGTATTTCTATGGAGCAGTGATCATAACCCACGTTCAGACACCCACCTGTGCATTGTACTACAATTTCAGAATGATTTTCTTATTCGCCTTGTGAAAACTTCTAGCGTCGGTCATCTAACAGTTTTGATTGTTATCATTGCTGGTTATTGTTCACTAATTCTCTCTGCATCTGATAGGGTTCGTTAGATATTAACCACAGCACTTTAATTGGCGCGCCCTTTTATGGAGTAATAAAATAAATAAATATTAGGTTGTTAACTAATGCTTTGCCTTTTTTTGTGCGCCTAGTAGAGAAGCTTCCGAAAACATCCAGATAGCGTTCGATGAAGGATTATTCGCTCTTTCACAAAATCTATCCGCTATTCACGAAACATTGAAATTTTGATAACTTTTTGATCATTGAAATTGAAATCAAAAATGAGAAAGATTGACCTCACCGACAGTGAATTTTCCCTGCTTCGTTTTGAGACTTCCTGCAAAACTGTGTATATTATCTGAAAGTACAGTTTGTTTTGGTTTTTCTTGGTTTTTGTTTTCTTACAGAGCGTCAAAGTGGGGTATCTCAAACAAGACAATAAATTTTGGATGCTTGCGCTGCCTTTCTGCCGAACGTTTTATATTCGCTCTAAACACGACACGAGAGAGCGTTTGTTGCTCATCAGATAGTATGTTTATTTTTCCATGCTAGCCGTTTTTCAGAACTTTTATCACGAAAGCGTTTTCAAAATTCCTCGACGTGTAAAACTTTTCGTTGGAAACCTTTTGCAGAATTTCGGGCATCATTCGGAAGAGGAGGGTTTGGGCAATAGAAGATGCATCACAGTTTCTCAATCGCACCAGGTTTTGTTAACTTTTAGGTCGTCAAAGTGGTCGACAAAGTCGCGTTGGCCACGCAGCGCGGCCACGCGAGCCGTCGAACGTCCACTTCGTCGACCTAAAAATTAACAAAACCTGGTGCGATTTGAAAACTGTGATGCATCTCCTTATAAGGGCAAGCATCCAAAACTAATTGTCTTGTTTGATATACCCCATTTCGACGCTCTGTAAGTAAACAAAAACCAACGAAAACCAAAACAAGCTGTGTAACGTTTTATAGAGAAATTTGTCTACTTTCAGAAAATGTACACATTTTTGCAGGAGGTCTCAAAACGAAGCAGGGAAAATTCACTGTCGGTCGGGTCAATTTTCTCATTTTTGATTTCAACTTCAGTGGTGAGAAAAGTTATCAAAATTTCAAGGATTCGTGAATAGCGGATACATGACGTGAAAGAGCGAATAATTCTCTATCAAACGCTATTAGGATGTTTTTGGAAGCTTCTCTACTAGGCGCACAACAGAAGCTTGAAAAAAAACGGCAAATAATTAGTTAACAACCTAGTAAATAACTGATTATCTCAATTCAGATTTGGTACCATGAGGAGTTCGATGAATGCTCTATGGCTAACGATATTGCTTTGATCGAACTTCCATATGATGTCAAAGAAGATCAAGCAACGCCGATCTGTCTGCCTAGAAAGGACTCGAAATTAGTTCCGAATTTGGTAGCTATTGGTGATGGTCTATCGAGACGTGAGTCAAACCCGATTACCTGATTCCTTCTATTTCTATACACGTTTGTTTATTAAAGTTGAATATTAACACTGTGCGTGCAAAACATCTTCAGCGATGTTCCGAGGCGAATCGCTAGACCGCATACCACGATACGGCTTTCAAGCGGTAAACGTTAGCCTCTTAAGAACGGAATTCAATATAATCAGGACTACACTCCCACCTGGAGTAGGAATTTGCAGTGTAAGTCTGAACAGCGGAACCCCATTCGCATCCAACTGCACATTTTTTTGGATTGCTACGTCCACGACACTGCTCATTTAAATTGTTGCCTTTATGTCTCTAGCAAAAGCAGAAAGTTTCTGACATTCACATATATGAAATGTTTGGAGACTTGGAGATTCTCCTGAGTTCTCCGAATTTGCAGTGCTTGGAATGTACTATAATTCTTATAGGCCCAATAGATATACACTGCGTCTCAAAAGTATAGGGACACCCGAAATTCATAGGTTTCTGTTAGTTACCTGGCGGAAACTGATCCGAAAGTTGCACTATGGAATTCCGCACGGCGAAAAACATAGACAAGCAAGGAATGAGCGAAATCCGCCAAGGAGGAAAGAAACGGGAAACGGTCACGTGATAGCACCCTGTTTTCGACTGTCTCAAAAGTATAGGGACACCTGTAAAAAATAACTTTATTCTTAAAATAAAAAACAACCGTCAATAATCAATACTCAATTGGTACTCCACAATTCATAGCAACTTCAACAAGTCGGGCTGGCATCGAAGCAACATGATATTGAAGTGTTTGGAGGGAAGTTCATCCCATGCGTGTCGAATGGCGGATCGAAGCCCTTCGAGAGACGAATACGTCCGGTTATGCTCAAAAATTTTTCTCACGAGGTGTCCCCATACGTCGAAAATCCAATTTTGAGCGTTATTCTGTTCGAGGAACGGCAGTAGTCCAGTCTACAAAACTTGCTGGTATTCACTGGAGTTCATTCTTGCTAATGTGAACGCAAGCGAGAGCTTTATTTTGCGTGAAACGCCGCCCACACCATAACTGTGCCACCCCCGAAGTTTCTTCATGGAAAATACTCTCTATCTCCTTGCGTAAGTCGTGCCAGTAATACCGCTTTCCATCTAAGCCATCGAGATTGAAGCGTTTTTCGTCGGAGAAGATAAGAAGAGAGAGTATTTTTCACGAAGAAACTTTGGGGGTGGCACAGTTATGGTGTGGGCGGCGTTTCACGCAAAATAAAGCTCTCACTTGCGTTCACATCAGCAAGAATGAACTCCAGTGAATACCAGCAAGTGTTGTAGACTGGACTGCTGCCGTTCCTCGAACAGAATAACGCTCAAAATTGGATTTTTGAGCAGGACAATGCACCTGTGCATGCCAGTGGGTCCACGAAGGACTTCTTCAGAAGAAATTCTGTTGAAGTTCTTGCCTGACCTGCATGTTTTCCCGACCTTATTTCAATGGAGAACGTATGGGGACACCTCGTGAGAAAAATTTATGAGCATAACCGGACGTATTCGTCTCTCGAAGGGCTTCGATCCGCCACTCGACACGCATGGGATGAACTTCCTCCAAACACTTCAAAATCATGTTGCTTCGATGCCAGCCCGACTTGTTAAAGTTGCTATGAATTGCGGAGTACCAATTGAGCATTGATTATTAACGGTTGTTCTTTATTTAAAGAATAAAGTTATTTTTTACAGGGGTCCCTATACTTTTGAGACAGTCGAAAACAGGGTGCTATCACGTAACCGTTTCCCATTTCTTACCTCCTTGGCGGATTTCGCTCATTCCTTGCTTGTCTATGTTTTTCGCCATGCGGAATTCCATAGTGCAACTTTCAGATCAGTTTCCGCCTAGGTAACCAACAGAAACCTATGAATTTCGGGTGTCCCTGTGTGCGGAGGTTCAGTGGATTTATTTGGAAGAGAGAGAGAAGAGGAGAGAGTTAAGTCTTTATTGACCACACGCTACGCCGTTCCAAAGCTTAAGTGCCGTCGCCCTCCCATGAGCAGGCCGGGTTGACCGGCCCGCCCATTTACAACCGGGAGTTGGCGATCATCGTCGCCGATGATATCCCGGCGGGCCAGAGAAATTCTTCAAATTTTACACAAACTGTTCAACAAAATATCATAATCAATGGGCGACGTCGATGAGGTTGACTGTAGTCGTGGCCATAGGATGCTGCACGTTGAATGGTGAAGACAGCTTGCGTTGACAGCTCGTTGTGGTGGTAGTGATGGCGGTGGCGGTGGCGGTGGCGGTGGCGGTGGCGGTGGCGGTGGTGGCGGCGTTGGCGTTGGCGTCGTCAGTGGCGGGGCCGTTTCCCAGGTGGGAACGGCTTCCTGTGAGTGCAAAGTAGGGAGTTGTGGTCGAGACCACAACTTCCGCACTTCACATCACAGTCATCTGCGTGTGCCGGTTTAAGGTAGCGCAGACAGAGTTGCAGACGCGATGCCTGCACCGTCCTTGAGACGCTGTCAGGGTATCGCATGCACCGCGCCGTGTGATGGCTGTCACGGTTCTCCTCAACTGTGCAAAATGCACAGGAGGAGCGCGGTGCACTGCGCTCTAGTAGCACTTTCATGCTAGCCGCCAACTCTTCTATCGAAGCTTGCATTGCTGCGAGCTTCGGGGCGATGTGGTGGAGGATCGTCGCGGCGTCGCAGTTGTCCAGTTCGGCGAGAGCTGCGTGGAGATCCGACGAGAACGACGTCTTGGCATGCAGAGTTATGAGTTCTCTGTCTTTTATACGCATTTTTTGCTCTCTGCCTTTGGTTCCTCCCACTACCTTTTGCCTTTGGAGTGTTTGTTAGGCGGCGTGTTAAAGAGTACCCGCGAGCCGAAAGTGAGCAATCGGCGTTTATGATTGCCATGAGGACTAGCCAAACGTGCCGTCTTTATCATGCTGAGAAAGCCTTCTACTATCTGTATGGGTTAGGGAGACAGAAATCTTGCTAGTGCGACTTTTAAAGTGCGAAAACGTATGCGGACCAGCTGTACGCTAATTGTCAGTGGTTAATTGGTTTTCCCAACGCGCGACATATACGGTGCAGCCGGATGCCGGTTTGGGACTAATAAGATTTTGCCACTTTTCGTCTTCTTACTGGTCGCTGAAGGATTCCGTACTCCTTCCACTGAAGGGTCGATGAGGGCCACCGACTTCCAGAGGATCGTGAACGTGGTGAGTGCATTAAATTGGAGCTCGATTTTTGCGGCCGCTACGGCCTTTTGGGGCGATCCGTCCGTATTAACCGGCGGAACGCTGGCGCACCTAGGCTTCCAATTTGATCGCACCCATTACCTAGGCTTAGGTAATGGGTGCGATCAAATTGGAAGGAAATTGGTTTTGTTTTTTTTGCATGTGCATGGTGTTATTGATCGTTCATTGGCTTCCGTATTGTGCGCTATTGTGACTACTATTTACATCACTTATTTACATTACTGTCCCCGTTTTCTATTAGGGATTGAATTTGGAGTCGACTGCTTTGACGCATTTGACTCAAAGTAGGCCAAATACTCCAAAGAGTGGAGGAAACTGCGTAGTATAGCAGTTTGCCCAGAGTTAGGAGGACGAGTGGTCCTGCTAGGTAGGTGAGGGCACTCACCGCTATAACGGTGGTAAGTGCTCCTAATGTCAGTTTCCAGTGGTTTTTGATAGCATCGATTAGGGGATCGATGCGTGGCAGAGTAATATCTGCGAACCATTGGTGATGCAGGGGTACCCCGTGGGATTCGGCCTCAAAAACTGAAGAGTTTCGGGCTTCCACGTGGTAGAATAGTAGCCCGTTAAGGGATAACCTAGTATGTTTTTCAGAACAGTGCGCATTGCATTGTTCCTGTACGACCGGGTGGTCGAAAAATAGGACTAGATTGTTTTCCTGTCCCGTTGGGCTGCACTTCACTAAGAATTGCTGCGTATCACAGGTTACAGTTACTGTGGCTTGTGATGGCGATTTGCAAGTGGCATTCAGGTGCGCTCCTAGTTGACAGTCGTAACACTCGATTAATTGTGTGGTTTGGAATTGACATTCTTGATTAATTAACAGTTCCGCCGATTCCTGTAGGATCTTTGACTCTATCCGAATAACCATTTCTTCCTCATCTGAGGATGCTATTATCTGTGAGTTGGAGTTAACCCACATTAACGTGAATGGTGTCTTCAGGGGCAGCGCTAGTCTTTGTGGTTTCGCAGCTTTGGGAGATGGTTCTCTGGGCATACACAATTCTGTGCCGAATTATCGCAGTTACACCGTACGTGATTTGTGCACGTTGAGAATTCTGTTCGAGCCTGTGCGAAGCTAGTGCAGGTTACCGGCGGTTGAAAGCGCTGTGGCAACAGGACGGAAGTGTTATGGTTGGAGAGAGCAAACCTTTTACTTTTAAGGTGGCCCGGAGGTCTCTGAAGCGATATGATTGTGATGTTGAGATTATCAATATTCTCAGTTACATACGGTTTCAATAGCAGTGTACGTGTCGTTTTGGTGTTTTGCAAGGTGATTTCTACCTCGAGGCTGGCAGTTGGAGACCAGTGAGGACACTTGATCACCTCGAAAATTTCGTATGATATTGGTCTATGAATTACTCTGTAGAACCAGCAGGTAGGTAGTGGCATGAAACAGCCGCATAGGAATCCTCCGCAGCTGTTCAGACATCCGGAATACCCCGGGTATTTTGCCGTATGACTAAGCTCCGGAATAATCTCATCGGCGTGAATTGTTTCGCATCTATCCGTGGTGCATGAGCTTGCCTCTGCGCATCGTTTCACGGATGAAATAGACACTTCTGTTGGCCTTGTGAAAGATTCCGTGACTTTGGAGCATTCAAAGTTCACCGACTTCTTCGTGAATTTCGCTGTACCGATGGTTTTGCTTGAGTGGATTATTTCTACGCAAAGCTCGGACCGTAGCTTGTTGAAGAGCAGTTCTCTGCTGTACTCGAGATGACAGTGATTTTTCTCGTCATACAAGTTCGGCCGAGTGTCGCATGTAGCCGTGCTGGCATGCGCACGTCGAGGAAAACATCACGAGAGCGAAAATAGCTAGGATCATTGAGGATGGAAGTGGAGTTAGCTCGAAGCTGTTGTGCGATGTGGCACTCTGTTTGCTTTTTTCCGTAGCCCTTCGTTTTGCCTTGATGACTTGATTTGATCGGACCTTATTCTTTAGTTTTATTGCCGTCCATGCCGTTCCCATCATAATTATAATGATTATGTTGAACAGAACTGCAAACGAAGCTATAGCTCCTATTGGCCAGCAATGTGGATTGCCCAGTAGCGTTTTTGATAGGAAGTATTGGTGATCGCAGAACTTTGGCCGTTCGCACGACAATTTTTGTTCGTTTACTTCGCTATTGTTGAATACTCGTATGCTGACGTTCACCTGTTGTTCAGTAGGTGATATTGGCAGTGCATAGGTGACCCGTTTATCGGTGCCGCTTATTGATCGGCATTCGTTACCAATGCATAGCTCGAACGTGTCAGTAGTTGGGGTTACTGTAACTATCCCTTTTGAGCAGAATATTGGGTTACTGCTTGCTGAGCATGCGTTCACTATCGAGAGAACCGTAAGGAACAAGAGAGAAGATGTCATGTTGGGAAATGCCACAGCGGCTTCCATATTTCTAAAGAAGTCGTAGGCTCGCGTTTTTGAGCTGCGAGGTCGCCTAATACTGGCTTCGGTATCGCTGAAGTCAGTGGCGTTCACCGTGGTTTTCTCGACGTTTTCTTCGCTGGAATGTGATGTGCAGCGTATTTTGAGTGGATAGATTTTGTTCAGCGGTCGTTGGATAACTTTGTGATTAGGCATCAATAATTTGGCTGACCTTGTGAGCCGTCCGCCGATGACATAATCTGTGTGACCTTGCCGTAAGGCCATGACCCTCTGGGGATCAGGTCTTGTTCGACTATTACGATTTCGCCGAGCTCAGGACATATTCTTTTTAGATGTCTTGGCTGTTTGAGGATTGTTGTTTGTGTTTCCCTCAATGATGTTAGATATAGTAGCTTCCAGCTTTCCCAAAATTTATTGGCGATATCTTCGGAGTATCGTAAAGCCTCTGTCGCTTGCTTTTGCGACTGTATTAGCTCAGGATCGTATGTTGGGTCATTGAGATCAATGCGATCATCTGATTCTGGCAATGAGAACTTGAGATTGCCCTGAAGAAAGTCGACGGGGCGCAGTGGGATCGTGCTTAAGTCGGTAGCATTCGATTTCGTGAGCGGTCTTGTGTTCAGAATAGCTTCGATTCGGGCTAGAACTGTACACATATCAGTGAAGCTTAACCGCTTCCTCCCGATTGATTTGTTGAATGCCTTTTTGACCGAACCAACCAGTCTTTCCCAGGCGCCACCCATCCAAGGTGCTCCGGGAGGATTGAATATCCATTTGATTTTCTCAGTTGCGCAGTATGACATAAGAGAGTTGCCGGTTGCTTGGTCACTCTCAAACATAGCGGCGATTATGCGTTCACCTTGTTTAAAGTTGGTGCCGCAATCGCTCCGCATCAGTTTTGGAATTCCTCTTCTAGAAGTGAGTCTTATGAAACTGCTGAGAAAAGCACTTGCCGATAAATTTTCAACCACTTCCAAATGAAGTGCGCGTGTTGTGAGGCACGTGTACAAGCACACGTACATTTTGTCTTGGGATTTTGACAGAAATGGTCACATGAAATCGCATCCAACGTTTTCGAATGCTTTTGATACTTTCACCCTATCGTATGGAAGTGAGGGCATATTGGGTGCTCCGAGCGGTAGTCCTTGGTATCTCTTGCAGGTTGTACATCCTTTGAGATACTTATTGAAAGCGCTTGATGTTCTGAGGATCCAGAACCTTTCTCGGATCAGCGCTAGAGTATGATCCTTACCGCAGTGTGCGTTATTTTTGTGCACCTGTTCTAGCAGGAGTCGTACTAGTTCTGAGTTCTGCGGGATGAATATGGGCGACTTTGCGTCATAAGGAATAGCAGCATTTTGAAGACGAGATTCGTGCCGAATTATTCCACACAGGTCGCGAACGATTTTCTTGTCGCGGAATCGTTTCTGGAGTTCTTGTATATCAGTATCTCCTTGTTCTTGACGTAGTAAAATTTTCTCGGAAATCTCGATATCTTGTGAGGTAATTTCCACTGTTGACGAGAACTTTCCTACGGTGTTGAGCGGAATGTTCGTGAGTCTCTTTTTGTTCGTTTCTGAGACCCAAGTTTTCAGCAATTTACCGACCAGTGAGAGCACTCTAAGAGTTTTCTGTAGGCTTGAAAATCTGGAGAGGTCTACGATCTGCGGTTTAATTAGAGGCGTGTTCGTAGAGCTCGTAATGACAACTTGCGACGTTATTCCCAAAATGTCGTCTTCCTCCGTTTTAGATACGGAGTCGATTGATTTGAGTGGCCATGAATCAGGGTTATTTTGCAGCCATCGAGGCCCTTTTACCCAATCATGGTTACTGATTTCATCAGCTTTCAGTCCTCTGGTGCCTGCATCTGCAGGGTTGTGGGTCGTAGCCACATGGAGAAAGTTTATGGATATACTTTTTGTTTCGAGATTACTTTTTATTCTCATAATTCGGTCACGTTGGTTGGTGACGAAAGGTGGTAGTTTTTTTTGAACTATTGAGCCAATACAACGCTATTTCGCTGTCTGTTACGATGGACGCTCGTGTGATAATTTTGTATGTTTCCGTTATGCTTTTGCACAGTCGAGAGGCCATGAGCACTCCAACCATTTCTAGTCGCGGGATTGTCTGACGGCATTTTTTCGGAGTCAGTTTGGTTTTGCCGCTGACCAGTGTTGATACCGTACCGGATATTTCACACTGCAGATATGCACATGTCGAGATCGCGATGTTGCTAGCATCAGCGAAGACCCATAGGCGACTTTTCGCACCTTTTGAGGTGTCAAGAACTGTGCGAGGAATCGATATTGACCCTTTGTCTACCTCTCTCGTTAGGGAGTTCCAGTTGTTGCATATCTCTTGGCTGAGATTAGTTTTCCAGTCTGCTCCTGTGTTGAAGACTTCTCTCATTAAGGATTTCAGTTTTGCGAGTAAAGGACCAGTGACTCCTATGAGATCGTACACTGAATTTATTTCGCTGACGATGTCCTTTTTAGTCAGTTTGTGTCTCGGCGAGAATTTAGTCTCCACACTGAACGAGTCATTTTCAACGTTGTAGTTAACTCCGAGGATTTTCATGCATGGTGTGTCCAATCGATCGTGCTCAGGTATTCGAGAGTTGACGACGCTTGAGTTAGATATGTACTCTCGCAAATTCATGCCTATTTTTGCGAATAATTTCTTTGATTCATGATATTTGATGAGAGCTTCATCAGGAGTATCGGCTAGCATCATTATATTGTCGACGTAGAGGTTACTGGCGATTTCGCTCGCCAGAGAAGAACCATCGCTGTTTAAGTATGATGTAAGAGCCATGTTCAGATTACTGGGTGAGGCTGTCACCCCGAACGGCAGGCGTCGGAACCTGTAGTGAATCAGGTTGTCTTTTGTTGGCGGTAGATTGACATTTTTTACCCACAGAAATCTACACAGGTCTTTATGTGTCTCAATTAGACGAATTTGAGTGAATGCCGCTTCTATGTCGCATATTAGAAGAATTTTCCCAGTTCGAGATGCCAGGAGAATGTCATGAATTTTGTTGATGAAGGATTCGCCTTTGTGAATGACGTCGTTGAGAGAAGGTCTATCTCTGCGTTTTGATGATGCGTCAAAAACAATGCGGAGAGGGACCTTTTTGTTCGGTTTCCACACGCCCGAGTGAGGCATGTAGTATGTACCGACAGATTCTCCTGCAGATGACAAAAATCGTTCGGTTGTGTGATCCTGTACATACTTGTCCATGATTTTTGAGTACCATTTTTGTTGGTGAGGGTTTTGCTGTAGTGTTCGCAATAGAGATTCAAGACGTCGTATGGCAACGCTGTAGTTGTCTTCGAGTTCTGCTATATTGTCCTTCAGAGGAAACGGGGCGGTTATACATCCGTTTTCGAAGGAAATCCTTTTTGAATACTGGTCGAGGTACTCGTATATTTTGTCGTCCTTGAGACACTCTTCCTCGGAAATCCCTAATCCGTCAAGTTCAAACATTTTCTTCAACATTTCCTGCTCACTGTGTTCATAAACAGCTGTCAATCCGTAGGAAATATTTTTCGTCAGGTTTTCTGCATTTATTAGATCTTTGCCGTAGATAGTAGGCCCAAAAACGGTTTTTGCTATGTGCAATCCTGTGGGAGTTTGCGCAGCGTAATTCGGACCAGAGACTAGCTCGTGGTAATAGTCTAAACCGACTAAAATGTGCGGAATCTGGTGTTCTCCGCGCAATTTCGTGTTCGCTAGACAGATATTGTTCTCTTTTAGGAAAATTATGTCTGTATTGCTCAGATTGACACTTGGGAAACCATTCGTTATCACAGGTTTCTTTTGCACCTTCAAGATTAGTTCTTCTCCGAACGCAGTGCTCAATTTTATATCTACTATGTGGCTTTTAAAGCTTTCGATATGACCTCCAATTCCGGACATTGTGCACAGTTCTGATTATTGCTTTGGAGCGCCTAGTTTTTCAGCTAACGACTCTTCAATCACAGTTTTTTGTGCGCCAGAGTCGAAGAAAAATAGAACCTTTTCGTAGTCGTGTTTATTATGGTTCCATATGCTGCCCTCAGCAGTCATGAGGACAAGTTGTGACGATACCGAGTTTTGGCCCGCTGTCGGTGCTACCTTTGAATACATCTGAGTGTTGTTTTCGGGTAATCCTCTATTGTGATTGATAGGGAAACGCCGTTCTCTTTGTGTATTAGCAAGTCTTTGGTTTTCCCGTCCGTTTCCTCTAATTCTTTGTTGAGAATTCCACGTATTGGGCTGATTTTGATTACGGACCGGGTTTTGGTCCTTCTTCAAACATACGGTGAGATGATGTTTTTGTCCGCACAGCGAACAGTCGGGTTTCAGACAGTCGAAGCTGGAGTGATTTGATGAGCAGCATTTCCAGCATCTCTGACCCCCCGTAAGTATTTTTCGGCGACTTGTTGCATCAGTTACCGTTCGGCAGGTCATTGAGCTGTGATTACCATTGTTGCAAAACAAACAGTTTCGGTCACCAGACTGAGGTCGGAATTTATTGCGCTTGTCTGTTGCGGACGTGACCTGACTGATATTATTGTCGAGTCTGTTTTCGACGTACAGTTTGGCGGCGATTTCTTCTTTAAGTTGACCCATGAGATTCTCGACGGTCTGGTTGCGTTCTGCTTTACTTGATATGAGGACCGGTTTGATGACCTCTCGTGGGAACTTTGATAGGATGGTCTCGCACCACATGGGGTCGCAGGTTTTTCTCACGTCGTAACCTGCTGAGATCATCTGGTTACTAATACCTGCAGTTGGTCGAAAACTGCAGAGCAATTATCACCGGAGTCGTGGGCTGGTTTCAGTTTAACCAATTTTTGAACGACTTGTGATCGATTGGTAGAGTCATCGGAATAGTTTTGCTTCAAAGTTCGGATTATCCACTCATAGTTTTCTGGGACTAATCGAATACCTTTGATTATATTTTGTGCTCTACCTTTGAGACTTTCTTTGAGCAGTAAGATCTTTTCCATTACGTCCAATTCTCTGCTTCTGTGGACTAAGGTTTCAAAGACCGCCCAATACTCAGGGAATTCTTCGGCGCTGCCAAAGAATTTTGGTAGTGATGGTTGAGGCGGTTTCAGAGATCGGCAATTGCTTTGATATTCAGGCAACCGATCTGAGTCCTCCGCCGAGTTTGACACTGTGAGAAAGCGGTTGTTTCCGCTGCTACCTTCTCTACTCTCGTCGTCTTGCTCGACGACTTCTGGCTCGGGATCATCGAGAGTGACGTCCCTTAGCTGTGATTTTTGTGACGCGTAGCCTAGTTTAACGGCCATTTTTTGTTTGACACATTTTGACTCGTCCAGGCGCGCTGTCAGCATGAAAATGAGGTCCGTAGCTTGGGCTATTACCTCCTGAAGTTTTGATTCCTGCTCAATTTCTTCTATTTCGAGCATTATATCCTTTTTTCAGATTTATTTTTACAATTTTTATACTCATCTCTCACTTCGCTGTAGAGATCCTTCAGATTTTCTCTTCCCTCTCGAATCTGTTTTATACTGCTCTCGAGTAATGCTATTGTAGATCTACATTTTTCGTAACTATCTTCATCTACAGTTGGATACTCGGTTCTAGCAATGTATTGTGTGTACCTAGATACCAGGGTTTTCAGCGTTGTTGCGCTGAGGGTAATAGGTGCTCTATGGAAGTGAAGCGCCATTTTTGTTTGCGATACTTCCGTGGAGTTTGGAGATCTAGCTCTAAACTTAGGGTTCAGGTACTGTTTTTTGTACGAGAACTCGATTTCCCTTTACGAGAAAATGCTCCAGGTACTTTGGCGTACGGGAGGCTTATTGTCTCTTGAAGAGACTGTATGCTCCAGGTACTGTGCGTATGGGAGTCTTATTATCTCTTGAAGAGATATGCTGCTCCAGGTACTCTGCGTACGGGAGACTTACGGTTCTGACTGGCAGAAACAGGTGCTCCAGGTACTATGCGTACGGGAGACTTAGGCTGCTCCAGGTACTGAGTACGGGAGACTTACGAGGGCTGCTCCAGGTACTGAGTACGGGAGACTTACGTTTTCTGACTGGCAGAAAATTTGCTCCAGGTACGTGAGTACGGGAGACTTTTTGGCTAATTAGGCCGTTGCACCAAATGTGTGCGGAGGTTCAGTGGATTTATTTGGAAGAGAGAGAAGAGGAGAGAGTTAAGTCTTTATTGACCACACGCTACGCCGTTCCAAAGCTTAAGTGCCGTCGCCCTCCCATGAGCAGGCCGGGTTGACCGGCCCGCCCATTTACAACCGGGAGTTGGGGATCATCGTCGCCGATGATAGTCCCTATACTTTAGAAACGCAGTGTATTTGTTGAGCCCCTTCCCTCCACGCTTCGCTTGGTTGAAAACACTGTTGACTTGAATCTTTCAGGGTGACAGTGGCGGGCCGTTGGTCCAAACTAGGGACGGTGAGAGGGACATTCAATTTGGAGTCGCATCGAACGACAACACATGTATACATAGTAAGTACCGGTAAACTACAGATTTTAAGAAATCTCGATCTCACTTTTATGGTAGAGTGATGGTGCTTGTGGAACTGCTTTGTTGCAATTTGCGTGATTTGAGCGTATACGCTTTCACCTTGTAAATCGGAAACTGTTGTGTATCATTTAGAGCTTGCAGAAAAGCCTCAGGAACTAAGTAGGTACACACCGACTCTGTACCTGTTCTTGCTTGGGCAGGTTCGATGACCTACTGCAGTCCAAAAACTCAGAGCCTAGCGGTGTCTCGCACTCTCGGAATGCCTATGAGTTCAACGATTAGGTGTCGTCCAAGTGAGGGACGTTACGCGTAAAGATGCCACCGCATTGCGTGCGCAAGGTTATTGCCCTTGGTATACTCCCGTCGCCCGTCGCAGGAGGCTGGGCAACCGATACTCTGTCGCAGTGAATGGCAGTGGGTGGGGCAGTTGTCCGCATGCCACACCTCCCGTCAGCGACCGATGGCGACGGCCGGCGACGGGGCTATGTCATCGTCCCGTCCGATCGCCCACGGTCGGCCAGCGATGAGATCCCATCGCCGGCCGTCGCTGGCCGTCGCCAGGCGTCGCAGCACTATGCACAGTGACGGCCAGCAATGGGCAAGAACCATTGATGGGTTTTGTCATTTTTTTGTGCTTGTTTCCTATTTTTGTATGCTTGATTCCTCAATTGCACTTTATCTGACTTTATTCTTGTTTTAGGTCAGTGTTCGCTAAAATTATGCTATTTTGAAGCTTTCTTTTACTGTTTCTTTTTCTCCTCAACTTTGTTTTTCAAAATTAAGAGATAAATAAAAAATTGAATTCAGCCCAATTCGAGTTTTTATATTCAATTTAAATTAATATCAAATTAAATTTCAAATCATAATTGACAGAACTTCGAGACAACAAAAGGAAGCTACAAAGTAACACTATGTTAGCGGACATCGACATAAAACAGGTGGAAAGTCCTAAAAGTCACAAAAGAAAGATCAGACATACAAATAAAATTAGGAATAAACACAGCCTTGCAGGTTTTTGAGGTGCTGATCACGAATGTGACATCCGTTTTCTGAATTTTGCCTGGAGGCCACCCATACTACTTGCAGAGGCAATCTGGGTGATGCAGGTAGTATCACCGGCTTGGTTCAAATTCCGTCTAGGGTGGTAACTGTACATGCTGATAACGATTCTGAAAATGAGTTCGATTTTCAGCCAATGATCAACCATATCCACAAACTGGGTGGTCGGGTCCTGGCAACGGTTCGATGCGCGAAAACGCGTCCCACTGTGAAGGATCGCCGACCATCGCTGGCCATCGGCGGCCCTTGGTATACTCCTGTCGGCCATCGCCATCGACGAGTGTATACCAAGGGCCGGTGGCACTGGTCGGAGTAGCAGTCTTTGTCAGCATAGATATTGCAAAGCACGCTGAGGTCCTTGGTATAATTTTGTCGGCCATCACCGATCGCCGTGCACAGCAGAGCAGTGGTCGGTGATCGGCCGACGGGTGTATAACAGGGTCCGGTTCCCGACCGTCGTCGGAGGGAGTGTGGCTACCGAGCTACCTCGTACCGAGGCTGCCTTTCACGGTGGCATTTTGAATGGTCCTGGCACGATACGTACGAGTTGCGTTTCCTGATAGTCGGCGATCGGCGAGGGGAAACGGGTGTATAACATGGGCTTATGAAATCTCATCGCTTGCCGTCGCCGACCGTCCACAATATCAGGTGAACGAGACAATAAAACCCTGCCGAACTACAGTGGTATAGCTAGAACCTCTGTGAAAGGGTACACACAATACGAAAACACACTTGTATTATAAGCGAAAGAGGATAGATTGGAAGAAATTAAATATAAACCATGTGGAACTTTATTGAAAGCCTTAGCATAATCGAAATAAATAGCATGGACCTCTTACTTTCTATCGCCTTGGTACAGTCGTTTAGAGCTGAAAGAATTGCCGTCTCAGATGATTTTCTTTTAGAAAAGCCATGGTGGTGATCAGGGAAAACATTGTGCTCCTACATTGTGTTCCAAAAGAGGCTTTAAAAGATTTTTCTCAAAGACTGCAAAAGATCGACGTTATGCTGACGGGTCGATAATTCTGAGGCGAGTTATACGGTGGTTTCTTTGGTACACAGGTTATGTAAGAATGCCTCCAACGAGTAGGTACCTCACCCTTCATATATAAGAGGTTAAATATGTCCTTTAAAGGTTATAGCACGAAGGGCAAAATTTTTTGAGTGAAGCTCATAGGAATACGGTCAGGGGCAACACCAGAGGAGCTTTTCCATTTACGAAGAGCCTCATAAATGTGCTTCTTATGAAACCATGCTCCATCAGTCATGCAGGAAAAATGAACGGGTGATGTTTCCATTTTGAACGTAGAGCTTCTATCGAGAAAGCCTCTTGAAATTTACTGGCTAAAAGGTCAGCCTTATCAAAATCCTTATGAATAAATATTCCAGTAAGCAGGCTCGGAACCTATCTGCGTTCCTTCAATCTAGCATTAATGTCTCTGTAAAAGCCTCTACCGCTGTTCCCAGTGAGGATTTTTCTTTCAACGTATGAGTTATACTCAAACATAGCTCTATTTAGTCGTAATGTCAGAGCCTTGAACTTATCCTGTACGTGAGCTGTAGGGTTTATGTCCACTGACTAGTAGGGTTTATCTCCAATGACTAAATCCCGTAGCCTATCTCGCCTTTCTAGAAGTTTGGATAAATACTGAGGAATAACGATGACGGAAAATTACTTTTCGCAGCGGTACAAACTGTTCAATGACATGCTGTAAAACACAAATGAATAAATCATATGCATGCTCAACGCTCATGACTAAACCTAGGGTGCCTATCCCATCATAATCGCGCAAATAGTCATAACTCCTCTGGTAATCAGCTCTCTTAAAATCCCTTATCCAAACAGGTCTAGGCATAATGGGCTTAAGATCGAGCTCTGATTGAATGCCGGAATGATCGCTATTACCTAACGAAGCCAAGACATCAACATGCTTCACGAGGGATCTGTCATTACAAAACGCCAAATCTAGATAGGAATCACCTCTTGTTGGCTTTGGGACATATTGTTGGGAAGAATACTCCGAAAACGTATCAAGGAAGCGATTAGTTCGACGAGGAAATCCAGTGTCATGAGAGTTAGGGAGTTGAGAGCCGGATATTTCCGTGAGATTAGAATCACCAAGCACAGCACAAGGCAAAGAAGATGCACAGAAATTTCTGATGACTTCCCATAACAGAAGCGATGAAGCAGTGCTGCAGTGTGGGGCACGATACACCAAAACTATCCTTATTGTTTTATCAATGATACATAAATCACACACCATAATTTCATAAGAGCTAGGGTCCGATACTTGAAAAACCGGAACTATTGAATACTGGATCCTATAGAGCAGAAGCAATCCTCCACCTTTTTTATGGGGTCTGTCACATCGCTTGTTTGAGTAGAGAGAATGAACGGCTCCAAGTAGAGGAGTAATTTCATTTAGACTCTCAAGGCAGGTTTCGATGAAGAGAACCAGGTCATAGTTTTTGTCAAGGAGAGTAGAAATCACAGCTTCAGCATTTGCTACCAAAGATCTTATATTTTTCACAACAATGCTTTAATATCAGAGCGACCGACTGGTGCAGACTAGTTTCCCTGGGAATGGATAGCGCTTGTGTCCATATTGACAACGCAATCAGAGTCAACATGACGAGAAGCATTGTGTGCGACAGGAGAGCCAATATTTTCAACACTTGGAGGGAGAGAGTATCACTATGAGAAGCATGATGACCAGCTAAGTAGCTACGAGAGGTTTTGACTTGGCAGCGGGGTGTTCCTCTCACCTCCGGTTGTTTTCCTCCTTTTAAGAGAGGGGCGAATATAGACCCCCCTATAACAGAATAATCGGAGACGAGAGGTACACTTCGCTATCCCACGTTGAAAGAAAGAGGTACGCATAACAACCTTCATCAAAAGAGGCTTACTTGATGGACGGCCCATTCTATACACCGTCGTAGGATAGCACTATACACCGTCGTAGGATAGCACCTAAGAAGTCATTAATTTGATAGACACATTGGTAATCGTCCCTGGCTCTTTGGGTAGGATCTACCGCAGAGCTCTCTGGAACTCCAATTACTACGATCGATCTCTTTATTTCCACATCAGACAAATGAGAATCAACACGAGTAGCATTCTGAGAAACATTTGAAGAAACAGAATTTTGAGTAAGAGGAGCAGACTGCTGCTTATTAGCCAACAACTCGTCGAGCCTGCGAATCAGCACTTGATTTTCTTCCCTGAGTCGTTTGTTCTCTTCCATGAGGTCCGTGCATCTTTTGTCAACTAAGCCACGTCGCGCTTGCATGAGGAGAGGGCTTCCATCACAAGCGATTGAAACTTCTCCATCGTGAAAGGCAACACACGACGAGTAGACCGACGCAGTTCGTGAGCGTTTCACTGGAAGTGATGGGGAGCAGGAGGGCGACGTAACATTCGACGACATCACAGTTGCAGTAAGGGGACCAGTAAACACACAGTATTTCGTGAGGGAGAATTTCCAAACTGGAACGACTTTGTAGAGGCAGAACTCGTTGGTAGCCGAAAGACACTTATAGGCAGTCGAAAGATGCTTCTAGTACCGTAGAATAAGTACATGTCGAAAGTTGACACACAGTAGTTGAATAAAACACAATAGAGACTATGGAAGTCGGTTAGCGCCGAACGTAGTGACGACTCCAAAAGTGAAAGTCTTAAGAGAAGCAGATTGCGCCGTGGTCCTGTCTGCGTCACGCCGCGGTTCTGAGGAGCACATCAGCGCAGAAAAATCACACAGGCGAAAATATGGGCACGGGGTGGGGTGTAATTTAATAGCTACCTATATCGAGGCTATTAAGCGTCGTTTTTAGGCCCTCATACGGCTTAAGAATGGCATCGAGGGAAATGCTTATGTAAGGAAAAAGATAGTCGCAGCATTCACATTTATAACACCACTTCTCCACTCGCTACCTTTTGGTGGGGTATCATTCTCAGCAAAATATCAACGTCAAATAACGTCTGCAACTTTATATTAAATGACTATTCGTCTTTTTACAGCCTTGAAGATCGTAAATCACACTCGATCTACTCAATCTGCAAAGTTGCAATTGGGATTCATAGGCGACGTTCTTTTTCCGCTCAGTGTGGTTTCAGCAAAATCGAACATTATGCATTCCATATGCTTGTGTTTGGGTTGCCGAGGAAAGAATTTCCCTTAAATCTGACGTGCACTTTTTTCGTGAGCGAAAGGCATCAGAAATCTTCAGATTATCAAAAACAAATCTCCATGTCCGACTGGCATCCATGTAACAACCAGAGTGTGCATAGCAAGTTTGGAGATGTGCGGAAACACCTAGACTGGATATGCTCGACTGCAGGCACGTCGTTTGAATTACTCATAAATCTTTTAAAGTGTCAGGTCTAGTTCCGCTCGCTCTTTTTAATGCAGGGCACATTTCCACAATCCGCCCATCTTGGTTTTTCCGCTTTCGTTCAGCTGAGAATACGTATCAGAGGCAGAACCAAGGAACCCATTCGGTTCATTGTTGTTCAAGGAAGCACTGATTGATTAATATTCTACCTTCTGAAGTTGAATTCAGTCGAACACAAATGGTTCATTTCAGGAGTTTGTCCAACGGAAAGCGAGAAAAATGCAAAGCATCTACCGGACTATAATTTTTGCTCAGATGGACCGACTGAATCTCCTCCTATTTTAATGAAAGCAGCGAGAAGCGAGAAAAATGCAACGAATCTACCGGACCATAATTTTTACTCAGATGGACGGACTGAATCTCCTCCTTTTTTAATGAAAGGAGCGAGAAGCGAGAAAAATGCAACGAATCTACCGGACCATAATTTTTACTCAGATGGACGGACTGAATCTCCTCCTATTTTAATGAAAGGAGCGAGAAGCGAGAAAAATGCAACGAATCTACCGGACCATAATTTTTACTCAGATGGACGGACTGAATCTCCTCCTATTTTAATGAAAGGAGTCGAACACATGCACTTTTATGTGGAATTCACAGCTGTGCTTTCGATGCTTCTACTTGGCTGATGAAGGCGAGTGTCATTATTACAATTCGCTCGAAAGGAGCAGTTCCTGGTGACGAAAGACCAACACGATGCAGCTATATTGTTTTTCACGTCCGCTGTTGTATTTTAATGTGCAAAAATCGCTAGCCTGCTCGCCTTTTTATTGAAAAACCCTTAATAAACTCTTCATTTTACGGCCGATCCAAATCGCAGTGGAATACAGTTCTAGGGAATAACCATAGAATTAATTCGAAGAGTCGAGCTAAAAATTGGGCCATTTTGGGAACTTATTGAAAATTCTTCGCTCTATCGCGCTGCCATGGCAGCAGCATGGAAAATAAGTAAGAAAGTAAGCAAAATAGGCAAGAACTTTTCGCATGGGAAGGTATAAAGCGGAGTGTCATATTTCTCCTTATTTTAGAACATCACATTTGCTCGCCTCTATGATTCTGAATGGAACGCGAATCCCGTGACGTGTCCCCAGCGGATTGGTCAACGCCGACACCTTTACCGTTTACCATTTTACTTATTCGATAACCATAGCAGAAGGCTTCCTACGGATACGATTGGTGTGAAAGTAAGGGAATTTCTGAGCCCTGCGTGAGGATACGATTACACCGTTGTCCTCAAATTCTCACCTAGCTGGCGGAGAGATTTTAATGGTAAAGTCCGTCGGGCTTGCGGGGGAAGCGCCATGGGCCACAAGTGAGCCACTGCTGTTTTTACCTGCTAGTGAACTCTGTGCTGGCAGTTTTGACTCTGGAATTTCAATTAATACCATGCAGTAAGAGGCGCTGTGGACTCCCCACGGTTTAGCAATCAATCTCCATTCGGGCTAACTCAGCTTTCCATCCTATTGTGATCGGGAAAATTGATACCAGACTTGTTTGGCGAGGAAAAAACACTGACTTGGTACGCCGATCCATTTACTATTACCTTTACTTTAAGCTTACTCAATGACCCAAACTGACCGTACCAATACATCATCGAGCTGGGTGTGGATAAGTGCAGGCGATTTCTATAATAAATAACGCCAGCTGTGCAGTGAGACAGTGGTCCGGTGGTAGCTGTAACAGTACGAATTAGTCCACAAATTCGCCCGCAAGTAGTAACTGATCCTAAAAAATACATAGATTTGATGGTGAATGAACCTTTAGAGGATGCATCTAAAGTTCAGAAACATGCGACACATGAGGGAAGTTGCCAAATGGGAATTCTATGTTGGAACTTGCGTATACAAAAGTTGTGCAGCAGAGTCGATTGAAATTGCCGCGGTTTATCACGAAAGCATCAAATTTAAGGTATTATTTCTCAGTACGATGAATGCAGTAATGTGAACGATATTGCGCTGTTTGAGCTAGAGGGATAACTCGGTGAAAATTGAAATTTCAGAAGGACAAGATACATTTGGAAAATTAGAAGAAAAGAAGATCCGACGGTTACTAAGCTATTCTTTAAAAATGGAGTCGTCAAAAATTTAAGGTCATCGCAACATAAACTTGAGTTTGACCCAATAAGATGCGTATAACTCAAGAAAAGCACGGGAACGAAAATTTTATTTTTAAATTTTCAAGTTTTAGAGGAGTTATGATCGATCAAGTGGAGACACCCACGGAACCGAAGACGCGGCAGCTACACGCCTTCTTCAGTTGATCGATTGTAACTCAGCTCAATGTTTGAGTTTTGTAAATGGACAGAAATTTTGAAAAAGAAGTGATTGACGTAGTCATTTCAAAAAATCGGTCTTCAGGTGACGAGAGTGTGGCTCGACTTTTAATCGCCATTTTTCTGATACAGTCCTGAGCATTCAGCCCCTTTCCCGACGTCGAAACAATCAATTTTGTAAAAAATTTTATGTTATCATGAAGGCGCTTTTTCCAGCTTCTAGAATTTTTTTCGAATTTTTTTCGTGCTTTCTGAAGTTATACTGAATAAGATATGGAGAAATGTTCTCTATTTTCTTTTATTTTCTTATACCACCGTGATTGTTTATTTCATGTAGTTGTCATTGATATACTTGTCTTGTCTATACTTGTCAGTGAAATAGCTTTATCTTTTAATCTGTAATGTTATGTACTGTTTTCATTTTTGTTCGTATCTGTCGTCGACACGACGACCCCCATGTCCCCCTCACCCGCCGCCTTATGAGGGTAGGGTGTTCCTCACCATTTACTAACTCGTCTATCAGCTTGCACGAATAAAGGTGTTGGAACCTCGCTCCCCTCTCTACTCTCTCTGGTCTCAGTATTAAACCACTGAACCACCATCTATATTCACTAGGGCAACTAAAAGCCCAGTCTCTTGCACATCATTATCTGTCATACGGATCTTACTGTTCACATAAGCTGTAAGCTCACATAAAAGCGAGAGCAGTCACCATTCGGTGGTTCATCCTGGCTGTTAGATTTTTCGGCGGATTCATTTCAGTATAACTGAGAACAAAGATTTCAGTGAAAATCCTCGTGGTGGTCGTAGAGAGTGGTAAAAGACCCGCGTGGCTATCTGTCGGAACTACTACATTAGATGTGTCAAAGTCAACGTTGTTTTGCAACTCCCATTGGCCCTAGCAAATTTCACCCCTAGAAGAAGATTCGTCGCTCGTTCTAATTCGCTTTTCTTCTAGTTTCTTTCCGTCCGTTCAACTTTCCAAAAATCTGAAACCTTCCGATTTACACTCATTTAATCGAGGCCACCCGTGTTGCTGAAATTGGTTGCCGGCCATCTCCGTAGGTAGAATTTCGAAACGCGTATCAAGTATGATTCTATGTTACGACAATTTCAACAGAAAATTTGAGTGTTTATCAATCTCTGATGTTTTTTCTGTCAAAGTAAATAGCAGAAGGTGGAACAATTGATGTTGATTAATGTACGTGTATTAATGTTTGTATGGTGGAATTCTTTGCATTCTGATGGAGCATTCTTAAGTCGGCGTTAAAAGTATATTCTGACAGGATTTGAAAGAGGATTATTCGTGTATTCTTTTTTAGATGAATCTGATTTGATAGAGGCCACAGCTAAGAATTCTGTAAAAATTATTGTGTTCATGCGTTATTTGTAAAAACTGTAAAAATTATTGCGTTCACACGTCATTTCGCTGCGAAATATTAGATTGCAAACAAAGTTCTGTCCTTTTCCGCACCTCCCTGATTTCATTGAACATCAAAATCGAAGGGCAAGACGAGTAACCACCGAGATGTGATTTTAAGGTTAAGAAATAGTTTTTCTTCTTATAGAAGTACTTCTTTCACAGTTACTCTCGATTCTGATTTATTATAAAGCTTCAAACATAGCAAAGCTGAGATGGCTTTTTGAAAGATTTCCCTTAACCCGTCTTTGCTGAGAGCAGAGAGGTGGAGTTGAGCGCTGTAGATCTGAAAGTTGTACGTACAGGAAATACACTTTCACGAGATGCTATACTTGTTTGATTTAGTAAGTTCACTGAAGAAAGCGAATCAGTTGAAGTGAGGACACCATTTGACGGAACTTCGTTCGTTAATCCTTGTATCCAAAAGGAAGTGGGGAAAAAGAAACCACCACAACTACTTCTTGTGAAAGCAGGGGATCTAGGCTTCTTCCATACTGTTGTCCTAGGCCATCCGAAGCCACTTAAGAAGGTGAAAAAACTCGACTATAAATGGCTCACAATTTCGCCGAAGCGCGCAGCTGAAGCGAGTGATGGTTGCAAATTCATTCAATCAAGGCGACTTTCACGGAGCAGTTTTTAATACATTTCTAACATGGGATAAGGAGTGGATACTATACTATGAGAAGGAACACTTTGCTATAGACTCACTTTTTATTCCTTCCTCCTTGCCAAACCATAAAGAAAGAGGTGTACACCAGAAATTCATGTGCATTCAAAATATGACAGCCTAAGCTAGGAACCTGCATGCCCCGTTACTTCTCAAGGACACACCGCATCCACGTGTTTCAGAGTTGGCCCTCCAGAATTCAAGTGGAGCACATTCAACCAACATGATGTCGAAATCGTCTTCATGGATTTTACTCGATGCAGATCTTCAGATTTTTTCGCTAGTGGCACGAGTGACCATCAGTCCTCTAGAGAAAAACGTGCTCTTCAAAGAGTACTTAGATAAGAAAAATGGTTAGCCCTCAGCTGAGTTATGACGTTTTAAAATAAGGCGCAAAAAAGGACAAACCTTTAATTACAACCTAATAGAAGGTTGCGCCTTGTCTTCTCCTTTGATGGGAAAGTGGAGTCACTCGAGCTATTCGAGAATATGTTGAGTATTCAAAACCGGTTTGAAAATGGTTGCTCTTTATTTTTTGTTCATTCATATTGAAATCCGATTTTATTCCTTTGTACTGAATCAGACCGTTCTCTCCACATTCATTGCCTCAAAATATGCCCGCGAGCGAGAACTTCAGCAAACTGTACGTTTCATATTTTGTAGCCTTTATTACAATAATGTATGCTGTATGATCTTAATCTCTTTTCTTTTCCTCGGAACTCTGGAACGAAACAACATGTATGTGAGCTAACTCCAAAAGCGCTCACCTGCACTCCTGGTGATAGCTGATCGACTTGCTTACTCATCACCAGGTTTCGCCCAAATTGAACTGCAAGTTTGAGATAACATACTGTTAAATTTTACAGTGTCATTCTTGAAATTAAAGTCTCAAGTACTTTCTTTCTTTTCCTCTCTAGGAGTGGAATCTGTAATATCTCCATTTTTTTGTAGCTGAAAGTCAGTCTGAACATTGCCCGAAAAAAACGTCTTACGAAGATCCAGTTCGGATGAGGTTGCCTACTATTTTTTGGCTATTACAGCTGAGCATAGGGTGGTACGAAAGTCTTGAGCCGTTTGACGCCTACTTTTTCTTTGCTCTCTTATTCAGTGCCTAATGCGTTTTACTCCACCATTTAATCATCATTGTTATTCAGAACCATAACGTCCCTGATAAGCAGGTCTGCCATCTTCTTCTTGCAGAGTTGAGCAGGCTGGAAGACAAAGGATTCGGTGACTACCCGTATGGCATCGCCGAGTTCGGTGACTCTTTTCTCAGCTAAAAAGCAACATGGAAGGAAGATAATTGATAGCTATAGCTGACAATATAGGTGTAATAAGATGATTGCAAAATTGTATGCCAACCGCATTTCTACAAATTTTTATTAGTTTCTTCATAGGGTGCTGCTGCATCATTGCAAGTGTGCACCGAATGCTGTCGGGGTCGAGACGTCCGAGCTCAGTCCACTCAGCCTTTCTCTGTAGCGAGAGAATGGTGCCAACTGTTAACTTTAGTATAAGGGCGTTATAGTCTTCTTCCAAGAGCTCGAGTGCTTTTTTCTGGATCCGCTGCGACACTTCGAGGAAGACAGAATTTTCAACCATAGGAGCCCGTCGTGACCAACGCTTGTCTTCGAAGCCGGAGCTTCGAGCTATAAAACGAGATGACCGGATCTTGACGGTACTGAAGGTTGAGGTGTCTTCTACGAATACAGCGCTGATGTTACGAATGGTTTCCAACGTTCCAGTGCTATGCCACCGTTCGTTAAAGATGAGGGGTCAAACTTGCTCTTGTGGAAATGACATATGTAGTATCTGAAGTTATAAAATAGGGTTGGTTATGTACAGTAGTTCGCGAAAAGATATGTCACCTTGCATTTTTGGGTACAGATCGGTGAAACCAGAAGGAATTTGATTCCATTTGACAGTTTTAATAAATATTATTGAAAATACACTAATATGTGCCCTTGTTGGGATTTCTAGATTTTTTTTAAAAATGTTAAACTCATTTTCACATGCTTTTTTAAGCGAATGTATCTTAGGAACCACTGAGCGTCTGCTTGTCCTGATGTGATATTCTGATAGAGCATGATTATTTTGTTCTTACAGGCTATGAATTTTTGTTCCAAGACATTAGTAAACCATAGAATTTTTTGTGTGAATTTTTTCATGGTCAAAAAATGGTGAAATCATGGGACAATCTTTCATATAAAATCACATATATCAATAACCAGCGAATGAAATACCATCAAATTAGAACTTGATGATAGCATAAGATTTTCTCTTTCCCATGCATATCTAACTTTGAAGAATAGCCGTCTGATTACAGAGAAAATAGCCAATGAAGTTGCATTTACACAACCGGCCGTTTTTCGAATACCCGGAAGTCATTCGACTCCAGATTTCTCTAGTGCATAGTAGACTTATTGCTTGTTAGGTACTTAACAGCTTGCAAAATAATTCCCGCTATTGTTCAGAAAATCGTCTTCTAGTTGGACCGAGGGAAAATGGTGCACAAACCCGCGCAGCGTACGGTGGCGGGATAGTGATGCATACAACAACAGATGATTTTCTAAACAATAGTGGGAATTATTTTGCTACCTGTTAAGTATATAACAAGCAATAAGTCTACTATGCACTAGAGAAATCTGGAGTCGAATGACCTCCGAGTATTCGAAAAACGGTCGCTTGTGTAAATGCAACTTCATTGGTTAACTTCACTGTCTTCTTCCAGGACGATGGAGTTCATTCTCCTATGCATTTTGGAACCAAGGCTGAATCGTCTCTCATCACTGCTACTGGCATCCACACGGTTGAGCGATCGATCCTCAAACGTGCTGACCAACCCTTTCACCCCTCCTGAGTTGAGTAAATTCGTACCAGATTTGACTGGATAGGTAGAGATACTGACTTGGTATAGTGGCTCTCCCCAAGTCATTTTATAGGCCAAATACGCATTCATCATGCTTCTAGGATTCTGAATGGAATACGAAGGCGGCGGCTCCTCCTTAGAGGAGTGATGAACTCTGGCACCTTTACCTTTACCTTTCACCTTTTTCCAAGTTTGAAGCTCTAACATGTTAACACATCGTAGATGTACAAGGTATCCTTGTCACTGTGGCATACGTGGCGGTGTTGGCCACATGACGTGGTCGGAAGTTGATGTCCACGGTCATTTTATTTTCGCCTGCCATGGACCTAAGGAATGGTCTTTTCCTCTTTTATAGATTTTAGTTTACCGTTTTAGAAGTTCTATTTCTGTTTGCGGGTTACAACTAACAATAATTTTGCAAACTCGCTTTTTTCGTAGCCATTTCTTTGTTTTAGCCTCCTGAGTCCGACCACACGCCAAGAATTTTACCCCTTCCTCTCGGTTTTGATGTCGGATAGAACAATTAAATTAATAAATCAATAAGTACACTATTTTTGCGATGATCCTGGTAGCATTATTACAACAAATACTTCTAGGGCTTTTACTCTTCCATTGAATTTTTCGCTGACAAACTTATGAGTTTTCAGTAACTTTTAGTTACACTGGACTTTTGTGGGATTTAGTTTTCTCAAAAGTGCTGCTTACTCGCAAATTAATAACAGCAGAGAACTTTTTCTCTTCCACTTCTGCTCAGTTGTTATTTTTGGTTCGTTGTCTTGTCAAGCCGTCTTGTCCTTTTTATAAGCTTTTATTTTACCCTTTCTTGAACTTTCACAACGTAAATTATGTTTTTAACATATTTTGACTACATTCAATTTTTTTGAGACCTGTTTTTTTCTATAATTGCGGCTCAAGCGCGAAATAATGACAGCAGATTTATGGATCTCGGGTGCAGTGAGACCTTTTTCCGTCTCGATCTTATCAAATTTTGCCCATAGTAGCTTTTTGACTTCGACTTTGGTTTTCTAAATTGTCTCATCCTTTTTTATCAGTCGTTATTTTATCCTTTATCTTTTTGCAGGCCAACTTTTTTGTTTTTTCAGTAACTTTTATAATAAATACATTCAACTTTCGTGAGATTTGTCTTTCTAAATATTGTCTCCCACTTGAGGAGCACAATCCCAAATCTTATATGGATGATTACTCAATCTGTTCAGAGATAAAAATATATGAGATCGAGTTATTGTCACCGACTCCTCGGTTCCGTATAAATACGACTTTCTACAAAACTGAAAGGGGCAAACATTTTTGACTTGTGAGGACAAGGCGCGTTTCTTTCACATGACCCTAACTTTAGAAAAACTGTCCGTCTAAACCTGAGAAGAGGTGAAAAGTGATGTTCGATATTTGTCACGGCGGCCAAAGTCGTAGATTTTCCAGATGAGGTTATTGCCGTTATGCACCTTCATCCTTCTAGTTGACCGTGGCGCGAGGTCAGGGAAACTCACGAAGAAGGAAAACGAATGGGTCAAAGAGCACTGTGGCCTAAGCATGCGTCGTGAGTTGCTGAATATATATTAATGCTAATATGTTAGAGTGGTAAGTGAATCTTCAGCCGATTTGCTTTAAAGTTTCAAAACATTCGACTTTGTGTGGAATCTGAATATTATATAACCTATGATGTCGTTCTTTTGAGTCATTCAACAATCACAGTCTTCATTACCATCACCTACGATATCATTCCCAAAATAACATTTCTGAGCCGTCTATTTCAATGGTGGCGTTGAACTGGAACAATGGAAAGAGTTTGCAACAGCCCTCTATTCGAGGTAGGCACAATACCCTTTAGAGGCCGTATTCTCAAGTCTCCCGAGCGGAAGAGAATCATATCTCGACGGCGTCTCTCGGCATGTCGTCGGGGACGATCTTCCCCCATCGGGAGACACGATCATACGGGCCGAGCATCGTCGAGCTCTGGTCATCCTGCTTTGGCAAAGAAGACGCTGGCTTCGAAGACGAGCTTTGATTGAACGCCCTTCAAGATTAGAAAATTCCGCTGTTCTCGATATTGTGAGGTGCGATCCAGAATTAGGCCCACAGTCTTTCAATGAGACTATGACGTGTCACCCCTACATTTATAGACCTTAGCTACTCGTAAATGGTGAGTGCATGGAACTCAGACGCCTTAACTGACAGCGTGTAGCTCACTCGGGGGCCTAATGGCCAACCCCTTCTTCTCCTTCCCTCGAAAGAATGTTCTAAACAGCTGATAAATGTGTTATGAAATCCCTTATGACTGCGTGTTGCTTGGCTATCTCTAGCAGAGGCAATTTTACGTAAGCGAAATCATCGGAACCCCACACCCGAAAGGTCCCCCACTGCTTGTTCTGGCAAACGAGAAGAATATATTTTTCCCAAGTTGCTCTCAAAAGGGCACATGGTCTGCGCTGTCGTGTGAACCATTCGGTTTTAAGAACTCCTGGAAGCGGCCCGAAAAAAACTATCGAAAGCACATTCGGTTCCCAATTTCTACGGCGCCGCCGGACCCTATGCCGATGAAAAGACTAATAAAAGTTATGGAAAAGAGGATGAAACATGATTCCAGAACTACCTTATTACCTGTATATTATGAGACTAATAAAAGTTATGGAAAAGAGGGTGACACATGACCTCAGAACCATCTTATTACCGCTATGTTTTCCTCTGCTACCGCCAACTATTTCCATCTCGCGCATCTTCTTAGCTGGAAAACAATCACCAAAGTCGAGGACCTGTCAGCCACTTCTTTGGCTTCCAGCCTGCTCAGTTCGGCATGTAGAGGACGGCTGCCCTGTCCATCAAAGGCGATATTGTTTTGGCTAACATTGGTGATCATGGAATGAAATAAAATACAATGTGTTCCAAATAAGCAGATGATGAAAAAGTATACGTCAAACGGCTCAAGACTTTCCTACCAGCTTAATAGAACTTAGCACTATTTCTGCATAAGATCTGGCACTGGTGACGACAGAAGGTAAACTTGCATAACAAAACCAATTCTAGTTTTTTGGAAAGTAAGCCTGCTGTTCGAGAACGAAATATTATTAGTTTCAGACGGAGAAGTGAATTTCAAATCATTTGGCGGAAAGAGGTTGAAGAAAAACGAATATCCGTGGATTGCGGCAGTTAAAGGTGGAGGTAGGTCTGGCTGATCGTGTAGTTTCCATTATCTATTATATACACTCTTTCAATCTAAATAGGTAGACCGGTCACTGGAAGGTTCTGAAGTGAGAATTTTTCATCGATCCGCGATAAGTACGTCACCAGAATTAGTGACCATTTTAGCCGGAAGCGTTCTATTTTTTTATCGACCCCGGCTTTCTTTCTCGTCATTATGTATAGAAAAATGAGTAGCGAAACGTGAGCACAATGTAGCATAATACCATCATTAGCCGTCCGCCAAAATGCGAAGTACAGTGCGTTTCGTAATCATACTCCACTCGTCTATCGCGGTAGTTCCCACTTGACGAAAGAGATGCAGTTTTTAGTGGATGCAGTTTTCATCAGCATGGAAAATAATAGTATAATGCACTTTTACTACAAGAGCTGATGTAGCGTTCGGCTTTTCGATCTCCCCAGGTTTTTGTAATCGCCGTGACACTTTGGTTTACTAAGAATTTATTAACATTGCAGTTACAACCCGGTTATTACGATGCTTCATCACTCCTCCAGGTAACTCAGTAGCTTCAATGAGGCGGTTTCTCTTTATTGAACACAATTTTGAAGGAGTTGTGGGTCGTCGCTGTTGCCCAGTTATGAGTTTCATTCATTCATTCTTTACAGCACCAGATTTTCTTTGCACAATTGATGATAGTGACACAATAGACTTGTTCTGCATAATTCAAACTCTTGAGCAGCTGAGACAGCTGAATACGGAATACTGTACAGATGAATTGTGAGAATGGTACGGTCCACATCTGCCACCCATAGCTAAGATCACAGCAGCTCTCGATGTCGAATAGGACAGACAAAGTAGGCAGGTCGCACCAAATCCGAATAGATTAGGTTTATCGAAGCGTCATGACCTCTTGGGTAGCCTGGGCTGGGAAGCCATATTCTTGAGCTCTGTAGTAGAGTTACAACGCTGGTAATTCGCACACCACGGTAGCTGGTTTCTCCAGCATCCTAAAATCTTGCCCTTCTAGGAAGGGTCTACTCGAGGGACTGAAATGGAATGTCGCAATGCTCCGTTGAAACGTCCACTGTGAGCTCGCGTTGTGGCGGATGTTTGCCGACAGCGCTATCTTATAACGGTTAAAGATGAGCCGACGAATCATTGTGAAAAAGACCGTTGTCTGGTGCCTTTGTTTCTTTCAACGTCGTGGCGTATTTTAGGTCGAACAATCTGTACAGCATCTCTCATCTCGCGCCGTCATCTCTTAACAGCAGCTCATTGTATCATGGTCGTCACTAAAAAGGTGCTCTCACAACAACAATGTCGATGGAGTGGGTACATGTGAGTTTGTGTAGTTCTATACTATACGAATACTAACGCTGTAAGAACACATTTTTTATTCAGGAATACGCGAAGTCTCTATGGTCCTGCGAGCTTTTTTAAGGTTATAGTGGGAAGCTTCTGCCAGAATCCAGACCATCCGTCGTGTAAGAAACGATGGGTGACCCCGAAAGCGGTATTCTACGATGCATTTTGTTTCGTATCCTTGCGTACAATGTTTATATGTACTGTAGCACTGTTCCTAGTGAATGCTTCAATTTGGGCGCAATTGTTTTTTCCTACAGTTACCTAGCCGTACTGGATTATTGTAACATCACATATGTGCTGGTGTGTCCGTAAAGAGGGTCTCTGGGATGCAGTCAGGATTGTTGATGTTTTCTCCATTAACCTTAAAAGGTACTTAGTCCGCAGTTGTGTATACGACCAGTTCTGCTGCACCCTACTCATTTGTGTGAATGAGAGACTACGTAACCATAGGCGCGAAATATTTGATAACCTGTCTAGCTTGTAAGAAGATGAGGGTTTCAATTTTCATTCACGAACGCGACATCTTGGCGCACTGAATGTTTTAGACGTTTTGTGTTGCAGCCAGGGCCCCTAACAGTAAGATGAATGAGAAAGAGGAGTGTGTGCAGTCATCGCAGGGGTTGCGTCTGTCATGCTTGTCCCGACAGGAGAGAGTTTTATAATAATTTATTATCATCTTACTAACAAACATAAAGACACAACCTGATAATAAGAGTACAGTAAGGGAGACTGCCTTCTGAGTCTCGGAGTGGGGCGTGGTCACTCTTTGGGTAACCACAATAGCATTATCGTGACATACGTCATATGACATATGTCACGATAATGCTATTGTGGTTACCCAAAGAATGACCACGGGTTAAGATATACATTCAACATCTCCTAACTAGTTGGCCTTTCCGCTCTTCGTTTCTTATGGAATGGCGTGTTAGCTTGTACATTTGCGTTTTTCGTGCGAAATTATCTGTATTTCTGAAGAATCAAGATGATGATGAATCAATGATTATGTTAACCTTCTTGCGGTGGGTGTTCATGGTGGTGATTAAGCTTACAGGTTTTTCCCCCTCCTTCATTCCTGGAACCTGGTATTAAAATGTAGGCATTATCGCCTACATGGCCGATGACGCCTACATATTTTGAGTTTTTTTTGCCTACCGCTTCCAAGATCATCCTGAAGTATGTACCAGTTTAAAGGGTTTTATGAGAAACGGAACCCCCCTCAGTGGTGCGTGTCGAAGAGGCTGTAATGTTCCGAGCTCCTTTACCTTCTACACATCTGTGTTTGAACCACAATGTTCCCTTCGATTCAATGTATTTCAATGGAGTAGTGAGCATGACGCGCGCTCAGACACCCTCCTGTGCATTGTACTACGATTTCAGAATGATTTGCTTATCTGCCTTTTAAAAACCTCTCGCGTCGAACATCTACCCGTTTTAATTGTTATTTGTTCACTAATCCTTTTTGTTATTGGCATGGTGGGTTAGTTACTAACTACTGCACTTTAATTGGCGCCCTTTTACGGCGTAATAAATAAATATTAGGTTGAGTCATAAGTAATCGGACATTTGCGCGCGATCGGATTCAAGATGAAATTTCTAGTCAATGAGGACACCTATCAAAACGAGTAAGGTATTATTCGATAGAGGGAAAAAAGCACTACAAAATATCATGTCACATTTGCTTTAGCAAAGATGACCACTGTTACAATGGCTCCGGAATTCATTCCATTCAAATAACGTATTTGCAACGTCATGCTTTTTCTGTCTCTATCTGGTCACTATTTGAACCAATCTTTTGAGCGCTTCAGCCAGATTCATAAAGAAGGTGTTCCCGTTCAAGGCGCCATCTACCCTTGTCCTTGAACTTCTGCATTGTCTACTACGCCATCAAGAACAAGGAGAAGTCAGGACGTCCGACGGGGTTGGATCTGGACCTATTGAGGAATGAGGTGTAGGCCGATCCATGCCAAACCTCTCGTGAATTATCGGACACCTTTAGTGTTCTTCAGCCAACTGATGATCAAGGACTAAAGTCGATCAGTAAGGTTAGGAAACTTGGTCGACGGATACCTCGAGTTTTGATGCAGTGGGCGCGGGTCGCAGAGTAGACGCGGCAGTTTCTCGTCTCATTCTCAAGTACAGAAAGTACTGACTGGACAAACTAATCATTGGCGATGAGAAACGAGGGCTCTACTCTAACCATCCCAGCCGTCTCCGATTAGTCGACAATGAAAGAAAGGCTGAAGACGTTCTGAAACCTGACAAGCACCCAATTTGGTGGTAATGTGCGATTCCGGACCATTTGTAACAAAGAACGACATTACCAAAGAGAACGTGCTGGATGGTTGTATAGCGCGTTTTTCCCTCTATCGAATGGTACCTCACTCATTTTTAGAGGTGCATTTATTGTCGGAAAAATTTTATCTTGAATTCGGGCACATGCGGAAATGTCCGATTACTTATGACTCAACCTAATATTAGGTTGTTTCAAAAGTTCGTGCCGTTTTTTTCGAGCGACCCTTGTAAGCTTGCTATAGAAGCTTCCGAAGAGCACGACACATCGTTCGAAAGAAAATTATTTGCACTGTTAGAAAGTGCTTTAGCTGTTTGTCGAATTTTAGAATTTTAGAATTTTTTTGGCCTATAAAGTGAAAATTAAAAACGTGTAAAATTGACCTCACCGACAGCGAATTTTTTCTGCTCTGGTGTGGAACGTTATTCAATACTTAGGACACTCCTAGGAAGAGGAGGAAATTTTCCATAAGATGGTGTACTTATTGTATTTTTTGCTCCACATTTTGTAAACTTTAAGGCCACTAAAGTGGAACCTTCAAAAAACTGCAATATTTTTTTCGATGCTGCTCTTGCTCTCATTGTGAACGAGCCTTTCAAGGACTATTTCGAAGAGAATTTTTAGCTCTATCTGACCATATGTTTAGTTTTACAGAATACTCAATATTGAAACATTTTTGAAGGAAAAACGTCTTCGTTTCTTTCAGGGAGGGAAATCTCCAGTTTCAACCGCTTCGGTAAATCTCACAAAGCTTCTGAAAGAAGACGATACGCTCTGCAAGATGATGTACGAATTGCTCTTGGAAGTCTTGTTTGTCACTGATTTTCAGGCCATCAAAGTGGACATAGTCGAGCACTTCTGGCAGCGCCGCGCGACGAGCGTGGTATTCGCGCGCCGCGCCGTCCAGCCATTGCTGCGCCGCGCTCGTCGCGCGGCGCGGCGTGAACTGTGCCAGTAAGTCCACTTTGATGGCCTGAAAATCAGTGACAAACAAGACTTTCAAGAGCAATTCGTACATCATCTTGCAGAGCGTATCGTCTCCCTTCAGAAGCTGTGTGAGATTTACCGAAGCGGTTGAAACTGGAGATTTCCCTCCCTGAAAGAAACGAAGACGTTTTTCCTTCAAAAATGTTTCAATATTGAATATTCTGTAAAACTAAACATATGGTCAGATATAGCTAAAAATTCTCTTCAAAAAGGTCTTTGAAAAGCATCTTCACCTTTCACAAAGAGAGCAAGAGCAGCATCGAAAAAAAAATATTGCAGTTTTTTGAAGGTTCCACTTTAGTGGCCTTAAAGTTCACGAAATGTGGAGCAAAAAATACAATAAGTACACCACCTTATGGAAAATTTCCTCCTCTTTCTAGGAGTGTCCTAAGTATTGAATAACGTTCCACACCAGAGCAGAAAAAATTCGCTGTCGATGAGGTCAATTTTACACGTTTTCATTTTTCACTTTACAGGCCAAAAAAATTATAAAATTCTAAAATTCGACAAACAGCTAAAGCACTTTCTGAAAGTGCAAATAATTTTCTTTCGAACGATGTGTCGTGCTCTTCGGATGCTTCTATAGCAAGCTTACAAGGGTCGCTTGAAAAAAACGGCACGAACTTATGAAACAACCTAATAAATAAATAAATAAATAAGTGAACTGATTATCGCAATTCAGATGTGGTACCATGAGAGGTTTGATGAATGCTCTTTGGCTAACGATTTTGCTTTGATCGAACTTCCACATGATGTCAAGGAAGATCAAGCAACGCCGATCTGTCTGCCCAGGAAAGACTCGAAATTTGTTCCGAATTTGATAGCTATTGGTGATGGACTATCGAGACGTGAGTCAAATCCGATTACCTGATTCCTTGTATTTCTCTACACATTTGTTTATTGGAGTTGAATGTTAACACTTTTACTGCAAAGCATCTTCAGCGTTCCTCCACGGCGAGTCGGTAGACAGCATTCCTCGATACGGGTTTCAAACGGTGAACGTTAGCCTCTTAAGAACAGAAGGCAATATAATAAAGACTACACTGCCACCTGGAATAGGAATTTGCAGTGTAAGTCTGAACAGCGGAACCCCATTCGCACCCACTGCACATTTTTTGAATTGCTACGCCCACGACACTGGTCACTTATGTTGTTGCCTTTATGCCTCGAAAGCAAAAGCACAATGTTTTTGATGTTGACATATGTGAAGTAGTTGCGAACTTTCTTTTAAGAGAGATTCTTCTAAGTTCTCCGAATCTGCGGTGCTTGAAATGAAATATAATTCCTATAAGCCCAATGGATATATTTGTTGAGCCTCCTTCCTTCACGCTTCGCTTGGTTGAAAACACTGCTGACTTGAATCTTTCAGGGTGACAGTGGCGGGCCGTTGGTCCAAACTAGGGATGGCGAGAGAGACATTCAATTTGGAGTCACATCAAATGACAACACATGTAGACACAGTAAGTACCTGTAAACTACAGATTTCAAGAAATTTTGAGGGTCGACTGATGGATGAACCTCACACGCAGACAATCGAACTTACAATGCCCTTATCGCCCACTTGTGGAACTGCTTTGTTGCAATTTGCGTATGCGTTTTCACCTTGTAAGGAAGCGGCGTATGCGCTTTCACCTTGTAAATCGAAAAGTGTTGTGTATCCTTTGTAGAGCTCGCAGAAAAGCCTCAGTCACTAAGTAGATACACACCGACTCTGTACCTGTTCTTACTTGGACAGGTTCGATGACCTACTGCAGTCCGACGAACTCGGAGCCTAGCCGAAGGATGAAAAGAACGTTGTTGGATAAAAAGAATGTCATTTTCTTCCGTTTTCAACGCACTAGGAAAACTTCGTACCATTCTTATTAAGTCGACCGTGAACTTGACCACGTAAACAATAACAGGTGATTGCTAATTGAATTTGATCTGAAAAGTGGAGAGTTTGGTTTGAAAGCTGTTCAATTTTATCTGAAAAGCGTTGGGTTTGATTTGGAAAATGTTGTTCTTGGTTGAAAAACATCGAATTTGGTCTGAAAATGTTGAATTTGGTTTGAAAAACGTTGAGTTTGGTTTGAAAAATGTTGCTTTTTGCCTGTAAATGTTATACACCGGAAGTGGCCGCCCCACGATAAAAGGGCGTCGTCGAAGGGGGCCTCAATGATCGCTTGACCAGGGGACGATCAGAAGAGATAGAGATCTTATTTCCCATACGAGCGTTTACTTTTCGGTTTGTAGCGGCAATTCAAAGAATGCTGCGGGAACGACGCTTGTTCACATCCATATCAGAGTTCTGAGCTCAGAGCAGTGTGCTCTATCGTAGCCTCGGCAGAACAGCCATTGAGACCACGCATACTTCAAATTTCGACAATTCACTAAAAGCGAGTGAGCGGAGAGCTTTTGTGACATATAATGGAATTGTTGACTATAATACTGAACGACAGCGACGGCATCACCAATGGTTTCAGTGTGGAAAGTCCGGTTTCGAAGTCAGAACCAAGACTAACATTACAATTTATTCGGGCTAACGTTTCGGTGTCATCGCCTTCTTCAGAGCCTGGAACAAATCGAGTTCAACCTGAGAAACTACCTACCCATCACCGCATCAAATTCCCGAAAAAATAAGAGAAAACTGAATGATCATCGAGCAAATGAAAAGGGTCAGAAAACGCTAACTTTTTATAAGTGGACTAGTGAGGTTCACTACACACCTGTAGCTGGTAGGAAACGTGGGTTACTGAGGGTTCACGCTTAAGGACCACCCGCCTAGAGGACTTCTGGGGCATGACCTGGTACGTCAAGACCACACATGTCGGCGAACGATGCCAGCTCCTGGGTCACCACCACATACTCGTCATTCCTATTGATTTTAAAAGACCAGGAACTACATTCATGATGTCAATACCGATTTGGAACGACAATACCGATTTGGAAGAAGAAGGGTAGTCCAGCTTACTGTTCTACTTACAGGCAGATTCGTCTACCTTCTCACACCATGAGGGTGTTCGAGTGTGTTATAGATAGACGATTTCGCGACATCGTTGGACTATCCACTAACCAGTGTGGTTTTGTCGCGAACTGCAGCACTACAGATGCGATGCATGCTGCTCGGCTTCTGGTAGAGAAACATCGTGGAAAACAACGGCCACTACACTGCTTTCCTCGACCTCGAGAAGGCGTGCGACCGCGTGCCGCTCGAGGTGATCTGGTACGCACTGCGAAAACAGTTGGTTCCTGAAGAGCTCATAAATTGGGTCCGAATTCTGTATACGGACCCAAGAAGCAGAGTACAGGCGGCTGCTGGAACATCTTCGGAATTCCCAATTTCGGTTGGAGTCCACCAAGGTTCGCCGCTCTCTCCTTTTCATTGCTGTGATGAACGCCGTCACGCGTGATCTTCAATGTCCAGTCCCATGGAGTCTGCTGTACGCGTATGATGTAATGTTGGCGTCTGAAGACAGGAAAGAGCTTGAGCTCCTCGTGCGGTTCTGGAGTGATCGGCTGGCGCAGTTTGGACTTCGTCTCAGCGTCAGTAAGACGGAGTACCTCTCCACCCAGGTGAATAATCCAGGAACAGTTAAACTTGATGGAACCGAGCTGTCAAGGACAAATGCCTTCAAATATTCAGGCTCGACGATAGCTTGTGATAGTAGTCTCTGCTCTGAAATGAACAACCGAGTCAGCAGTGCTTGGCTGAAGTGGCGCGGGCAGGTGTACTCTGCGATAGGAAAATTCCGGAGCGACTGGAATCGAAGATCTACCGTACGGTAATAAGACCGGTTGTTCTGTATGGAGTCGAGTGCTGGCCTGCCACGAAAGAAGTTGAGCGTCATGGAGATGAAAATCGCGCCAGATTAAAAAGATTCAAGTTGCAAACTCTTTTCTATAGACGTGTCGCTGCAGATTTACTTATGGCCTTCAAGACTGTTGAAGGTGAACTACGCCTGCAGCCTTCGAAATATTGGAAGTTCAAGCCGACTTATGACTATGGTAGAAGGAACCCTTTCAGCGTTTTCAACCACAGAATAGGCCGCTACCATCAAGAATTATGGGCGAATTCTTTCTTTTTACGGACCACAAAGTGGCTAGAGCGTCCACCTGCTTCTCTGTTGTCATGTTCCGATTCCTCTAAATTTAAACTCGCTCTGAGAAATACTGATGTTTCAGAAAAAATAGGTTCGGCTGATGTCAGTAAGCTAGAATTTTTATTGTTCCACTGAGGCTCAGTTGCTCGCATGATTTGTTTTTTTTGCTTATTCGAGGTTTTTTCATGAGTTTTTGCTCTGAGTTTAGTGTTCTTCATGCCTTGTTTGGTTCTTTCAATTGGCGCGCAGTATGGCGCATAAATAAATAAATAAAAATATTGAGATGGATGGCTGGCGTTACACTGCTAGACCATATAACGAACGCTGACATAAGGGATCGATTTGGAGTGGTCCCAATCGCTGAAAAACTTCGTGAAACCCGTTTGAGATGGTATATCGTCGCCAGCGACGATGACCTCACGCCGACCTCGCTCCGCCCTCCTACAGGGAGGTCCGGAGCCGCAACTGTGTACTCATCAGTCTCATGTGATACGTCCACCCAATAAAGACGTTATTACTGAGTCTCCTCTGCACAAACCACAAAATACTACCACATGGTACGGGCACGTGCTTCGGGCAAGCGATGACACCGTGTGTAAGATAGGACTCGCTCTCGACGTACCGGGAACAAGACCGAGGGGACGTCCGAAGCACCGCTAGCTGGATACGATACATGCCGATCTAAAGACAGTAAGAGTTCATCCAGACAAGGCATATGATAGATCTCTATGGCGTCAGAAAATTGGCAGAGCGGACTCTGCTTCGAAGCGGGAAAGACGCTAAAGAAGAAGAACAAGGAACTAGATTCATGACGGGTATCGGCGCTATAGGCCCGCAGATAAACCCCGGTCGGCGCGTGTATTCGCATTCATGGGCGCGCCGCGGAGTTTATGCAGGGAATATCGTGGGTCTATTCCACACCGCTGGCGCGGCGATGTATTGAGCACCCCGCTGTAGTAAGAGCGCTCCAATGCTAATCCCCGCACATCAGCTGGTAGGCCGCTCAATTTTCATTTTACTAAGTCATTTTTCGAAGCTTAAAAGGAGAATAATATTGCTTATTAGCAAACAGGGAACACAGTCAAAATTACAGCGCAAAAACCAACGCGAATAGCAACTGAATACGTGCTAGAAAAAATCTGATAAAGAATCGGATCTATCGAATTGTGATTTGACGGCCGCTTACCCATAACAGCCGTGATCACGGCCGTTTCGTTGCTTCTCGTCGAGTGTAGCAATCCTGATTGTCATGAATGCGATTAGGTGGGGATGGACCGGGTTTATCTCGCCCGGAGTGTTATACGGGTGTATACCCCGAATTTCGTTCATGAATTTATTTGGGCCCTGGCCGCAATCCAAAGCGCTTCAAGGGTACGTCGCGGCGCGATTTCGGTTTCACACGTTAAGAATGAGACTGCGACGCTAAAACTGCTGTTTGCGTGCGCGTGCACCCTGTGGTCGACCAGAAGGGTTGCTGAATTGGACTTCCGCAAGCCAACCATGCCATCTCCCGGTTTCCCAAGGGCGCAAATGGTACGACCCGATGCGGTGCACATGAAGCGCTTTGGGTTGCGGTCAGGTCTTCTAGAATCAATGGGAAGGACGAGTATGTGCCGGTGACCCAGGAGCTGACACCGTTCGTTGACATATGTGGTCTTGGCCTACCAGATCATGCCCTATAGTCCTCTGGGCGGTGGTCCTTAGTCGTGAACCCTCAGTCACCCACGTTTTCTACCAGGTACGGGTGTGTAGTGGACCTCACAAGTCCGCTTATAAAAGGGTAGCCTTTTCTGATCCTTTCCATTTGTTCGATGGTCATTCAGTTTTCTCTTATTTTTTCGGAGAATTTGATGCGGTGTTGAGTGGGTAATTTCTCAGGTTGATTTCGACTTGTTCCAGGCTCTGAAGAAGGCGAGAACACCGAAGCGTTAGCCCGAATAGACTGTAATATCGATCATAGTTTTGACTTCGAAACCTGACTTCGAAACTCCACACTGACAACAGTGCCAAAATTCCTTGAGTGCCGGACGTGGAATGTGCACCAATGGCTCCATTCGTTCCTGTGTCATGTCAAAGAAGACCAGCGGATCCTCCTCGCTTGAGTAACAGGAAGGACATCAAATCCTTCGTTCAGGATTTGACGAAGAAGTCCATCCATCGCAAAGGTGGTCGACCTGGTGTTCTATCTTCCAAGACAATCCAGTCACCGATGGTTCTCGTCCAACAGTCGCTACAAAATCGTGTTACGTGTCGCCCAACCTGGCCAATGCGCCTATATCTCTAGACTCTGGTCTTTGGCTGTCGACGTAGCTCGAAATTTCGAATATCGTCTCTCACCTGGTCGTACCAAGTCACGGAAACATAATTGTTCTCTATGCTTCGGTAAGATAAGAAAATCGCGTAGTGGTCCTGTCTGCGTAGCGCCCAAGGCTCTGAATAGCACGTTAGTGAAGAAAAATCACAGAAATGAAAATATGGGCATAGGGTGGATGTTCCTCAGTACCTACCTATACCAAAGCTTACAAGCGTTATTTTTAGGCTCCTCATAAGGTTTAACAGTGGCTTCGAGAAAAAAGGCTTGCACGAAGAAAAAAGGTGCACACAGCATTCACATTATTGTGATTCACATAAAAATTCAATTCACATGAATTTATAACACCACTTCTCGACTCGCTACCTATTCATGGGGTATATACATATACTAAGCAAAATATTAACGTCAAATAACGTCTGGAACATCATATTAGATGAGTATGTATCTTTTTACCCCTTTGAAGATCATAAATCACACTCGCTCTACTCCATCTGCGAAGTTGCAATTAGGCTCTTTCAGACGACGCGTCGATAAAGTGACGCGTGACGCGTGTGTGATGAAGGATAGGTAGGTCAGCGTCATCGGTTGATCGGGTTATCACGCGTCATTACGAGTAACTCGTCCGATCGACGTCGCGTTGGCCATCGCCTAGTGTTCTGTGTGCGCCGCACCACACGCGCCGGACATTACGAGCAGTTCGCGCGCGGCGAAACCCCAGCGCACGACGCTTGACGGATGACGTCTGCCTCGAAAGAGCCTATTGGGATCGTGGGCGACGTTCTCTTTTCGCCTAGTGTTCTTTCAGCAAAAACGAACATTATGCATTCCAAACATTTGTGTTTGGGATGCCGAGGGAAGAATTCTCCTCAAATCTGACCTGCACTTCTCTCGTGAGCGAAAGGCATCGAGAATCTTCAGATTATAAAACACGGTCCCGAAGTTCCCGCTGGCATCCATGTAGCGATGAGGGAACGTATACTGTTTTTGGAGATGTGCGGAAACACCTAGACTGGATATGCTCCACTACAGGTACGTCCTTTGAATGACTCATAAGTCTTCCCAGCTTTAAAAGTGTCAGGTCGAGTTACGCTTGTTTTTCTGCTTGCTGCTGTCTTTCAACTTTTCTCTACTTTCGCGCTGCCCAAGAAACATCGACATCGAAGAGGGCTAAATTAATGTGAATGAGCAGGATCAAGAACACTGAAGTTACACCTCGCAACGTTTCCCTTTCGAATGGATGGAAATGTCACTTATTCAACACATCGAAACAACAAAACAACACATCGAAAACCTCATCCAGCAGTCAGATCACATCATCACGGCGTCAGGAAAGTACATGTAGCAAAAAATGTCTCCGAAATCATATGTTACTTTGAATGACTCATAAGTCTTCCGAGCTTTAAAAGTGTCAGGTCTAGTTACGCTTGCTCTTTTTAACGCAAGGCACTTTTCCCCAATCCGCCCACCTTAGTTTTTCCGCTTTCGTTCAGCTGAGACTACCTATCACGGGCTGAACCGAGGAACCCATCCAAATCATTGTAGTTCAAGGAAGCACTTATTGATTAATATTATACCTTCTGAAGTCGAGTTCAGTCGGACACAATTGGCTCATTTTAGGAGTTTGTCCAACGGAAAGCGAGAAAAATGCAAAGTATCCACCGGACTATAATTTTTGCTCAGATGGACCGACTGAATCTCCTCCTATTATAATGAAAGGAGTCGAACACATGCACTATTATGTGGTATTCACAGCTGTGGTTTCAATGCTTCTACTTAACTGATGAAGGCGAATGTTGTTGTTACAATTCGCTCTAAAGGAGCAGTTTCTGGTGACGAAAGACCAACACGATGCAGCTAAATTGCTTCTCATGTCCACTGTTGTGTTTTATTCCGATAACGAATAGGATGTTTCGGTAGACCTGATATCGATTGATAACGACGTTACGAGAACCCCTTCGTGATAAAAAATGTAGTTAGACTATTCTGTATGGATTCATGAATGAGCTATTTCAACATTTATGTCACGGTTAATATCAATTTTGCAGTTTCACAGTTGGTATTCGAATAAAGAACTTGTTACATTTTGGAGTTCGACAGCGGAGGTGATACCACAAATCGATACGGTCTACTTTCAAAGAATCTCGATCTGTCACGACTGCAATGCAACATAATCAAGTCTTCATTAATGCTGTTAGACCTTATGCCTACGTTGCTGTTATAAATTCCATACGAATAGCGAATGGCCTATTTTGTCGGTTTTCTATGCTATCCAACAACAGATTCGGTGCCTCGCTTTAGTTCTGAACTGTTTTTTCTTTAACACAGAAAGTAGCGATTGTAAGGTGTCTCACATTCTGATAATTTGCCTTATCGAGATTTAAGCACTAATAACGCAGGTTTTTTTTTTGAATTTTTTATTTTTACTGCATTCAGTTCGATACGTCACGTTCCCCAGAAGATATCCTGATCTCTTTTTTTAGGGGTTGCAGATTATGGATAGATGTCTGCTGATTTTCATATGGATCTTCTTTTGTGCATATGACTGTAAGAAGTTAACATACTGGGAAAACGTGGAAATAAATAAGCGATGCGGAGAACCCAAATGTAAGCCTGGTTTTGTTTTTCACTGAGAGGGTTGGTTTTGGATGTATGTATCTGCTCTATTCGCTCTCATTGGATTCCGCTTTGTAGACATTAACAGAAGCCACGATCACATATTCAAATCGTTTGGAGGAAGACGCGTGAAAAAGTTCGAGTTTCCATGGCTTGTTGCAATGAACCACAGCGGTACGTTCTTCTACTCAGTCGGAATTTGCCGCTTTAAAAATTTTTTATTGGAAAAACTTTAAAATGGTTTATTTTTACGACCGAATTAAAATTAATTACGACCGAATTAAAATTAAAATTATGAATTAAAATTCCAGGGAGTAACCATAGAAATAAATTCGAAGAGTCTAGCTGAAAATTAGGCTATTTTGGGAACTTCTTAAAAATTCTTTGCTCTGCCACTCTGTCATGGCTCTGAGCCGCCTTGAAAATAAATAAGAAAGTAAATAAAATAGGCAAGAGCTCCTTGCATGGGAATGTATGAAGCCAAGTATCATATTTCTCCTTATTTCAAAACATCACGTTTGCACAACCATGGCCTCTAGAATGATGAGATTAATCAGCCTCTTTCAGCAATTCAAGAACACAGTACCAAAACTAATTTCTCGCCAAAATGCTATCAACTGCTGATTAATCTGCCTTTTTTCGCCTCCGAATCCGAAAATCGTGATCAATCTCTCGAGTAACGAAGCACTCATATATCCGAATTTTTTTGCTGATCTAGTTGAGCCTGGGGCACCCCGAACTTCTAACCAGCGTGTCGTTAATTTAAATAAATAGGATTCGAGGGAGCTTGACGAGGAAGTGGCACATTATTCTGCCGGGGTATGATTAGCATAGGACGATACTGCTAATATTGTATGATGTTAAGGAGCGGTATGCAGTGGATCTCTCATTTCTCGTCGTCACGTTCTCAGCGCCGCACACTGCATTTTGGAGACCGTCGCCGTATCGGGTAATGAGTCCAGCTGCGCATCAGTACCAAACAGGTATCTATGTAATCCTCCTTCGTTCAAAACGTTCTCCAATAGCCAGCGTTCTCCTACGATAGAGCCCGCGTGGTGCAATGGTAAAAGGCGCTACTGACACCGTCGCGGTGGAGCGATCGATCCCGACCCGGGCTAACCAAGCCTTTCATCGCTCAAGGGTTGTATAAATTGGATCCAGTCTTGTCTGGGAATGCAGAAACACTCACTTGGTATAGTGGCTGGGCCCGCAAGTCATTGTATAGGCCAAATGCGCATTCACTTGGCCTCTGCGATTCTGAATGGAACACGAATACGGTGGCGCGTCCCTAGTGGACTGATCAACACCGATACCTTTACCCTTTATCTTTTTACCTATTCGATAACCATAGCAGAAGGCTTCCTACGGTTACAATTGGTGTGGAAGTAAGGACATTTTTGAGCCCTGCGTGAGGATACGATTGGAACGTTGTCTTCGAATTCTCACCTAGCTGGCGGAGAGATTTTGATGGTAAGTCCCGTCGTGTTCGCTGGAAGACCCGCTTTGGGCCACAAGTTATGAGCTCTGCTATTTTTAGCTTCTAGTCTACTTTGTCCTGGCAGTTTTGGCTCTGAAAATTCAATTGAACAATGCGGTAAGAGGCGGTGTGGACACCCACACGGTCGAGCTATCGATGTACGAAGCTTTTCATCCCATCGTGGTCGAGTAAATTGGTACTAGACTTGCTTGGGTAAGTAAAAACACTGACTTGGTACGCCGATCGGTTCACTAATACCTTCACTTTAACCTTACTCAATGATCCAACCTGATCGTACCAATATGTTGATAAGAGCAAGCGATTTCTAAATCGCGCTAGCTGTGCAGTGAGACAGTGGTCCAGTGGTAGCTGTGACAGTAAGATCTGGTCTACAAATTCGCTCACAAGTAGTAATTGATCCTTAAAATAAACAGATTCGGTGGTGAATGAGGCTTTAGAGGGTGCTTCTAAATTTCAGAAACATGCGACACATGAGGGAAGTTGCCCAATGGGAATTCTATGTTGGAACTCTTAAGCCGTGGAATCCGTGGTCCACGAAAGTTATGCGTGTGCAAAAGGTGTGCAGCAGAGTCGATTCAAATTGCCACGGTTTTTACGAAGTCATCAAATTTAAGGTATTATTTCTCAGCACGTACGATGAGTGCACTAATGCGAACGATATCGCGCTGTTTGAGCTGGAGCAAGAAGTCCCAGAAAATGCTATCCCGATCTGTTTACCCAAGATAAATACCCCGATTCAGAAGCAACTCAGTTTGGCAAGTGTAGGATCAACAGCACGTACGTTGCTTTTCGTTGAGTACTTCTACGCGTAAAGTTGGGTCTGATTTTTAATTTTATATTAGTTTTTGATTTTTCATTATGTGGAACGTAAAGGTAAAATGCAGGGGTTGACGCTGATCGCCTCTTTCCAGCAGCAAACGTCAAAGCATTGGTCGGTAAGATGTGGTCAGTGTTCTGGAGAAATTTATCACGCAATCTGCCTGAATTTTTATTTCCAGTTGGCTGTTATGATTAACTTCGATACTACAAAAATAATACAGCAAATATGGATAAGGATGCAAGTGCCGCGTTTTACGGAGGTATAAGGTTGGTGCAAAAGTTCTCGGACATTTGCGACTTCATGAATTTGAAAAGTCGGCTCGGCTCAAGTCACAACATGTTGTAGAGAATACCATTGATATTAACGGTGCTTACTTCAAATGACTCCTTACGAATGACTGTTCAGATATTATAAAATAAACTGTTTTGTATCTCAAATGTTCGAGAACTTTTGCCACAACCTAATCGGAGGCCCTCCTGAAACCCGCACAGTCGGGCCATCGATCCGAGCCCTGGCTAACCAAGCCTTCCATCCCTACGTGGTCGGGTAAATTGGTAACAGACTTGTCTGATTGTGAGAATGTAAAGCAGCTGATATGGTATAGCAGCTGGCTTCCGCAAGTCATTGTATGAGCAGAATACGCAATCACCATACCTATACGATTCTGAATGGAACACGAATTCGGCGGCGCGTCCTTGACGGACTGATCAACGGCATCACATTCACCTCCACCCTATCTTTCAATGATGCAACTACAACGATAAGCAGACCATAGGCATCCCCAAACGCGTCGGATAATCGAAGGTTAGAATCGGCGAGAGAGAAAGGAGCTCCTGAGAAATCTGTTGGGGGAGATTACCGGAATGGATCTGCCGGGTCCTTTTATGCCGGCTATTGTTGGCGGGGGAAAATGGAAATATGGGTGAGTGCTGGAAGTGAAAGCCTTCGGGCTCAAACAAGCTGCTAGGGGAGCGCAAATGACCATCGCAGTTGGTGAGGAGAACCGTCGTCTAAGTGGCGTAGTATGTGATTGACGCACGAGCAGCGGTTAGGCGCGAGGCGCGGGTTCGAATCCCGAATGAGATGCGATTTCGCGATGGACCCAGCACAGCCACTAAAACATCGCATTTGGAGGAAAGATGGTTGCTATTGGTCACAGCTATACCGTCGGTACGCTTAGGATCCTATGATGGGTAATAATGAATAGTTGATTTAATTCATTCAAATTCCGCACCACACAAGGTGTTCTCGCAATAAAACAAAGTTATTGACTAAATAGAATCATGACGCGGATGCAAATCAAGCATTAATTAACAGCTTCTAAAGACCAGCGACCTCACGCAAGCAAAGAACCGTAATATGCTCGAACCGAAGAATGTCCTCGGCGTCTACAGCTTATGCGCTTATAAATTCCTCAGGGGAACAGAGGGCGTTGGATTTTCCAGAGAGTGTATGTTTGATCTGCAGAACTGTGAAGGAATTCACGAAACAGAAAGACGGTAGAACATGGATTCTGTGTTGAAACTCGGTCTTATGCCTTTGAGAAGTTCTCCTTCAGGCGTAGAGTGCTTGTTCCAATGCTCATATTCGTCCTCGTACTGAAACCGATAGTAGCACAGTATTGAATGCAAGCGCCTTTCTGCCTTTGAATGAAATATCATATTGTCCTACAATCAAATATGTCAACATTTCAGCATCTTCTGAACCGGAATCTTACGTCCGAGGTGAATTCGTCATAAATATCACGTTTGTACGTGAACAGCATACCACATTCATCACCACTGCACAATATGGAGTAGGTATTTGTGGGGTAAGCGTTCTTTCTATACTAATAAAACATTCAGCACTGCAATCAGCTTAGTAGAGGTGTCACAACCACCTCTACTAAGCTTGTTGCCAAATACTAGACAACTCGCGTTCGTATAACGTTATAAGTAACGGCGCTAGATCGCTAGAAATCATTCAAGTAGCGACATCATTACCTTGTTTTATTCTGAAGACTAATTCAGCTTATATATCGCATATTGACATATAAGTACATAGTGTTTGCTGTATCGTCGGAGTCCACCGCCGGCGGCAGAATAATCCGCCGTTTTCGCCGGTTCGTCATAACTCTTTTTACAATAAGTCATTCTTAATCAAAAAGCATAATTGGGATAAGAGTAACATGGTGAACATTCCAGAATACGGGGCTCTCAAAGATCCGAAGAATGGTGAGTGACCTCGTCGTGAATGGGTATTTTGGCCTATAGTGCGTTTCAAAAGTATGAATCCACCTTATGTTAGGCAGTTCGACGCTTCGCGTTTGTCTTTACGAACTGGCGTTAAACGCACCAGATTCCTCGTGGTCGGAAACATTTGGGTTGCTCTTCCCAGCAAAGCGGATCATCTCCAGCAAAAACAGAGCGTTTTTGAATTTTTTGTTTGTTTCGAAATATGTATCCACTTTGAGACTCTATGCGCTTTTACGTTTCCCCTCAAACGATATGATTTGTTTTGGTGGGAAACTAGGCATAGAAATATTGCTCTCATCCAACACTACAAGATAGCCACAATGCTCATTTGTGGAACCGTGTTGTCATTGTAGGAACAAGCTCAGATCCGAGCTCTCAAGGAAACCGATTTGTCAAATCGCGACATTGCTCTCCAACTCGGCCGTTCGCATGAATTCGTGAACCGTCATCTTCGGAATTCTGACGGCAATCTATCAGCACCTTTACTTTGACGTCCATGATTGTTTTCGAGTCAAGATCATCGAAGAATTGGTCGCATAGTGTCGAATTCGACATGGAGTGTCAACAAAATTCGCGCCAGTACGAGTCCAGCTGCATTGCGAAGGCGGATGAACGACCACATCTGCAGACAGACCATGCAAAAGGCACCTCGCCACATAGACTTCTACAAGTGGGCGAAATTGGATTGTGCGCGAAAGAACATGGGAATACAGTGAGGTGAGGTAGAGACATCCTCGTCACATTTACTTCGCAAGTTTTGACGGAGTTTCAGTGTTAGGTGATCTTCAGTGATGAAAAGAAGCTCAATCCAGATGGTTCTGGTGGCTTCCCACACTTCTGGAGAGACTTGCGACAATCTCCCACGGTGTTCTCTCGGCGAAACTTTGGAGGCGGCTCATTGATGATATGGGGCGGCTCCTGCAGCAGCGAAAAGCTGAAGCTCAGCTTTCCATCTTGTCGAATGAACAGTATGGAGCACGAACGTGTGCCGGAGTCCAACCTTCTTCCCTTCTTGGGATGTAGAAGAAGGCAGATACATATTCTGCAGCAAGATAACGCTGTTGTGCATGTGTATATTAGGTTGGTTCATCGGTTCGTGCAATTTTTTTCAAACGACTGTTGTAAGTTGATTTCGAAAGCTTCTGCAGAATGCTGCACAGCTTTTAAAAGAGAATTATTTGTTGTTTCAAGCAGTGTATTAGAAATTTACGACAACTTCGACTTTCGTTCTCTCGTTGGCTAGTGAAGTAAAAAACAAAAAAGTGAAAAAATAAACCAACCGACAGAGAATTTTTTCTGCTCAGTTTCGAAGGCCTAAATAAAACGTGATATGTCGTTCAGAAGACGATGATATTCTCTATCAATTAATTTATCACTTATGTCTATTTGTTCTTAAAATTACGAAGTTTCAGTCTTACAAAGTTTGTCGTTTGAAAGACAAGAATAAATTTTCGATGCTGCTCCTGGTTTCCTTCTGAAACGTACGAGTTGATTTCTGTGCAGTTTCCTAAACAGAATTTTTCGCTCTATCGCATGGTATGTTTGGTTTTAGATAATACTTTTTTTCTCAGCCTAGCAGACCTCCATTTTCAATCTTTTCACCAAAGCTTATTGGTGTTCGAATAAGCATGGCACGCTCTACAAAATGGTATACAAATCGTTTTGAATGGTCTCGGTTTTCATTGTTTTTAGGTAGTCAAAGTGGACCTAAATCGCACGCCTGGATGATTCCACGCCGCGCCGCGCGAGCCCTGCGTGCTGTGTGCGGGCTACAGTGGTCGCCGGCGCGGCGCATAGGGCTCGCGCGGCGCGACGTCGAGCCATCCAGGCGTGCGATTTAGGTCCTCTTTGACTACCAAAAAACAAGGAAAACCAAGACTATTCAAAACGATTTGTATACCATCTTGTAGATCGTAAATTTTTAAAATCGAGTATTATCTAAAATCGAACATATCATGCGATGGAGCAAAAAATTCTGCTCAGCAACTGCACAGAAATCAACTCGGACGTTTCAGAAGGAAACCAGCAGCATCGAAATCTTATTCTTGTCTTTCAAACGACAAACTTTGAGGGATTGAAAATAGAAATGAATGATATATTATCTGATAGAGAAAATCAACGTTTTTCGAACGGCATATCACGTTTTATTTCGGCCTTCGGAACCAAGCAGAAAAAATTCGCTGCCGGGGAGGTGATTTTTTCACTATTTCTCTTCTCACTTCACTAGCCAAAAAGACAATTTCACAAGTTTCTAATACACCGCTTGAAAGAGCAAATGATTTTCTTTTGAACGCTGTGCAGCACTCTGCAAAAGGTCTCGAACTCAACTTACAACAGTCATTTGCAAAAAACGGCACGAACTTATGAACCAACCCAAATGATCGACTACTGAATGGCTTCAGCGCAACCGCTTCCGAACTATGGACTTGCCAGTTTGTTCTCCTGGCTGTACCCCTATGGAGGACATGTGGGGGATTGTTGTCCGGCAGGTCTACGCGGACAACAAGCAGTTCTGTAGCGTTGAAGAGCAGAAGAGGGCAGTGGTGACCGCTTGGGACAACATCAGCGATGACGTGATCGCAAGCTTTGTTGGTAGCATGTAGCATTGATGATAGTGTTCGATGTTACAAGAGAATATGGTGGTCCAATCGACCATTAAAAATTGGGTAAAAATTGTGTTTTCTGCAAGAGGATACATATTTTGAAAAATAACAACAAATTCAAAACCGGTCTGTTTTTGCTGGAGACGATTCTTTCAATTGGGAAGAGCGACTAAGATATTATCGACAACGAGGAATATAATGCGTCTAACACCCGTTCGTTAAAACGAACGCGAAGCGTGAAACTGCCGAACATAAGGTGGATACATACTTTTGAAACGCACTGTATGCAATGACCTGCAGGGGCGAGCCGCTATACCGAGTCAGTGTCTTTACCGTCCCAGACAAGTCTGGTCCCAATCTACCTGACCCAGGAGGAATGGAAGGCGTGGGTAATGCAGACAGGAATCGATCGGGCGGGTGTCATTAGCTCTTACTACTGTGGCGCCCTTGGTCGTAACTCTTTTTAAACTTGATCATTTTGAATGGAGAACGATGAACGCGTGCCATTGGAATAGGGGTAATATCGTAAATATTCCAAAATACATAGCAGAGGAAGAGGTTCGGAGAATGATGAGTCCAAAGTGACCATTTTTTGACCTCGGTGAGCTGCCGAGGTCGGTCTTGTTGTATTGTCCACCTCATTACAGCTACTTGGCACGTCTGTCTGAATATGAACGGGAACATTTCGCTCGGGTACCGACAGTACTGCATATTGTATTATATATTGTATATGCGTAATAGAGAACTATAACGAAGTAGTACATAAACTCAGATATCCGATGGATTTTCCGACGACCGCTATAAACCATTATTACATCCTGCCTAATTTATTCGAAATTATTCTCGTAATATTAGGCTGTAAACCTACCAATTGAACTTTTGCCTCATCTTAATTTTTCAAATTTATTTCTTCGAAACAGAACCCAATTGAGATACGTGTGGTACATTATTAGACTACTATTTGTCGCCTTCTTGCTGGTAATTATTTTACTCCATACGCATGAAACCCTGCCGGTTTATTGACGAACAACTCTAACACTCCCGTCTTGAGATGGCCTTACTTGTTGAGATTTTTTTCTTCCGCGTGTTTCTGATGAAACGGTATGAAATGGTATTCTGTAATGGCAATGCCTAAAAATTACGTTGCATAGGGGATCGAAGTCTAACAACCCTCCAAAAAATTTTCCCATGTGATTTTTTTGAAGACATCCTTGGCCGGGTTGGATCGGAAACGTAATCAGCCCTGCGGTTTGCAAGCCATACAATCCAGTTGCTGACAGTGTAGAGTGGCAGTCACTAACGCATCTTTAGATAGGAGCTCCTATGCGATAAATTCAGAAGAACTCCAAAAAACGCGAAGAATCTCCTCTTTGAGGTGCAGTTCCGACTTGGTGTCGGTTCATCTTGTTCACCAGTAACAAGCCATTGGGGCCTCCGGCTATGAGTAGCGTGTTCAAATCATTTCTCACCTACAGCAGCCAAGTTATTTCAGAGCAAAATTTCAGGATTGGACACTACAGCAGAGCGCCCTAGTCAAAGCCCATTAAAGTCATGCAGTTGGGGTACTATGTTTAAGGCCTGATTTTTTTATTCCACAACGTTTAATCCCGATCAGTTACGGGGTACGTCTTTCATGATAGTCGCCTCGTCTTCTTTCACTTGGTGCTGCTCTCGCGTTTGTTGAGGTGCCACACTGCCATCTTGTCTCGATCCAGAGCTCCTCGTGGGGTGGTCATATCGTCCTCGATCGCAGGTTCTTGGGCGCCAGCTCCTTGCATGCGACCATCGATCATTCTTGTGATCGTGGCAGTTTTCCTCCATCAGCCGACCTGTCACACGGGCCTGACGCTGGTACCGACACCCTTTTCAGCTATTTCCGAGCTAGGCAAGAGTTTCTGCCTCGGACGGGATTGAACCCTGATCATCGGAGTTCTTGAGCCTAAGCTCTTAACCTCTCGGCCATCCCGCCCCTACGTTTAAGGCCTGATAATGCAAGGGAATTTTAACGAAAACGAATGGGCGATAAATAGTTCAGAAGAGCTTCAGCTACCCTACTGAAATATTATCTAAAGAAAAATGCAGAAGCTTCTGCAGAAGTTTTAGTAAGCGATGAAAAAATATTCGATCTGAAGTCTTACAACCTAAGAAATCACGCCTTTTGCATGCTGTCCTTGTCTATTCACATCCGAGTTGTGTTTTGCAAACATGTAGTTTTCAGGAAAATATAAATAGAGACCCCTAGGTTAAAACCCACAAAATTCTTTAAGCTTTGGAATTGAAAGTTGAGATCGTACATCTCTAGGAATATCATTGTACGACTATATCCTTTGCATTCATTTGTAACGAGCAGCTAATATGTATACTGCTTTCAATTGTTTTTTTTTCAGGGAGATAGCGGTGGAGGAGTATTTCAGTGTACAAACGGCAGAAGATGTGAGATCATGGGAGTGGTTTCCGAAGGAAGTTCATGCGAGGAAAGTACGTGAACAACAGCGGAAGTCGGTCGGAAGAGCAGCGGATGCGGCGCTTTTTTGTGCCGCAAAGCGCTGAGACGTCCAAAACTCGTTTGCAAACAAGTTCAGGAAACGTGAAAATAGAGCTAGAACTGCTAAGCTGTCCTATTCATATACTTATTTCTACGAAGCAATCACTTCTGAAAAAGATATCAAAAACGGGGTTCCGGCGCAAAAACACGCCGCTTCCGCCGTTTGAACGGCACGCCCGTTAAAACGGCTTTTACTGCTCAGACTTCGTTATTTCGATGCTGCGTCTATTTTTTGTCGCTCCAGACTACAAGTATAGAAATGAAACCGAGAGGAACAGGAAAATCGACCCGCAGTCACAAGAGGACCTTTTTACCGATGTGCGCAAGTATGTCGAGTGGATATGCGAAGCAACAGGTGAGACGTGTTGTGATCAGTTAGTCTCCAGGATGACACAATGTAGGGCATGGTGATCATCGCTAATATGCTATCACTTTGGAGCTCGAAACCGTGAGAAACGATATTGTTATTCACACGGACTGACAGGCGCTAAGGAGACCCGGTCGGGTAAATTGGTATGTCCTGTCTCGGAAGATAAAGACATTGACTTGGTATAGCGGCTGGCCCCCGCAAGTCATTGTATAGACCAAGTACGCTTTCACCATGCCTCCACGATTCTGAATGGAAGACGAATGCGGCGGCGCGTCCTTTGCGGACTGATCAATGCCGACACCGATACCTTTCCCTTATCTTTACGCGGATTGACGTTTGGGCGAATATCTCGTTGTTGGGAGTATGAAAGAAGTCTGAATGTAGACGAAGACTATTAGATCAGGCACTGTAGCGATCTTAGCGAAAGTTTGAATACCCCACGAACTGCACAAGGCTAATAAACGGAGTAAGCTCTCGGGATACGTAGCCGCCCGTACCCATGAACTTCGAGCATTTGGCATGGGTCCAGAGCTTCTCGAGGATTTTGCGGGCAGCCAGCCGTGTGGCCCCTAGAATTTTGACGGTAATCTCGGGAAATCGGTGTCGCTGTGATCGTTTAGCCTGTAGCAGCTCAATGCGGTAGTAGACCATCAAGGTGCTTCATATTTCTGACGTGAGAAGAGTGTGCTGTTCCATCACCACAACAAAATATAATCATAAAGGTACTTAAAGGTATCGGCGTTGATCAGTCCCAAGGATACACGCCGTCGTATTTGTGTTCCATTCAAATGGTAAAGGCATAGCGAATGCATATTTGAGCTATACAATGACTAGCCGTGCCAGCCGCTTTACCGAGTCAGTGCCTTTACCTTCTCGGACAAGCCTGCTATCAATTAATCCGACCCCGGAGGGATGCGAGGCTTGATTAGCCCGTGTGAAGATCGATCGCTCGACCGCGTGGATATCAGTAGCGCTGTGTCACGCACGCCCACAGCTATTGCACTTTATTGGGTAAACAACCTCATGTACCACATACCCCCTTTTTTACCAGGAGGGCGGATTAGGCAGTCGCATGATGAGGGAGATCTGGGGTTCACCGCACTGGGAAATTCGTCAAAACGGTGGCCGTCTTGGTAAAGAGGTACATCGCTGTGACTGATTTAGGTAATTCCCATGCATGCGGAAAGAATTCTCCAACTTTCGAAAGTTTACTTTCGTATGGCATGAATCGGAGGCTCTTTCTCTTCTTTAAGATTTTGCGATTCTTGACCTACCACCAGCTTCGAACCCAACTCAGGGTAGATCGCTAAGTAGGTTGTGAAAAAAGAAGTTAACCACGAAAGTTAAGAAAATCACTGAAGCAAAGTTGTAGAGAGTGCGAAGAACGAAGATTTTTACGCGAAATCAAATGTGTTCGAAGCCCGAGGAGAAGATTCATTTTCTATCACTGAAACCATTTTGAATATCACATTCTACGACAACACCCAACCTCTACTTTACCAGCCGTTCGGCGGCCTATCGACCGGCCCATTAAATATGGGATGAATGAAAAAGTCAGTATCTGTTAGGGCCGGTTCAGAGTGTTGCTGCATGATTGTGCAGCAACAAAGGGGCGAGCGTCGTTCCGTTCAAGACCACCGCGTTGCTGCAGATTTGCTGCAGCAGCACAGCAGCAGGTTTTCGTGATAGGAATCACATGATCGATCGATGGCGTGGCGTCGATGGGAAATCAGCAGGACGATCGTTGCGGGACCCCCGCACCCATTCAAGTCCGCAGCCACAACCTCTCCTGCAGCACGACAATAAAATTCCGGTGGGAATTCTCTGCTGCAACTGCTGCACGCAGCAACACTCTGAACACCCCCGTCTGCTACAGTGTGCTGCATGCAGCTGCTGCAGCACTGTAATTCTTGTACTTTATCATTGCTGCAGCTGCATGCAGCAACACTCTGAACCGGCCCTTACTGTGTTTAATCAGTTACATTTATTTTGATGAATTCAATCGAAACAACGCACTTCGTGACTGTGCTGGGCTACCTGGTAACCCAGTTAAACGATATCCAGACGGTTCATACTGGTTGTGTAAACTACTGAGCAAACACCCGATTATGGGTACCCGTCGCTTTCAGTTATTTTTCAGGCATCTGTTACCCACTTATGAGCGGATAGGGAATCTTCGTGGTCTTCATTGTCTTCGCTAGTCTTCCTGCAAATGGATACGTCCAATTTGAAATAATCGATAATGATGCCATCAATAAAAAAATATTCAATAGAAACCAGCCCAAGCAGCTAGAAAAACACCTTCATTTTCTAGTAAGATGTCCAAGTTTCGGACTTTTTACAGGTACAACGCTTGAATAGACAACAATCATCATGCATGCAATGCACAAACAATAATCAGCAACACGACACTATAAAAACTACTTTTTGGGCCCATTCCAGTTGTTGCCTCGACCGTTGAAGTGCTAGGCAATTGATTGCCAGGAGTTGTGCCGATTGAACTACTTGCCGATGACGGTGTTGTGCTGGTGGTGTTCGACGGGGCAGCTGGGGAAGGTGTGACAGTTGCTGGGCTTGATCCCTTAGGACCGGTAGCTGTGCTGGATGGGCTGGTAGCGTTCGCAACCGTCGTTGTTGATGGGATCGTTGTTGTTGTTGTTTGTGGGGAAGTTGTTGTTATTGTTGTTGTTGTTGAGGTTGTCTGTTGCAGATTGACAGCTGTACTGTAATTGCTTCGATTGATCCAGTTATAGATCATTTGGTACGCTTGCACCGGCCGATCCAACGGAACGAAATGTCCAGAGCCCTGAAAAATCCAATCAATATCGTTAAATTCGAATTTGAACCTGGATCCAATTTAATATACTACAGAGAGATTGAAGTTTGCGAACATGCTTTGTTTTTGATGCTAAATACGTCTGCATGTTTTCGCGGAACAGAAAATCGGTTGCAGTTGTCAAGGTAAGGGCTGATATGCGCCACGAATCCGCCAGTCATTCAACATTACAAGGAAAGCTTTAAATTTAATTCAGCACAAATAGTAAAGTGTTGAGGTGGACGAATAGTTCTGCTAAGGATAAGGTAAAAAGGAAAAGGTTCTTTAACTAATCCTTGGCAATGCGCCGCGCATTCGGCGGCAATTCAAACTTCAAATTCAAGGGGCAGCTTCGACTAGTATTTCGCTTAGGCATTAAACACCTGAGTTCCCATGAGCTCTGGTGGGGCGGAACAATGTTCTATAAGTACTCCTCAGGGGTACACCGGGCATTCTGCTTCCATGCAATATTTACCTGGCATAAATAGTAAACTGCTGGAGTAAATCGCGAACCAATGGTCAGTTTTTAAAGCAAAGCCCGTACCCATCAGGTACAAGAAGGTATATGGACCTTTTCAAAAGTGAACGCCACGTCAAGTTAGAAGGAAGGGAACTACTTGACTGTTTCTTTGGGACGCGCCACACCTTCCACTCGTATTCTAACTTGTAGAGAGAGGTTGAACTTGTATTTAGTTCATATAGCAAACTTCTAAAGTAAGCCGACGTGCTAATGTGCCCGGTATTGCAACAGTTCAAAAGAATAGGTTCATTTCTGAACTGATCCCAGGTCCTGTTCACCCGACGCTCACTTTCTGAATTCCGTGATTAGGGCTTCGTGTGTAAAAATTTTGGCCCACAAGAGGACCTGACCACATCACGTAGCATATCAAACACGTACCCTCATTGTCAATACATCAATGTTCTTCTTGTATTGTCGAGAATATCCCGCAACTGTTGGAAGATATTCGCTGGTCGGATCGCTATAGTAGTACCACGGCTGGCGCTGAGGAAGCTGAAAGGAGCACATTAAAGATCGGGCGAGGGTGAAAAAAGACTTTACCTGTTCAAAACTTTCTCGCTACATTCAGGCCTTCGTTATAGCCAAATTTTGGTTGGCGGTAAAAGTAAAGGTATTGGCGGTGTTCAGAATCGTAGAGGCTTAGGGAATGCGTGTTTGGCCTACGCAGTGACTTGCGGGGGCCAGCAGCTACATATGCCAACTTGGTGTTTTTACCTTCCCAAACAAGTCTGGTAGCAATTTACCCGATCCCGTAGGGATCGAAGGCTTTGTGTTGGTCAGCTGCCCGTCTTACTGCTGCACCACGCGCACCCCCAAGTTTGTGTAAATAGACCGAGCGTAGTTTCCAGGTTTAGGCCTCTCACCGTAGGTAAGACTTACCCCTAAACTTAACGATCCGTTGAAGTACTGCGTTGTGAACCATTCGGCTCCCATCCAGTTACACATCGTGTCCACATCGCCGCTATACAACAGCATGGTGAAGTTGCTCGCAGTGTAATAATCACTGAAATGCAAAAAAAACAAGAGCGTCAAATATTCAAAGGACGCCAAACTCGCTACGTCAACAAATGACAAGAGGTGTAAAAAGGGTAAAGAATAAAGATACCGACGTTGATCAGAGCCTTAAGGACGCAACGCCGTACTCGTGTTCCACTCAGAATCGCAGAGGAAATGAAACGAATGCATATTTCCCCTGCGCAACAACTTGTGGGAACTGCGGCCATGCCAAATCACTGTCCTCACCTTCCGGAACCAGTCTGGTACCAACTTACCCAACCCCGGAAGGAAAGCAGCCTTGGTTAGCCGGGCGGGATTCGATCGCTCGACCGGGCGGGTGCCAGTAGCGCCTCACCTGCCGACCACTGCACCACTTGCGTCATACTAGTCACGGTAAATTGGATTAAATTCACACGTTTGTAAACAACAGCTTAAACTTCCAGGAATAAAAGATTATCGTGAAGGTGTGGTTCAGACCGTGCCAGCGCATTCGCCTTCGTTGTACCTCCCAGGCAAATATGGTGGAAGAATACGCAAAAGGGGTGATGTAGAAAACGAGAAAGGGATTTCTTCAAGAACGGAGTTCCCAAGAATTAGACTTTCCCGACTCTAACATTCATGGGATCAGAACATATTTGATCTTGATATCCTGAATATTTTGGTGAATTCAAAGAAAAATTATGTACGTGGATTACCTCTGGATGATATAGTTGAAGGATGATTCAGCGGTCGGATAGGTCTGGTTGTAGATGTTGATTATGTTGCTAGAAAAAACCTCTTCTGAATCGAACAATAAATTCTTTCTGGTGAGGTGCAAAAAATAAAATGTAAAGTCTTGGATAGCAAAGTCAGAATTCATGAACGGTGTACTTGAAATAAACCCGGAAATATACCCGAAATGAAGGTCAAACCATGATTCATCAACTCGAATCGGCTCTTTTGGGGTATATATGCCGTAAATGGTTCGCAGTTTCGGAATACTCACTGCGTCAATAGAATGTCCTAGCCCCCTTGTAAACTCTAGAAAGATAATGAGTGAATCTCAGAGCCGTGTGATGAATCAGGGTTTGTGCGTAGGGTACTCTAACCAACGCCGCCTGCATGAGATGTGTTGGACCTCCAATCTACCTCTATTAAACTCTTGGAAAGGACCCCGCGCGTTGATGAATCACCGTCTTCGCTCAATTTGCGGTTTATTTTGGGGATTCATTTTGAGTATACCGTTCTTGAATCGAGCTCAGGACTAACAGGCGGTCAAGCAAACAAACCTGTCAGCCTGCCATGTGCCAGCCGTTGATGGTATATGCAGAGCTTTTCTCACTGAGTCCTTGTTCATATAGACGGACAAGGCGTCATTCATGTAACAGTAGTATCCAGCAAACGGATCACTGGAGTCGTAGTTGAGCCCAGTCTAAAATAGTCCAAATAGCAAAGACATGAAACTCTAGATCTGGGTAGTACTTGATGCCAAAGTTGGTTTGAATTCACCAACCCAACTCTCTCCAACAGGTGCTGTAAGATTGCTCGCCTTCAACGTATAGCACTGCTCATAAAGATTGTACGGATCGAATTCTTTGAGCAAGATATTCATTCCTTGTTGAACCATCTGCAATTTTCACTGGAGCGTAGCTATTTCATAAGGATCAAGAGAGAAGAAGCTCTAAATCAGAGGAGCTATCTAATTTGGAACATATAAGAGCGACTACAAATTTCAAGTCCTTAAGCATGAGTCGGCTAGAAATAAGAAACCTAAGGTTGATTTGCCACTATTCGCGGGAACAATGAGCTGTTTCGATCATCGATGAAGGAATGTGGGACTCCCAAGGGCTTCCAAATGAAGCAGAACATATCGTCATGATAGTGCTAGCTTCATCGCAAAAACCGCGGCTCAGGTGGAATTCGAACCCACGTCTCGCGCCTGTTCGGGCTCGTGCGTTAACTACAACGTTACTGAGACGACGGCTCACCTTCTCATTAGATAATTTCGAGATAAAATGTGTAAAATATTTAAGATTCTCACATAGACGTAGCACTTATCGTTAGGATCACCACCGAGAATCATGCTGTTCCACGAGGTGATATGTGAGTCGAGACGGCAATCCATTTCATCCGCAACATCACCACAGCACAAGGATACGACTGTCTGATATACTCTGCAATAGTTCTATGTATTAGGTCGTTAACTAATTATTTGCCGTTTTTTTCAAGCTTCTGTTGTGCGCCTGGTAGAGAAGCTTCCAAAAACATCCAGACAGCGTTCGATAGAGAATTATTTGCTCTTCCACGACGTGTATTTGATATTTACAAAATGTTGAAATTTCGATAACTTTTTGACCATTGAAGTTGAAATCAGAAGTGAGAAAAATTGACCCCACCGACAGTGAATTTTCTCTGCTTTGTTTCGAGACTTCTTGCAAAACTGTATGTATGCTCTAAAAGTAGAGGAATTTCTCTACGAAACGCTATACAGCTTGTTTTGATTTTCCTTTGTTTTTGTTTACTTATAGAGTGTCAAAGTGGGGTGTCTCAAAGAGAACAATAATTTTTGGATACTTGTGCTGCCTTCCTGCCGAACGTTTTCAATCAACTCTAAACACGTCACGGAAGAGCATTTACTGCTCTATCAGATAGTATGTTTATTTTTTCATGATAGCCGTTTTTTAAAAAATTTTTCATGAAAATGTTTTTAAAATTCCTCGACGTGTAAATCTTTTCGTTGGAAACCTTTTGCAGAATTTCAAGTATTGTTCGAAAGAAGAGGATCTGGGCTATAAGGAGATGCATCACACTTTTTCAATCGCACTAGGTTTTGTTAACTTTTGGGTCGTCAAAGTGGAGAGTTCGACGGCTCGCGTAGCCGCGCGCGCGGCCAACGCGACGGCCGCGCCGCCACGCAATTACTGAGGCGCTGCCGCGTTGGCCGCTCGCGCGGCCACGCGAGCCGTCGAAGTCTCCACTTTGACGACCTGAAAGTTAACAAAACCTGGTGCGATTGAAAAAGTATGATGCATCTCATTATAGCCCAAATCCTCTTCTTTCGAACAATGCTTGAAATTCTGCAAAAGGTTTCCAACGAAAAGATTTACACGTCGAGGAATTTTAAAAACATTTTCATGAAAATTTTTTTAAAAAACGGCTAGCATGGAAAAATAAACGTACTATCTGATAGTGCACCAAATGCTCTCTCGTAACGTCTTTGGAGCTGACTGAAAACATTCGGTAGAAAGACAGCACAAGCATTCAAAAATTATTGTTCCCTTTGAGATACCCCATTTTGACGCTCTGTAAGTAAACAAAAACCAAAGAAAACCAAAACAGGCTGTGTATCATTTTATAGAAAAACTTGTCTACTTTCAGATGGTATATACAGTTTCGCAGGAAGTCTCGAAACGAAGCAGAAAAAATTCACTGTCGGTGGGGTCAATTTTTCTCACTTTTGATTTCGACTTCAATGGTCAAAAAGTTATCAAAATTTCAATGTTTCGTAAATAGCAAATACATGACGTGAAAAAGCAAATAATTCTCTATCATGTGCTATCTGGACGTTTCCGAAAGCTTCTCTACCAGGCGCACAGCAGAAGCTTGAAAAAAACGGCAAATAATTAGTTAACGACCTAATACAGTGCGTTTCAGAATTATGTAGCCACTCTTAATTCGATATTTTCACACTTTGCATTCACTTTTATGAACTGGCGTTAGCTGCATTAGATTTCTAGAAGGCGATATTAGCCAGGATGCTTTTGCCAGAAAAAAGCTCCGTCGCCTGCAAAAATAGGGAGTTTTTGAATTTTTTCTTTGTTTCAAAATTATGTAGCCACTTCCAAAAACCGGATCTCTCTGCATTCCTAATCAATCCTTCCGTGCATTTTTGGCTGGAATTTGTATGAATCGTTGCCAACTGGATAATTAACCACTATGCCAGTTCGTAGAGCAGTGTTGATCTATTGAAGAACGAGCCCAGGTCCGAGCCCTCAAGAACGTCGGCTTTTCAAACCACGCCGTCGCTCGCCAGCTCGGACGTGCGCATGGATGTATTGACCGTTTCCTTAGAACTAGTGAGGAATATCCAAATGTACATGCAGCTGGTCGCCACCACACATTTTCGAGCCAGGATAGTCGAAGAATTGAAAAAATTGGCATCGAATTCGACATTGAGTGTCAGCCAAATTCGATCTGAAATGGGTCTCATCGCTTCGAGAACTACGATTTGGCGCTCCATCCGGTCCAACCAGTATATCCGAAGAGAGGCCATGCAAAAGGCACCTCGTCGTACCAACGACCACAAGCTGGCGCGACTGGAATTCGCTCGGAAAAACATGACGACACAGTGGGACAAGGTAGGAATTTTCTCCTGCCACCGGTGTTCAAGATTTTGGCAACTTTTGTCTTTAGGTGATCTTTACCGAAGAGAACAAGTTCACTTTGGACGGTCCTGATGGATACAGGTACTACTGGAGGGACTTACGGCAAGCACCCATCGCATTCTCTCGTCGGAATTTCGGAGGCGGCTCTTTGATGACATGGGCTGGCTTCTGTAGTAGCGGCAAGCTGACGCCTGTCTTTCCATCTTGTCACTTGGATAGCCTGGAATACCAGGGTGTTCTGAAGTCCAGCCTTCTGCCCTTTTTGAGAGGGAGGAGACGACAGACTCATGTTCTGCAGCAGGATAATGCTTCAGTGCATGTGTCCGGATCGACCCTAGACTGGCTCCAACGCAACAACATCCGAGTGCTGGATTGGCCGGCATGTTCTTCTGACTGTAACCCGATGGAGAACCTGTGGGGCATCTTGGTCAGACAGGTATATGCGAACAACAGGCAGTTCAGTACCGTTGGAGAGCTCAAGGACGCAATATTGGCTGCGTGGGAACGTATTATCGACGATGTAATCAAAAATCTTGTAAATAGCATGTACAATAAGTTGTTCGATTTGATAAGAAATAATGGTGGTCCATGTGATTATTAATCTGTAATAAAAATTAAATTTTTCATAAGTGGCTACATAATTTTGAAACAAAGGAAAAATTCAAAAACTCCCTATTTTTGCTGGCGACGGAGCTTTTTTCTGGCAAAAGCGTTCTGGTTATTTTCGCCTACTGGGAATCTAATGCTACTAACGCCAGTTCATAAAAGTGAATGCAAAATGCGAAAATAGCGAATTTAGGGTGGCTACATAATTTTGAAACGCACTGTATTACGTTTTTGTGCTTCCTCGGAATAGAGAACTTTAAATGATTTTCCGACAGCATAGAGATAGACAACGGAATGGAATATCTACCGTTGTAATCTATCATTTTTCTATTTCTCAAGTATACATTCGGTACATCCGGTGTATAATTTCTTTGTCTTTGACTCTGTGACGGTATCTAGATCATCTAAATGGGCCACACCCCTCCGACCTCGAATAAGGCTAGCACCCCTCTCTGTGCTGTTAACGAACGGTAGTGTTGTATTATATTTATGTTAGATAGATGCTAATAAATTACATTCAAGCTCTCACTCGTGTCTAGCATGACAACTCGAAGAAGTTGTGCGACCGGCAATCCAGGTCACCTCCATTGGTAGTTCCTAGGAGCGAAATCTGAGCTACACGGTGGTTGGGGGAGCACTCCCCATACAAAGTCCAGGTAGTTTCTGATGCGTAACTCTTCTAATGTGGGGAGGGACGATATACGGGAATCAGTTAATGGCATGATTGGTACTATAATCTTCAATTCGGGCAGTCAATTTGCCCAGTTGCTGACACTACACTTCTGTCATGAATATCCTCATAATCATGATGACTCATTGCACGGCCCTGGGCGTGTCGAAAGTAAATCAGTAAGTAAACAGTAAATCTACAGCCAATAATCAGTTACTATTAGATTTCTCTGCCCATAACTGCCGGTATAAGAAGGCCGCGCAGCTCCGTTCCGGCAGTTCCTTGTCAATCCCATTTCGATCCTCTCTAGTTCTAGTTTAGTCCCCTTTGGTTTCTGTTGAGTTCCGCCTTTGTCCCAAATTCACATCATGGATCCTAATTTAGTATGATGACCATATTGCTTATGATTGTTAAGTCGTAGCTGTACTGTTATCCGTGTTGTGTGTTGTATTAGTAGAATAGTTGATAAATACACCCCGGTGCAAAATTATAAGTTCACCCTGCAGTTTGCCCAAAACTATCCAAATATGTTATTTCAAAAATACAGCAATGTTACTATGATATTCCTCACTATCGAAAACCTATAGAAACAAATTCTAGGCACGGTGCCTCACCAATGCAAGAAGTTACGAATCTTCATTTAAAAAATAGGCACAGAGACCGGTGCAAAATTATAAGTTCACTTGGAATAATTCGGTTATGACGAGTGTTTTCACGCTTCTGTCGCGATAAAAATAGGTCAATAACGTAGAGACAACTAAAACGTGTATGAAACCGTAATGCCGAAAGGCACCAAGCTTTTCCAGTTTGAGCAAGCTCAAGTAGATGCTCTCCATGCGGCCGGCCTTTCAAACAAAAAGGTAGCAGCTCAACTAGGACGGTCTTTGTGCTGCATCAATCGTTATCTGAAGGACACGGATGCCTACAAAAGAAAACAAAAGGGTGGTCATAAAAGGAAGCTGTCTAGAAGAGATGAGAGCCCTCTAGTTCGAGAGGTCTCTAACAGCATCATACCCGTGATGGGTCTGCTACGTCAAGTGGACCTCCTATTCTCGAAATGGACGATACTACAATGCTTGAATCGCAGTCCACACAGCGTTCATCAAGTCATGGAACGTAGATTTTGTCTGATTAAGGACCACAAACCTGCCAGGTTGGTGTTCGCCTGTGAACACATCAACACAAATTGGAAGGAGATGAGTCCAGAATGCCTTTAATTTTTTGGAGGTGCAGAAAAGGGTTTCTTCACTTTTCGTGATATCATTCGACGAAAAGTAGTGGAATCCCGATGGACCCGACAAATATTGACGCTATTGGAGGGATTTGAGGAAAGATCCACGGGTATCCTCAAGGCGAAACTTTGGCAGGGTAAGTGTTAGGCTTTGGGCTGTGATTTGTGGTTATGGAACTGTTGCGATGGACTTTGTTTCGTGTCGCACTGACAGCAAAGACTACCAGGAAGTGCTCGTAGATAATATTTCACCTTGTTTCGGAAGATTACGTAGGGATAATGCCCCAATACATGCGTCGAGGTGAACAATGAACTGGTTTAGTTCCCATAAAATTCCACTTCTGATGTGGCTAAGTTGTTCTCCGGATCTAAAAATGATACAGAACTTGTGAGGAATTCTTGTACACCAAATGTATAACAATGGAACCACTTACGCTTAGGTTTCTCATCTGAAGGAAGCCATACTTGATGCATGGGCTAATATACAGCAAACTGTTATTTTTACCCTTATTCGAAGTGTGCCAGATAGAATGTTAGATGTTGTTTATAAGGAAGGTAATGTAGCAAAGTATTAAATTCAATTTGCTCGTTGAAATTTTTAACATTACCCACTTTTTTTCAAAGTGAACTTATAATTTTGCACCGGTCCCTGTCCATATTTTTTAAATGAAAATTCGTAACTTCTTGCATTGGTAAAATACCGTGCCTAGAATTTGTGTATGTAGGTTTTTGATAGTGAGGAATATCATATTAACATTACTGTTTCTCGGAAATAGCTTATTTGGGTAGTTATGGACAAATTGCAGGGTGAACTTATAATTTTGCACCGGGGTGTATGCTAATCATACTGAAGTACAAGAAGTACTGAAGTATCATACTGTACATGAGCCACTGAAGCACTCTCTGCCTAGGATGTACAAACCGGCAGTACATTTGAAAGAATTTCGGCGTTGATATTACTATTACGCGGTAACAGTTCAGAATGTGTCCTTTGCTTTTGCTGTCTCACCAAATACACAGCCTGACCTCGTCTACAAAGCTCGGAAAATTCCACTGCAATCACAAGGCTAGCGAAGTAATCATAAAGCCACTTTTTGGTGATGTCCACTTACTTTGCTCGGAAAATTAAAAAAAAAACACTTCGATGGAACTAGAAAACTGACTGGTGTGTCATTTGACCATGATAGTAGGACAGATGGAACAGCGAGTTCATATCCGTCTTCTTGTTCCATACACCGTTTCCCATTGCGAGACCCTGCATCAAGAGTTTTTATGGATTTTTCGAGTGAGAAATGATCCACTTTGGAAAGATACAATAATTACCTTGTAGTTGATATTGAGCGTGCCGGCCTGTATAGCCTGAATCAACAGGGCCGACAGGGTCGGAATATATACCCCGGCGTATGATTCGCCAGTAGTGTAGAACGGTCTTGTGCGGTACTCAGGGTAAAGGTTGAAGAAGTCCACCAAAGCCGCAAAGTTCTCCGCAGCCGTCTGAATTCAATTGTTTATTGCTCAAATTTGAATGTATATTGTTTTACTATGCATGGTTTTGCAGTGTTTATATAACAAGTGGGTTTACTGTTTGTATTGCTGAATTTCTATATTCTCCCTATTTGGCTTAGAGTGCTCCCAAAACAGCTGCGCCCCTTGCCTTAGTGCCGCTGCGGTACGATAGTTTTCGCTTTGGGACAAGCAACGACGTTTGTATCGTTGTCAGACGGCTGGTCTCGTTTGGGTACGCAACGACTCACAGACGTGACCGCACACTTCACGTCACCTTTCTGCAGCAGCAACAACGAATGACTGGCTCAGGGGCTCTTTGCCACAGCAAAACCTTGAAAGCAACCGCGGCGCAGCTTGAGCGTTCCAGCTTCAGTAAGATGCGAACACCCCTCAAGTCTGTTATAGTGAATCCTATATCTTAACGTCGTTATTGGACTTACCAGGTCGTCTGAGTACTGAGGAAGCTTGCCGTCCGTCGAATAGGAATAACCGACTCCGACTGGAGATTCCAGGTAGAGCACATTCGCGAACTGAAAGCATATTCAAATGAAACTTTTGCGAATCGTAACATTCAGAATCGAAAAATCTCAAGCCCCTTTTTTCACGAAATCCTGTTTTCACAAAATCCATTGATACATAACTTTAGAAGAATCGAATAACTTGCCTGGTTCCACGCATATGGATTCTTGTAGACCATTTGACCGTCTTTTGAGATCCTGAACGGTCCATTCTCGAAGAAAAGACCCTCGAGTGAACTCGATCCTGGGCCACCGTTCAACCACAGCAACAACGGTGCTGAGGCAGGGTCGAGCATTTCCGCCTCCGCTAGCCTACAAACATAATCAGTCGTTCTCAGTTACAAAAAGAAATCGATCCGACTAAAAACAATTTTCATTGTGAAATTGAGGCAGCGTTTCGGTAATGAACCTCTTAATTTCGGACAGATGACTGAGAATGAATCTTGTGATTTGAATCGCAGTGATGGTTAGTGTATAAATGTAAGAACTAATCGAGCAGTTGTCAAAAAGAAAACACCGTAAAGGAACTGAAATAAGAAGTTAAAATATGAAAGTTATTCTACAGTCTTTTTGACAGCTCATTTTCCAAGCATTTGCCGCTAAAATTTCGTTGTTTTATTGTTTTATAGGTTAACCAAATAACTAAATACGTTTACATATCAAAATAAAAGGGACATGGAGCGAAATAATAGATAAATCAATTTACCAGTAGTGTAGCATGTGAGTGTCGGAGCCTTTCAGGAATCCAGAGTACTGCTTGAACGTCAAGCTAACATTGAGACCCGGCATTGTAATAATCCTATCTGATTCCTTTAAAATGATTTTGTAAGAATTATCGCTGGAAATACAATAGTGTGCGGAAACCTTCACCTTTCGTGAGCAGTTTTGAGTGCCTGCTGTGGGGGTTGAGGTGCCGCCGTTGAGTAACGGTTTTGGAGTGGTATCCACCTGAAGTTCCACAAACGTGTTCATACGACACTTTTCCTACTTATGAAACGAAATATATGATCCCGATAATCCCACATAGAAAATAGGGGTGCTGTAGTTTGACTGGTCCTTGACGAAGTTTACAATCATTTGAAGCGCTTGGGCTGGTCGATCCATTGGCACAAAATGGCCTGATCCCTGAACATCACTAACATTAGAATGTGATAAAGAGCCTAGATAAATTTACACCTTTACCTTCACTGTCAGTTGCACGACATTTTGACTCCATGCCTTGGCATATCCAGCAAGAGTAGGCAAGAATTGCGGGGCTGATTGGTAATTCCATGGTTGTCGATCGTACAGAACCTGGAATGAAAATGCAAACCTCAGCTATTGTTTCAGCTTTGTTACCCAGTTATCAATTCTCTCGAACACGTGCCTGGAGTGGAATTTTGTATGAAGAGACATTTTCAGAAATTTCTTGCATTTTGCTACGTTTTGCATGTCAGTCGTGTTAATTGTAACAGGTCCACGAGGACCTGTTACTAGCCTGTGTTACCGCGGGGTAGGCCCGTGGGCTACGGTGTACTCAGTGTTACTACGGGACAGGTCATGGTTACCTGGGCCTAGGTTCATCTTTGGTAAGCTGCCAATAACCCTGAGATGTACCCCGAACGGCGCGCAAACCGAGATTCGTGAACGCGCGCCGGGCTTGATCGGGGTTTATCGCGGACGTTTCACACCTAGCGATGAGGCAGGGTTTGGGAGACCTCGACGGTATCGAGCAGATTTATCGCCGACGGGGTTTCGGAGACCGCTCGTCCGTTCATGAATCTGGGCCCTGGGCTATTCTGCGGTAAGAATGAGCGTGGCCCCATTGCACCTGCATGAATAATAGGATTAGGTTCAACTGCTGTTTGTCATCTATATTTTGCCAATGTTTTGTAAGTACAACTTTTGTAGCTGTGTTCTTCTATTCTAAAAACCCAATTCTGTTAGCGATAGTCGCCACCTCCTACACTCTTCCGTTTCATGGAATACTACTAGACAGTTGTTATGGATACACAACCAATTTTACAGAAAGTAGTAGTTAGCCATTAGGAGCTGGTAGTTGAGAGTGAGTGGAATTTAGTATCTCTCAAAACGGCTCCCTAGGAACGACCCAATGGCACACCGCACGTGAGCACATAGGAATCCAATCTGTTGCTCCACTGCCGTCTGAAGAATTTACGCTTGTGTTACAAATGTAGTCTAATGGGTTAGTTTGGTAGCTACGCCCATAAATGATGTGTAGGATGCTTGATGTGATGCTTTTGATATTCCATCGCATACGCTGGGAAAGTTTCGAAGGCATTCCCTTGGTTTACTCACTAAAACAGAAAATTCCTGAGCCCAGATTCATGAACGGACGAGCGGTCTCTGAAACTCCGTCGGCGAGAAACCCGCTCGATACCGTCGCGGTCTTCCAAACCCTGACTCATCGCGAGGTGTGATAGACCCGCGATAAACTAAACCCCGGCGCGCGATCACGAATCTCGATATGAGCTCCGTTCAGGTTATATCTCGGGGTTTATCGGGGGTTTACTAATGATGAATCTGGGCTCTGGACGCGGACGGAACCGCAAATTTCAGAAACGTTGCAGAGGTTGTATTTAAAATAAATACGTACCGAGAGGTTTCGCTCAGCGACAAATGCCTCGATGAACCATTGATCGCCAAGGAACTGACAAACAGTGTCCACATCGCCGTTGTAGAACATCAGACGCATATTGTTCGAGGTATACGTAGCTGAGCTCATTATGGCATGTATGGTCGACGACATGTCGAAGTATTTCCTCTGCTGAGCATAAGCCAGATTACTGCAATAGGTATGTTTTTGATGGCCCTCGAAACGACGTCCCGCTTCTAGACTTTGCCTCAAGAATCGGAACATAACTGTCACGGAGTGATCAGAGAGTTAAGGCCTTTTGGTGACTTTTCTGGTGTTCAGTCCATGCATAATTTGATACTATTCATACATTTGTAAAGTTCCGAGGAAACTAGTGAAAATATCTATCACCAATTTCTTCAATTTATCGAAAAAAATCTCACAATCAGACCGCTAGCTTCATCGCGCAGCTGCAATGTCGATTTCTTGTGGTGACCACAAAGTAGGATTTTGATGTGTCACAAAGGAGCCAGCTGGCTCAGCTGTGTGTCCTCCCTCTAGACTGTCCATATGAAACGACCGCAGCTTTGCTGTACGGTTAGTTAATTGATCAGTTATTTGATTTGTTGCATTTTAACTCTGATTTTCCAATTCTTGGTTCAATTACCCAAGTTTGGGATTGGTTCGATATAAACAGTGTAATAACACTGTTACTGATGACAATGAGATCAATCGACAACCCTCTAACACATTAACACCAGCAAATCAACTCAAAAGGGATTTTTTGACGAAGGATCTATAAGAACTTGATCCACACCTGCAGTCAGACCATTGTCTCCGATGAGGAAGTTTTGCGTGAATAGCTTCCATCACATCCGGCCGATTCAGATATGTCGGCATGGCATCGTCGTTGAAGCACGGGAATCCATGGAATGCGTCGGTTGAACCGTACCACGAGTTCGCCTTCAAATACACTCACTCAATCTCCACATCTGTTTTCGTCAAGGTTTCTCAGACGTTTTTCGGCTTTTCTATGCTCTTTTAGATGAGGTTCAAGTTCCTTGAATGGGTTTACACCCTTTGCTAAGGCAAGAAAGGCAGAATAAGGCAGTAACATGGAAGCTGGGTGTATTTACGCAATATCTATGACGCATGCAGCATAGAAACGGTAATTTTCGTGACGGGACCAACAACGACGTTTGGATCATTGCCACGCGGCTAATCTCGGGTGCGGATGGAAAGGCTCGCCGATGTGATCACATACTCCACTTCACCTTTTGTGCACCAGCAAGCCACAACGATTACATGACAGCTCGTTCATCTGACAACGAGCCAACGCGGCGCGCGGTTTTTTGCACAACGTCTCGCACTCTCTTGCCAGTCATTGTGGTCTCGTTGATGTCTTTGGTGTCTGCAACACTCCACAGCGCCAATGCGCTTTCACTCTGCACTAATCAACTTACCGCTTAAGGCTGCAAGAAAGGGTAAAACAGAGCGAATCATCGTTTGCTACAAGTGGATTGTACGAATGTCTTGGTTTTCTCTTAATAAGAACCCAAAATAATTCAATTACGTGACTCAGTTAAAGATAAAATTAACAATCTTTCATAAGATTTTAGCAACAACATTCGAACTAAACACATTAACGAACCAAAATAAAAAAATAAACGCATAGAACTCAATCAACTGAATCATATTAACTAGGAAAGGTGATTTTTGGAAAGTCAAAAATCACATTAAATTAAATCCGAGCACTTTTTCTAAAACACCAAAAATTCAAAAGTGAAAAGGATCAACATCCACCTCAATTAAAATTACTCATGACTGTAATATACCCACACTTAACAACAAAAACAATAACCCGAGAACCTATTCCATAATAAAATAATTAAGAAAAGTAGAATAACTTTCAGTCATTCTATTAATTATAAGAAACACTGATGTTATAAATTGCCAAAAAACTCTTCATCAAACAATTTAATTATTCACCTTTACTGATAACCTAACCAATAAAAAAACTACTAAAAACAAAAAAAACTACAGGAAAATCCTAAGACAAATTTAGAAGACTTGCACAAAACCTCTTAGTTAACCTTCTTTTGCGCTTCAAACAAATGCATTTCTCATGCTATTTTAAAAACAATCCTCATCCACACAAGCGAGATGGGACAACATTGGGAGGTCGACGCGCTCTGATCACAACCGCGCGTTGGCCGCTCCGCGAGAGATGGCCTCATCCGTCTTTTTCTCTGCGTCTCTTAGTTCGCGCGTAACGGAATTTTTGGTAAACGAGTTGTCCGGCAACCAGCCACAACAATTACTGTTTAACTGTCGCAGTAAAGTGCAAATGGACCTCAAAGTTAGGTTGGGACCTTGCTGAGTGGTACTAGACTTTCCGAATAACATTGCACTATATGGAACATACGTTATTGTCGCTGAAAAGCGGTTGAGCCTGACTTGTGGTGACGTCGTCGACGAGCACTGTGGAGCGTCTTCTCTCCAGAGCTTGGTTTCTGATTCTTTGCAGTTTTCGCGACTCAGAGCCGAACGTCCTTGGCGTCAAATAGCAATCCTGGTAGATGCTGTACGGGTCACCTCTGAAAGTACGCCTTTAACTGATTTACAGTGAATGCATTACCCTTCCTTGCATAATGCCTTTAATTACTGTTTGGGATGCAATTATCACCTTTTATTTGCTGCATCTTCCTTTTTGCCTCCTATCCTGCATCGGGGTGGTTGCCGTGTAGAGCAAATGGGTTTTTATAAGAGCCGGTAAAAGGATAGGGTCGAGGTGCCCCCGTTACTACTAATAGCGCACCCCAAGAAGGCAAGGAAAATCATCCAATAGAATGTTCTTTCATAAGTTGGGTGAAGTGCTTGATTTAATCTTAGCATTTAAGAAGGGCGAGGGAGTGCTAGCTAATGTTAGCAGGAAGATGATTTTACCATGTATTTCAAGAGTTTATTTCATTCTCGAGAAGAGAAAGAAAATGCTCGCCAAAAACCTTAGAAACGTGAAACAACCCACACTTCTTCGTCGAACTTGCTCAGCTGAGCACGAGAAGCTCCAGCACAAATCAGATTTGTTGTGTTCGAGTAGTCATAGTAGACAGGGTTACTGTTTCCTTCGGTGCATGCATTTTCCAACGATTGCCAGTCGCTAAATCAATTATATCGGTTTAACACAATTTCAGGAGAGCCTCTCTGAATTCCTTGTGGAAAGCGAAGTTTTCATAGACGAGGAAAGAAAGGTGGGTAACTCAAGTGGAAACAGGAAGCACATGGGTAAGGAAAAATGCTGCAAGTGGAGAACGCGTTCACATTCCACTGGTGTGAAAGTTCTTCGTGATTCTTTCGGGAAGATTTTTCATATCAAACATGAACTTACTCCAAGCCAGTGAACCCTCGCCCGTACATAAGCGGAATCATTGAGTCGGTCTGTAGATACTCGCTCAGAATTCCGTTTCCGATTGCCATACCCTAAAAAGGAAATACATGGTTGAGTTCAAGGATAATCAATTGTTTGTGAATGTGCTAGTGTACGCAAGAGGGAAGAATTTTCAATAAAAAAACACCAAAATGTGAATGGTAAGGTATGGGTGCTGATCAGTCTACTAATTGTACACGAATGCAATGCAGCAATCGTGTACAATTTAGAACCATAGAGACATGGGTGATGCGTCTCTGGCCTATACAGTGACTTGCGAGGGCCATCCGCTACACCAAATCATAATACTTACCTTCCTACTACCAATTTACCCCCAGTGGGTTGGAAAGCTTGGTTTGCCCGGGCCGGGATCAATCGCTCGTCCGATAGAGATAGATCATAAATAAATAAAATAAATGAGATAAGTAAAACCTTAAAGTTTAACACGAGAGTGCCGGCATCGATCATCTTCACCAGTCGCTCCGATAACGTTGGCCCGTAGACACCAGCATAGCTCTCGCCAGTCACAAAGAACTCGTTGTTCTTGTAGTTGGGGAAGACCTCGTCGAAGAAATACTTGATTGCCTGCGCGTTGTTGTCTGCGGTCTGAAATCTTCGCAAATTGATGGAAATTCCGATCATCGTTGGGTAACGTTAAGCGGTGAAGTGGTCTGTGTTGATCAGTCCCCTGAGGACGCCCCACGCATTCGTCTTCTATTCAGAATCGTAGAAACCAGGGCCCACATTCATCATTGGTAACCCCCCAACAAATCCCGAGATATACCCCGAACGGCACACAAAGCGAGATTCGTGAACGTGCGGCGGGGTTTATCGCGGGCCTATGACAACTCACGATGAGGCAGGGTTAGGGAGACCTCGGAGATTTCAAGCGGGTTTATCGCCGACGGGGTTTCGGAGACCGCTTGTAAGTTCACGAATCTGGGCCCAGGTTAAGTGCTAATAATAGTGGATAAATAATGTTCATTTGACTAGGTACCATGAATTGCTGTGGCAACCGCTTTCCCTCCCTTTTCCAAACTTTTCGGTAAGCATGAGAGGAAGTGCGAATAGTACTGGATAATCGCAATCTAATCGTAGTTTCCTGTTTTCGAAATAATGAATGGAAGTCTTGCTTGACCCAGGTGAGGATCGACCGCTGTGCGGATGTCAGCTGCCCCTCTTACCACTTCACCATGTGTGCCTTGTTTTTCGTCAAAAGATTGAACTCACGGTGTCGTCGCTCCACTTGTAGGTGGTATCATCTGTATAGGAGAAGCCGACACCGACTGGTGCCTCGAGGAACAGCACATTGGCCATCTGCAAAGGATGGAGGTCAGAAGACGTTTGGGTAAAAGTCGGTGTTTCTACTAAGAAAATTTTTCGAAAATATTTGAGTGATCTGTATACGAAATAAATATCATATTAGAGAATTCAACAACGATTATCCTCTAATTTAAAATGGTTTTTGATAGTCTGGATTTATTCGTTTTTGGATTGAAAGGCTCCGATGAAAACGATGATGCCAAATCGTCAGCCGAAATCCTCCTCTACCATTTTTAATGGAATTTAATCAATGAATTAATGAGTTTTGGCTAGCCCAAATGTCTTCCAATAATCGATAGAATTCGTTGAGAGAAGGCGATTTACGCCGAAACTCTAGTCTCTTCAATAATAATCTGTACCAATCTCGGTCCTGAGCTTCAACATGAAATCTAGAAATCGTTGAGCTCACCTTATTCCATGCGTACACGTTCTCGAACAGAGTTTGGCCATCAGGATTGTTGTGGAACGGCCCGAGCTCTTCGAAAAAGCCGCCTATAAACAAACCGTATCAATTTATCATAAAACTACCTCAATGTCTTTGGAAACCTGCCTATGGAACTGCAACCAGGACCGCCGTTCAGCCACAGAACGACGGGATCGTTAACGGGGTCGTTTTGTGATTCAACAAACCTGGAAGCAGAAAGATCTCAATCAAGGGAGGGACAATATAATTGAATTCGGAGAAATTGATGAACAACAAACTCTCACAACTGACATTATCTGAAAAGGATAAAAGTAAAAACGGACCAGTGGAATATGGATGGAGACCTCCGCCAGAACCTTTCTCTAGAACTCTCATTCTAGCAAACGAATTCGTAAAGGTAGGAAAAAAGAAGAAAATAATGTAACCCTCCCGTTTCCACTGTTTTTTGTGAATTAGAGAAAGGTGTGAGGTCTTCACGAACTATACTTCTTCAAAAGATCTCAATACAGAATTAAGTCCACCGCTCGTTTAACTATTGCCATTTCACAACTTTTTGATAAAGGAAGATGGAAGAAAACGACGCTTTTTTTATTTTTTAAGAATTTAATGCAGACTACAAGATGCTTAACGATAAAAAATTGTGCTGCAATCACTCACCAATAGAATAAATGGTTTTTTGGGTAGACGGTGGACGTGAGGTAACCGGAAAACTGTCTGTATGTCACGTTAAAGGTGAGGCCCGGCAGAGAGGTGATCATATCGGCCAACGCTTTGTTGGTGAGATTCGACGGATCCGTATTCAGCAACACTTCGTCCTTAAGAAATATTTATAACCAAAAATATGAAGGTAAGGTAAAAGGTAAAGGTATCGGCGTTGATCAGTCCCCTAGGGACGCTCCGCCGTATTCGTGTTCAATTCAGAATCGTAGATGGACGTTGAATGCGTATTTGGTCTATACAATGACCAGCGGAGGTCAGCCGCTATACCAAGTCAGTGTTTATACCTTCCCAGAAACGTCCGGTACCAATTTACGGACCTCGGAGGGGTGGAAGGCTTGGTTGGCTCGGGCGAGGATCGATCGCTCAACCGTGCGGACGTCAGCAGTGTCTCTAACCAGTGGACCACGCGGGTGTGAAGAGCACAAAATACAGAAAACAGATATTATGAATTACCTCGACTGCAAGTTCGGCCTCCATCGCCGGAATTGTCACCGCCGGAATTGCCGGCATCGCCGACGGTGCTGGGTATGCGGTTTCGGCGCAGTTACCCAACCCAGAATACTCCGGTTTAAGTGGAGTTGGAGTAACTGGTAGCAAGAGCGGTGTGCCAATATATTGGTCCTGAAAATGAAGATGAATGATTATCTGTCTATTTCAGAAAACTTAGAGCGAATCTTTTGCTCTTGTGAGTAGAGTAGTGTTTTTAGTGAAATTTCAGGTGTCCGTCGTGCTTCCGACGGAGCCGAGATCTGATCAATATCAATCAATAAAATAGAAATAGAATAGAACTGTAAAATGGAGCGCAGAATCAATAGGATTTTGTGTAGAGTTAGACAGCTGAAGAAAACTCATATGCTACCTAACGTTGTTCCAGTCGCCTGCTAAAACTGCCCCGAACAGCGACTGATCCATAGCTCGTTGATTGGGCTAACCAAACATTCCATACCTCCGGAATTGGGTGAACTGGTACCACACTCGTCTGAGAAGGTAAAGACACTGACTTGCACAGCAGCTCGCTCCGCAAGTCATTGTAGAGGCCAAATCCGCATTCACCATGCCTCTACGATTATTAATGGAAGACGAATACACGGCGCATATTTAGGGACAGATAAACCTTAACTACTGCTTCTGCATTACTTTTGCTTTTACCCGAATGTTAAACCAAGCAGTACCAATTAAAAGCTTTAATGGCTAACTTCCTATTATATAAGGCAGCTCAGGAAACTTTAAAGCTTATCTAGCGGTCCGCCTACTAATTAAAAATGAAAAGGTGAAAGGATCGTTGTAGATCAGTTCCCAAAGGATACGCCACTCACTCGTCTTCCGCTAAAATTTGTAGATCTGAATGTCCAGTTGGCCCGTGAAATAAATTTTGACGGTCAGCATCTACGGAAGTCAGCGGATTCACTCTAGTCAAGTCAAGTCTGGTTCCAGTTTACCCGATACCAGAAAGGTTCGGTTAGCCCGGACGAGGATCGATCGCTCGATCGTGGGAGCGTGAGTAGTGCCCCTTACCATTGCTCCACTCCACACCCTCTCTTACTGTTTACAGCACAAATTTCTTGTCAACGTACGTGTACAAAATTGTAAATCATTTGAAGAGCCGGCGCTGGACGATCCATTGGCACCAAATGTCCGGAGCCTTTGACGGTTACCAGATACAGGTTGTTGGTGAAGACCTGAAAAGCGCTGCGTCTATGAAATTTTGAAAATTCAATTTCCAAAGTCGACCACAGTAAAATTCAAGAACAGAAATGTAATAAAGTTGAATTCGATAAAGCAGCTACCTTCTGGAAGCCTGCCAGCTGCGTCTGGTAGGTGGCATTGGTTTGATAATACCATGCTCTCCGAAAACTGTGTGTCTATAAAGAAATATTCAGAAAACAAATTAGTTGCAGCGTTTCTAATAACACTACTACATATAATGACTAGATGAACATGCTCGGCCGATGATATAAATGCTCCTAATTTTGTAGCTCTCAATATATATCTCGCTTGCAAAGTTTAGAGAAACCTAGTGGAAATCATTAACAGAGTCAACGCCTTCAGAGCTGTTAGATTCGTGATTGCACATTTCTTCGAAGCCTGACCACTTTTTACTTCAGAAATTACGCGTAAGAGTTAAGGATAATCCGAAATTTATCTAATACTCATTTCTTTTTTTGCATTAACGACCTGGAACTAAATTTATAAAAAGTTCATTTCATTTTGCCCAGAGTACAATCACAGTGCACACTCTCTCACAAGTCAGTGCCACCAGTAACTATTATTTTTCAGAAGTTTTGAGCTCGAATGTTCAAAATATTATTAAGTAAAAATTTATTGGCCCATTTCCGTAGATTCCACAAAAGCCTTGAGATTTGGAAATTAGCCCCTTTATAGGTGGTCGAACGGATTTTGAGACGAGATCAAGAAATGTCGCTGAAACGAAGACTTTTCTTAGGGAAAAGTAGTAGCTTCTAGACCGAGCGATTCCAGAAAATTTATGCTTTCTCGTGAACAAGCGCTATTGGTTCCTGAGGGCACGTTTTACAGTTTGGTGCATTTTTGAAGGATAATAAAAATTAACGAAAACTCCTCGAATTACCCTACTTCAAGTGAAATGTTTGCGGCCAACTCTTCGATGAACCATTGATCTCCAAGATGATTGCAGACCTGATCCGCGTCACCGTTGTAGATTAGCGTACGCATATTAGTCGTCTAAAACAGAGATATTGCTCCAAGCTACTGTAGAATTCTAGTATGTTCTCCAAAAGAGATATCCACCAGCGAAGTCCAATTTATAAAAAAAACAAATATTCAACAGTACATACCTTGTAAACAAAGTTCGTGAGAATGAACTTCAGCTCACCGTCCAGCTCAAAGTAACTGCGATTGTAGTATTGCGAATTCATCACAGCGCTAGAATATAAAAAAATGGGACAAATAGATATACACACATCAACAGAGATACATAGCTTCTAATGAATATAGCCCTTCTGATCATCTGACCTGATCGGTTTTTCTGGTAGAGCAGTGATCAACTTATGCTAGTTAAGGCACCTAGAGGTTTGAAAATTTATGATCCGAAATCGAGCGCTATGGATTGGAATTCAGAAGAATACCACCCACGTCCTGCGGAAAAATCTTTTTTTTATTAGGAGCAACCACGAAAATCAAACGAGATAGACACATCTTAGGGTTCGCGTGATGCAGTGGTAAGAGGTGCTACTTACACCCGCACAGTCAATTGATCCATAACGGCCTTGGCTAACCAAGCTTTCCATCTCTCCAAGGTCGGATAAATTGGTACCAAGATTGCCTGGGAAGGTGAAGGCATTGAGATGGGATAGCGACTGGCTCCTTCGAGTCAGTGTATAAGCTCAACTCGCATCACCATACCTCTACGACTCTGAATTGAACCCGCATGCGGCTGCGCGCCTTTATCGCTTGAGAAATAATCAACGGCGGCACCGTTACCTTTTACCTATACCTTTGCCATTAGACACAGCTTGAGGCCATGCATATATGAGGCCTAGCTAACTATTTTAACAGGAAAATATCTCATTTTACAAGGCCTATTTGCTAATGGACCTGTGTATTTGACCGTGTATCAAATATGTAATGCTAAAAGGTAAAGTCAAGTGCATTGGCGTTGGATCAGTCCCCTAATTACGCGCCACGCATATGTCTCCCATACGCCTTTGTTATACCAACGCTCATGGTGAGCGTCAACTGCTTGCGAGCGGTGAGCGCCCAGCCGCTGAGCACGCGACGCACGCACGCACGCGCCCGAAGCATACAGAGCAGCCCTCGACCGACCCCCAGCGAAAGGGTCAATCGTAGTGCAATGCACAGCGACTAGCGACGACGCGCGTGAGCGTCTGCATAACAGCCCGTGAGCGTCATCACGCAAGCGTCTCACGTGATAACTCGCACAAACGTGTCTGGCCCCACGGTGTCTGATACTGAATGGGACGAGTTGCGCTGACAGACGCGGAGGTGGGTGAGCGTCGGTGTAACAAAGGTCATAGGCCTTTGTTATACCGACGCTCAGCCGCTAACCTCAGACGCTGAGCACGCGACGCACGCACGCACGCGCCCGAAGCATACAGAGCAATGCGCGAGGTGATCGACTCACCCCCACCGAAAGGGTCAATCGCAGTGCAATGCGCAGTGACTAGAGCGTGGAAGGTACGCGAGCGTCTGCATAACAACCCGTGAGCGTCACCACGCCAGCGTCTACGTGATAACTCGTACAAACGTGTCTGGCCCCACGGTGTCTGATACTGAATGGGACGAGTTGCGCTGGCAGACGCTGGGGGTGAGCGTCGGTACAACAAAGGCCATATAGAATTGTAGATTAATGGTGAATGCGTATTCGATCTGAAGACCCTGTGGGGGCCAGCCGCTTTACCATGTCAGTGTCTTTGCCTTCTCAGACAAGTCTGGAACCAATTTTTCCGATCTCTGAAGGATGGAAGGCTTGGATAGCTCGACCCGGGATCGATCAGTCGACCGTGGGGGTATAAGTGGCAGCTCTTACCGCTGTACCACGTGATCCCATTTTATTTATTTACTTATTTAAATATTAACTAAATAAATATATGAATAAATACTTGAAGGTGAGCCAGGGCTGGACGGAGTCCGGAATGTGCAGCGCCTGTCGAACATCCGGTTGGTTCATGTAGACGGTGGCTGCTGAATCGCACCAGCATGGAAAACCGTCGAGAGCGTCCGAGGAGACGAAGTTGACGTACTGAATAGAATTTCTTAGAAGAAGAAGAAGAAAAGTTCAATATTCACCGGATCCCTTTTTCATTTTTTTTTTGCAAATTTTGATAATCTAGTGCCTATGTGGTTTCTGGATAACACTGCACGTTGAGAGATTGAAGATAGATCGTTCCTAGGTAGCAAAAGATTGCGAAATCCCAGTAAGTGTTAGGTTCATCTAATTCGTTAAACCTAGGTGTCTTCAAGTAGTGCGAAAACTCTGAAACCCTTCCCCCCTCTGTAGAATAGACGTTCCTCGTGGAGCAGATCTGCTGCACTTGGAGGACAGAGCCAGAAACTTTTTCTGTTCGTCCTTGCTTCAATAGAGCTCCGTGCTTTGATTCTTATTCTTCTGAGAATATGAAAAATTTCTCCCAAATAAATTCCGGAAGCAACATCAGTCAATTGGTCCCGGATGGATAAAAGGTCATGGACATGTTTGGAGACGATGCGGACCATTTCGTGACTATGGTAAAATACCACAAGTCCCTGCTAGCTGTGGACCGCACGGCATTGGAGATCGCAACGCAGTGGTCGCGTGAAGAATTCCAAAATTAAAATAACAAAAAATAGCTTTCGCCTTCAACCCACTAGCTGATTTGCAAGGAAAGAATCTCGCATTTTAAATTTTTTGATTCAGTGATTCGGTTAGATCCTTGTTAAGAGATATCCTATCTGGGTATCGCATTACCCTCATAGATATTATATGAACAGAAAAATTCGTCCTAGCTTCAACTCTATGCTGAGGCACTTTCTCGACTTACCGGGCTTACTGAAGCAGGAGCAGAGCCTATTGAACCGTCAGGTGTTGACTGATAGCAGTCCTGGTAGATGTTGTACGGGTCATTCAAGGAGTTCCACACCTGGTCGTTGACGATGCTGAGAATCTGAAAAACATGCAGCTCATGAAAGCAGGCTTACCAGTGTGCGTCAATAGAGGCTTCTCTGAGCTCCATGTCGTGATTAAGCAAAGAAGTGGATGGAAAAAGGGAGAAAATAAGAAAGTGGGCACGAATGCGCACTCAAATAATATATTAGGTTGGTAAGAAAGTTCCCGCCGTTTTTTTTAAACGACTGCTGTAAGTTTAGTTCAAACGCTTTTGCAGAGTTTGACACAGCATTTGGAAGAGCTCTTCCAAATGCTGTGCTCTATTGCTGTGCTCTTTCAGCTCTATTTGCTCTTTCAAGCTGTGTACTTGTAATTTGTTATAATTTTGAATGTCATTGTTTTTTTGGCTAGTAAAGTGAAATGCGAAAAAGTGAAAAAATAACCTCATCGACAGCGATTTTTTCTGCTCAATTTCAACGGCATAAATAAAACTTGATAAACTGTTCAAAAGACGATGTTTTCCTCAATTAGATGGTATATCATTTGTTTTTATTTGTCTCGAAAATTACAAAGTTTTGAAGCACTGAAGTCCGACCTTCGGAAGGCAAGAATAATTTTCCGATGGCGCTCCTGGTTTTCTTGTGAGCGCTCAAGTTGACTTCTGTAGAGTTTTCTATATGGAATGTTTCGCTCTACCAGATGATATGTTTATTTTCAAACAATGATCGATTACAAAAGATTTTCACGAGAAGGGCGTCTTGATGTTTCTCGGCAGACCAAACCTCCAGTTTCAATCTCATCGAATCTCATATAGCATTCGAAAGAGGACGATACTCTCTACAAGACGGTTTATGAAGCGTTTCAAACCTTCCTGGTTTTCATTGTTGTTTAGGCCGTCAAAGTGGACCTAAATCGCAGGCGCGGCGCGTGGGGCTCGTGCGGCGCGACGTCGAATCGTACAGGAGTGCGGACTTAGGTCCACTTTGACGGCCTAAACAACAATGAAAACCAGGAAGGTTTGAAGCGCTTCATAAACCGTCTTGTAGAGAGTATCGTCCTCTTTCGAATGCTATATGAGATTCGATGAAAAGATTGAAACTGGAGGGTCGCTCTGCCGAGGAACTTCAAGACGCCCTTCTCGTGAAAATCTTTTGAAATCGATCATTGTTTGAAAATAAACATATCATCTGGTAGAGCGAAAAATTCCATATAGAAAACTCTACAGAAGTCAACTTGAGCGCTCACAAGAAAACCAGGAGCGCCATCGGAAAATTATTCTTGCCTTCCGAAGGTCGGACTTCAGTGCTTCAAAACTTTGTAATTTTCGAGACAAATAAAAACAAATGATATACCGTCTAATTGAGGAAAACATCGTCTCTTAAACAGTTTATCAAGTTTTATTTATGCCGTTGAAATTGAGCAGAAAAAATCGCTGTCGATGAGGTTATTTTTTCACTTTTTCGCTTTTCACTTTACTAGCGAAAAAAACGATGGCACCCAAAATTATAACAAATTACAAGTACACAGTTCGAAAGAGCAAATAATTCTCTTTCGAACGCTGTGTCAAACTCTGCAAAAGCTTTCGAACTAAACATACAGCAGTCGTTTGAAAAAAACGGCGGGAACTTTCTTACCAACCTAGTAATAAATACACGGAAAGGGCTGTACAGTTGGCGCCCCTTCCGAAGGTAGCATGGCAAGCCAATGATTCGTCTGATGAGCCTATACTTAAGAATTCATGGAGCTTTCAGGTTCGACTAGCGAGGTGAAGGTGTCGGCCCCGATCGGTTCCCTAAGGACGCGCTGGGCACTCGATTAATCGTAGATACATGGCGAGTGCGTATTTGGCCTATAGAATAGGCTCTTTCAGACGACGCGTCGATAAAGTGACGCGTGACGCGTGTGTGATGAAGGATAGGTAAGTCAGCGTCATCGGTTGATCGGGTTATCACGCGTCATTACGAGTAACTCGTCCGATCGACGTCGCGTTGGCCATGGTGTGGCCATGGCACCACACGCACCGGACATTACGAGCAGTTCGCGCGCGGCGAACCGAGCGGCGAAATCCCAGCGCACGACGCTTGACGGATGACGTCTGCCTTGAAAGAGCCTAATGACTTGCGGAGATCAACCGCTACGCCTAGTCAGTGTCTTTACCTTCACAGACAATTTACCCAGCCCCGAAGGGATGCAAGGCCTGGTTAGCCTGGGCCGGGATCGATCGCTTGATCGTGCTGGTGCCAGTAACGCATTCTACTTCTGCACCCCACGGGTTCCTTGTCTAATAAATGTAGAGAAAATAGAAACCATTTCCGGGACCATGAAGTTTCTGTTAAAAAATGGTAGGATACAACTAAATCACCTGCTGAGCACACCACGGATCAGCACCGTCCTTGGCCTTGTAGTTTCCCAGGTAGTCGAAATAGATGTATGGAGTATAGAAATCACAAGTGGTCGTATCGATGACACTCGGACAGCATTTACTCGTCAGAGCATCATATTCACTAGAAAATTTTAGAGAAGATGTTTAGTTTGTCATTTATTCATGAGAACTCACGATCTTCCCAGGAGTCCGTAGGTGTAGAGCTGGAAAATGACCGAGTTCACTTGATGCTTTGTTGTCAGCTCACCGTTTCCGATCGCTATGCCCTTAAAAATCAGAGCTTCAAAATGCAACCGTATCTTTTTCAGGAAAATAAACGCTACCGTGAAGTTGATTTTCAAGTCCTCGGTAAAAATACCCTGAAGAAGTCGTCTCGACAGCGTGGGTATGTACACTCCACCGTACGATTCACCGGTAACAAAGAACGGTCGATCGGTGTACTCGGTGAACACGGAGAAGAAGTCCTTCAGAGCGTTGTAGTTCTCATCAGCGGTCTTGAATTAAAATTTTAAAAAATTGAAATGAAATTTTCCATTCTTCCTGGCTGCTGAATATACCTGGTCATCGTTGTAGGCATTGTCATCCGGTACGGTTGAATATGAGTAGCCGACGTTGTGCGGAGCTTCCAAGTAGAGCACATTCGCAAACTGGAATGTTTTCTACTTAATTTTTTTTAGATTTCCATTGTTATTCTAGTGAAGGTAAAAGGTAAAGTTAGAGCTAGAGGAGTAAAGCTAAAGGTAACAGTGTCGACCAGTATCGCATTCGTGTTCCATTCAGAAACGTAAAGGTATGGTACATGCGTATTTAGCCTATACAATGAATTGCGGGGCCACCCACTATACCTACATAGTCAGAGTGCTTACCTTCCTAGTGAAATCTGACATCAATTTACCCGACCCAGGAGGGATGGAAAGCATGGTTAGCCTGGACCGGGATCGATCACTCAACCGTGCCGATGTCAGTAGCGCATCCTACCGCTGCATCACGTGCGCGGCTATTTTATTACTTAATTTTATTTTTAGTAGCCAATCGGCTTACTCAAGCCTAGGCTAGGAGTAAAGCTATTGATATACTCAATGCGATATAGGAACTGCATCAAAATGCTTCGAAAAGACTGGAGACGTGGGTCCGAATCCCGCCTCAGCTACGATTTTTGCGAATAACCTAATCTCTGAATTGGTATTTCCATTACATATTATAATAACCGCTAAGGAGTGCTTATTATTGTGGAATTACATTTCTTGACCGTTTCTCCCTCTAGGGACTTTCAATGAGATCGTCTTTTACATTTTGTAGGTTCACACCGAATATCTCGCCTTGAAATTAGTTCGAATATTATTCATTTAGAAAAGACGTTCTTCAATTTTCTTGTAAAAATAAGAATTACAGACCGGAAAATTCTCAAAAAAAGCGAATTCTGTTCCGTTCAAAACCTTATTTTTCCAGAAGGTTCTTGACTGATCCTCATGTCAAAGTATTTGGCTCATCTATTATTCAAATTTTCGCGACGCTCGATGCTAGACCACTACTTAGGAATTTTTTCAAAAAGGTATTTTATTTTATTTGAAAAAGGTATTCTTGCAATAAATTTTTGGAACCTACCCTATTCCACGAATAAATGTTCTCGTAGAGCGTTTTGCCATCACGATTTGGCCTAAACGGACCGTTCTCGGTCAGCATACCCCAGACAGAGCTACTTCCTGGACCGCCGTTGAGCCATAGAAGAAGTGGGGCGTTCGACGGATCTGTGGCCGCTTCGACGAGCCTGAATATTTGTCATAGAAGTAGAAGCGATCCCAAGCCATTATCCAACAAATATCAAGGAAACAGCATAAAAACTTACCAATAGTGCAGCTGATGGGTATCAGACCCTCGAAGGTAGCCGGAATATTGCTTGAAGCTAGGCTCGAAGGTGAGGCCGGGTAGATTGGTAACCTACGGGAATTTCGCTGAATGTTATTTTTGGACCATGTCCAGCAAAGAGGACACTTCAGTGATTAAGAGGTAAAGGTTAAGCTCACCAAATCAGCCTGTTTACGTTTCGTTGGTGGGTTAAGGTAAGAGTAGTTGGCCAGCAGGGGCTTAGCGCTCAGATCCACCACCCGCAGACAGTTGTTATAGCTGAGCCCGTTCAGGAAGTTCCTCACCACCTGTAGGGTTTGGGCTGGTCGGGTTCTCGGCACTTTATGTCCGGCTCCCTGACATGAAATTTATGAGATTATTGAACTAATTAAAATTATTTGAATGCTTTTGTTACTGTGAATTTGACCCACTCGAACCGTAACCACATGCACATTTCCTGAATAAATCGTGTGTAGACCGCCGTCCATGTCCTGATAGACGTCACGATTGTAATTGGCTCTCCATGCGTCCTCGGTGACCACCTGATGAGCAGTTTTTTGATGGCAAACAAAAGATGACAAGGCGGATTCAAATGCTGCACTTATTTATTTATTTTTAATATATTTTTATTTATTACATCAGACCTCATACAACGAAGCAAGCTGCTACAACTTCCAACATACAAAGCGAAACATTAACACGTTGACGACTGCACCTTTTTCGCGTGTCTGGCGCGTGGGACCATCCTATTTTCTAGCGCGCCGAGGCTGTGGCATGATGCCCGCATACGGCGAATTTTTTTCAAAATGGAAGTGAATAGTAAATCTCGAAGACTACATGTACAGTCCTGTAACACCGGGGATTGTGACTATTCCTTTCTTTGCAACGAAAATAGAAAAATAACAGCTGGAAGCTTTTAGAATGTTCTTTTTCCCATCCAGGTCAAAAGGAGATTGTTATTTGTTTATCGTTCATTATTTGTTTATTCTAATAACCAATATTTGTTTGTATTTATATGTTTGTTTCATTAACCAGTATTTGTTTGCATTTATTTGTTTCTTGCAATAACCATTATTTCTTTTTACTTGTAAAGAAAATTAGTGTACAATCAAGAATTCTAGTAAATCAGAAGCTAAGAATTGTTTTTACGGACCACGGGGTTTACAATAATTTCCAAGCATGAGGTATATAGTGGCCAGACAAATACTTCCCAAAAATCGGGATAAGTCAGAAAAGTAAATTTCAAAACTGCGACGCAGCGTTGCGTTACACGGTCCCACGCGGCCAAATACGTGTGACGCAGGATTGTGTCACACGGTCGTCAAAGTGTTAAGGAAAATTCTTGAAAAACTCAGGGCCATAGTCCCTGACTAACAGTGGGATTCATAGTGCAAAATTTGCAAATGGTGACCCACGTGTTCTTCTCCCATTAGGAATCGTAGAGATACGCTGGCTGCCCACATGGATTGACTCGGGCCAACCGCTATACCAAGTCCGTATTTCACAATCCCCAGACAAGTGTAGTACCAATTTACCGATCCCGGAGGAATCAAAGGCTCCGCTAGCCCTGGCCGGGCATGTATCCGTTGACTTTGCGGGTGGAACTCATATATGTAATTTTCTCAGCACTCACAGTCATTTTCTGAGCGGTGGCAAAGTCTCGAATGAAGTTCTGTGCGCTCAAGAAGTTGTGCACCGTATCCAGATCACCGTTGTACAACAGAATCTGAATGGGAAGATCTTGAAACTTCAAATAAAATGAGTGCATTTTCCAAAAAGTGAATACTCCTATTTTTCTAAAAATGATTTACCGCCTTACCGAAATATTCCGACTCTTGTAAAGAGCGTGATTGACAATATTGGATAAATCCAAAGTGAGATCAGTCGTCCATTGCACGTTCTTTACTGGTTCGTTCCTGAAGATGATGGTTTGGTTAAAATCTACGAAAACGGTGAAAAATAAACACAACATTATTTTATTAATTTAACCTATCAGGACTTACCAACACGGCACAAATATCGTGGGATTCGCGTGCAGAGCTTGTTGGGTATTATAGTCGTTTACATAGCGCCTAGTTAGAGTATCGGCATTACACGGAAAACCTTTCCATGGATCGGTGGATGCGTAGTTATAGCTGACGTCAGCCTTAATTTTCGCATAACTATCCAAGCGTTTACCCAATGGGTATACATATTTCAGGTTAGCTTGCCCACCTGCAACCCAAAGGCGGTCCTTGCCGAGCTCACCAGCGAGAAGCTGCTATAGCAGTCCTGATTCATGTCGAATGGATGAATGCTAAAAATGATGGATAGAGGGAATATGAGGGTTGATAGGGGATGCCCACATAAGAGAAATTAAAATTAAAAAGAAATATGTACAAAGGTGAAAGCAATGCTAATGCACATTTCTAATGTTTTTAATATTTCTGTTGTCTCCTTATTGTTCAATGTTCTTTTGTATTTTTTACCACACTTCAACTGACTACTTTTTATTTTCACAGGCTGTTGATTACCTATCACCGGGTGTGTTCCTTATCATCTACGCATGCATTTCTTTTTCTTTTTATATAACATTGTGCTCTACATAATGAACAGGGGTGTGCGGAACTTCCGTTTCTGTGTTCCGAATTCCGGTTTGCGGCCGTTTTTGGCCCCTCCGTTCCGTTTCGTGTTCCGCTTTCTTTTTTTGGGCGGAACGCGGAAACGGAAGAAGAAATCAAAGACCTCCACTGTGCAAGCTAACAAAATGGAGATTGAAGTTATTGCGCTGACGTCGATGCGATCCATTCGAATTCTGGTAGAATGAAACCAATGCAGCGAAGTACATCCCCGCCCTCTACCAAGAAAACTTGCAACGAAGTATTTGTCGGCATCTGCTATACCGTCTCAGTGCGAGAGACTGTTTTCTTCTGCTGGCTTTCTTGTAAACGATCTGAGACAAAGCTTCTCTCCCCAGGGTTATGAAAAAACTGCTGTTCTTCCACCATTACATGCTCGTTTTAGGCTTTTAAATCCATTTTGAAAGCGCCAAAAAAGTCTGTCTTTCTCTACATGCTTGTCTTCGGCTTATAATGGAGTTTATAAAGATGAATGTCCATCGTTTACTTTGAAATATCACCAAACGTTAAACACCTTCACCAAAATAATAGACACTAGCGTAAACAAAACGAGTACTCTGTGGGCACCTTAGGAAACAGAAACGAAAACTTCTTGTGGTCCGTTTTAAATTCCAATAATTTAGTGATTTTGCACTGCTTCCGGCTTCCGTGTTCCGTATTCCGGTTTCCGGCCATTTTTGACCATTTCCGTTCCGTCTTCCGCCTTCCGCTTTTTTTTGAAAAAAAATTTTGCACACCCCTGCTAATGAATGAATGAAAGCTAAAGGTAAAGGTCTCGGCGTTGATCAGTCGACTTCCGTATTCCGGTTTCCGGCCATTTTTGACCATTTCCGTTCCGTCTTCCGCCTTCCGCTTTTTTACTAGGAACAGAAACATACTAGGTGTTCAGCCACGACGAAACTGCGGCCTCTGCTTTCGGCTTACAACCGGGTTCGGTGCTATCGTAGAAGTCGCAAGACATTGTGGACTGATTCCGGCAGCAAACCGAGCGCAAGTCGTTCCATTGACTAAAATATTTTCCTGCGATTATTCAATAGCATTCAATCCTTAACTGAAACTGTACTACTAAATTAAACTTCACTTTTTACTGTTGTTCATATTTTTCTGTTTGCAGTGACTCTATTCGCTACCTATTAGGGTAAGCAGAAATTTTGTCGCTTTCTCAGCGCTGTTTTGTTCCGCTTTTTCCCACCAAATGAGGATATACACCATGACATGTCCTACACTATTTTATAGCTTTTAAAGTGCACCGTCGGAAGTATTACAGAAAATTTTATTGAGCTTGTCATTGAGCTTTTTCGAACCCTGGAAAAACCTCGAAAATTTCTGCAATCCGTGTCTGCAATCTGCACAAAACAAGCCGATACAAATGCAAGTTCTGCTGAACGGTCGAATAGGAACTCGCTTACTCTTTGCCAGCGTAGCCATGGGTGTAATAGATCGGCAAAATGGTATTGAACTCGGTCTTTACGCTGAGCAGTCCGTTTTCGATGATCACGCCCTTAACAGAGTATTTAAATATGTGTAAAGAATAAATATGCTCGAAAACGAAATAGAAAGTTCAAAAAGCGGTAGTGATAAGAAAGTGTTGGTTTAACAAGTCTATTTTTTTCAAAATCCCTAGTTTCGCTTTGGGTGGAACTCGTTTTGTTGTAAGCAATAATCGTAAGTACTAAAGAGTATCTTTACTCTAATGAGTATTTGAAAATTGACGTTGGATAATATAATTTTTGGATAAAAAACGCTGGGGAAAGAAGTGTGGACAGAAGAGAAAAGGCATTGGGGCGGGGTCCGCTACGAAAAGTACGACACAAATCAATTACTGCCGATCATTGATCGTGATCAAAAGATGCCTGAATTTCACATGTTCTCATGTGGAACCATAAAGGTGCAGGGATAATGAGCTAATTGTTTCGAATCCTCTTCACTTTCCTAGAATTGTAATTCCGTACTACTTGGATTTCTACTGTCTGTGGTTCTGCAACTCACCATAAGCTAGCACGCCTGTAGGCGTAGTAAATAAGTGTATTAACAAATGAGTGGTAGAAAAACACATCTTCCGTCAGTGTTTTTTGTCAATTTCGTTAGCGGTAGTATTCCACATCCTTGCGGAAGCATTAACGCAGAAAGTGAAACCAAACACAGCCAAATGATCATTCCTTTACTAGAATATGATGTTGTAATGGTAGTGCTAGGTTCATCGCAAAAATCATTCCCTTATATCCCTCAATATTCCTTGTTTTCTCCAGAAAATAAACGGGCGTTTTAACTTCTCTCTGACAATTGGAGATCCTCACAAACCCGCGACCTCTAAGCCGATTTCACTCACCTGCAAATTTGCCGTTGCTTTTCCAAGAGTAAGCTGTTGCATGAAGTGATATGCAATTCTTGTGGCGTACACCGATCCATATCCTTCTCCGGCTACATAGAACTGATTGACAAGACGTTCTGGGTAGGCGATGAAAAATTGATCGAGCGCCGACAGCAGAGTGGAGACCACCTAAAATATTGCCATGAAAATTTCATCTCATATTCATAATTCATTCTGAATTTTTCTATTGCATTTTCATTTATAGGCCTGAATCTTTGTTGAAGAGACCTTATATTTTGAATTAAAGGTAAAAGGTAAAGGTAAAAGGACCGGATCTCAGCGGTTCCGTAAGGACAAGCCACGCATTCGTGTTCCATTCAAAATCGCAGAAGCATAAAGAAGGCGTATTTGGCCTATACAATGACTTGCGGGGCTAGCCACTAGAAGTCAGTGTCTTTACCTTCCCAGACAAGCACGATACCGATTTATCCGACACCATAGATGGAAGGTTCGGTTATCCCGGGCGGGGACCGATCGCTCGACCGTGCCAGTGAGTAGCGAACCTCTTTACCGCATCACGAGGGTCCATGAGTTTCAATTTAGGTGGTTTTAAAGGAAGGCGCGTGACTGCGCAAAGTGGATATTTGGCCGAAATATAGGTCTAGAGTTTTGTTGTGGCTCATTTTATTCATTTTTGTTCATATGTATGGGATTAAAGAAATCCTTTCTGGCACTCCGGTGTGACACTTTTTCGTTTTTAATGTGGATTTTCATAATCAGAACCTGGAATTGGGCCACAAACACTGGAAAAGCAAATTTCTAACACGAGTGGAAGGGACTCTTTTGATGTAAGAATTTCTACACATTTCAAAGAGAGACGGACCTTGTCGTCATCATTCATCGCCCACGGCGGATCGGGTGTTAGTCCAGTGTAAGGCATGTCAATGACGAGCAGATTCGCTACCTGAAGTGATCTCCGGGAGTTCATTTTGAATTTCATATATTTTTGTATTTTCAAACTCTACCGAACCTTATTCCATGAGAACACATTCTCATTGACCACATCTTGTGACTGGTATATTCGAAAAGGTCCAATCTCTTCGAATAGACTACCAGTGGAGCTGCATCCCAGATCGCCGTTGATGAATAGTATGAGCGGATCGGTGGTGGCATTGTTTTGTGATTCGATGGACCTGGGAAATTTCGAAAAATGCTGCTTTATTCCTCTGCATTATGTAGATTACTGAGAGTTTCTCGGAAACCTTCGGGTCACCTGATACTTTACGGAAGCTCAGGTAAAGGTAAGGGTGTCGGTATTGACCAGTCCTCTAGTTTCGCGCCGCCGCATTCGTGTTCCACTCAGAATCATAGAGGCAGTGGATACCCAATACAATTAATAGCGGAGTCCTGCGGCCATAGCAAGTCAGGGTCTTTACCTTGCCAGACAAGTTTGGTACCAATCTACCCGACCCCGAAGGGAGGGCTTGCTTAGCCCAGGTGAAGATCGCTCGCTCGACCATGATGTGTCAGAAGCGCCTCTTACCACTGTACCGCGGACGCCCTTTCAGAAGCTCAGCGATTCATAAATTCAGCGCTTTATTCTGGGTCCGGATCCATCAATCGTCAAAGGTATATCGGAACTGTAGAACAAGTGGTGAGCAAGCCCTGATTCAGCAACACGCTTTGAGTTTATTCGTGGTTTATTTGTACGACGTCTACCACAGCTCACCATAACGGCGAGGATTCAGAGGTTTCAAGTTTGTAGCGACGTGTGAACCCCAAATGAACTCTGATTGAATCTTAAACGTTGCGGGTTGGGTGCAATTCGGTATGTATAATTCTGGGTGAACACGAATCTGGGGCCAAGTTGTTTGCTCCGCCAAACACTTACGACGACTGTTGGACAGACGCAATGGTCGTCATCACCATAGAACGTCGGTATATTGTAAGTTTGTGGAAATTCGGGAATAATTGTTTATTTTTCATTACTTTGTTATAATATAATCATTGTGTGAAGTCAGGGAACACATAAGAGAAAACATCAAATGTTTTCGAACACTCAGCAACCCCGAAAAAATTTCATTTCCGTACTGATCATGTTTAGCGAAATCAAATCATTTGATAAAGCCGAAGTCTGGAGTACCTGATTGTGAGACAATGTGGGAAGAACTATGACTCAACATTAGCAAGCATCAGAGGTGAGAAACTGAATTTGAATCTCTGGGTTAAGGGACTCATAGTTAAAAATGTCTGAATGAATCTTGTGAAACAAAGTTTTCGGGTTGCTTATCGAATACCTGTTGATTTACCACCGGCTGGGCAACTACCCAGCCGTGGTTACGGTAAAGAAAAGAAGACCAGTGCTTTGGTGGTTAGCAGGAGTTACAGGAATGTTCCTACAGCTGGCTATGGAATAAAGAAATGGAAGTATATAATTAAAACAGAACACTCACCAGTAGAAAAGATCTGCGTTACCGTATTCAGTGCTCGTGGGCAGGTAACCGGAAAACTGCTCGAAATTCAATGCAAACGTGACACCTGGCAGATTCACAATACGGTCAGCCTGAGCCTTGGGGGTACGGGATATATAAGCGGTGACCGGTGTGGGAAAGCATTGAAGGGTTAAGGCTAGCGCTAGAGGCGCTAGTGTCACTAGGCGCATCGCTGGCAATGAGAAGCTTCGCTATCACTGGAACTGAGCTCGTAAAAGTGTTGCGTCGTAAAGTAGCCCTGGCCATCTCCCTAGTTGCTCGTGGTCGATGGAGTCGGAACGCTAGCGGAGTAGCGGGTTATATGAATTGAGCTGAATCAGGGCGCTTCAAAAGTATGTTGCCACCTTCGGCACCCTCAGTTTTCGAAATTCTGTTATGTTATTTAGTTATTTTCTTCATGATAACCTGATAAATAGAACTCAAACTGAATAGTAAGAATCTGTGACATAATATGTGACTATTGCACATGAATAATAATGATAATAAGATCAATAGCAAAATTCAAAGTCATGTGTTAAAAAGGTGATTCGTAATATTTCAAGAGCTTCATGAGATCATTGGGCCCGCGTGCTGTAGTGGTAAAAGGCGCTACCGACAATATGCAGTCGATATCCCCGCCCCGGCTAACCAAGCCTTCCATCCCTCCGGTAGGGTAAATTGGTACCACAGCTGTCTGGGGATGTAGAGACACTCACTTGGTATAACGATTGGCCCCCGCAAGCCATTCTACAGGCCAAATACGAATTTACCACGTCTTTATGATTCTGAATTGAACTCGAATGCGTGGCGCTTCTTTAGGGGACTGATTAACGCAGGCACCTTTTACCTTTACTTTTAACCTGAAACTTTGGAAAACATTTTGATGCCGTTTTGTCGTATTTCCGCTCTTCAGTTTCCATATTTTCCGCACTCTAAGATCCTCAATTCTTCTAACTATCCCGTTCACTTTCTATGGAACTTTTCGCTTGCAAACCCACCTATGAAACTCGGTAGCGATCAGAAAGCTGTATGTTGTTACGGGCCATAAAAATTACGTCAAGTTTCCGCACCGATAACGCATTCTCATCAAGTCGTAATGGAGCGGCCATCACGATAAACTATCAATCGAAAAAATCTCGTCAAAGAAGCGCGGTCCTCTCGCTATTTACGGGCAGCGGGCAAAAAGCTCTTTAAGGAGAACTCGAAAGAGATCATACCAAGTAAAGGTCGATTTTCCCCGTTTTTCGGGTTCAACTGCCTTGCAGTAGTCACAGCAACAAGTATGTAGTTCGGTAAATCCGCATTTATAAATATCACTACATCCACACAAATAATAGATCGAATGTTAACTATGCATTTCTCCCGTGCAGGTCATCTTATCGAAAATAACAAATTAACAAATACGAAGTAGGACAGCACATGACAATGAAATATTGCTGTGAAAGTTGAAGCAATTCAATTCCTAATCATTTCACAATTTAACAAAATATTAAGAAATATACAACAAATACCTCGTTTGCTTGAGCATCTAGACTAATGTAAAGGATAAATACACGTCATGGCACTTTATTTCTGTTTAGAAAATTTTAGAACCGCTCGATGATGACGCTCTTGGAACCGCGCTCGTTCTCGCTGGCCCCGAGAGGGAACTTTTTTCGTTTCACCGGTGCCTGCTTCTCCACTGGGTCACCGTGACCGTCCAGCTGAGAGCCTCTGAAATTCGATTATTTATTTCGTTGTCTAGATGTCATAGTAAAGACAAATAAGCATCGCTCGCTCTATGCCGATGGTCAGTGCCTGAGGGACTAACTGTCAAGTACGTCGGTCTAATCAGGCGAACTCATACGAGACGTTGCTGGAAGCTGCCCGCATCTTCTTATTGGTAAACATATATATCGGAATATTAAAATTTCTGAGAAATACCGTATCGGATGAAAGGGTCCCTGCTCAGGGCAAAAAATCCGATCGTGTTCACATTTTGCTAACTGAAGGCGCACGTGGTCAGTGTTGAGAGACCCTATTGACACTCGCATGGTCGAGGGATCGATTTTGCTTGAGGCTAACCAAATCCTTAATCCTTTGGGGTTGAGTTAATTGGTGCCAGACTTATCTGCGAAATTAAAATTACTGACTTGATCTGCGGTTAATCACGAAACTCGTTGTATAGGCCAAATATACATTCACCATGTTATTCTACGATTTTTAATAGAAGACGAAATAGAATAACCAGCCAACTATAGAACGTGGCGCGTCCCTAAGGGATTGGTCGGCACCAACCCCTTGGCTTTTACCTTTGTGCATCGAATTCAGACTAGTTGCGGTTCCCTTCGTGTAGAGCCGTTCATTCTTATTGATAACACCCGTAGATAACTTTATATTACATTTAATTTCGTATTTATCGCTCAAAGTATTAACGAAAAACTCCTTTGTTGCTTCTGTTTGTTTTTGAGTTGTGGTTGATTTTCTGCTATTTTTGATTTGTTCTAAAGAATGTCGTCCTACCTCGGATCAGAAGAGCCACTGATGCAGTCGTCTGGCATCTTACCGATGTCGTCTGAGCACCTGGGAGATGAGAGTAGGCTTCCATTTCGTTCCATCGGCATGCGTTGCAGCCATTCGTTGGTTTTCGCTGAAGAGAAATTTACGTGTCATTAACAACTATTTACAAAGCAGAATAATAATTACTTACTTACTATGCCGCATGGAGGAGCCAATTATAAAGCCATAGATCATTGTACAAAACAGTGCCATATTTCAAAAAGAGAGCAGCTGAGCTATCAAAAAACTAGGCAAAAAGCTACGACCAGCTAGATTAGGAAAACTTCCAAAGTGAATTCGCGGGTAAACGGCTCAGTCGATCTTCAGGTAACGTTTGTTTTTATGAAAGGACTCTTCAGATTCGAATTAAAAAGGAGGAGCCCGTTCCCAAGTGGTAACTAATCTCTTGTCAGATTTTCTAGTTCGTAGACAGGCTAGAAACCTACTTGTTGGAGTGAGCTGTTTCTCCTTGTCGTCGGTGCTGGCCGTATTTGGACTACTACCACTGTGATAGTTGGCCTTCACCATGTTCATAATACGTTGTCGGCTACTGATGTAATCTCTGAAAGCAGAACTTGCACGAAGTGTCTGATTCTAAAGCAGAATGTTTTTTTCTGGAACAAAAAAAGGGTAAAGAAAAGAAGAAAGATGACGTTGATGTGATACTTATTTGGAAAAGAAAATTGCAGTAATTAAATTCAGACAAAACTCCCCTCATCAATCGAAGAAACAACCCAGTAATACATATTGGTGAATGGTAAACCACAAGAACTATAATTATTAAATAACTAAAGTCATATAATTCAAAAATTATGATTGCGGATGGGATTTCGATGGATCCTTCCCCATAATATTTAGAGTTACCGCTGAGAAATTCTGCTTATTTTACAGAAAATGAAAGAATGACACTTAACGAAAATTAGCGAGTTACAGTTTAGTAACGGTTTCTGTGGATGAAAAACGGGAAATTTAACTGGGTGACAAACAATTCTAAATTTTTAAACTAGACATTAAATTTGAATTTCAAGAACTGAGAACGAGAAGATGAGATACAAAGAGACTTGCCATTGAATAGTGGCTCTCTTAAGGTAGAAAACGGTCATGCACAGAAACTCCGGCTAACCGACCATCTATAGAACAGACGGTAAAAATAACCATAGCAATAAAAGACGTTTGATTTGGTTTATGTGCTTTGCTATATCGATTTTGTGGTGAATTATTTCTTGGAACAGGTATCATACACCGTAGAATAAAAATAAGTCGAAAAAAGGTACAGTAGGTAATTAAGTGAAATTTAGAACAGGTAAACAAATAAATATGGAAAATCAAAAAGGAAAAAACTACAGTAACCAGTAAGATCGCTGTTTTTTAAATTCTTTAGGCATTCACAATGGGAGGAATACATTCCGTTTTTTCCAAGGCGAAATACAAATTCGAGAGGAATTAAAGATAAAATAAGAAGATAAAATCAACACTTAAAAGAAATTCATGTTTCAAGGGACCGGGTATCGGACGATTAGTAGAGACCGCAGCACTATGAGTGACTTTCATTTTACAAAATTACTCTAAAAATAGCCATTGACTGGTTTTGTAGAACCTGTGATTCATGTGCACCAGCGTGAGTCACAAGGTTCTGTTGATACGCCCATTTTTTGGCTACTTTCAGAGTTATTTTGCGAAATGAAAAACACTCATAGTGACGCTTTGAAGGGTGGACGTTAAGAACATGCATGACTCAGTACTAACGAAGACAGGAAAGGAACGGAAGTTTAACTGCCCCTTGGGTAAATGTTGTTTATATAGGGCGCGGCAGGATGACACCAAACAACAAGGCTCCCCACCACTGCCCGCCCCTTCTCAGCGTTCCCTGCGTTCTTAACGTTGGAAACGCCTTTCCTCAAAATCTTTTCGAAGAAAACTGCAGGAAATACCCAACCGTGAATTTGAGGGGTACTGTATCCCTCTTGGATACCGGAGCAGGTATGAACCCATTCTAGCGCAATGAGAATGGTAGGTTCGCCATTTGAGAACATTAGAAATACAACATGACGGCTCATCCGGTCTTCTTAAAAGTAAAAATAACAAACAATGCACAATAAAAATAAAAATAAAACTCAAGGGCCCACACCCTCGTTACCTGGATTCATAAATTTCGGCTTACTTCGGCAACCACATCATTTATTTGTTCTAAAGAAAAAGGAAAAAGGGATGTATGGAGAGCTTGCAAACCTAATGATCTTTAACTTTTTTAGTAACTTTTTTTCCGAGGAGTGTTCACCGTCGAAGAAGATTTATTATACTTTTGTCAAGCGAATTCTTCCCCGCTCATGAGGAGAAACATACCTCAGTCGCTGTTTTAGCATCTCCCTTATTCTGGAAGTTATTAGACCACAGTTCCGCGCTAACACCGGGAAACCCAAGGTATAAATAGCACAAAAAACATATGCACTACCTCGTCGATTCGTGTTCGCATCTTGAATGGATAAATAAATAAATAAATAGATAGATAAATAAATAAACTATTATATTTATGACGATGTTGTGCTGTCTTCGCACACTCTCATCCGCTCGATTGAGAAAGTTATCCTACACAAGATATTCCTTTCTATAATAACTATATACTCTTAATGGTAGCAATATATCCATTGTAGCTCAATTTTAATCTAATTCAATCTTTACCCGCTTTTGCATTACTAACTCTTCGTTCGTCTACCAACTTTGCTTGATTGCCGGAAAGCTTTTGCATGGCGTAGAAAATTAATAAATAAAATATAATTATAGAAAATTCTGTAGCAGTTGTAATGTATTCCCTTCTTTAATCCTTAACACGAACTAAATAGATGAGGCTACGGTATTGTAGCACATTACTCGATCTATTAATTTTTCTATTTTTTCACTAATCTAATAGACGTACCGGCTGTTGTCAGCGCTGGTTTTATCCGGAAGGCAGCAAACACCACCACGCAGCCATCGAACAACGGTTGAGCGAACTTTCGAGTTCATCAACACATGCAAGACGAGTATAAATACACCCTAAAATTTTTCCTTTCACCTTTCGTGTTAGCGATTCATAGTGATTCACGAAATAGCGAAAAAAAAACCCGTTTGTGTCTGCTTAAGTTTATCAAAGGTGTTACTGCTTTGCGGGCTCCAACCGGACTTTTTGGTGGTATGGTGGGTCGGGGAAAATTTATTAAAAAGGTGACAAACTGGTGTAGTTTTTCCGACACCAATGTATTTAAGCCCTCCAAGTCCATTTTAACCTTGAAACTTTACCTAATTGATCGACATACCTGGGTGCAGTTGAGTATGGTGAATATCCAGGCGAACACAATTCCTCCAATGCCACTGACAGCCGTTAGAAATCCGAACACCCAAGTAACACCGAGCAGACAGAGCAGAGTAGCTGAGCCCTAGAGGAGGATAAGAATAAACAACACGATTCCAGTATGGATATTTCTCAGAAGGATCCCCTCAGTTTTTATTCATTAGTTTATTTAAAATGTACCAAGGTGCGCACAACAACGACATCGAGAAACAAACACTGGTAGAATAAACGATATTAGACGTATATACAGAAAATATATTATATATTAGACGTATATTAGACGATTATACAAGGACAACAGAAAATGTGGAAAAAATCAATGACAAAAAAATGGAAAATGGGTATGAAAATGAAATCACCTTTAACCAACCGAGAATTCGATCTCGGTCGTTGCGATCGCGACTCTTCACCGACAACACCACCTTCAGAGCGATGGCGAGGAAGACGATGTTCGCCTGGAATCGGAGAATAACTGAAATTTCTAAGATAAAGGTAGTGGTAAACGCGCGGGCGTTAATCAATCCCCTGAGCACAGTGCACTTCCCGTTCATTCGAAATCCTAGAAGCATAGTGAGTACGAATTCGGTCTCTACAATGACTTGCGAGGGCCAGCCGTTATACCAAGTCGTTACTTTCCCAGACAAGTCTGGCACCAATATAACCGACCCAGTAGGGATGAAAGGCTTGGTTAACGCGCGCCGAAACCGATCGCTCTACCGGGAGGGTTTCGGTAGGGAAAAGAGAGATCCGTTCAAAGTTCCTTTGAAAAATCGTAATAAGAGCCATGACATCAAGTAATAATGATAATGACGGCAATAGATGTCAGAAAAATGTTCAGCAAGGAAGGATTGTAGCAGAAAACGATGCGTTCACCCCGATGACCCCTGTATTTCTCGAAAAAATTTTGAAAAATTGGATGAACAGAACCTAGCTACGTTCCTTGTTCTAGTTTTGTTTGTTAAATAGATTGAAATTTAAGCGGGGCTAAAGACATTAGTGGGAATGGATCAGTGAATGCGACCGTAATGGGCATAAAGGTCATTACGGTCGCGTGACTAGTCAAATATTACTTTATACGGAACGGATTTCAATTCAGAAAAATCCTCACCAAAATTATTCCAATGACCGGTCCCACGAAAGCCCACAATGTCGACGACGAAGTGTCGATCCAACAACTGAAAATCTTCTCTTCATTTTCATGGAGCTGCAGAACATTCGCTAATTGTTGCCAAATGAAGGAAGTTCGAAAATCGGTCCACGACAAAATATTCGTGTGCGTGTAGTTGTAACGTCTTGTGTTTTTGTAAAAAATGTTTTTGACAACGATCTTTCGCTTTTTCCAAATTACTGCCAATTGCCAATTTTGAGTTGTTCAATCCAACAAATCATGGCACAAACGCGAAGCAAAAATTGGCAGTTGGAAAAAATTAATCCTTTGAAAACAAAAAGGTCACTTGTTCTGCTAACACTTCCACTTTTAGCGCGCCTATGTGCAGTGAAATGAATAAATAAATAAATAAAGCTATAACTGACTATCTGTCCGTGCCATAGTTGTGCCATGTAACACCAGCCGATACGGCTACGATCACTGCGGGAAATCCGTACGAGAACTTGTAGTAGAGCAGAAGGCGCGTCTTGTCCGACTCGAACACCTGTGCAGGAAACAATCAATAGTCAATCGAAATATTATTGTTTCAATCTTCGGGAATTCACACACCAAGTACCTAGGCTTCTACCAGCGTAGAAGTCCGTGACGGTTTAATATCCCTTGAATGGGTCAAACTATCGATGCCAGCCAAGAGCTAGCAGAGCTCCCCTTCCCTTCAAAGTAGGGTTAATTGATACCATATATTATACTTTTGAGAATGTGAGGATCATCGGCTGATCCCCATAAGTCATTCTATAGGACGAATACCCACATGCTATCACAATTCTGTATCCTTTACCCATATTTGACGATAGCTTTGGGTTTGCTTACTTGGATCAGCATGAGATACAACTGATAGCCCTCCAACAGCATCCAACAGAATGCCACCAGAAAGAAGTAGTGCAATAGAAGAGCGACGATGGAACATCCGATGGCGTTCTCGGTGCGATCAATTCCTGTAAAATGATACTAAATAGATTGATCAAGTGTACAATTTTAGTTGTCATTTATTTACGTAGATCATTTACCCATAGGCAGTAATTAATGATACGGTATAATGAGTTCGATGCCATTAGCTGGTCGCTCTGAAGATGCCAAGATTTGGTCAATTCAAGCTCAAAAATTTCAAAAATTTCTGAGTAGTTTATATGACGGAAAATAGATAATATTGTCCTGGTCCCTACCACATTTCTATAGATGAAATAAGCTTCTTAAGATTTGAAAACGTGAGGAATCGAAGAAAGAGAAAGTAAGAGAATAAGAGAGCGAAATTGAGTGAAATGGGTAAGATTTTCCTACTTTGAAAACTTTCAGGCAAACCGAACATGAAATTCGTAACTGCGCCATTAATTCAACGTGATCTTCAGTAAACCCAGGAAAGGATGGTATACTCCCAGAAAACGAAAAACGGGCGGGATTACCTGGATCCCAGGTTCGCACTGAACCTAACAAACCTTAAGTTTGTGCTCATACGATGTTCCTTTTTTGTTTTTTTTTGACAGGTGGTTCCAGTTATCACCTCTAGAATTTTCTGGTTTCCCTGAAGCACTCGGATCACAATAAATCCCAGTAAACCAAGGAGATGATAGTAATTACCCAGGAAACGAAACTCGGCAGAGATCACCTGAATTCAAGGTATGACCTGAAGGTAACATACCCAGTATTCGAGCTCAGAATTTGGAGTGGGCGAACATTTTCCCCTGGATTAATTGGGATTCATGCAGATAATACCCAGGGGTTTTTTCAGAGAGCACACCATTTATGCTCTCATGGTCACTATTTATGAGTTCATCTTCGTCCTGCGCTCAAAGACAAAGACCCCAGCGTTGGCTGGGGTTCATATAGCAAGTATCCGGAATACAAATACTTCCAAACTTTTTTAAAATTTCCTCAACCCACCTATCATAAACACCAATTCAGCAATCATCAGGCTAAGGCAGAGATTCCGATGAATTGTGTTACGCACATTGTAAAGAGATCTGAAAAATGACTTTACAAATTCAGACTACAAAATATGAAAAAATGAAAAACAAAAAAACACGAACTTGAAAAAAGTGAAGACAAACAGAGATATTGCAAGACAGACGACTGAGAGAGCACAGCCGATGATTGATACAACATCGAGAGCGGCCGCCGCTGTTCCGGCATACTGTGACACTTTCCCGGAAACGTCCATCAAAATCGCAAAACTGGAAAGGTTAAATTATAAGAAATCGAAAAAAGAAAAGTTAGTAGTCAGAATCCGCGGCTCAGCCATAAAGAGTCAAAGATTCCGTGAGCCCTTCAAGGATTAACCCTTACCTGGTCAGGTGGTTACACGCGCACTGCGTCGCTTCGCCGTTCGTCGAAATCATTCGGCAGCCATTCGTGTTCCACATTCTACAATGAATCATTGTGTATAGAGATACCTCAGGTATGTTTCAAAGGGTATAGGGATAAGTTGACTACAGAAAACCATTGAGGAGCAGCAAACCCACTTCTGATCCAAATCCCAATAAACGCATCGGGGGTTACTGACGCCGTTCTTCACCAGATGGTAGAAAGTGAACGTGGCGGGTTCGTTATCCGGTAGACTGAAAAAGGGAAAACAAATAAAAATTCCTATTTCTCTATTCTACCGTGTTTACTGAAACTCAGCTCCATCTATACCATCGGACTACGTTTTTATGAGTGACTCTGTTCCATTTATATATTCAAATTTTCAGACGCCAATGAATTATGATCAAGAAAATTATGTATATGTGCCTACTGGGCTAAGACAATAGCAAAAAGAAAGGAAAAATTAAGACAAAATTACAGGGAGTAACAGAGAAATGGGATGTCTAGAACAAAAGCGAGTTAGGAAATTAGTTAGCAATAAGGAGAAGGAAAGGCAATGCAATCCTCTTCCAACAGAACACTGAGCTTACAGTGCAGTAAGAAGCAGAATCGGAATAGTATATTTCTTCAACAATCGCATCAGAAGTAGGTGTAACATCATACCAACGAGAAAATCAGTAAGCAAATGAATAAAAGTGAAAAAGTAAAGATGTCGGCGTCGATCAGTCCCCTGAGGGCACGCTGCCGCATCCGTGTTCCATTCAGAATATTAGAGGCATTGTGATTGAGTATTTGGCCTATACAGTGATTTTCGGGGACCAACCGCTATACCCAGCCAATGTCTTTACCTTCCCAGACAAGTCTGGTAGCAACTTACCCGACACTTAAGGTATAAAGACTTGGTTAGCCTGGGCGTAGATCGATCGCTCTACCACGCGCGTGTCAGTACCTCTTATCATTATATCACGTAAGTAATTAAATAAACATAAAAAATGCTCACCTGAGGCTTCTCGTAGCATCATCCACTGAAGCGCCGATCACATGGCTGTTAACGATCGTCTGAGAGTCAGTCTGGCCGAGTAACTGACCAAAGGTAGTGAACACATAGTAGCCCAGCCGCAGTCGAGACCGATCCAATGAGGGTTGCTGTTGGCCGGGCTGAACTGCGATTTGTTAATTTTACTTATTTATTCAGAACATTGACCAAAGCCACACTTGAAATGTACCGATCTCCAGTAAAAATATGCTAGACAACACTAAAGAGATCCTATCAAACCTACAGCTTACATAGAGGCTAGATGATTTAAATTTTTTCAATTGAAACTTTTCCTGACGCATTTTTTGGTGATTGCTGCTATATATAGTCGGAGTAGGTGCTACTTATTGTCCTGCTATGTACAGTAAGTGCTCATATTATAAACAAATCACCAAGGAAAAATCGAATAAAAATAAGGGAGAAATCGATCACTTAAAGACCGTTATAGAGAAAAGACGAAATGTAAAGAAATGAAGAAAATGAAAAGAATGAATGAAAAATGAAAAACAGTAAAACATGACCTAAAAATTTTGAAAAAAAGCAAAATGGAAAACTCACCACACCAGGATGAAAGAATGCAGCATTCATAAAACCTCTCGACTTTGGTGTAGCGGCAGCGTTGGAAGACGACTCTGCAAGAGAATTTTATTCGCAAAATTCAACAAAACAGATAAATTTAAAATGAGATGAATCGCAGCGATTCACTGATAATGAAAATAACTCCCATTATCAATTAAAAGCAAAAAAATCAAAAAGTATAAATTTCAGCTCACTCAACACATCCAGTGGCGGCAGAGTGATGATCGGTGAGAGGTTGAAGCCGCTGAACTGCACCGTGGTTGGCGAAGACGGTTGAGCGATCGGTGGGCTAAATTTGGAGCTCAAGAAACTTTGATCGATGAATTTTGGTCATTTATTCTTCTTCCGACGATACATATAGCATACATTCGTCAACACGCGCTATTAACTGAATAAGCTGTTTTACCGTTTCCCTACCGCCGCTCTTTCACTAACATCTTGACACTTCTTCCGTTAACTTCCCGGACGAAACAGTCAGTTCTCAATGAAAAGTCCAAAGTAAGAATTCAATTTCATTTTAGTGCACAAGCAATAACTATTATTGGTAATTTGGTTAAGTGCAGCCACGGGATTTAGTTAGCGAGGGCGACCCAATGAGGTCGATCTTATGTGGTCGTCATCATCGCGAGATCAAGAAACGCTCACATGGAAAAGTCAGAATTTCACTACAAATTCTTACCTGTTAGGTATCTCACGCTCTTCCAATTTCAGCCATGTGTTTTCTAGACAATGAAAATAATTTTAGAGAAGGTTATGATAGGGGAACAGTAGAAACGGATCCTTTAGTTTATATCGCGTTTTGGCGAACGTGTAACGATATTATAGGTCTTTGCAGTTCCACCGACCTGGCACCGATTCGAGTTGCTTCAAAATTGTCGTCCATCGGCGCTTGGGCTACACCCATTCCCTCTGAATCTTCGCTGACCACAACTGCCTCGTTCGAATAGCTCACGTAGGCTTCGGGACGTTGGACGTCGATTTCCATCGCTGTAAAAAAAACAGATGGAGTGGCAACTGGGTTGTGAGTGATACAGCGGAAAGAGGCGCCACTGACACCCGCAAGGTTGAGCGATCGATCCCGGCCCGGGCTTACCAAGCATTCCATCCTTCCGGGGTCGGGTGAATTGGTACCAGACTTGTTTGGAAAGGTAAGGACACTGACGTTGTATAACGGCTGGCCCCCGCAAGTCATTGTATAGGCCAAAGTACGCTTTCACCACCCCTCTACGATCTCGAGAGGAAGACGACGAATCTGTGGCGCGTCCTCAGCGGACTAATCAGCGCCGGGACTTCTACCTCTACCTTTTACCTTAGTAAAAACGTGCTGGTTATATTTTGGAACCACGCAGAGGAAGACCGAGAACATTTGGCCTCGAAATCAAAAAATGGTTGAATTCCCTAGGATTCGATCTCAATTCTAGGATTCGCCTCGGCAACATTGAGTTTAGACACTTGTTCACACTTGGCAGCAAAGTAGTGTGATAATAATTCAGTACAGGGGAGACATGCAGAGAGCACAACAAAGCGGAAGGCAGCAGTTTTTTTATTTATTTTTTTATTTTTCGAAAGATTTTCTGGGATGAGATGGATCCCACCGCGATTGTGAACCATCCCACAAAAATAGTAAGGGGTCCAAGACCAAGAAAAGGATTGTTATAGCGGAAAACCTGGCGAAAAGCGGAGCAGATTCGCTGTCAACCATGAATGGATCCTAAGGCGATTGCATTAATAGAACTGGCCACGAAATTCTTACCCCAATTGTCGTACTGTAGTTTCTTGTGCTGATCGATGGTATAGTCAGCAAGAAGCAGTGCGCTCTGCTCGAGTACGCTCATCAACGTCGACGCGTGGTCAATTTTAACCGAATGGGTTAACTCATCCCACACTGGGACCGCCTTCGGTGACAGCAAATAGTCGCCGGACGAGCCGAATGACTGCAATATACCCAGGCTTCGACGTTTCTAGATAACTGGTAAACTCGATAAATAATGGAAAACCTCGGTGAAGTTCGACGCTCTCGTCTGACGCTGATTGCGATCGTCCAAGCTGCCGAATTGGCTTCGAGCCAAATCGAGCACATCAATACTCAGCGATACACTGCCCGTGATGTCACCTCCATAGAGCTGTCTTGATAGAGTCGATCTAAAAGGTTCTTCGTTCAGAAGGAATAGAAGCTGCAGAGTAGGAATTCCTTCCAGAGTTTTCCATCCAATCTTCCCTTTTTTACAGGAAAAATGTGGTGATGGCTTTCAAAGATTGGTACTTTAGTGACTAAAACTTAAGCAGGCAAGTCGAATGTCTCAATCGCCTTGTTCAACTTACTTTGAGGGAAATAAGTCACGAATTCGCAAGAAAATTTTGAACAGAGGCTAAGAAAGAACCTCATATGTCCTAGCGGACTAAAAAACAAAAGGAGAAGCTGATTATAGGAAAATCGAACAAGGAAAAACAAAAATAAATGTATAAATAAAAAGGAATGAGCTAAAAGTCAGAAGCGCTCGAATAAGGACCCGATTCCAAAAAACAATCTACCATGTATAGCAACACTTTGCGATTAATTAATGCGAATTATTTGATGACAACAGCAAGGTGCAATTATGATATTATACCCATACTATACATATACCATAGTGCAACTTTCAGATCAGTTTCCGCCAGGTAACTAACAGAAACCTGTGATTTTCGGGCGTCCCTATACTTTTGAGACAAAGTGTATGATCAATATAATAGAAGTCCAAAGAAGATGAACAAACTGTTGAAGGGATGTGGTGAAATTGTGAAGAGAGTAAAACAGATCTAGAAGTGATAAAAAGACGAAATGGGAAGTACAATCTGCCTTCCTTCCCATGAACCCTCGTTCTGAAGTGAATCCCTACCGTTTGATTAGCGATCGATTCCAGGTTATCCTGAGCTCCTGAGTTTATCCTTTATCCTTTACCGCACCGGGTAGGGTGAATTGGTAGCAGAGATGAGAAGACACTGACTTGCTGTACCCCTCCCCAAGTCATTGTATAGAATGAAAAGTCGCCCAATAACATCTGCGATTGGAAACGGAATACGAAAGCGTGGTATGAACTTAGTTGGCGGAAGGCAGGAAGAAAGTGGCAGAAAGAGGAAAAAGAAAAAAGCGAGGTAACTCTGAGAACAAAAAACAACAAAAAGTGAACACGACGGTCTACCTAGATCTTGGAATTTTTGTTCAATAAATCCCCTTCATTAGAAACTATCAAAAGGGCTAACCACGCCTTCTATCCTACCTGAGTAGGACAAAATGGTAGAAAACTTGTATGGTAAGGAGAAGACACTGACTAGAAAAGAGGCTGTACCCCCCACTTCCCTAGTCCCATAGCCAAGTGATTGTATAATAGTATAGACTCAAAGCTCTCAGTACCCTCTGCGATTGGAAATGGAAGACGAATTTAACTGTGGAGACGTAAAGGGACTGAACAATGCCGTCCCTTTACCTTATTCATTTTTCTTTCTCCAGGTAACAGTTTCCATGATTTTTCATCAATAAATTGATTAATAGCTTACTGAAGATCGGCGGCCATTCGGCTGCTGATCTGTTCGGCCGGATCACCACGTTCGATAGCCGATCGCATCTCGGCCACCCATTTGTGCGTGCAGTTCGTCGTGTTCGGTCCTTCCCATTTCGCTGTTTGGCAGTTGCAGTACCTTGTCACTGTTCCTACAATCGCATTCATTGTATTTATTATTTAGTGCGTCTACATACGGCAAAGGGCGGAAGTGGTGAAGTGGTAAGAGCCGCTACTGACACCCGTGCGGTCGAGCGGTCGATGCCGGCACGGGCCAACCAAGTCTTATCCGGGGTCGGGTAAATTGACACCGGTCCTGTCTGGGGACGGAAACACTGATTTAGTACATTGTCAATCACTTTTTCAGCTTATAGAGGTTTATAGATGGAATACTTTGTTCGAACAGCCCAAAGGTTACCCTGTGTTTCCAACCCGCCTTCGTCTTTAGAGGCCAAGACTCAGTTTGGAGTATGGTCACTCTGGCAACTACCTACCAAAGTAATCTTGAAAAACATATACAGTGAAAGAGAAACTGCCTAGCTCTCTCTGAAATAGAAAGTGCCTAGTACTAGTCTAATTTCCGCCGGCTCTGCAGTGTTTCCATCTCTTTTCGCTGTATCGGCAAAATTTACTTTTCCTTCACCCCTACCTCTGCGCTAAATTCCTCTGTCCTCTCGAAACATCTCGAACGATTGTACTATGAATAGGGCGAAAATAGACAAATTGTTCAGGCTCAATTGCTCACAGAATACCACGATGACTAATGTTGTTCAATGCCGAACTCCTTTTTCTACTTCAAGGACAACGACCTCAGAACGTCTTTGATCACCGATCATTTGAACTGGATCCGAAATTTCAATAGAAATTCGGCAAATGGCTCGTGGTGCATGTGTCGCTCGCCATCCATAAATCAAAAATACCGGAGAAAGTGAAAAAATGGTTTCGGCCCACTGCGAAGGTTACGGTAGGCAGCCGAGGACAGGTGTGATGTATCGTCGAATCAGGTATAATAGCCCTTGTAATAATTCTCATTCCTTCTCTATTTCTCGGAAAACCCTTCAAAAAGCTCACCTGTGATAGTATCTGGATCTGGACAGGCCACTCTGGCTTCGGTACATGCCCTGGTCTTCGGGTATCTGATTCCTTTCCGTGTCTCTTCATCGCAGTATTTCGATGGACCGAATATTTCGCCGACTGCTTGCGGCCTGAAAATTATTTTTTATTATTTTCAAGGAATACTTTTTCTCTGACAGCTTAAATTATTAAATTGTCCAAAATTAAGTGTCGCTAATCAGTATGAAGGAAAGATCAGTTCCTGGCGCAGAAAGGCAGACAAGCTAGTGAAGGCGTAGAAATTGTAAGGTGGGTGACCTAAAACGTCACGTCATATTCTACCTTTACCACCGCTCTTTTTGCAGGTGTCATATATGGCTTGTAATAACTAGAATTTCACAACCCCCCTACAGTCTCCACTAGACTCGCTCTAAAAGTGCGAGTTTCTAGGGCACCATCACCTCTACGTCGACTACTCTTACACCAATGAATGGAAGTACAAAAACTGCAAATACTATTCTTCGAGGTCTGGCGACACTAATTTGTTGTTTCCCGCCCATCACTCTGAGGCCTCGATGGGCAACCGGAGGACAAACTTCTTCAGACCAACTCCAAAACTGCGCGCTTTTGAGGCACTATCGGTTCCATATGTACTGTATGTACCCTTATACCTTTGGCTGAAATTTATAAAAGTATAAGCAACGATAAATAATGATCGACATCAGCAAAATCGAACAGACAGATCAGAAGAGAGGAGCATCACAGCAGCGCTCTAGACCACTTTGAATATTTGTGACTGAATGAATAAAGTAAATAATAGAAAATGAATAGAATAAATAAAGTAAACAAATAAATAATATTCTTATAAGGTCTGACGTCACTGGTGTTTTGTTTTCCATCACTCTGAGCTGCAAAACTGCCTTATGTGTACTTTCAAATGAAAGCACAAAAAGTGCAAATGATGTTCGTCGAATGCCTCAGGATACTATTTGCTGTTTTCAAAACTCTGTCTGAGGTAGGGCGTGGTATATTGGTAAGCGGCGCTACTTTTACTTACACGGTTGAGCGATCGATGTCCGCCCGGGCTAACCAAACATTCCATCACTTCGAGATCGAGTGGTTCGGTACCAGACTTGTTTGGTGAAGTCATGGCACTGACTTGCTACAGCGGCTGCCCCCCCCCCCACCCTCCACAAGTCATTGTATCGGTACAAAACGCATTCACCATGCTTCTACGAATGTGAATGGAACACGAAGGCGTGGCGCGTTCTGGTACACTGCTCAACCTTTTTTCCTTTACTCTGAGATCTTGCTAGGTTCCACCGGAAAGATCCTGTGTCTAAAGGACAAACCCCTTCAGACCCAATGCAAAAGTGCGCGTTTTTAAGGCTTCGTCACTTCCATATCGACCGTTCTTGTACCTTCAAGTACAAGTAAAGTACAGAAAGGTCAAATTCTGTTCTTCAGAGGTCTGACGACACTAATTTGTTGTTTTCCTTCGACAAAATCGGGGCGTGTTCTATTACGATCTCGTGGCGAACACCGAAAGGTGCACCACAGTTCTGCGCTATTCGCCGAGCGCCTCGTCCTTGGTGATCAACACAACCGAAACGAACTGGCAAGACCGCTCCACTATCGCTGATAAGGGGAAGTAGGTCAGCAAGTAGGAGTGATAGATTCCTCGAAAATCTTTCTCGACTTGTTAAGATATCAAAATCGTTGTTGAAAAATGAAAGATTGGAAGAAGAACGCCCAAGAATGAAGAGACTGGAAGGCAGTGAATGGACATTTTGAAACGGGCATCGATTGTCGGCTGAGCAATTTTGTCGCGGGTGGATATGATGTAAGTGCTGTTTTTCCCGCACCCCTTAGGAAGGTTCAGTGACCTCCTCAGCACTCGGAAACCGATAAGAAAATGGAAAAAAACTGAAGATCCAAAAAAGAAACGAGTAAACTCCCGAAGGTCTTTCGCCTTGATGCACTCCTTCTACAGAAATGCCCCATTGGCTTTAACCAACTTTCGATATAAGCTCTCGGCAGAATTTCGCCCTGCTGTTCCATTTCCAAGCACAAACACCTATAGGTTTTGTTGTAAGTGGGGATATCTAGCTCCTCAGCACCCTGTCAAGGCCGGAGAGGGGTTCCAATCCTGCCTAGGTCGCTATTTTCGAGCTGAGCCCAATCGTGTGGCAACGAAAATATTAAATTGTATGGGTATATGCTTCTGTGCTGCATGAGGTTAGTAGATGGTCCAGATTTTGATTTGGAGCTGACTTTTCGACCTTCCCGTCCTCTTCAGAAGACTATAAAAGGTGGCCCGAAATTGGTTGCCTTTGATCCGTTTGACAAAGCGCCGAATCCTCTTAGCAGTTGCGATTGATTTATTGAATCCTACCGTAAGGCCGCACGAGAAGAAGAGAAGAAAACAATGATTTACACCTTGACCCACATGGGTAACATATGTATCTTTCAAGTTCATCTTTACATCATGTATCTCCCTGAGCTTGTGGCTTTCATTGGTCATCTACTTGCCCATGTCTAGTTGTATTTGTCCCATCCGCGATTCGTCTTTCTCAACTAGTGGCTTCTGATTCACTGCTGTAACTTGAAAATGTTCTTGAGACAGGTGATCTTTAGAACTCCTCTTTTCTCTTCCAGATCTGACGAAGCCCTAATCTAAAACTGGCCGCCTGGTTAATGTATTTCTATATTTCCACTGATGCTCAGTTGCCCACATGGTTTGCTTATTTGAGGTTTTGTTCTGAGCTACCGCTCTGAGTTTAGTGTTACTTTGTTACTTTGTTTGGTTCTCTCATCTGGTGCGCGGTATGGCGTATAAATAAACAAGTCAACAAATAAATGAATTAATAAATAAATACATAAGGGCCGTTAGCCTGTTGTTATATGTTTATTTCTATTTTATTTCCAGTTTACTGATGCTCAGTTGCCCACATGGTTTGCTTATTTGAGGTTTTGTTCTGAGCTACCGCTCTGAGTTTAGTGTTACTTTGTTACTTTGTTTGGTTCTCTCATCTGGTGCGCGGTATGGCGTATAAATAAACAAGTCAACAAATAAATGAATTAATAAATAAATACATAAGGCGGATTCGCTGAAGCGTTAGCCGAAATAAGTTTGTACCACGTTGGCTAACAGGCTTCGGTCTATATAATATTTATTAGGTTGGAGACCATTTTAATTTCGTGAACTGTTTTGCAGTCATTTTTTTCTAGCAAACACAACTTGCTTGGATGTTCAAGTAACAATACAGTAACCTAATAATCTAATAGTAACCTAATAGTACAATCATACAAGTTCCTTTGTAATGTCATTAGGTCCTAGTATCAGGCCAACTATTAGTCATTAACGGCTGAACTTTGAGTAAGTGTTACGCTAATGAGGGCGGCTATCGACCTGTCACTTGCGCGAACCCTCCGGTCCAGTTTTGTATTTACTCATCAAACCAGCTGCTTTCAGCACCAAACAAAAGCCGTAGCCCTGTGGGATAGGAATTCCGTAAATAACACCGATTTCCCCGCACTTTCACATCGGAATCTGGACCGAGTGCGCATTGAAGTGTTCAATGACCTCTTCACTGTATGGGAAACGCCGTAGTGGTTCTGACCCCATCAAGGGATACGCCATGCACATCAACCTCTTGCGAGCTTTGCGGAGAGTAGAAATCTCCACTTTGTTCACAGGCTAGCTAAGGGTAATCCAGGTTCATAGGTTGCCTCTCGAGTGTCAGAGCTGATCACCACACCAAAATTATGGTGGAAGAGCCTTGTTTGCAGTCTTGGCTGTTTGGCTGTTCAGCGGCTTGAATTTTTTCGAACTATGGCTAGATCTAATTAATTGATATTCTCTGCTTTTATGAGTGCGCCGTAATAAGCAAATAAATAAATGAATATTCCCGCTGCGCTGTATAGGACTCGTCCTAGCTGTCGAGGCTGTCAGAATGAGTTCCGAATTCTCGTCGCCGTCCGGAATCGTATAGATATCTGGACGCGGACATTTGAAATGGACAAACAACGAGCTCTTTTTCCAATGAAAAAGCCGTCCGCGTCATCGATCATCTATTTTTTCGTGTTTTTCATGCTGGACAATGCTCCACAAAAGCACCTGAAGTGGATTGGTCCATAAGCTGTGTAGATTCATCCCACTTAGCCATAAGTTTTTCAATTGAAAACAAATTGAAGGACTCACAGCCACTGAGTGGTATTTAAATGGGATATTCCACTACGGATGTCCAGAAAAAGATAGATGCAGCAAAGGTAAAGGTGGCGACCCCTAAGGCCGTGTTTGATTCAAATCGTAGAGGCATAGGGAATGAGTATTTTGCTTGTACAACAACATACCTGGTCATCCGCTGCTTATGCAATCGTCTTCACCTGCCCAGACTAGTCTGGTACAAATTTTACCTGACCCCGGAGAGATGGGATGCTTAATTAGCCCGTACGGGGATCGATCGCTCGACCTTGCGCGTATCAGTAGCGCCTCTTACCACAGTACCACGCGAGACATAGAGGCACTATTTAACCATAGCTACGGTGATTAGTTTTGTTAGGTAAATCCAGTCCAGGTTAGGTGTGGTGCCCTAAGTAAAATAAGTGATTTAGCATTAGTGTACGACGCAAACATCATGGAGATCTATCTCCTGCATGAAAAACACGAAAAAGTAGCTGATCATTAGCTGATCAAGGCAGCATTTTATTGAAAAGTGAAAGTCACCTATAGAAATTTCATGGTCAAGTAACTCTACTACAATAGTCGCAGGTGGATGTTAACACAGTTACGAGTATGCGTAGGATAAATAAATGAGTAGCTGCTTTTTCTCCCGTCCAACTCTTCCAGGTATAGGTAATTCCTGCAGGAAAAGAAAACTCTGAGATAGGAGGAACTCTCGCTATGTGCAGTACCATCTACTGGATTCTCTTTTTGGAGAAATGAGAGCAACATAATTTTCCCTTTCTACTTTCAGTCCTCCTTAATTTGGAAAATGTGCTATATTAGCAAGCGAGCGAGAGCCTGAGCTATTCAATCCGTTTAAATTAGTTTGAGTTCTTTGACTAACCAACCGTTCCCGTTCTTCCTTTTCTTCACTTTCGTATCATGCGTTTACGTTTTGTTCCTGTTTAGTTTTACAACGAACTATGAGGAACTTGCGAGACTATGAGGACAAAAAAGAGAATAGGAGCCCAGATCCCAGCAAACATTTTCTCTTTTACTCCTGTCGACGAACTTCGCCTCCAAACACCTACATACTTCTTTCCAAAACAGCCAATTCAGAGTGAATCGCCCGCACGGCGCTTCATGTTTGTCGAGAGGCAACGGTACTGTTCGAAGGCACTGAGTAAATAGCATCGGCTGAGTTGAACTCCTCGGCAAAATTCCCCGGAAAACCGATCCGCGCTCACGTGGGAGTTCAGAACTGCGATGACGAAAGCGACGTCACAAGTTGGTCAGCTTGAATGACGGGGGAACAGAGATGCCGTCGAAAAAGGGGCAACTCTTCACCAGCTACCCGACGAAAGGAAACCGGTGCTATTGGAGTTGGGTAGGGACCAACTAAATGAAAAACTCTTGAGGGCGTATTTTTCATGAGAAACCTGTTCGAACTGGTGTTCGACTAAGGACAATTTGAAAATATACACTAACAAAGAGACCTCTTCGTAGGAATCTAGTAAACACAGCAAGTCGAGCACTACTACTGGGTCCACCTTCCAACCCACATAGCAGCGGGAATAATACAAACAGAGAAGAACTGATGAGTTAGCCCTGCTTTTTCATTTCAGACATAAAAAGTCATAAGAAGACAAAAAATTAAGCCTCCAAGCTTTTTCTGAAAGAGCATTGCAATGACAAAGTCATCCTCTTCTCGTCATCAGGAAGTGGCCGGTCTGATGGAAAAGGTAAAGGTGAAGGTGTCGGCGTTGATGAGTCCCCTAAGAACGCGCCGCAGCGTTCGTGTTCCATTCAAATGTTGCTGGTCTAATGAAGACAAAAGTTAGTAGATTTTGGAGAGATGAAGAGATAGCCAGATTTTCCAGGATTGAAAAACTGGAGAAAAGACTCTCCTGAACTTCTTTGCCTCATAATGTGACAGGATATCTAGGAGAATGTTATCAGCGGTCACAAAAGGTCTTCGAGATAGATAGGAGGGACGACACCAACTGGTGGCCGTCGTCATTTTTGAAAGCCTTTCGGGATAATCAAAAAAAGGCTTTGAAGTGAAAGTTGTCAAAGTAAGATAGGAATCACCAGATTAGCCAGGAGTCTAAAAAAAATGAGGATCTTCATTCCTTTTCCCAATGAAAATAAACATAGAAGAGTAGAGGCTTAGAGCGGAAATAAATTTGTTCAGACGATGCCAGATTACCAGCAAAAAATCGCGCCTTAACAGCAATTAGAACTGTCGTCTCGGGGCAGTCCACAAAGCCTATCTAGCGGTTAATCAATTCTTTGGAGGTGTGAAGGCCTTACTTATCGGAATTTTCGTTATCCATTTACAAATTTCCCTTTTATAAACAATATTACGTTTACTCTTCGAAAAAAATCAAAATTGAATTACCAAATTCAAAAATCAAAAGGATAAATAAGCTCTGAGCCGCAGCAAAACAATGCCATGGGGTGTTTTCCAAAAAATGGGTCTAACACATCGCATCGCTGCGCGACTGAAGTATAAACGGAATGCGCACTGTATGCAGAACAGCGGAAAAACACAATAGAAAATCCACGAAAGCGCAAAAACTTGCAAAACGGAAAGAGGAAAAACTTGGAGTGAAATTAACGTCACCTCGGGGGTTCTGATGACCGGTCCGGATCGCCACGCCATGGCACCACACCGGCTAGACTTATCAGAGTCACAATCGCTGCCACCAGACGCATTCCGAAGAAAGCCGCCGATCGATTCAATTCGGTGAACTGATTATTGATCCGGTCGTCAGATATTGATTGAGTGCCAGTGCAAAGCCGTTTGAATAAGAGTTTTCCGACGAAATCGTCGACGCTTCAACGCATTGGCGACGAGGGCGGTGCTAAGAGCGCCGAATAGAAACCGGTCCCAACCGGGGCCTGAGTCATGCTGGGAGACCTCCACAGCAGATTATCCCAGTTCGTCTTAGATTCAGATCTTTGGAGGTGGCTTTCTGGTGGGAACTGGTAACTGACCGTCGGACAGCGAAGCAACTCCAAAGTGGCGAAGTGTTCGACGTTGGGGAACTTACTTGCTAACAAATACTAACGAAAGATGGTTAAGGAGACCAGTGGGTGAAAAAATATTAGGAAAGTCTGAGAGGTCCATCAGCTCTTCTAGACCCGTTACATCTATTTGTCGGACCTGAGAATAGTTTATAGGCCTCTCTCACTCTACTATATACTATTTTTCCATCCACTAGTCCCCTAACTCCCACATCGCTAAGGTCAAGGAACTTCCCGTCCATTCTATATTAAGGAAAGATTTGCGGCTGAGGTCGGGTCTATCGGGCCACAAGCTGGCGAGGGTTATATAAGGGTGGAGCGGTTAGGTTAAGAGTTGGTTATGGTTTACTACTCATTTACCTACTCATCGTACTGAGCATTACTCGCCATGCAGCAGTGCTTTTGAAGTACAGGGAACTTCCGGTCGAGAAAAATGCTTGAAACCCAACTCTTTCTATAAGACCCATGACACCATTATGTGTCACCTCGTGCAGCAGATTCGACAGGAATTCCTGCCTACCCAAAATCTCGGAATTTCGTAGCCATCAAGACTGAACGAGTTTCCGAGAACTCTGAAACGACCTCGCTCTGATGTCGTCATCGAGATGGGGCCGATGGCAATCGACGTCATCGAATGAACGCCGTCCGTGCAAAAGGCCGAACAGGTTCATCACGCCGAAGCCATCGCCTAAGGGACCCTATTTTGTTTATTTATTCGTTTGTTTAACCACAATGTAAATTCCGAAACGTGTTGACAAAGATTATAACTTAGGAAAGTTGTAAAAATATTGAAAAGCGCAAAGCAGAATCCAGCATCAGAAGAAAGTGGCTAAATTTAGATTGATGGAGTGCATGAATAAACGCGTAGAGAATATCCTAGTAGACCGTAAGCCTTCAAGGATAACTCCGGTTCGGAGGGTGCATGATCTCGCCACCTTTATGTTTTTTTTCATATACAGTAAAAAGGTGTGCTAACAAAAAAGACAGAAAAACCGTCATCGGCAAAATTTTGAAATAAGAAAAATCTGAAAATGATAGTGAACGCAGCAGTTGATGATGAATGAACCTGTCCAGTACCACACACAATTATTCAATTCAACGCAACTAAAGCCTTCAGTTAACCAGAACGTTTTACAGATGTTGGCTTCTTGTGGACGCCCTCCAAGTATGGTGAACGCACCAAATTCAGGTTTGTATATTTCACGTTTATGCCAATTCTTGCTTTTCCAAGATAAACCATTTTTTCTCGGTAGGAATATCATATGCACTTATCCAACAACAATGACGGGGCGGAAAACAGTCTTTGAAAATAGAAATAAGTCTGAAAACTGCCATTTTCTACGAGATGTATGCTCTTTTCAATGCTGAGAAACCTGTCGTGTTCTGAAAAGCCCACATCTTGTTAGTTAAAGCTGAACCCAGTGTGTAAGCCTTTATCGCCGTTACGCCCGTGACGTCATTAGAAGTCTCATTTAGAGGTCGACCAATGTCACACTAGATAGGCGAGTATACGTTTCAGTCCACATTACCGAAACAGAATTTGTCGCGGATTTCTCTGAATAATAGAGAAAGGGGAACAAAAGAGAAGAGAAGAAGAAGAGAATGTGTGACTTAAAGGAAAGAAGGCACGTGACTGCAAACATTGAAAAATACCTGAAAGAAAGAACGACAAGCTTACTGGCGCAAGGCAGTGTTTGCACAGAACTTCCTGGAATCCGAAAACTTCATATGTTGAAGCATATTCAATATTCTACAGCCTGGCTTCATAGACCATCAGTATTCCCTACAGATTCCCTTCTTCGTCACAAAACGAAAGTGAACCCTCCTCCGAGTTTCTCCAACCCACAAATGAACAAACTCAAAAGATCAGCATAACTTACGGTTTCGTTCCTTCGAACACGATCTTCTTTTCTTCAACAGGTGGAGGTGCAGGTTCACGAGGTCGCTCGGTCGCTAGAATTCTGGTTTATTATTGTTACTATTATGTTATTATTATTAATATTATTAATAGCTTCGTCGTACGCATTTAATCGGGTACTTTTGCAGCGAGCCTTGTTCATACGCTATAGGTCCCCTTGGCATCAATCACAAGGAACTGAACGGTGCACTTCAGTTGACCGGTCTTGTGATTGCACTTTTTCCCTGTTTTCTCTTCTTATTTTCTTTTTTCGTTTTGTTCGCTTCTTCCTTGCTTATTCTCTCTTGATTTGTTGTTTCTTATTGAGGTTTCCATCAGTTTTGCAGTTGGTCTACCTACCGACTAAACATTTTTTATAGTTCAATTTTTAAATGTTTTTTACCTCCCACCAGAGCGCTTGAATGCCATAAAAAGATATTCAGCTGGAGAGTTTACAACTTAATATATCGTCACGATTATGAAACCACCCCAACAAGCTTCTCTAAGAGAATGGTGATAAAAAATGCGGTAACCGTTACCCATAGGAGGAAAGGCGCAAAGATAGTTGGCGGACGATTCACATGGCAATGATTTCCACACAGCATCACCGCTAGACACCACATACGCAACGCAAGAGTTCGGCACCAAAATTGAAGAACGCTCGGGTCTGAAAAAACGAGACGATTTCCTATTTTGCTAGAGCGGTGTCGAGGTATTTGATGAAAACTGGTTTCCACTAGCTAAAAAGTTAAACGACCCACGTCGTAGGGGCCCTTAAAACTGAAAGATTTTCAATTGAGTATTCGAATTTCTAAGCCAGTTCATGTTCAGCTTAAAGTTCTATCAGCTGATATTATTATTTACTACGCTGCAGAACAGGCTATTCCCTACAAAACAGGCGAAAAAGAGTGTAGAAAGGGGTCATTTGCCCATCATTATTTGATATATCGCCGCTTATTCGCAGCTGTGAATCCAGACACAGGCGTCAACACGTTCCGTTCCGAAACGATTTTCTAAAAACCGTCTGGCGAAAGTCCGTAGCGAAAGCGTGCACCAGGATCGAAATTGCGTCGCCAGGGGTTAATATCGCCGTAAAACCTGTCGTTGTGTAATGATGAGATTGACCTTTGCCACCCTCCCTATATAAGGGACATTGGTGCATCATAAGCATCATCCCCAGCTCGAGATGTTCGTGAAAAACCTGGTAGCGCTCACTTCAGTTGCCTCAGGCATCAGCATCGTCCTCGCCATCGTTGCCGTTGGATATCTTTTCAACGACATCAACAACTTTTATGACGATGCCATTACAGAGCTGGATGAGTTCAAGGTTAGTATATAGTTGTTGTAGAGATTTTCACAACTTCCGAAAAGCGTTACTTTCCAGATCACTGCCAATGGTGCGTGGGGACACATGACTTCATCAATTCGAGCAGAGAGCGTTCGCGAAGTGCGCAGCGTCTTCAACCGAAAGAAGAAAGACGCGGGATCATGCGGTTGTGCTAAAGGGCCCAACGATTGCCCTCCAGGACCTCCAGGACCACCAGGAGAAGACGGTGCCCCCGGCGAGGATGGAGCCCCAGGAGAAGACGCACAGAGCGGAAACAAAGGAGTCGGTTTGGTGACTGGATCCGGAAACGACAGCGGATGTGTCAAGTGCCCAGCAGGACCACCAGGAGTGCCAGGACTGGATGGAGAAGCCGGACCAGCAGGACCTGATGGACAGCCTGGCCAGGATGGAGCACCTGGAAATGATGGCGAAGCAGGAGCCCCAGGAGAGACTGGAGATGCAGGACAAGCAGGACAGGATGGAACCCCAGGAGAAGACGGAGCCCCAGGACAGAACGGAAAGTCTGGAAAAGGAAAGCCAGGATCCGCAGGCGCGCCAGGACCAGCTGGCCCTGCCGGACAAGCAGGACAGGACGGAGACGCCGGAGCTGATGGGCAGCCTGGACAGGAAGGACCAGAAGGACCGGCTGGTAACGACGGCACTCCAGGAGAGGATGGACAGCCCGGTGCACCAGGAGAAGCTGGAGTACCTGGAGGAGACGCTCAGTACTGCCCATGCCCACCTCGCTCTGCTATCCTTCCTCCTGACAATCTGCCACAAGGTGATGCTCCAAAAGGAACAGAATATGCTGCAGTGAACGGAGGCACAGCAAACACTCAGCCTCAGGGAGACGCCCCAAAGGATGCTGGATACGCCGCCGTTAACGGAGATGCCGCTTCTGCCACGAACACTGAGCCGCAAGCAGATGCTCCAGCAAAGGCTACTGCACCTGCCGGCGGTTCAGACACTACTGAGACGGAGACCTATGAAACCGTTGAGGAAGAAGTTCCTGAGGGAGATGCTCCAGAAGAGAATAAGGGCGAGGGAGACGCTGCAGCAGTGAGCAAGGGCGAGGGCATCTCAGGCTACAGCAGACGTCGTCTTGCCAAGAGAGTCAGAAAGCACCGCGTTGTGAAGGCAGCTGCCTAACTTCCACGCTAACTTCGCGTGAATTGTCTGTATGAAAGTATGAGGAATTAAATAAATATTCAGTAATATATTGCTTTTCCGAGGTTTGGGGTACAACGGAACCAAAAATTAAAATGAGTTCCATATGAGCTATAATAACTTATAAATGCAACTGGCATGGACTGGAAAAGCCGAAATCAATATACACAACGAAGTTCTGTTTAAAAGAATGAAACATATAAAAAGTAAAATCAAAATCGCAACGCCTTATACTGAATTGAAAATATTGGGTTGTCGGGAAAGTTCTGTCACAAAATTTTCAAAAAATCCGTAAAATTCAGCGCGAAGAGATATGACCTACCCATGACCACCGATCAATAGAGCAAACATTCTAGAATATTCTGAGTACAGAGCCATTCTTATATATCGCTTGTGCGGGGTACGCGACTCCATTGAATCCGAAGCCATGGCTCCTGTTGACAAACGTATTCTGCGACCAGTTCTATACTATGAATTCCTTCAACGGCACTCCGCAGCGCAAGCAGCTAGAAACATCTGTGCTGTATTCGGCGAAGACGCGGTATCACTCAGGACAGTTCACAGATAGTTCAGCCGCTTTGAGGAAGGAGATGTGAGCTTCGAAGATCTGCCGCGCTCCGGACGTCCATCCACCGTAGACGATGAGCAATTACAGCAAGCTCTGAAGGAGAAGCCCAATGCAACAACGCGTGAACTATCGGAGATGCTCCACCGTCACCACTCGTCGGTACATGATCGCCTTCAGGCATCTGGATATCGAAAGGTGCTATCGAAATGGGTACCTCACGAGCTCTGTGACTCAGACCGTTTTCTCGACTAACCGTTGCTCGGTCTCTCCTTCTCCGGTACCGTTGCCAGAACTTTTTGAGAAATGTTGTCACTGGAGATGAGTCATGGATACTCTACGTCAACTATACCCGAACGGCACAGTGGATCCCTCACGGACAACCTCCTCCAAGACAATCAAAGGTTGAACCCCACCAAAAGAAGGTGATGCTGTGCTGTTGGTGGGACTCTCAAGGTATTCTCTACCACGAGTTTCTCAAAGATGGCACCAGAGTAACAGCCGAGGTCTACGCTACCCAGCTGCAGAAGTTAAGCGAAGCAATGCAACGGAAACGGCCGCGACGAAAGAATGTGTTCCTGCTGCACGATAACGCTCGACCTCATGTTGCAAGAACTTCGCGTCAAAAATTAGAGGAACTTGGATGGGAGGTTCTACCCCATCCGCCATATTCGCCAGACATGGCTCCATCTGACTACCACCTATTTCGAGCTCTGAAGCAACACTTAAGAGGAAAGCAGTTCGACAATCAGACGGAGGTGGAAACCGAGGTGAACCTGTTCTTCGAGTCACAGCCACCTTCATTCTGGAAGAAAGGGATTAGTGATCTGCCCAAAAAATGGGAGATGGTTGTTGATGTAAATGGTGATTATTTCGTTGATTAAAGTTGTGCTCAAATAAAGATAAAAATTTTTGAAAAAAATGTCCGATTAATGACAGAACTTTCCCGACAACCCAATACAACACCCATTGGAACCTACCGGAGTCTTCCAGAAACCACTAGAAGCAATAATAACGATAATGGAGCCATCTGACAAAATGATAGTTCACAATATACTGGTTTGATTGATTATTTACAGCACTCACAGTGGTGTAAACTTGAGATGGTTAATCGAACTGCAAGACATATGAACGTCGTTGTGGAATGGTGTGATCACGATCGTGAATCCTTTGTAGAGCTCACTGAGGATCTTCACGTACTGAGTGGAGACGTCTTGTTTGCAGAAAGCCTCAATCCCGCTTCCGTTTCGACAGAGTCGAAGGCCTTCATGAGATCAATAAAGGTGAGGCATAATGGCTCCCTCTACTCTCGGGACACCTTAATGAGCCTGATCACGGTGTGGATATGATCGACTGTGCTGAACCCTCTTCGAAACCCGGCTTGCTCGCACGGCTGTCCTTCGTCTATCGTTCGGTCGATCCTATTCAGAATGACACGTGTGAATAACTTGCAGACTACAGACAGCAGGCAGATAGGGCGATAGTTGCCGATGTCGTGCGGATCTCCCTTCTTATACAGCAACACAGTCCTGCTAGTCTTCCATATTGCTGATACTTAGCAGCCTGACAGGTATCGTGATAAGAGCCTGGCCAGGGTGTTGATGAGGACTGGCGGTGGGTTCTTCAGATGCTCGGGTCGAATCCTGTCGGGGCCTGGTGCTGTGCGATACTTCATCGATGAAATCGTGTGACGAATCTCGGAATGGAGGACCGCAGGGATGACATAACCATTGTTCGGAATTGAGTATTCCGGAAGGTGGACGTGACTATTGAAGAGATCGAAGTAGAAATCGTGGAAACCTTTTCCATAAACTTCTGAAAGGACGTGAGGGTTACATCCGGGCGCAGGAGAGCTGTCATCTTGGTCTTGTAGTTGACTAAGCCTCGACGAGATTTGGGTACGTTCTTGCCCGCTTCAGTCGCGTTAACTAGCGCAGCTACTCTTTCCTCTTTATGGTCGTCCTCCATGGCCTCTCACTTTGCGACCTGAACACACAACTTTGCGAGTTCGGACGTTCGCAGGTAGTCGCCTTCGGTTCTTGCCACTCCGCGTTGGCGAATCAGCTCGCGAGTTTCGTGGGAAAGGCGTTTCCTGGTATTCTTGAGGCTCTCGGCTTCTTGAGCACAGTCACATATGTGAGCAATGATCCCGTTGTATTCCTGGGGATGTTGTCCTCGACGGAGTCCTTCCAGCAGCTCGCCAGCGACACAAAGAGGTTCCGGCCAGTACACGAGTGTTCTAGGACCTCTCTTCTTGAACTTCATGGCTTTCCCTTGCTTCCGTGTGAGATGGAGACGGTGATCGGATCCTGTGAAGAATTTTGGAACAACAGCGAAGCCGGTTATTCGAAACCTTCGGTTGACGATACCGTGGTCAATTTCGTTGTGGTGCGGTCTACCGGGAGACTCCCAAGTCCATCGTCTGGAGTTTGGTTTTTGGAACTGCGAGTTACCATGGATGGTGCTCGACGACATAATGAACTCAGACAGCCTTTCACCCTGTTCGTTCCACTCCAGAACGTGGACGCCGATGTGAAGTTCTTCCGACGGCCTTCTCGGCCCGGACTTAGCGTTGAAATTACCCACGATAGCCTTTTAGAAAATGCCGAAAGATTGTCCACAATAAGTCACCTACACTGCTCAAAGGTGAGTTCACTTAGCGTACGAAATTTCGAAGTTTCGAAAGAAACTTCGTCCGGTAAAATAACTTGGCTTAAGTGGATGAGAAGGGAATGAAGTACGCTACTTATAGCCGAAAGCGCGTGTGGTGCAGTGGCAACAGACGCTGCTGAAACCCGCACGATCCTCGCCCGGGTCAACTAGGCTTTCCATCCCTCAAGGGTTGGGTAAACTGGTACCAGACTTGTCTGGGAACGTAAATACCCGGCCTTGGTATAGTAGTTGGCACCCGCAAGCCATTGTGTACGCCAAATACATATTCACCATGCCCTCACGATTCAGAATTGAACACGCATGCGGCGGCACGTCCTTCGATGACTGACAACGCCGGCTCCTTTACCTTCATCTTTCACTCATAGCCGGACACCCTAATGGCTTTGCCCTGGTAAACAGGAAAATCAACACCAAGCCTTGATTGCACGTTTATCCTTACCTTAGGAGATTCTTCGCGTATCAAACCAAAGGGTAAGCAGGACTGAGCACGCTACATACACGACGCCGCCAAGGATGTCTTCAAAAAATGGTATGGGAAACTTTTTTGGAGGATGGTTAGTCTTCGATACCCCATGCAACATAATCTTCAGACATTGCTATTACAGAATTCCATTTCTCACCGTTGTTTCAGACTCCTGCGGAAGAAAATATCTCAACAACTAAGGCCATCTCGAAACGGTAGTGTAAAAGTTTTTCGTCAATAATCCTACAGGCCTCCACGCGTATAGGGTGAAACAATTACCAGCGAGAAGGCGACACATAGTAGTGCAACAAAGTTACATTTACACCCCCCTAAGTTCTTTTCTTATGACTACATCACTGTTGGAGGAGTTTTAGCTTCACAAACAGCGGTTATAATTATTGATCGATATTGATGATGTTGCATGCTTAACCAAAAGTCGCGGCAAGTCGATATATTCATTGCCTCAAAAGTAAATCCCAGCAGCAATATCACCTGCTTACGACCAAAATTGAGCAAGCATATAACCCATGCACAATCAATCAGGTCCCAAATCCGAAGCCTCGGTCGAGTACACGGCGCAATCCTCACCATACACGTACCGAAAAAAATTTTTATTAGCTTTCATACAAGCTACGATTCGTTTTGATTCACTTCACTTTTTGGTTCACTTTCGCCAAAGTTATGGCATTTCAAACAGAAGGTACATTTTTGAGACACCTTGTACAGGGTGCGCCAGCCAAGTCCCGACAAATTTCAATTTCAATCTCCCGCCATACCGTAACTTCGTCAGGGGTCCCGATTGGTGTAGAGTAAGTAAAAACCCTCTAGTTTGTAGTGATACCCTCATAAATGCATAAATATTTCCCATAAGTGAGTAGTACAACAGAAGAGCCGCAATCATTGAAATCGTTCTTGCTGAACGCACAGAGGCGGAAATCATTCGATTCTTCGGATACTCGAGATCAACAGTTTACGATGTTCTGGCGAATTACAAGGCCTCCGAAGAGAGTTCTGCAACTCAGGCGAGGAGAACCCATTCGCGAGAACGTGTTTCAAGAACCGCAGAAGCCGTAGGAAGTGGTCAGGAGCTAATTTTGAAGGACCCGTCGCAACCGCTGAGGAGGTTGGCGACAGTGTTGGGAGTTAGCGAAAGTTCAGTGACTGTAGTGGTCCCCTGGATAGCGGGTCTTCAGGAAGGCCGTATGTCTTTAAACAATACGGCGCACGAGCCATTTGGTTCAAAATTGGCTGTCCGATAACGTGGACATGCTTTGGTGCAAGAAGTTCTGGTCCCAGAAAAACCCGGATTTGAACCCCGTGAGCTACTACGTTTGGAGCGTTGTTGAGAGGGTACCTAACGAGACGAGGCACCGTTACGTCACATTTCTGCGAATTGCCAGTAAAGCAGTAGTTGCAAATTTGCGCCGAGCTTTTATAAAGAGGGCTTGAGAACGTTTCAGGTCGAGGATGGAGCCGATCATTGCTGCTGACAGTCTACATTGAGCCGTTGTAATGATAATACACCCCTCTACTAATGTGCAAAAGATTTCTGGATTTGAATTGTATTTGGCGTTCGTAAGGTTGTTTGAAAAATCCGAGTCGCGGTTGTCCGGATTTAGCTGGCGCATCCTGTACATCTCAATTAGGTTCTTTCTCAAAGAAATATATTTGAATGACTAAGATGTACAGTAGCGGCCAAAAAACAATCAACACGCGATGGAGCTGCGATTTTCCCTCCACTTTGACAACTTCGCAATCAATAACTAGGAATCTTCAAGCAAAGCGAAACATGATGTTCGATAGAACAAATCTTTCTCTTTCACATAGTGTATTAAGCGATCTCAAGTATGCTGAATTGGAGGAAAAAGAAGAAGTTTTAGGAGACATACATTTTCCGTCATCAAAAATTTCACTTTAATGACGTGTAACTTTTCATCTAACGAACGCTCAGAGAATCAGGACGTTGCTTTTAATAGAGAAAATCATTCTCTTTAGAATGGCGTATTAATTTTTGCAAACGTTCACCGCAGTAAAAAATTGTAGTTTGATTTCTAATTTCTCTCATAGCACACTAATAATGCATGGTTGGGGCTAGCTGGTATCATCGGTTGTATCAGATTAGGCGATCAGTCCGATCGGTGTTTAATTGTTTTTACTGTATTAGGAGATGTTGTAAATTATGTTTTATAATTGCTGATCTGATGTTGTTACGGTATTTTGTTTTTAATAATTGTTGTCGAAGTTTTCGTTTAGCAAAATAGCTTCATATGATCACTTGATCGGCTACTGAGCTCGTATATTAAACTGCGGGAGCCTACAAATATTCAAACCAGTGTTTCCACTTTCCTGGACAAGTTTGCCATCAACTGCGAGACTCCATAAGAGTATAAAGCTTGGTTGGTCTTAAGTGGGAACGATCGCCAGACTTGACGTATAGGCGATAATTCCTCCTTTCTCCACTGCGCCAAACGTGTCGAGTACAGAATACGTTACAGCTGGACTTGTTCTAAACCCTGGTACAAAAATATAGGCTTACTCCTGTTTTTTCCTCATGTCAGTTCACTTTCTGATCTCAGGAACATCTGGTCTGGTGTACCAGCTAATTTATAGCAATCTCACATTGTTAAACTAATCAGCAGAGGATCCAATAAAATTCTAAAAAATGCTCACACCAAAGGCAATGCAAACAACAAGAAATGATTTGTTAGTCTTCTTTATTTAAAAACGAGGTGAGGTTTTTCGACTGTTGACCTGAATTTCGCGCCGCAACACACGTTAAAAATTTGTTTGAAAATTCATATCACTTTGTGTTTATAACGTTTCTCAATCTAACTCATAGTATAAATAGTACTGGAACATGCGTGGAACACAACGGTGTTACCAGCTAGGTTCAGCCGTGGATTATTAGTGCGCTATGAAAGACATTAGAAAATGAACGATGATTTTCTACTATGGCGAATGTTTGCAAAACTTGGTATACCATTCGAAAGAAAATTGTTTTCTCTATTAAATGCCATGTCCTGATTCTCTGAGCGTTCGCACGTTGAAAAGCTACACGTCATTAAAGTGAAATTTTTCATGACGAAAAATGTATGTCTCCTATAACTTCTTCTTTTTCCTCCAGTTCAGCATACTTGAGATCATTTAATATACTGCGTGAAAGAGAAAGATTTGCTCTATCGAACAACGTGTATCGCTTCGCTCGATGATTCCTAGTTATTGATTGCGAAGTCGTCAAAGTGGAGGGAAAATAGTTCGCATCGCAGCAGCTCCATCGCGTGTTGATTGTTTTCTGGCCGCTACTGTAGCAAACGCTTAACTGCAATGTTTGGAACCTAATAGTAAGAAAAATCATAAGCAGGTAACCTTAATTTCATGAATGTAGGCTGTTAAAATCCAAAAGTTAACAAACTAGAGTGCCCTTAACTAAAAACTAGGTTGGTTATTATGGCTTATTGGTGGAGCCGCAACATAATGTTCCAAATCGACGTAGAGAAATTCTAGGAAGAATAGAAAGGGAAAGGGATAAACGAGGCGTTAAAACGAATAAGAAGCAAAATGTTTGGACATAATGGGTGTGTCGCGCACACGTAACTATTATATAGTTTCAAAGTTAAATACAATAATAGATTAAAATCAGATAGAATGCTCAACATCGAAAAATGCCTCCGGCAATATGTACTTACTGTTTTACATGTGAACATACTCGAAGGAGCTCTGGTGAACTTAGCTCCATTTGTTTTGGGCCAAATAGCCATTTTAGAATCAATAACTACATAGTTCTGGTTTAACAATCAATTCTATGTTCAATAGACACCTGTAACATTTCTTCATTCCTGCGCCTGTGTTCCGTCATTTGAGCTACGGTTAATAAAGAAGTAAGGAAATAGAGAAGAACTCAAAGTCGCAAGAGATGAATTTCCTTTGGGGCAAGCTCAGTCTCGCCAACTCTATTATCTCCGGGCTTTCATGGACACCCACGATCTCCACCTCATTCTGTTGAAGTTTATTGAAATATTATTATTCAATTCGTGGAAGGAGATGATCTTCAAGAAGTATACTTTCTTCTAATTGTGTAAGGCTCATGATGGTTGCCATCTGCCAATCTTTAAATGAAAGTTAATTGTTCTTTTCACCCAAAGGCCCTAGCCAGCATATCCCTCGTCAGTCCTCATTTGTAGTTCTTATTTGAAACATGAACATTTTAGCAAAAGGAGAACTATTTCTGAGCCCACCGACCATTACCAGAGAAGCCTCATATGGTACGTTGAATGAGTCCGCCAAATCATCTTCTCCGTCCAGCATCTTGCATAGAATCAATGACCTGGTGGAAATGACCCTTCCCCTGTATGGCTTTTCCAATTTTTCGTGAAACGTCGCTATTTATTTGCTCTGTTAACCTTCGAATCTGGTCATCAAAGAGCATTCCACACTCATTAATCAAAAGCATCCTATGAAAAACTGGCTGCGAAGCGAAAGCCCGGGGTGATCGTGTGCGCTAACATCGAAACTGAATACCATGGGGTTAACGACAGCAAAAAACCTGTCGTTACGCAGGGCTGAACTTCACCTTTGCCACCCTCCCTATATAAGGGACATTGGTGCATCATAAGCATCATCCCCAGCTCGAGATGTTCGTGAAAAACCTGGTAGCGCTCACTTCAGTTGCCTCAGGCATCAGCATCGTCCTCGCCATCGTTGCCGTTGGATATCTTTTCAACGACATCAACAACTTTTATGACGATGCCATTACAGAGCTGGATGAGTTCAAGGTTAGTATATAGTTGTTGTAGAGATTTTCACAACTTCCGAAAAACGTTACTTTCCAGATCACTGCCAATGGTGCGTGGGGACACATGACTTCATCAATTCGAGCAGAGAGCGTTCGCGAAGTGCGCAGCGTCTTCAACCGAAAGAAGAAAGACGCGGGATCATGCGGTTGTGCTAAAGGGCCCAACGATTGCCCTCCAGGACCTCCAGGACCACCAGGAGAAGACGGTGCCCCCGGCGAGGATGGAGCACCAGGAGAAGACGCACAGAGCGGAAACAAGGGAGTCGGTTTGGTGACTGGATCCGGAAACGACAGCGGATGTGTCAAGTGCCCAGCAGGACCACCAGGAGAGCCAGGACCAGATGGAGAAGCCGGACCAGCAGGACCTGATGGACAGCCTGGCCTGGATGGAGCACCAGGAAATGATGGCGAAGCAGGAGTCCCAGGAGAGATTGGAGATGCAGGACTAGCAGGACAGGATGGAGCTCCAGGAGAGGACGGTGCCCCAGGACAGAATGGAAAGTCTGGAAAAGGAAAGCCAGGACCCGCAGGTGAGCCAGGACCAGCTGGTCCTGCCGGACAAGCAGGACAGGACGGAGACGCCGGAGCTGATGGACAGCCTGGACAAGAAGGACCAGAAGGACCGGCTGGTAACGACGGCACTCCAGGAGAGGATGGTCAGCCCGGTGCACCAGGAGACGCTGGAGTACCTGGAGGAGACGCTCAGTACTGTCCATGCCCACCACGTTCTGCCATCCTTCCTCCTGACAATCTGCCACAAGGTGATGCTCCAAAAGGAACAGAATATGCTGCAGTGAACGGAGGCACAGCAAACACTCAGCCTCAGGGAGACGCCCCAAAGGATGCTGGATACGCCGCCGTTAACGGAGATGCCGCTTCTGCCACGAACACTGAGCCGCAAGCAGATGCTCCAGCAAAGGCTACTGCACCTGCCGGCGGTTCAGACACTACTGAGACGGAGACCTATGAAACCGTTGAGGAAGAAGTTCCTGAGGGAGATGCTCCAGAAGAGAATAAGGGCGAGGGAGACGCTGCAGCAGTGAGCAAGGGCGAGGGCATCTCAGGCTACAGCAGACGTCGTCTTGCCAAGAGAGTCAGAAAGCACCGCGTTGTGAAGGCAGCTGCCTAACTTCCACGCTAATTTTGAGTGAATTGTCTGTATGCAAGTGTATTTGAATTTAAATAAATATTTTCCACTATTAGCCACAGAGGTTACGTTTTTCAAGATTGAGCGGTGTTAAAAGTTGTTTACCTGAACATAACAGCGCTTCCGTCGCTCCACTTAGCTTCACCACTGGCATCAACTCGGATGTCCACCCAGAAGGCGTCGTTCTCCTTGCTCTTGCGAACCACCTGCCGAGACAGCTCAGTGTCCATCGATTGATCGATATTCGATGCCAGATACCCACCCTAAAGGAACACCTCCTCAGGGCATTCAGTTCATATCGTCTGGTGACTATCACTCACCTGCTTTCGACATTCCTCTTGAGCAGCCGAGAACACCCTGCTTTTTCTTTTACCATCTATGCTTAGACATCTTCCGGTGACATAAATAAGACCGGAGGAGCACTTGGCTTGAGTTTCTGAAAGCATTTGTCTCTTCCAATCTCAGAACATCAGCCCCGATTTACCCAAGATTTCCATGGTTTAAGGTTAGGAAACTGCTCAGTGCCAACGGGAAAACCGTCCGCTGGTCGCCTGCCCACCCTTACCCGCTCTCATAGGAACTACTTCTATGGTATATGATCAATATCAGCTCTAGGCGATCTGTTTAGTCCTTTGACCACTTCGCTCATCACCAATGGACTGAAATACCCTTAACCCTTCACCTATAGGGTATAGGACTGGGGACGATCACCACATGGTCTGTTGGTACTAAACAGCTATGGGGAGCTTCCAACGCGAAAGATGCGGATACGAAATCGTGGTCGGTAACGGCCTTTGGACAGTGCTCATAAGGGGTACGGTAAAGTGTCCAGCTCCCCCGAGAACGCGCCATGCATTTGACGCGCATTCAGAGTCGATGAGGCATGGCAAATGTGTATATGACCTATAGAACGACTTGCGAGCGCCAGCCACTATACCAAGTCAGTATCTTCACTTTCTCAGGCAAGACTGGTACCAATTCACTAAAGCCGGAGGAATGGAAGGCATGATTAGCTTGGGCGGGGATCGATCGCTCGATCGTGCGGGTGTCAGTGGCTCCACTTACCACTGTGCAAGAACTAATTATTTTGAAAGTGAATAAAAATGAATGAGCTGTCCGCTTTTCCTGCCCTCACCTTCCGAACAGGTGAACCGATATTGAAGATACAGCTCCTCTGCTACAGGACACGGTGTTTCAAGAAACAACTCCCTGAGGTTCTCTATGCGACAGTACGAGAGTCCTGCGCACCTAAATCAAATGAAAAAAATGAAATTTCAGCGACTTTGAATTAAAAATTGAGTATAACGAAATTTGCCAGTTATAAGCTACGACAAACTTGTTGCTGATCGTTTTCAATGAATTCGAGTTGGTGCAGGTTTGCGTCAAAGCTGCCATATTTTGAGTGCACACATATCCCTCCTGGAATGATTCATACAAAAAATTTAAATTAAACGTAACAAATTCTGAGCCGAAAGAAGAAAAATTAAAATAATAAGGCTAAGAAGAGCTTACAGTAGCACCGTAAGAGGCGAATTCCACTATGATTGAACCACCATTTCGGCACACAAATTCAAATGGGACAGATGCGCAAGAGGTGCTCTGCGATGGCGAGTCTAGAGGTTGAAAATTTTAGGATTTGAAAGAGTTTGAAAATATCCAGCAATATAATGCTTATAAATACTAATAGTGAGATACACATAATGAAATCTTCAATAACATAACATGAGAAATTAAGAAATTTTAGAATTGTATCCCACCACAAAGATGTAAATTTAGTTAAAGCCAAACAACTGAATTCACCAACAACCTCGTCAAACTGTAACAAAATATAAAAACTATAAAATCATATGATCTGAATATATGTATCTGTGAAAAAAAATGAAAAGAACCATCTTGAGGAAGCGGAGAAGAGCGATATCCAAGCAGACTGATTTTCCTTTCATTTACTTGTTTGATTGTTTACATTACGCGTTTAATCTATTCAGAACCACCTCATTACGAGTATTGGTTCCACCTCAATTTGCTCATTCACTTTTTAATTTTTCAATGGTCCCTTTGTCTCACTTACTCTTAGTATTGTGGCGCCAGATTGAGTGCCATAAATGAATAAATAAATAAACAAAAATAAAATAAATGAGAAGAAGACAATATAAAAGCTTCGAACCGTCACTCACTTTCTGCATTTCGCTCACATCGTACGCCACTGAATCCCGGGGGGCAAACACACTGGGCTTGACGTTGTTGTGAGGCGACTGAATTTCACAATCACGCTTGATCACTTCTTTTATTTTTCATTTTTTATTTTTTATTTGAAATATCGGTTACGGAACATAGACAAGTACGATATACTAAGAAACACCGATAATTGGTAGTATAATAGTTTTGCCAAGTTTCCTTTTTGTGAACTGACAGCTTTTTGTCAGAGCCTTTTATCAGTTACCATCAGTTATTTATCAAGAATTGAATTAACAAGGAATTGAATTGACAGCTGCTTAACAGTTCGTTTATCAGTCAGTAACAGCTCTTTGACAAGTGGTTTTATCAGAAAAATCAGCGCATTTTATAAGTCAGTAGCAGTTTTTTAATCAAAAATGGAATTGACGCCTTTTTATCAGTGCTTCTGTCAGTCAGTGTCAGCTTTTTATCAGAATCAGTGCAGTCACCTGTGTCGACCGCTTTCCTCTTACAAACGACATAGTTGTTCACATCACACGATTCCGACATCCAATTTCGGTAAAGTGTCTCCTCTTGGAGTGATACGCATACGTCTGAAAAAATAAGGAAATACTGTAAGAGTAAGTAACTTTCCTGTACATTGTAGGTGCAAGAAGTATTTTTCAGCTGCTCGAAGCAACGTAAGAGCGGCTGCTGACACCGGCACTGTTTAGCAGTCGATCCGCGCCCCATATAGAGACATCTCCATTTTGTATTCATAGTTATTTTTGTAAATGACTTTTTATGCTATTATAGGATTTTAATAACAAATCCGCTGTAACTTGTAGTTGTGTTATCTAGTGTCTGATCTCCTTAATAATGTAACAACATTATCATTTTATTGTGAGCGCTTGGCCGGCTCCCCCCCCCCCCACAAGTTATGTAGGCCAAGATAAGGAGCCGGCCAAGCTCACTAAGGGAGAGCCTCTACTCGTGCTCTGTCTTGCTCCCGTTGCTGCCGTAGAGGAAAACTGAGTAAAGTAATCTGGACATTCAGAAGGTGAATTGTTCTTAACCCGGGTATCCAAGCCTTCCATCCCTCAAAGATCGGGTTAATTGTTACCAGGTTAATTGTTACCAAACCGTTCACTTAATACCCGTCCCGATACGAGGATTTACGTGGAGATTTTGATGGTAGTGATCACACATGTCTAGTAATACTGTTTATTTATTTATTTATTTATTTATTTATTTATTTATTTATTTATTTATTTATTTATTTATTTATTTATTTATTTATTTATTTATTTATTTAATTATTTCACTCATTTTCATTCTTAATTATAATGTTTTATTCATGTATTTAATCCTGTTTTCAAATCGAGTTCTTTAACTCGTCAACCTGTTCAGTACTCTTACTGTACCTCTGACATTTTCTCCTTTATCGGGTTTCTGTTCATATTTATCCCAGCATTCGAAAATCTTTTAAGTGGAATCGAATGGAAATCTATCGTTTTTCTCTTGCTTGTTCTTAAGTACCTCAGAGCGAAAACACTCATATTTCACCAATTTGTTTGCTACCTGAAAACCGTTGCCGCAAATCCCACCGATAATCCCAGTTACCGCCCCATACCGCTCAGATTTTCTTTAATCTGGCGATCTATGCCCTCACTCAGTGTCAGAGTTCACTCTGAAACCGCTGGTCAAGACGAAACTTTTAATGAATCAATTATCTAAATATATAAATGCAGAAACAATAGTCCTTATTTGCAGTTTAGGTAAGTGTAGCCACAAGGTGTAATTATCGAGAGTGACCTATTGAGGTCGACCTTGTACGGCTGTCATCCTGCCGAGGTCAAAGAACACTCACATAAAAATTGAAAATTTCTGGAGTTCACCAAATTTTTTTTATCACTGGGTAAATCACGCTTTTCTAATTTCAGCCATGGCTTCTTAGTTGAAACATAATGTACGAGAGAATTACGGTAATGAAATGGTAAAAACGGTTCGCTTAATTTATGCTGAGATTTGGCGGATGTTTGCCGATGGTACTGTAGATATGCTAGGTAAAAAAGAAGGTAAAAGGAGGAATCGGTGTTGATCAGTCCACTGAGGACGCGCCGCGCCTACTTCTTTTATTCAGAATCGTAGAGGCATGGTGAATGTGTACTTGGTCTATACAATGGCTTGGGGACAAGCAGCTATACCGAGCATTTACCTTTCCATACAAATGTGGTTTCAATTCCCCTGCAGTGATATAAGGCCTGGTTAGTCCGGGCAGGGATCAAGCGCTCGACCGTGGCGACGTCAGTAGCGGCTCTTACCACTGTAACACGCGCTCCCCTACCTACGGCACTATAGGTATTTTAATGGGAAAACATCCCACAGAAAACGTAACCCTCGGCTCAACCCACCATCGTAATTAGGATAGATATTTGGCTCGCCAGGTTGCCAAAACTGTCGAGAAAGCACGAATGAACCGGGAAATGAAACCCAAGCCGGCTCGGATCCGTTGGGCACCGAACGCACTGACGTCCATACTCCGGTGACTCTTTGTTGGCCTAAATATCAAAATAGTGATTTGCCCTGAAGCACTCTCTTTGCCTACTTACCTGGCCCACCTGCAGCAGTGATTGATCCCTGGACAAAGCCGGCGTAGAACGTCTGATCGTCGTCGGTTTCAGTCAACGCCAACGCGCTTTCTCGATCCTTACAAAATCGTGCAGCCTAAACAAATATCTGGTAAAAAATACCCGAAGGAAAGTCCTAAAGAGAGAAATTAAGCGATGGTTTATGGTAACTAAGAAAATACGAATAAATTTTACAGAAATAACTCAGTAATACAATGCAGTACAAATCAAAATCTCTCACGTCATTCCACTTCATAGGTGTGGAATTGAAAGAGTAGCAGTATCCCATGTGATAGAGTTCATCGTCGTTGCAGGTTTTGCCAATCGGAAGCTCTGAAAATAATGCTTCTTCAGAGATAGAGAAATCAAAGCTTTTTTCGCAGAGCGCGTGGTGCAGTGGTATGAAGCGCTACTGACCCTAGCATATTCGAGCGATCGACCCACGCCCCTGCTAAACAAGTCTTCCATCCCCCCGGGGGTCGGGTAATTTTTTTTACAGTAGCGTCCAAAAATCAACCAACACGTAATCGAGGTGCATACACCAGGGCACAGATTCATGAAAGGAAATCGGGGTATGCTACAATCCAGGCGGAAAAAACCCGCTATATTTCCCAGAAATTGCAATTCATCCTAGTTTGGTATCCGATACACCAGAGGTGCAGCAGATAGACCGATTACCTCTTACGCCCTCCCCAGCTAAGTATCACCACAGTAATTACTATATTTACCATTCCTCTACCACTCTAAATGGAAGCAGAACGCATGGCGCGTCTACAGAGGAATGATCTGCTCAAACCGATTTAACTTTACCTTGCCTTACCTATCACTACGCACTTACATATAAGTATGGTATAGAACAAGGGAAGCACGTTTTTAGCAACTTTTCTGGATTGAGCCGTCCCTACTCCCATGGCTTTACTAAAAGTTTGAATACTTCTTTTAGACTGGGTAACGTTAAAAAGTGAAAGAAAGTAATCACAGATCGTACTACCCGATGTCAAAGTAAATCCTATAAAAGTAGATCGTAAAATATATTTAATCTATCGAATGAGAAGAGAGTATAATTATCCTGTCTCAACTTTTTGCCCTATACAGAATGCAGGGATTAGCAGGGAATATGCTCATATTGCGCACGCTTGGTACAGTGGTGAGAGGCGTTGCTGACACCAGCACGGTCGGGCGATCGATCCCGGCCCAGGATAACCAAGCATTCCATCCTTGCTTGGTAGGGTAAGTTGGTACCAGACTTGTCTAGGAAGGAAGGCTCTGAGCTGGTATAGCAGTTGGCCCCCGCAGGTAATTGTATAGGCCAAATACGTATTCACTATGCCTCTACGATTTGAATGGAACACGAAGGCGGCGGGGACTGATCAACGCCAGCACCTTTACCTTATACTCATGTTCGGGGGTGCTGCTCGAACTCCTGAGGTTCTGATGTGACCTTGGTCGGTCTATGTGGCCGCATTATTGTCGCAAATCAGCTTACTACACAATATGTAAAGTACAAACTGTCTCAGCAAGACGCTCACTAATCCTTCGACTGGCTGCCAGTGTGATGACATCAGTGCCACTGACTGCTGAGTCCTTGAGAATCCCGACGACAATATTTGAACAGAGGACGCCTGCGCTACGAGCTCAAACCACGGAATGACACGAAAGATGGGTTAGATGGGTGGTCATAAGAGAAAATGAGCAAAGACACATCGAAATATAAGATTAAAAACCGTCTAATTTTATGGCAATAGATACTTGCTAATCCGTCCAGTTACTCGTTAGTTTTCTGTTTTAGCTGTTGGGTTGTTCCTTTACTAATGCTTTCTACATATGGCATGGTTTATTTGCTTAGTAACAATTATGGTATAATGAACAAATAAATAAGTAAATGAGTAAATAAAAATAAGTATAAATTCAACTGACCGCTGCTCAAGAGGCATGTGCCACCATTTTCGCATATTCCACCGCTGCGGCACTCCTCCACCCCGAGTGCGGCACTACCTGAAGCCACATAGGGGCAAATCAACTGAAGACTCACTTTAAAGCTTAAAAGTAGTAAACAAGAAACATAGTATACTTCTTCTTGTGCAGTTCCTCATTACGATCGAAATCAAGAAAAAAATTCGAAAAAAAGTTAGATTTCAATTTAAGGAAGGACCACAATCGCCTTAGAAACCAGAAAGACAAAGAAATGTGATGCGCTTTTGCTTCAGTCCTATACGCGAAAGTAGAGGGTATGGAGTTTTCTAAAATACGTGAATACGAAAAATAACTCTTTTAAAAGAAACTAGTCTGTTAATTGCCGCTTTTTGTTTAGGGTCTATAGATGAGAACTAGTTGAATAACTTAGATATTTGGAGATGATTGGTTTAACGCGTTTTTGAATGCCTGAACGTTTTTGAATCTTGTAGAAGAACACCTTCACGCTACATGATAATTCTTTCTATTTATAACACATACATAGGTCTTAATCGAACGGCGAAAAATTCTCCCAGACAATATTGTGAGATTTTACACGAGCTTTGCTCCACACGAAAGTGCCGCATATCCTCGAATCTCTCTCTCTTTATCGAAAATAGGTATTAGAGGAGAGATTAATGTGCTGCTGAATTCCTACGAGTTGTACACTCTTAGTTCATACGATTTTTACTACTACTAGCAACAATGACATTTTAATTAGTTATTCTAATTAGTCTAATTCTAGCGGGATATTGTTACCGAGCGGAATTCAGGCATTCACAAACGCGTTAGACCAGTACTTGATTGCGTAAAAATTCAGAAATTTGACAAGTTTTATGCTTTAACTGGTTTGATTACTATCAGTTGTTAAATATCGATGGTGCTACTAGCAGTGTTCCCATTTGCTTAAATGTTATCCATATTTCTATTGTAGATTGTTGGATGTTTCTTGTTTTATACACTCGGTGTTGTCCTGTGCAATAAATGTAATGAAATGAAATGAAAATGATTGATAAGCTCACCTATGAATTTAATGAAAAGTAGTCCATAGAGCAACGCCGCCCACATCCGCCAGTTTGTCGATGGCTGCACGAGCGATCCCAGTACCTAGGGCGTGGCCTTGGACTCTCGCTCGATACGATCTTGTCGAAACGTAGCTGATCGGAGCGGATCTCGCTCAGTTCCCGACGAAATCCACTATCGATAGAACTTCAGGGAGAGGAGGTCGAAGCGGGTGCGACTGCGAAAGCCGCTTGGTCCCTCCCCTGCCATTTTTTTCCTTCTGTAGACGTACTAAATAGCCAACATTGCACTCCTTTTCAAATCCGCTCCACCAAGTTTCTACGAAAAAAGGAGTGAAATAAGTGTTCGCTTACTCACCCTCCCTCTTTCTTCCTTCCACCGACTGCAAAACGACTGTACGGAATCGAGACGCTATGGATTATCTATCCAGATAGATGTCAAGACGATTTTAAAAATGAGTGGTGGCTTTATCACTATTTATCACCGTTATCAATTAAAACATTACATTTTACGATATCACCCATGCACTTCATTGCCGTTCAGTGGCTTACCCAACTGAAATGAAAACCTCGGTGCCACTTCACTTTCACCCCAGTGGTCGGAGGAATTTGTCGCACCAATCACTTCCAAACCTCGTCTACGGGGTTATTCAAGGTACTTCTCACGATTACGATGTCCGTTCCTTGAATTTCGGTGGTTACCGGCCGATACAGGTAGATAGGGCACAGGTACGTATTGGCATGGTGATTCGGGATCAGCCCCCAAGCAAATCCCTATCGGCGACGATTAAGACCAAATCGAAATCTGGAGAGCAACAGTTTAAAATTTGGAATGAAATGGATAGAGCGTGATTTACCTCGACAAACAATATAGGTTCACGACTTTAGTCAATTTCTTATTTATTCATCGATGCTCGCGAACAGAGGTTTGGCTTCCGAAAGCCGATGAGTGAAACTTCGAATATATGTAGGATCTCATATTGAACAGATCACTCGTTTCTCTACTTGATTGGAAAATTGTTTGGCAAATTAATTCAACAAACACAGTGACTTTTAATCGAGAACTTTCGCTTAATCTTTAGCACCATTGGAACATCTCGAATACGACTTGAAGAACTGGTTTCTCATGGAGCGCTGAGCTGCAAGGTGCAGCTGTGTTGGAGGATGATAAGTAGTCACGCAAACACACTGTGTTCATAGTTTTACCAGAAAAGCTGATCAATAAGCACTGGCTTCTTCTGATGTCTTCACCTACTCGAGAAGATGGAAAGAAGGCTTGGAATCCAGGTATTGGTGCTAGAAGCACGGCAAGATCGCTTTTGATGTTCAGCGTTCAGATATTCTTCAGCTCGATTAGTTCAGACGTAGTAACCAAGAAAGTACAAATAAATTCACAGTATTAGCAATTTACAAAACAGTAATACAATGTGATACAAATCCAATTCAAGCGTTAATCGAACTTCAATTTGATCAAAAAATTTATGACCTGAAGCAAATAACCGCTGATATTTCTGTTTCAAGCTGTCACAGTGCGGTTGTGTTCCCACTTGTCTGTGACGTGTTCTGTTTGCTCGACCCTTTTCGATTTTCATTTTCCAGTTTTTATACGTCTTTCACAAAAATGTCTGCAGAGAAATAAGCTCTAGAAGGAACATCTCGACAATGAAGATCGATGTTCTTCTCAGCGCTGTCGGAACATATTGATAGTCGTCGTCATACCCTGATTACTCTCTAATATACAATACATAAGGTACGTTTGATAAAGGTCACTGTGGTAGGCCTGCCCTTCGGGGTTCGGCGTTTCGCATCTGCTACTGAGCCCACAGGTAAACTGTCTGACCTCTGCACCAACTCCATTGCCTGCAGCAGCAACCTCACCTGTGATATTGTTGCTCTTATCAGTTATTGCATTTTTTAGTTCAGCCTCTGCCATATTTCTCCTTTTCACTTGGTAAGGATTTGATGTAGATCCACATATCCTTCCAATTTTTTCAGCTATAAACATCTACTAACGAGTGAGTCAACATAGGCCTCTCTACCTGGCTGCCTTAGCCTTCAATAAGGGGGCTATGTGGTTTGGAGGGTGCAGGGTGGTGGTCCGCAACTTTACGTCGACTTTAACGTGTTATCATTGTTATATCTGCCATCGTTTGCGATCAAGTCGGTCGGTCTTGACATGTTTGACATGCAGACTCTTAAGAATTGTTCACCTCTTAACATGTTAACTAGCATAGAGTCGACGCAATATTACAGACGATCACCCTGCGCCCCCCCCCCCCAACCCACATAGCACCTCAATAAGACTTCCGATTTTTCGATCTCGTTGAAATCGGCAATGACGAATTCCACACCTTTTAACCCTTCCGGTAAGAAATAGCGCATCCTCAAGTTCGACTTCAGCCTGTGTCGCAATTTCTGCGATGAAGTTGGCATTATCAGTGCAATATGGACTTCTACCACATCTGAAGTGGTAGATTAGGGGATGACCTTTTATATCATTGCTGCTTATGGACGATCAGTCGCCACTGCCCTTCAGACAATATTCGCCTACGGTAACGCTCTGCTCGGTGCAACTGCGGGCGAGACGCCGTTGTCGCGTCAGAAGGGTAGTTGTTGTTGCTGAGCTGCTTGTTGTTTCCCGATTGTACTTGTTTTTGTGTAAGATTCCTCCTCTCCTCTCTTCCATCTTGTCTCTCAGATCATGTGGAAATCCTCGTGATTGCTATCATATCACCACCAGATCGTCTAGTTTCTATTGAGGAACTCCAGAGCCGGGTAAAAAGTCCTGTACGCCTCAACCCATGTCTTTCATCGTTTGCTTATAGGATCTTGTAAGTTTTGCTTTCCTTTGTTTTCCTGCCGTTGGTAGTCGAGTTCTGTACTTGTGTTTTCTGGTAAACTTCATTGTTTCTTTGTTTTGTTATCTAACTATAAGTTATGTTAATTCTTATCAATTTCTTTTGCTAGAAAGATACTTTGCGGTAATTTGTGCTGATGTTAAGTTCATTGTAGAATATGTCGGTCCATGTTTTTTGATAAAATGATAAAATTTGTTTAGGGCAGATGTACGAAACAGAGATGTGGAATAAAGCATCCTTTTTAACACGTCTAGTTGCCTCGTCGGTACGCATCTCTGAAGCAGCAGGCAATACTATCAAGGTGAGCCTATTACCGTCTTCAGAAATCATTTTTTCTACAACAACTCGCAAATACTCCTTTTTCTAAGCTTTGGCATTGATATATGAATTTTTGATGCCATGTGGGTTGGGCGGCCGAAGGGAGAAACTTCGCGGTCATTTTTTCACATAAACCTGCTCAAATTGGTGTTCGAGTGAGTATTTGAAAATACCCGTATAATATAAATTTAGTCTTCTTTAAGTGCTCTGCCGGGGACAACAAGAACATCACTTTTATTACCATTTCCCAAAGAACCGAATTTTCTATTAGTTTCTAGGCATTTCGATTAAAAAGTGAAGGCTTTTATTGACGGCTAGACGTCTGCAGAGGTTTTAACACAAATAGGGTTTAGTAACCAGTCAGGTTACCCATCCACGAATCACATACGTCCTTGTTTTTCTGATAAATATCCTGAAATGAAACTGTACCCGAAGAGAAATAATCACACCTCCTCTACGTTTTTACTAGTTTATTTGGAGTTGCGATGCTATAGGGGGTTGTTGGGGGTTGCAGCAGAGGAACAGCATTTCCAAAGGCATCACTGTTGTATATAATTCTTCAAAAAGCTTGAATTGTTCCAAGATTTGTGTTTTTCCTTTCTTCGATTTTCCATTTCCTTCGATTTTCCATTTCCTTCGATTTTTTTTCTTCGGTCATCAAATTGAGCTAGTTAGGTTCTATGGAAAAACGAGGCCTCAGAAAGTACATTTCTTCTTCTGCACCCTCTCCCCCCCAACCCACACTACACCACAGTTGCTCCTTTGCATTTGTTCATAAGGTGCCTACTTCTCGTTATGTGTTCATCGCTGTAATGTTTTATTGTAGAGTGTCCTGGCTGGCGGTGATCTAAAAATAATAGACAAGAGCGTAGCCGGAGAAGCGGCAGATCTCCAGACAGAAGCCGATCGGCGGGCTCAGTTTCTAATCACGAAGTCTTTATCAGAGCGATTCGGTGATATCCATGTCATTGGAGAAGAGGTGAGATTGCATTTAGTGCGCCGGAAAGTTTTTTTTATTGATCACCATTCAGGATGTGACGTCGGAGTGCAGTGGCATCGAGAACAATTTCTCAAGCGACGTCTTGCGGTTGGAGGATCAACTAAGCTTCGATCTGAAAGCGATTAAACCCGACGAGGTAAATCCGCTGTCCATATCCTTTTAAGCTGCTACGTCTACTCAGTTTTTGTAGGTGGTCGTTTGGGTTGATCCCTTAGACGGTACTGGTGAAGTTGCCCTTGCTGTGAAAAACAAGAACGCAGGTACGTTAATCGGTCTCTTCGATTTTCCAACTTTTTTTCTATCTGTTTTCGAACCAAGAATTTTTGCCTCTATGTTCAAATCCTTTTTATCTAGCTCGTATATAAACTCCAAAAAGTAGGTAGGCTTTTCGAGTGTTATCACCCTTTTGTTAACCGTTTTACTTACTGAAATATTGTTAATGCGAGGTTAGTAGACCTTCAGACAGTAGTTAAAGACTCCGACTCCGCAGAACCGATTTCTGTTAGAAAAAAACTTCTCATTGAATTTCGCCTGAAGGGATTTTTGGGACACTGATCACGAATTTGATGTCGGTCTTTTTCGTAATGGCCGATCACTAAAAATCAAAGTCGGCGAAATCACGAGCCAGAATTCGCTTCTTCTCCTAGTTAAACCATTTTTGGAATCAAATCAGGAGGTTTTGGGTCATTCCCTGTGTCACTTTCATAACCTACTGACACTTTTTCTTACGTTTAGCGAGTCATATGTTGTAAATTACATGCGGCTTCTGCCGACGTTTTGAATAAATACATAAATAAAATGACTACCCCTTTCATAAATTTAGTTTACTTCTAATCTTCTAACTTCACTTTTAAGTTTGCTGCTTGGGAATTCAAAATTTCCTTTTCTGTCAACGGGTTCCAGATTCGCGATTCATGTCTTACGATTAGGCAACTTTAGTAGACGAGCTTCAAATGAAAATAGTTTTTTTGAGAGCTAGCTCCCGTGGGGTCGTCTGGTGCCGACCGTTGAGACTATTTAAAATCTTGTTTACTTGATTTGACCATCTGGTCTTCTTGGCAAAGTAATGAAATTATTTTCTACCTCGCTTGACTTTTACGTAGGTTACGATCTTTCAACTTGCAAGAGCTACTCATGGTGGGGTTATTTTCATACTAAAATAAGATGTTGCGGTGGTGGTCGCAGAGCCGACGTCAGTGGTGTAGTGGTTAGCGCACGAGCCCCGGTTGGGCGCTAGATGCGGGTTTGAATCCCGCCTCAAATGCGATTAGCGATGTACCTAGCACCACCATTGCAACATCATTTTCTAGTATATATGACAGAAACCCGCAAAAAGTGGTAATGAATTTCACGTTTCGTTTTTTAAATTGTCTTCCTTTAAAGTGCTGCGGGAGAAATTCAGAGGCTAGCTCAGATCCGAACCATCACACATCACACTCAGATCCGAACCATCACCATCTCATCACACATTTTTAGCACTACTAGAGCAGGTGACTGTTCTCATTGGTATCGCCTGTCGTGGAAGACCAGTAGCTGGAGTAATTCACCAACCATATTACAAGGATACAGGTCGAACCATTTATGCCATAAAAGGATGTGGAGTCCACGGAATCTCACCAGCACCAGGTAACTGCTCGAAGATTTCACAGGTCGCAATAATTCTATTTTTATTTTTTCGCGTTTTTCTTTACAGCTCAGCCTAAACGGGTAGTCGTTACGACAAGAAGTCACCTCAGTCAATCGGTTGTGGACGCTCTTGATGCCCTCAAGGAGAAGGGATTGGTGGACTCTGTTGAGAAGTTCGGTGGTGCTGGTTATAAGGTGGGTAATCTATCGGCATCCTATATTGACAGGGTGCGTGTGGTAAATTGGCAAAGATGCAGCTGACACTCGCACGGTCGAGCGATCGATTTTCGTCCGGAGCTAACTGAATTTTCCATTTTGCGAGTGGCTTATTTGTCTGAGAAGGTGAAGGCGCTGACGTAAACAGCGGTTGGTCCCGAAAGTTGTTGTATAAGCCATATACGCATTCACCACAACTGCGATTCTGAACGAAAGACGAACGCGTGGCGCGTTTTAGCGGGCGAATCAACGCCGACCATTTTGCCTGCACCTTTACTTCTGTTTTAAATGGGATTCTGCCTTATTGGTAAATTTTGCAGGTGTTAAAGGTCCTCGAGGGAAGTGCCGCCTATGTGTTTGCCAGTCAAGGCTGCAAGAAATGGGACACATGCGCAGTCGAAGCCGTTCTGACTGCCGCCGGTGAGTAATTTGATAATTTTGTAATTCGATATTCTGTCTGCTAATATTCTGACTGCCGCCGGTGAGTAATTTGATAATTTTGTAATTCGATATTTTGTCTGCTAATAATGTTGTGATTTTGCTGCAGATGTTCCTTTGATATTTACACGCATGCAGTTTTTTCTTTGTAAACTTTTGCTTACTAATGTTTTAAATCAGTATGGATACCATCGTATACCTAATATTGAAAAGGAGAGATTATGTGTTTTAAGGTGGTCAGCTTACCGATATATCTGGCAGAGCCTTATGTTACGATCCATCAGTTCAGAGAAACAATACTGGAGGTGTTCTAGCGTCAGCACCATGGGTTCTTCACAAGGTGAGAGGAAGGGCGCAATTTTTACATTCCAAATCAGTTTAATTCTCTTTAGTGTTAGTGTAATTTACATTTTTACCTCTTTGAGTACAATCTATTCAGGATTTCGTTAGTGCTATACCTCAATCCCTCAAGGATCAGCTGCCCGAAATAGCTGCAAAAAGCTAGCGAAAGTTTTAAAATATTCAATAAACAGTGTCGGATGTAATAATACTAATAATAATGCGACCCCATCTCATGTTATGTTCGTAAATCTTTCCCCACTTGTTTTAGATGTCAATTAGGTTCATGAATAACCAACGCATCTAATGATCCTCTTGACTTAATCTCATTCGTAAATATGTATTAATGTTAATATTAATATTAATAGCCGACCAAGTATGTCTTTAAAGGGGTATTATTCGTCGTGTATTAAGTCGTTGTAGAGTGATTGTGATCGCAGTTCAGCGTTTTTAGTGTCGTTTAACTTCACGCATCACATGCGTAGGCAAAGCTTTTACCCGAGCGGTGTCAGTTGATTGTTCGTTTTTGCTGTGATAAATCAGTTCAACGATTTCTCGTTTTTCTTTCACACTCCACAAATAAATAAATGGTATTGATTTTCAGCGACTGTACAAAAATCTTCAAACTATATCCTGATCTATAGCCCGGGCTAACCAAGCCTTCCATCCCTCCCTGGTAGGGTGAATTGGTACCAGATTTGTATGGGAAGGTAAAGACACTGACCTGGTATAGCGGCTGGCCCCCGCAGGTCATTGTATAGGCCAAATACGCATTCACCAAGCCTCTACGGCTTGAACGGAACACGAATGCGGCGGCGCGTCCCCAGGGGACTGTTCGACGCGGGCACCTTTACCTTTTACCTTTTATATCCTGATAACGCGGCATATGAGAGATTGAAGTTAGTTGACTATGTCATAGATTGTTGCGATGTTGAGTGGTCCGACTGTGTTGGCAACTGTGCTGCATTCGAATCTAATGAGCGTGGTGCATCGGTACGGCATGCTGCTCCATCACGACCTGTCTAGCGATAGATCTCCGCCCAAGCTAATCAAGCCTACCATTCCTCCGGGGTCGAGTAGATTGGTAGTAGACTTGTCTGATGAAGTGAAGACACTGGTTTTAATAGCGGCTGAACAGCGCAAGACATTGTACAGGGCCAGAACGTATCCTTCATGCATCTACGACTCTGAATGGAATACAAATGCCAGGCGCATCCTTAACGGACTGATGACGCCAGTGCCTTTATCCTTACACTTATACATATTAGCCAAGTACGCGATTTCTACCGGAAGCTGTGCAAGACAATCATAGAACGATATTCCTAAAGTGTCACGGTTGCTTCTGAAAAAAGTACATGACTCTCTTGCTATCTATGCGCCACCAACACCCTTTGAAAATAAGAAAATCGGTGGTGTTTTTAACATCAGACAAGTGCTCAGCATCGAAGAAACAATAAACTCTTCATTCGTCGACTATATGGGAATCGTATTCCAAACTGTGCAACAAAACAAACCGCAAAATCAACAGATTAACAATTTTCTGTTACTTAGTCGGCTCACGTCTTTCCACCTTTTTGTACCATAGCCTTTTTCACCGCTGGAACAAATGGCACATCTTCGTCTTGGATGCCTTCAGCACGTCGTCGATTGAACTCTTTGCGAGACTGGGAGGCTCGTATGGTTGCATGCTCACGACTAGCACTGCAAGCAAAGAAATGAACAAAAGAAAGAAAACAGAGAAGAAGGAAAACAACAAAAACAACAATCTAAAAAGCGAACTTTTCAAATCTTCCACAAAAGGCCACAAAACTACAAGTAAAAGTAATAACAATAGAGATTCAACAACTAATCCGTACAAAATTAATCGAAAAGAAACTCAAAATTAATCGAAAAAACTCACTGAAGTATACTGCGAGGCACGTTCCTATGGCGAGCTATTCTTCGAACTTCAGGATGCTCCTTGAACTGCTCACGCAGCTTCTCACTGTATTCGAAAGCAGCTTTTTCTCGTGGAGCAAGCTAAACATCCCCTTCTTTCAAACCTTAATCTCTTAATTATAAAATAGAGATAGAGAATAGAGAAGATAGAGAAAAAGAAAGAGAATAGAGAAGAGAGAAAGAGAGCATAGAGAAACAAAGCCTAGATTCGTAACATTAACATATTGAAGTTAGCGTCCCACATAAAGCTCCGCCAAGTAGTATAAAAAACCGACCGGGCCGAGTTTCTCAGCTGCTCTCGCCTTCCACATCCTGACGTTCATTTCATTGCTTCCAGAGAGCACAAACTTGCTGTCCATACTATACAGAACTGATAACACATTTGACATGCGCTTAGTGTGATAAATATCCCTGAAAAGCGTTCCGAATTTCAAGTGACGAAAAAAAATACAAGTATTTTACAGAATAATGCCCACCTGCTCCGAGACTCATTCGCCTTGAATATCCGGACTGATCGATCAAATGATCCAGATACGATCTCCTGGCCAGTAGGAGAGAAATCCAAGTCCACAACGGCCGCGGTGTGGCCAGAATGAACATATTTCGGCTGATCAAGGTAGCGCAGATCGAAGGTGTACAGGCTGAAAGGGCTCAGCAAATAGAGGCGTTAAACAAGCACAGGTAGACGAATAAGAAGAAACAATGCCAAGATAGTTCATAAATAGGAGTTTTGTGAACAAAAATTGAAATGAGGTAACACAATTAGTAACTCATACTTGGAACCACAAAAACGAAAACTTTCCAAAGACAACAACAATACTCCCATTGTCGCTTACTTCGTAAGTACTGGAACTCAATATGGTCTTTATAGCTTTTTCATTGACTAGACAAGGACGGAATACTCAAAAGGGTAGGAGGAAGCGGGCAATTCTAGTTGATAAGAACTTCGAAAATTTGCCGATTTTCAAGAACTAACAAAAAGTAAAATCAAAAGAAAAACATCAGACAACAATTTTTTTGATCCAATACCTTATGCTTCCTGTCACAAAATTTGATGGCATGGCGAAAAATATACCATGAAAGTAATTAGTAATAGAGTAACCGTTTTATATGTACCACAAACACACTGGAACCACTTACTTATAGTCATCACTCGCCACTGCAAAGGTAAACGCCTCAATAGGATTCCACGCAACCATGTTCGGCCGCAGTTTCATGGTCGACTGAAATACACGCCTTACAAGTTTGATTTCATTTCCTCATTTCAGCCAAACTTATGTCACGATAGAAGATCATCAAACAACAAAAACTCTTCTGTAAAAACCAACCTTCTTCAATACCGTAGCCTGCCGTGTATCGAGAACAAACACAGAACGATCACTCGACGCACCAACCATCAGCGCTTCTTCTATTGGATTTGCTCGGATCACGTGAACAGTATCATGTCCCACGTGGTATTCCCTTATCTTCTTGTTGCTGGAGAACTTCGGTATGGTATACGAAAATAGAAACTACATAAGTAAAAGGTATAGGTAAAGGTGCCGACGTTGATCAGTCCCCAAAGGACGCGCCACGCATTCGTGTTCCATTCAGGATCACAGAAGCACAGTGAATAGGAAATTCATTGAGAAATATACAACGAACTGCGGGTCACTTAATACCAAGATAGGGCATTTACTTTCCCAGAAAAGTGCGGTACCAAATTATCCGACCACGAGGGATGGAACTCTAGGTAAGCCCTAAACATCGATCGCTCGACCGTGCGGGTGTCAGAAACGCCCCTTACCACGCGACTACTAATTTTAAGCACCGGAAGTACAACAATTCTTCTGGCTACACTCCTAACCTGCATAGCACCTTTTTGAGTGAACTTAACCATCACGCGCACCTTTAGAGGAAATAAGAAAATGAAAATAGATAAAGAAATAAAAGACCCGTCAAAAAACTCACCCTTGAGCACCCCAAACTGAAACACCGTCGCCACATGTGACGAAGTCGGAAGATTTGGCGAGATGGGAGACGGCATGGGGAACGCCTTCAAAATTGAAGACAACTAAGAAAACTTCAAAAAAAAAACAAAGGAAAACTCTAGGAAACTTCACTGACCATCTAAACTTATAGAGTCCACCTGATCGCATATAACACCACCAACGGCGTTCGATGTATGTGGTAAGCGCCATCGATTGATGGTGCAGTCTTGTCCTACCGTCACGAAACTATTTCCTGTAGCAACGTCTATTGAAATTCCTGAAAATGAAAAATTGAAGTTGTATCATATCGTCAGCAAAGGAAAGTAGAAAAAACAGAGGTGCAACGAATTCCAACTATCAAAGCCAATGTTATTGAGTGAAAAATCACTCTTTAAGATGATTTCAACGCAATTGCGGTCACGATCACGAGCAAATCACAGAATCTAACTAGGGAGGTTGCTCAGCGTGCTCCGAAGATTCACAACGAGACCCATATTGTTTTGTAGAGCATCGAATGACGATTACAATGGTATGGTTTGTTTTTGCTAAATGCAAATGGATGGCCCAAAAAAGGCAAAAAACCTTGAAAATTAACCAGTGGCAAATGGGATTCTAGATCGCAACCACCAGAGATACCACCAGAATCGACCCAAATTCGAAAACAAATGTCAGATTCGTAATCAGCGCCCCGAATAACCACCGTAGACAAAGTTTGAGCTAAATCGGTGATTTTGACCTAATCAGTCTTACGAGTGTTGAGTAGTTGTGGGAAGGTCCACTAACCGACAATATCTTTATTCCGATTGTTCCACTTTTTGGACTCTAATCAGCACGGAGACTCCAATTTAGATGAGTTTCTTTGATTTTTTATCAAGATAGATCACTTGGGTTGTTGACAAATCCACAATTCACAAATCTGACATCGACTTTTCCCACTGTGTCTGGCGTGAGCTTGCTAGGGTCCGTTCTAACAAAGTTGGGTGATTGGGTCAAAATCACCGATTTAGCCCAAACTTCGTCTACGGGGGTTATTCGGAACGCTGATTGCGAATCTGACATCTGTTTCTGAATTTGGGGTCGATTTGGGTTGATTCCGGTAGATATGGGTCACATACATATGTACTAGAAGACATTGTCGTTTGTGCATACTTTGTTGGCCGTACTCCTCCTAAACGCGATTCTATCGCGCAACGGCGACAAAATTCCAAAAGGAGCGTATTTTGGTATCTAGCGTAGGAAGGCAAAAGAAAAGGGCAGCAAAGGGACTGATCCACCGACCGCCAGATTAAGAGTCCTGCATGCTATCCACTGAGCCACCATGATACAATCTCTGGTAGTTAACAACTAGAAGTGCTCTCGCCACTAGTTTCTCGCCACTAGTTAGTGGTCAAGATTTCTTGCCTTTTTTTCGGGCCATCCATTTGCATTTAGCAAAAACAAACTATACTGTTGTAATCGCCATTCGATGCTCTACAAAACAGTATGGGTCTCGTTGTGAATCGTCGGAGCACGCTGAGCAACCTCCCTCGTAAGAACACCAACTGCACAAAACACAACATCTGCTTCAATATCTGACCCTCCAGCGCACTGATTCACGGATGAAACCAAATCAAAAAACAAAAGAGAAAATGGAAGAGGTTCTCAAAACCCAGCCATAACAGATCCATTTCTTAGCACGAGAATACCGCGATTTCGGATTCTCAGGGATTCTCTTACCCCAGAAGTTGGTTGACGGTTTTTGATGCAAAGGAGTGGTATGTCGTCACTGTTTTGAGGCACTCGATAACAACGGCATATATTATATGGTACCTGGGAGTAAACCTCGAGTACACTCTACCGGCTGGTTAGTCTGAGAGTAATAGTCTGCTGTTAAACCGGCTCCTCCTCCCAAGTGAAGCCATACTCGCATGATTACCTTACCGCCTCTGATCGTAAGATGGATTGCAGCGTCACAATATAGTGTTACTTTATACTTCCAAGGAAAATATTTCAACATATTTGTTGAGTAGAAAAATGCTACATGGATTGGATCTGAGATGTTCTTGTTAGTTTTTCTTGGTATTTTCCAATTTTTCGCTACTAGTGCTCTTCTTACCATTGAATGTTTGAATTGCGTACTTCCTAAGTGAATTAGTTTCTGATGTTGCTTTGTTTGCCCCGTTGTATACCCATACGTGATGTAACTATTACTTAATTTCAAACGAAAATAAATAAATCAATAAAAAGGGAAAAACGCATTCACCATTTACTGGACCATTATGCGTCTGAAATGTAGCGAGACGATGTCGCCTGGCGAGGGCCCACACGATTACTTGGCCATCTCGAGCTCCAGAAAGCACGATAGAGGGACGACCTGAACAGCTTTTTCACTTGACAAGGATAAATATTGAGCTCTAAAAACTTCGAGAAAAACAATTCTAAGAAGGCAAGGATATACTGTTCAGTTCAGAAAGGAGAAGCTGCGAAGGTCAGAAATGAGCATACTGAACAGGACATTATGGGTAAAATGGAATGACGCGACCGTTTTAAGCCATTTTTTAAAGAGCAATTGATAAAAAAAACGTACTAGGATGCTTAGCAAGGATATGAACTCCTTCAACGTGTCCATCCAAACTCGCCACGAACGGTTTTGCGAAGACGCGTTCGAGTTTTGTCGCATTCAGAGCACGAGTATACTCTGTCTGAGCCCGAAACGGATCTTGCGGAGCATTCCAGTTACGAACCACTAAAACAGAACTATCTACTAGACGTAACAGATCTACAATACTCACAGCAAGTAAAAATATTTGTTTACAGGATCGTCTAATTATTGTCGTTTAACTGCTGCATCGAAATCCACCGTATTCCGTTCAGTCAGCTTTTAAACACCTATTTAGTTGTCGCGCAGCATTGAGGCGCCGATTATAACGAAAGCACTACAGATCACTACTGTAGATATTTTTATTATTCAGCGAAAATGTGATAAATCTATAAGTCGACAGAACTTTCATATTTACCTTTATATATGTCCTTGTTCGTTTCTCTCTGGTAGTCGTCAGAATTCCGCGATATCATTTTGACCTTCATTCTGGCAGTTGGCGCCCAAAAGTAAGCACCGACTACGCTGAAAAACTAAGTACATCTTTAAAATCACACAAAATAAAGGAATAGGAGTAAAGCCCCCCTAACAATTACCGCAAAAATTAAGGTAAGGAAATGCAACGAGCGCTATCGCGATAATCAACTTGACGTAGACTATACTGTTTGGTCTGCAGCTACTCCAAGGCGCGATAATCGACGACTAGGTTTGCCGAGGGGATACGGTGGCTTGCTAGTCTACAACTAGAAAAGTTAATAAAAAAGGAAGGACGAAGATATGGGTAAGGCGGATGGTTGATTCCGATACAGTATACATTTGCCCCTCGACAGTAGGAGTTCGGTTGGTATGCTAGTTCTGCCAGTCTTTTTTATCTATTGCCGAGATGCGAAGCCGAGGCAACAGACTGATGTTCTATTTTTATTGTCTTATTTTTGAGTGTTACCACTATATAATATATAAACAAATGTTGTTCAGATGATGCTAGATTCATTCTAGCTCCTCAGCGTCCGGTACAGGCTATAGACTCGAGTTCGAATTCCATCTAACGATAAGTCGTTTTTTGTACTTAGAGGGTTGCGCGGTTTGGCAAGAGAAGAATTCTCGAGGTAGTATTTTTCGACAGAAGCCTGATAGATAAGTGATAGAGTATGGAGAATTTCCGAACACACATTTGAGAACAATTTGACCTCTTTGAGGAGAACTAATTGTGAGAGCAGCAAGTACAACACATCTACTGGCTACACTCCGAACCTGTATAGCACACTTTTGGAATGAAATTTAGTGCTATTTTTGCTCGGATTCAGCCAGTCATCGGAACATCTATCGACCTACAGGAAAGTACTACTCAATTTGCCAAGGAATAGGTCTATCCAAAAAGATCGAAAAAGTGGCAGCTATAGTCTTGTCCTTGGGAAATTTTTTCGAATGAACGAATAAACGAATATATTCGATTTTGAAAGTTTCGAATGAACGAATGAACGAATATGTTCGATTTTAAAAATTTCGAATAAACGAATATATTCGAACGTTTAGATTTCGAATAAACGAATAATCGAATAAGTAGGTTCCAGTATGTGGTTGATATAATTATAGGAGAGTGTCAAAAGCAATTTAGAACGAAAAGCATTATCCGCTCTAATCACAAAGACTGTCTAGTAGATCAATTTTTGAGACCTGCTATTTTTTAATATGTTCACATAACATCCAACATTTAAATTCTTCTTACATAATTGTGCGAACTCGTGAGGTGGATTTAGAGCCGGTTCCTAACAAAAATGTTTCCAACACAAGTCCGTTGAATGGATTGTGTGGCATGAATTTTCAAAGCAAGAGTCTTTTCCACTACAAATGCATAGCTTAGACCGTTTTTTGAACAAGATTTATTATTTTCAATGGCTGCCATCGGGAAACTGGTGCCCTTGTAGGGGAGTCACGTTAGAATACATCCAAAGAAGAAGTTGGTGGATCAGTTACGATTATTTTTCGTCCATTCAAGCACTTCTATTTAATTGCTAATTCATTATCTTATAGCCACTATACTGTATACTATAAGCTTGTTTTTTATCCCAGAAAAGTGTTCATTTGCTCATTGTTCTATTTGATAATGATGTTTCATATCGAGAAAACGTGAATTCAGGTGACTATGAAAGAGCAGGAACGCAGCAGAATAGCTCTATGGAACGACTGCTCCCTATTTTTCTTGACTCTACTCCAAACATTAGCAGACTATACGGGGTGTATGTATCTGAAGAATTCATTCGAACAAATTCGAATTTTGAGATATTCGAATGAACGAATGAACGAATATATTCGATTTTTTAAATTTCGAATGAACGAATGAACGAATATATTCGATTTCTAAAATTTCGAATGAACGAATGAACGAATAATTTCGATTTTGCAAAATTTCGAATTTTCGAATAACGAATATTCGAATTTTCGAATTTAATTCGAACATTCGTTCGAAATTATTCGATTAGGTCCGAAGTATAGTGGCAGCACAACATTTATTCCACACACACACTATAACACTGTAACATCGCTAGGATTTTCTGCTTAGTAAAGCTTAGCGATTAATATCAAGTCAATATTTAAACCTAAGCGAAACTGCAGGGAAAAGCGGATGACATTATGCTTGGGGAAATTTCTTCAAACTGAGATTGTCAATTGCATGCGTGGTGGAGCTGAACTCCATGCGGAATCGCTGAAGAGCCGGGGCGAAATCGGCGAAGTCGCGGATCACCTGAAATGTGTTCGAAATCACCTGTCACTACTTTTGCTCCTGGAGAAAAGAAAAAGAATCAGTGTGCTCAAAATTGTTTGGAATTTGATCAATGTTAATGAAAGACATGTTAGGTCGATGTTAGAATGTATATCAAATTATTTTACCAGGATCAAAAAGAATTGATAAAACTGATTGAATCACTCCAGAAGCCACAATTTGTTTCAATGGTTCTCAGTATGATCAGTTTACATTTTTTCAGGTTGAAATGGAAATTTAAAAATGCAAGGGCTGAAATTTTGGTCGTTGTACATAGACTAGGTATCATTTTTATGGTCCTATTGTTCAACGCATCCCTGTTGGGCATGTTCTTGCTCATATCGATCATGATCGGTGATACGTATTGGATTAGATTCCATTAGAGATAGATGGCTGATAGTTGCCTGACAATAAACGCTCAACGGTAAATAACAGCCAGAGGTAGGCTGTGTCTCAAAGGTCAAGTTGCCTACTCCCAGGGAAAAAGAGTACGATGGGTGTCAAATGGAACGGTATTTCGAAATCTGTTAATTTTCCTATTGTGTATGCAAACGATTTGTTCTAATTGTTTGTTGTCAGAAACTGACACTCACCTCTACACTTCTTGTGAACGGATCGTAGATAACAGAAAATGGTCGTTCAAGCGATTTCGCGTACTCCCTGCAAATCGAGGAATAGTGATGGAATACTTAGAAAAAAGTAAAATTGTTAAATTATACGGTAGAATGGTCGCTAATAAAGTAATAGCTTTCCTATGGGTGAGGACTTCTTTATAAATGTGGATTTTTGCATTCAAAAGATTTCTTCTAAAAAGCTAATAAGTGAAGGTTCTATGATCGCCTCTTGGGATGGTCTGCTAAATCGTTGGAAAAGTATTTTAAAACATCGTTTCTATGGACTAAAAGAGAACGAAGAAAATATGATTATCGGCGCAAGAAATGTCTACTGAATTGTCGGGCGAAAACTTTTCGGGAAATTCCGTTCCCTCGAATACGAGGTAGAAGTGGAAAACAGCCAAAAGCATAGCTCTTATGGCAGTGACTTTTATCATAAGATTGATTTTGTGATATTGAGACACTCTGACACGGACTGTTCCACTGAATTTCTAACTTCCCGAAATAGTCGTTGGGCAGTGATGGAATCTCTTCGTTCATTGAAGAGTTCGATGCTGCCTAGGGATTGCTATTTCTAAAGATTTTTGATATACTGATATACACATTTCTGGAGACTTTTTGGCTTTGACCTGTTCTCTTCACTTTTTCTCATTTTTTCTTTTTTCTGAAGCCTGAAGTGGGACCTAATTCTAACAGTTGTAGAGTTCTGGTCTTAAACATAGGAGGAGGGCGACGATTGTTGACAATGAATTCAGTATGAGGAAAGTAATCGATAACAAGTCGACTCTGAACGAATTTTCAAGTTCCCTGAGCAGAGGGCTGAACTAAATGGTTATCAGAGTCACCTCAGCTTTACCAGAGCATCCTGAATACTTCTGGCAACGAAATACAACGGTTGGTAGTCGCTGTCCTCATATTTCTGCATGGCTGTCTTCACGGGATCGAAATCGAGGTGTTCAGGTTTGTCCGAGCACGCGTGCTGCAATTATTTCTTCTTTTTGATAAATTGTCGCCATACATAAGCCGAATGCACTTGCACAACTTCTTTCTTAAGGGGTGGGCATACTCCACGCGCCAAAATCGCGGCGAATTTGGCGCTGAGCGGCAAGTGGGAGGGCGGAGTTCAATTTCGCCGCTGGCTCCTCCCCCGCGGCTGGCGGCAATGGCGAATGGTCGGGACCAATCGCCATTGCCGCGGTGCCCGGCGGCTGCCGGCGCCAAAATCGCGGCGAATTTGGCGCGTCGAGTATGCCCTCCCCGCGGCGGTTCCGCCATCGTCGCGGCAGCGCTCTGCTCGTCTGCGCTCTCTTTCAACACTGCGCCAAATTCGCCGCGATTTTGGCGCGTGGAGTATGCCCACCCCTTTATTGATAGCCCACCATCAATTCTCCATAGGCGGAAATCAATCCGGCACCAATAGCTTTCAGTTGTCCTTCTTCTCGGCACAACCCGAACTCGATTATGAACCAATATACCTTAAGTTGTTAAATTTATAGAATTTCATTTATTTTATACAGTGACATGGCTGAGTGGCAGTAACCGTTGCTAGCTTCTCAATCTGCTCATCGGAGGCGCCCAAGCTCATCAGACCAATGTCCTGGAACGATAAATGAATATGTAAATAAGTAATACTGTGAGGACAGTATGCTGGTTGGTTGGGTATTATAAAACTTACCTGGCTCATTTGTGCTACTAGAGGATCTGCGAACATCGGCACATGGCCAAGTAGTTCATGGATCAGATCCGGTTCAGGTGAGTGGTGCGGTTTTCCGCTATGGCGAAGGTATGTTGTAGTCTGGAAACCATTGACTTTGATACGTTCATATTCATTTTAGCGGTAAAGGTGGGATGTTGATTGGTCCGCTAAGGCTACGCCACGCATTCGTGTCCAATTCAGAATTGTAGAGTCCGTGTTTGGCCCATGCAATGACCTGCGGGGGCGAGCCGCTATACCAAGCCAGTGTATTTACCTTCCCAGACAAGTCTTGTATCAATTTACTCGACCGCGGAGGGGTGGTAGGCTTGGTTAGAATGGGAGTGATCTACCACTGTACCACGCTGGCCCAAATAAATTATATTTATTCATTTATTTTAGTTAATATTAATATAAATGTGAAGAATTCGAACGCCAACCTGAAAAACGCGAAACGCAAGGCTCGCCAGAAAGTCTCGAGCGGACAGCAGACCACTACACGGACGAAGAATGAAGCCGGTTCTCTCTGAAGACATTTTCTTGAAGGAATTTTTGATAGAAAACCCTGATAAATTTCAATCGGACCCACTTTGAAGATACTTGTTGACTTCACTGATTTGTGGGATTTCTTTCGGTGATATGACACCTTCGTCTTCGAGAAGCTTGAGGTTTCGCCTAGAATCATTTCTGTATTCGCTGCTATGATTTCTCCTCATTTTTAGATTATTTATTCGTTTAATTGGCACACCAAATCCGACTCGCATCAGTCACCAAAAGCAGAAGACAAGTCAGGAACATTAAGAAAATTATGCAAAATCATAGTGGACCTGATAATGTGTAGGTTGCGGAAACCACAGCAAACCAGAGCAATAGCAAAACCTCTTGATAGCAAAGTCTATTATTCTTTCATCATTAAAAGAATTATATTTTAAAGCCAAGTTGTCTGGAATACGTTGTTGTTGTTTATATTCCATATGGTGTTTAAACTACGAAAAAAAAAAGCTAGCTCGCGTCACTAAATGAAATGAAATGGTATTAATTCTATTATCCCTGTATTATTAATTTTTCTTTATTTTTCATTAGATATCATCTCCGACTCACCTATAGGCGAGACAGGTGTGCGTCTCATGGAGCGCTTTGAGTTTCTCGTAGACGGCTCTCCACGTCTCCTGTTCTTCTTTCGTATAATGTACGTATGGAATCGGATCACCGCTAAATCATCCATAGTCAATTGAAAAGGATCACCTTTTACACCATAACAGTGGCTTTTTTAAAAATAAGTTGGGGCTCTTCCAAAATGAATCGTTGCTGACCGCAAGTAAGTATTAAACAGCAGATATCAATAGCTATCCGTAGCTTTGAGTGAAGTTGGAAAGGAAAACACCCAGGCTGTTCGGTACGCTTTCGCGATACCGCGAATGTAGTTGTTTTACTTCTAGCTCTAGCTTTCGCAAATTGAAATAGTGCTGTAAAACTCACTGTTTGTATGTCATTGCTTGATCGTTAAGGAATTTTCGGCGAGCAATGTAGGCCTGATCTCCATATCCCTAAACGATAAATGCTGTTTTATCTAGAAGTAAACTTGAATTCATTGCCTATTTACTACGTGTTACATTATCACCTCTTATCTTACTATTATTAAATAATACCCCTCACTCTTGATTTATTATGCCTTCTCGCTAAGTAAGGATATTGATATATATAGGGTGGCCAAAAAAATATGGGCCGCCTTTTTCAACCCCGTGGCAAAGCTCTGGTACTCATGGGTTTCTACCGTTCTGTACAAGTTTTGACATGTCAAACCTTATACTCGTTAGCCACTTGATGTGGGATCATAGACGTGATTTCAACGACTATGGTTGCCCCTCATCCGAAAAGACTCGCGATTATCGGGCTACATTGTGCAGGCCACTCTAAGAAGGACATTGCAAATTTGCTGAAACTGGATGCCCGAGCAGTCCAGAAGACTGTGGCTTGGTCCCGCGAAACGGGATCGGATATGGATCGTCCAAGAAATGGTCGACCGGCAACTGTAACTACGCCAAGAAACGTGGAAGTCATTGGGAGGAGGATCCACAGAAATTCAAGGATGTCGCTGAGGAAGACGGCAAATGAGGTGGGAATCAGCCGATCGAGTGTACGAAACATAGTGGTGGAAAACTAAGGCTCAGGAGCTATAAGCTGCAGAAGTGTCACTCATTGTCAGAGGCGTATAGACGAAAAAGGATCGAATGCTGCCGTAATCTCCTGCGTCGCGCTGCTGACCGACGGCACCCATTCTTCGTCTTTTCTGATGGAACATTTATGATTAAGGAGTCATTCAACCACAAAAATGATAGAATGCTTGCCCCACATCTCAGAGAAGCCGCTGAACATAGAGGTCTTGTGATGAGGTAGGATCACCCGGCCAACCTCACGGAATGCACCTTCATCACATGAGATGGAAAGGCGCCACTGTTTTTCGTGGACTCAAGAGCGAGGATTAATACCTATATGTATTTGGAGGATATTCTGAAGAAGCACCTTCTTCCGTAGCTTACTTCCCACTTTGGAGAAAAGCCCTATGTGTTCCAACAAGACGGAGCACTTGCTCACAAGGCAAAGCTTGTTCAGGAGTGGTGCCGGAGCAATCTGACGGATTTCGACGCGGCAAAAGATTGGCCTCCGAATTCTCCTGAGCTGAACCCCTTGGATTACTCCACTTGGGCGGTTTTGGAGAAGAAAGTCTGCTCTACCAGGCACAGCAGTTTGGACTCTCTAAAAGCTGCTCTCGTAAAGGCCTGGGACGAACTAGACAATGACTACCCGCGGCGGACCGTCGATGTGTTCCCCAAGCGTCTTGGATCCCGTATTTGTCAGAGAGGAGGCCGAATTGAACAATTTAGTTTCATTGCAATTTCAATGTTGTTAGTAATCTACCTATAAATTTAGACAATATGATGTTGTTTTCTGAAAATATTACGAGTCCGTTTCAAGCGGCCCATATTTTTGGCCCCCTGTAGATAAACCTGTTTTCATTTTACATTGTCCGGTCCTACCTCTGAAAGTTGTTGGTTAATCTCCGGTTTGCTTCTATATAATTATTCTACTTGTACCAAAGTTTGTTTGAATGTGAGCACATCTTGTACAGTTTTGAAATAAAAATCAAACTAAATGAAATAGCTGTTATCGTTGCTTTCACGCAACCAGTTTTAACATGTTTTAATCAGCAATAAAGCAAATCAGAGAAAATTCCGAAGGAAAATACCGGATGACGTGGATCGGTTGTTGGCTCGTACTTGGTGATGCAATGTGAGCACTTGTCGAGTTCGGAAATATGTCGAGGAAACCATGGTACTGAATAATATAATAAAATGTGATATTTAAGATAATAAATATGTAAAACTATAAGATGTGGTATAGAAACGACCCAGATAACGTGCATGGCTTGCAAGGAGGAGTGCGTGGGGAAGAAGGGCCGACAATTGTGTGCAAAGGTAAAGGAGCACCAAGGTGGACCACGGAAGGGCACGCTATCTACCCCGTTGGGCGAGCATAAGGTGCGTTGACATGAAAGCCTTCCAACCGAGCAATGTCTCTCCCAGCTAGTGAACCTGATATACCGGACATTGGATGCGTTTCGGATAGCTGCCAGGACCCCTAAGATCAATCGGAAAGAAGGGTGTGAAGCGGTCATCCAAGAGTTCGCCCCATTCGCCGACTTATGCGGGTTTGAGCACCAGCGGTCCCGAGTTCGAATCCCGCCCGGGTCACGATTGTTGCTACGAACCTAGCTGCACCATGATAACATTTAGCAAGTGAATCTGCCAATATCGAAGGTGACAAATGTTCCTCGAAGCTGCATGGATTTTTCGTTATTTTGATCTTTATGTCGCTTGCTTACCTCTACAATTGGAGGTGACAGTTATTATCAAATCAAAATAAGTGGCACGTGTATTCCCCTTGGACGTCCCATCCTTTCTTTTTATTTTTTTTATTTTTTGAAGGTCTCACCTTCAGACGAGCCGTTTCGACGATAGAGCGCAATCTCGGTGAGTTGCTGGAACTTCTGCGTAAGATCTGATGCAGCTGCTATCACCTGTCCTTTGGTGCCTTCACAGTCCGCTAGCAGATCCCATTCTGTAATTTATATAGTAAGAAAAAGCACAAAAAAATGAAAATTAATAAAACTAAAAAATGCGAGACAACTGACCTCGACCAGATTTGTCCTTTCTGGTTTCCACGTGACTTATTACGATGCCTTTATTGGCGAACGCCGATACTACGGCTCCAACGAACGGTGCCAAATCTCCTGAAGAGGATAGACTTCCACATATAGGGTAAAGGTGAAGGTGTCGGCGTCGATCAGATCATTAAGGATGCGCCACACATTCGTGTTCCATTCAGAATAGTAGGAGCTGGGTTAACGCGTATTTGGCCTACAAAGTGACTTGCGGGGGACAGCTGTTATACCCACGTCAGTGTCTTTGTCTCCCAGACATGCCTGGTACCAATTTAAGTAAATCCCGGGGGATGGAGGTTTGGTTAGCTCGACCGTGAGGAATCGATCAATCGACCGTGAGGGTGTCAGTGGCGCCTCTTAGCACTTCCATATTATAGGGTGGAAACAATGAGTCATTTCTTCCATTCAGCTATTCGTCTTGCCAACTGTTTTATTTTCGACAACGACATTTTAATGACAATTGAGAACTTTCATACCATGGAAACTGACAAATACATCGTAAAGTCATGGGAACCCGAGAATTCCAGTAGTAATTTTCCTCTTTTCTGTAACACAAGTTTTTCGTTCTTTTTTATCACCTATGTATAGCTACCCATGTTACTATCTGAACTTATCTGAGTTTTAACGCACTCCAAGTGTGTAAACAAGTAATTAAATAAATAAGTTAGGAGCGCCCCATCCAGTGCCCACATTTTTTTGATTCACCTGTACTGCTCAGTACGGCTGTGAACGCTATACTTCCTTCGTCGGCCGCCCAAATCAGTTCTATTCCTTCATCGTTGAGGCGTTGGAGAATCTAAAAGAAAACATCAGAAATATCGGTGGATTCAAATTGATAAGAGAATGATAAAATAGGATATTCTGTTTCACCTTATCGTCAAGGCAGGATATGGTCTCGCAATTGCAGGTGGTCAAAATGCATTCCCTTAGGATCATTAGTAGATCTAGGTCGACCTGCACTCAAGTGAATTGCAGTCTTGAACCCAGCGGGCGACAAGACCAGCAATGATAGCGGCTGGATGGTTGGGCGCTGATAATAGTACTCATTTTGGGTGCTATTTGTCATCAGTGAGGGTCAGAGCCAGTTGTTTGCTCTTTGTTAAGCCTCCTTTAAGTTGGAGCACTGATGGGAACCTAAATAGGAAAAGGTAAAGGCAAAAATGTCAGCGCTCAGTCTTTTTAAGAATCACCATGCATAGGTCCTTCGGATAGAGTCGCGGAGGCATAGTGGCCTATACTGTGATTTGCAGAGGTTCCACAGTTCAGGTTAGCGCCTTCTCCTCTCCAGACAAGCTGGGCCCAGATTCATGAACGGACGAGCGGTCTCCGAAACCACGGCGCAGCCAGAACCAGATGGCAGAGTCAATGAGAGACTGCGTTTAATATAGGAAGCTTAGGATAAGTAGACAAAGGTGAGTCTCTGATCGTTCGGTCCATATCTCGGGGTTTATCGGGGGTTTACCAATGATGAATCTGGGCCCTGGTATCCATTTAGCCGACCCCAGGAGTATATAAGGCTTGCGTAGCCCGGGCTAGGACCGATTGCTTGATCGGTCGGATGGAAGTAGCTTCCTTTGTAGCCTATTTACCATAAAACCTTTCTATGATCGCCCGTTAAATAGAATTGTCTATGTCTTCCATCCCGTGGATAATCGATGTCCTAGTCGCCAGTAACTTCTCTATTTGTTCCTGTTGCGTGCAATGGCAGACCAATGGGTCCTGCTCGGTCGAGGAACACGCAGAGTATCGAAAGTTTCGTTCAAATATTCGACGAACAGGTCCGACCAGCGCAAAGTGGACGACCTGGTGTTCCTCTGACGTCCCATAGAATCTACTCGGTAACGGCTCTCATCCAACTGTCGTCACGGAATCGCATTGAGTTTACCCAATCACCTCGTCTTCGTCAACCTGGCCCATGCAACTGAGTCTCTGATCTTCGACTATCGACGTAGCTCAGAGATCGGGATGCCGTCTATGAAGCGAGTCACTCCGACCATGCTTCTCTATGCTTCGTTGTTCCACGCAAATCGCATGTTCATGCTGCGTGCGCAATGCCCAGGATTCTGAGGATGGAATGTGGAGTGGAAGAGTCAGCCCGGGTGTTCTCCGTCTTCTTAACTACTCTTTCAGCACTATTGGAAGCGTCGCAAACTGTACGTTTCCTCCTGCCCAGCTCTGGACTCAAGTCTTTGGCCATGTTGACTTCCCGACCCAAGTACACATAGCTGGAGCACCCTTGAGGTTCCTTTATTCCGTTGAGCGAAAATGGGGCATCAGGAAAGAATCCATTGCTCATGATCATAAGAAATCGTTTTCGTTAAATTCAGTTACCAACCAGTCTGCTCACATTCGATGGGTGACCACCATCCGTTATGTTTGATGCTCCCATATCGTTCCATTCTGTTTTCGTCGACATTGGTATGATTCAAGATGTTCTGTTAACCTAACTAACCAATAAAAGATGCTTCTTTCTGATCAACTATCTGAGGCCGTATGCTCGTCTAACCCCGGGGATGACGTACATGATATGATCCCGTAGTCATGTCATCCCCGACCAATGATAAGTCCCTCTACCATTTTGTAGAGGAAAGCCGTGATAAAGCGGTATTCTAGCATTGGAGCTTATTAAAGCTCCTTACATCCTGAGAATGTTCTGCTTTTTCTTTCAAATTTTGTCCTATTTTGTCGTTTGATTAGTGCTGAAAACACTGAAATAGATTGTAATAGTAAAGAATTATCGTGATTTCAATCTCAGTAATCGATTTCCATTAATACTAGATAGGAGTGGAGTTCCGCGATGGCACACAGTTTGAGGGCATTTTTTTGTAGAGGCGTTGAGTATAGCACAGAATTTTTCGAGTAACCTTCATAGCCTACGTCAAAATCTTGGTAATTTGGAACTTCGTAATAGACGTTCTCTTCAATTACATCCCCAGCTTCGTGATTCATGTACATCTCTGAAGAATTTCACTATAATCCCGGACTTTGTTGTTGGACTCAAAAAAGAACACTTTTTTCTTATAGTGCACTGAGCTTGTTCTCTTCTTCAAATCAATCAGGAGTACGATTTCTGAATTCGATTCCAAAAGTTCTGTTCATCGAAGAAAAACTTTTCGTCTTCGAATAACGCCATGTGGAATTAGTTTCACAACTAAAGGCGAGGGTGAACATGAATTCTGAGAAAATTATTATAGATGACCCGTAGGCTAAACAATACCAATAACAACTATAGGAAGAAATGCTCACACAATTCCCATAATAACATTTCTTATATAATATGAATTCCTATAAAAAGGTAGGAAAAGTTTCAAAGAAAGTTCAGTGAAATCTCAACTAAAACGCTAAGAGCTACAGCGTAGTCGAAAATGAAATGATATCTCAGCTCTTATCGTTCATATCATGCTGCCAACACTGCCACGTATCCCCAAGGCATTCCCCGCTATCGAGCATACGATCAGCCCCAACCTACCCCGCAGCAGGGATGTGCCCCGGTCGAGGATGACCGGGCTTAACCCCGGTCGGGGTAAGACGAGCATACGTCCTCTGAAGAAAGAGAAATGAGGGCCAATGAGGATGTTTCAGAGTTCAGATTCTTGCAAACCTGTTGTCCCCTAGTGATTTCTTTCAGCTGATCTAGATGTTTCAGTGTACTTTGGCGTTTTAGGTCCGCGTGAAGTATCGTCTCACAGCTGGCCTGATGTGCCAAAGAGTAGCGACGAGGCTGATTGGTGTCTGAACTCTGAACAGTTTGGAGTTTGTGATCAAATTATCTCTCTGTTTGTATTGACTTTTCCCTCCGCTGCACTCACGGTCTCTTTTTTGCTAGTCATTGTCTCGAGACTTTATGTGGATAGGGACAGCTCTATTAGATCTGAAAATAAACATCATTGCAGCGATTAAGAAATCTGAAGTCGTCAACAAAGTTTGGAAGCTGAACTTTGGAACTGATTTCAACAGTTGTCACTGAACCAGCCATTTGATAAGGCCTTGTTTGTGCATTGCTACTAATAACGACTTTGTGTTTTGTGATGACATTTTGTCATTGTTTTCAAAGTGCCAGATTCTTCAAAAATAACGCCTGAAATGATGATGAAAGTAAACCAGCAGGATTCACGACCATGACATGAACATGAAATTAGCTGGGATTCAAGTGTGCTCAAACAATTATGAGAAGTCTCTTCAGGAAGAGCTAGAGGTACGAAATCGAATACGATGCCTTGAACAGGCGTCGCACTACACTCGAAAAGAAGAAGAGGTAGAATCCGAGGCGAGATCTGTTACTATTTTTGGTTGTGAGTTTGTTTTACGAGTTTGTTCGGATTTTGCAGCCAATTTCATTTCTTTTGGGCACAGTACTAGTACTTCGTCGCTGCTCATTCTGAAGCTCAACACTCTCTAATTGTAAGGTGAGCCGTGCTCTCGTTATTGAAGGTTTGTGATTCACTAAAAAAGGACGATCCCGAAGGGTAAAATCATATGAAAAAGTACCGAACTTACCGTAGCGTTGGCAGTCCTCTTTTCGAGCAGTGGGTCGGCAAACTGCTTCTCAGATGTAAGGTATGGCGACGCTTTAACGACTTCCGACACGTGCCGTATCATAGTCTACATAATTGCGTCCGGTCTCTCGAAGACATATTGTTATGCATGTGATGGAACTACCTTGTCGAGTAACAAATACTTGATGGAAGGGTACAAGTGATGAATACGTGGTTTTTGGCTCATCAATATTGACTATCTAGTAAAATTACGTCGTTGAAAAGTCAAATAATTGACGATATAATGTTGTAGAGCGTGATAAAAGTTGAGCGATTCTAGTCTCAAACCCTGCGAAAAATGCTGCCACGGACTCTGAACATTCGATACCTAACATCCGCGACGCGTCCGCGCGCCAGGCGCTAGCAACGCCGAGGACCTACGAACCGACATCCACATAACGTACCCCGTAGGAGGGTGTCGCGAGCGTGTCCGTTGTTCTCCTTTGAGGTCGGCCAGTAGGTATGTGTCGTAGCAACTGGTATCTGACGACAAACGACGATTCGGTGATGATGGAGCCAAGGATGCCCCGTTGTGCATGAAGAGCGCACATGGAATCCATTGCCGTCGTTGTCCGCTGGGGGGACTAGCATACTCTTGTGGTATTCCCTAACTAAAGAAATAGTCTCAGGGCAACAGCGGTTGCCGCTTAGTAACATTTATTCTGTACCGCCACAGTTTTTCTTGGAGCTCGTAAATCCCACAAAAGCAGCCACAAGCAATGCACATTGATCAGTCGCGGTACACCTTACCGTTGCCACAGCACTCCAGCATAACTGCCACAAAACGACCATCAAATTCAAATTCACTTTATTGACTGTAAAAGGCTCTCAGGATTAAGGATATTCAAGCAATGTGAATAGAAGTTATCATATCACCGATCTATACATAAATACTCTAACTGTTGCCATTTGCGTTCCTCTTCATTAACTCTTGCTTAGCTTCAAACGACATGCATCTGAATTAGACGCTTCTTGAAGAAGTACCTCTCTGCCGATTAAAACATTGAACCACCTTGGCCCGTCTTCCATTTTTCCTTCTTCTTCTTCCGCATCCGACCGTGACGTGCGCAGCACCGAAACAGAGAAGTGTTCTACATAGTTTGGATTACGGTTGACGCGAAAATGATCTTTTTATCGTGGTGAAAACGGGTCAATCATAAACGTTGTAGGCTGCGGAGGTGTCCTTCTGCTCTTTTTCCTTAATTCTTTGATTCAGATACACATACCTGCGAACTGTTACTCTCCCGGCAAAAACGAGGCATTGTATGGAAATCGTTGACTCACCTGAGAAGCCATTTTTTCTGCCCATTGATCTAACTTGTCGGGAGGGCCCGTGTTGTTCGCAGCCTGAGATCGCCAGCATATTTCTTTCTATTTCAACAATAGTTAACCTTATTTCGTTGATTAAACCATCGAACCTTCTAGTACAACCGACCTTGTCAAATTCACTGTAGGGCGGACCTGTCATACCGGTCAAACAGCTGGGTTGTAATACAGTGAGCTTAGACGTGTTGATTTGCTCCAAGTCAAATGATAGTTGCTGATATTGTAATCATGACTTATTCAATTTGTTTTAATAGGCTGTCGGCGAGTGGGTTTCACTTTATTTATTCCTCGCAGTATGATCAGTTGGACAACCCTCTCATGATGACTCTCTTCGACCAAGGATCGGCGCCAGACTGCATCGGAGGGGTGATAAACAATGACCTGCTCAAGAGACTCGCCCACTGCTCAGTAGTGAATGGCAGCCTGCAATTCCTAAATATGACTGGTCAGTGTAATGGCAACTTTTCAACTTTTACTTTTGTTACAGAATCGCCTCGGCGTGGAACCCTGTTCACGCTGATGAGAACATCGTGGGAAAATGGCACGGTAATGTTCAAAGTAGCACAGGCTCAGGCTCCCAGAGCTCACCGCGGGTCTTCACGTACTGAGTGGAGCGGTTTGACCGGTATGACAGGTCCTTCTAGGGAGAAAAGGTCCTCGAAGGCGACCATTCGGCATCGCTCGTCCTCGGTTGACTCGTTTGTGGGAATATGACCGCTGTCGCTGACCCGGCACTGAGAGCGCGATCCGCCGCTCGGAGCTCGTCCTCCTGCTCGCCTCCTCGTTCTTGCTTGATCCTCGACCACGCCTTCGTTCGCTGAAAGCTTACTTCTCTGATTGACCAGATCCTTACTACATACATAATAAACGGAACCCGGTTGTTTATTTGGATGGATGGAGGGATGCTTATCGTTAGATGGATGTATGGATGTCAATTCATTTTTCGAATGATTGGTGGTGGTGGCGGTTGGTGGTTGTTTTATCACTTCTTATCACTGAAGTCATTTTGAGAATCACTTTCTATGATAACGCACTCACACTTTATCTAAACAATAAGGCCTATGGTATACTTCGGCAACGGGCCCGTAGCAGTGGAGCTAAAAATGCATGGCTTCGCTCTATACAGCATCGCGGCTGGGTTTTTTGTGTGCTGTTGTGTGCGGGGGCTCGGAGCAGTGCTGCCCTACTATCGCAGCTGGCTGGGACTCTTGCCACAGTACTATCCTGGGAGGATCTGCACCATCCTTTTTACCCTTGCGGTAAACTATTCGAATTCCCGCACCCAGCAGCATACAAAAACCCAGCTGCAGTGCTGTTTGGCTCAAACTTGGTCTAGGTAAGTTATTTGCATGCTGACACGCGATTCTAGGAGCCATGTGAATTGGGAGGAGAGGGGTAACAGCAGCTAGAGAAATAATTCTCCCCCTCGCAGAGTGGTTTTAGAGCATGGAGAATTTGAGTTTGAGTACAATTTGACCTCTTTGAAGACACTACCAAGTAGAGTAGGAACAACAATTCCACTTTTCTGTAGGCTGTTTGAGCCAAAGTGAAAAGAGAAAATTTCTTCAACCACCGGAGTGGAATCAGTGGAACTGTTGAAACTCCAAATGAACGAAGGGTGACTTGAAAACCAACTTAGATTAGAGCGTTTATTTCAGTATTTAACGAAGTTGACAAACAGACGTTCGGCGGCCGATGAACGGCTGATTGATACATAACACAGAACGACCACTCTACTCCACTTGCAAGGCATAACGGCGTCTTGTACTTCCGGGACACCTCAATGAGTCTGATCACGGTGTGGATATGATCGAATGTGCTGAACCCTCTTCGAAACCCGGTTGGCTCACACGGCTGTTCTTCGTCTATCGTACGGTTGATCCTATTCAGAACGACGCGCGTGCCTAACTTGTAGACCAGAGACAGTACCAGCGCCATTCGAGCATCATTCGACAGACGCGGATAGTCATCTGTCGAATGATACTTGGATAAGTGATGCTGCAATGATAGAGCGCGCGAGGTGCAGTGATAAGAGGCGCTGCCTACACCCGCTCGGTCGATCTATTCTCGCTCGGGCCAACCAAGCTTTCCATCCCGCCGGGGTAGGTAAATTGGTGCCACACTTCTCTGGTAAGGTGAAAACACTGATTCGGAATACCGGCTGGCCCACGCTAGTCACTGCATAGGCCAAATACGCATTCACCAAGCCTCCACTATTCCGAATTTAACAGGAATTCGGCCGCGCATCCTTTGGGGATTGATCAGCGCCGACACCTTTACCTTCACCTTTATCAATGGATCGGTTCGCGGTTCTTTTTCTCAAGGCCCATTCAGAGTCCTGCTGCGGACAGCAGCTGCAATGATGAGGGATAGGCCAGCAGGAACGCGGCAGCGCTGCGCAGCAATCCCGCAGCAGGGGCTCATTCAGAGTGCTGCTGCCGCAGCTAGCAGCCAGCAGCAGGCCGCAGCAGCAGTCTCGGACATTTTTTGCTGCCGCAGCAAATCGAGCGGTTGGCCACGCCAGACGGGACGTCATTCGTGCTAGAGGTCCTAGCACGAATCACCTGAAAATGACGTCAGCACACGGCAAACATCCAAGGAGTGCTGCTGCGGCGGCGCAGAGCGATGGTCCTCGGTGGAAAGGCGCTCCGCCCCTTTTTGCTGCTGCTGTCGGCAGCAACACTGTGCATGGGCCTTTATACAGCAACACATGCCTGCCGTATTTCCCTTATGCCTAGCGCTTGGCGCAATATCACGTTAAGAGTAGGATCAGCGTGTTGAGTGAGCTGCTGGAAGACTCTTCAGATGACGTGGGGATGCACATAACGACGTCTCGTAGTCCAGGGACACCTCAATGAGCGTGGTAATTGGTGAATATGGTCGGCTGCGCCAAACACTTTATGAAAGCCATCTCACAAAGGATTCTCCGGCAGTCCCACTTTCACTACCGCACTTTTTGGCTCCTCAGACAAATGTTTATGACAAATTTCAGTTATGTCAGCCTTCACCGACTCACTAAGAAGCGTTACTAGATTAAACGGATTACTCAAAATAGAAAACTCACCGATATTTATAGAATTCGCTCTCCTTCCAAATTTAAAGGTTATAAGTAACAGTGGCGCAGGTGGGTTTTCGTCTTACATTATAAAAAAGTCCAAGGGTTTGTGGGGCATTTTCCTACTGTTGCGAATATTAAGGCGAAAACTTCATCAAAAAAGAACGAGCAAACTTTTGGAATTAGACTTCCGTAGAATTGCACTGCATTTCAGGTCCAGCGTTGTCGGTACGACGCAACGTCAACTTGCGCTTCATGGACTTTCCATCGCTGCGGTCTTTGCAGTCGAAGAATTCACCTAAAGTTGTTATAGAAGATAATCCCTTATTATCGCTAACTGGGAAAATGTATGACTTGCTGATCTCGATGCCTGAAGAGGAGAAGCACATTTCTGTCGTTGATGTTGCCGCCGCACGCCACCCACGAGAAGCCCCAGTGACCAACCAGTCTACCAAAGCTGTAAGCAGATCTCCGGTGACATCGGCTCCAGGTGCTCTCCAACGAACATTATAGATCTCGATTCTGGCGAATCAGCAGAATGAGAGTCTTTCAGGTCGAAGTGTTCTGTGGAAACCTGATTATCTAGTACTGCTCGTTTTAGTCGCTACTATTCTGCTACTATTTTGTTTGATGTGTTATTGGCGGAAAAAGAGCCAACAACCTTCAGCACTAACTTACAGACGAAGCGACATTGTGCCGCCTTCTAATTACGTTCTAAGACCAAAATCTCGATTGATACTTTCGTATCTTTGTGAGGTGAATCTAAATGCGTCGGCTTTGCTCTAACCATGTAGACACAACAACTCCATTTTGAGGACGTTCTTCTAACAAATCCTCTTTTATGCAAGGTGGACGAGCAAGAGCTTCTGTGGCCTGTGAAGAAGACGTGCAACTGTGAGTGATACCCCGGTGGATTTTGCTCAACGGTGCACAGATAATTCTCTTGAATGCTTCGCGGATGAGCTCCGCGTTGAACTGAATTCCTTCTAGTACTATACGAGCAGAATAAGCCTAAATAAAGTTCGTCGTTCAGGCGATAGGTTTCATCATCTAGAAAAGAAGCACGACCACATGGTCAAACGTTATATGTTGCCCATCGCGAAGGTTAATATTTGGTTCTTACACTTCTTGCATCTCGAAGAGACGGATATAGATCACAAAGTGGAAAGCTCTTGAGATATGGATCCATCTCTACTGTTACAGAATGGTTCGATACCAAACGATATGTCGTCGATCAGAAACCAGGAACTTGTGTTCGAACGTCTTCGAGAAATGCTTCGCAACAAACGTATCGTAGTGATCGGAACCAATCATGATCCATCGTGTGTGGTTCCGCTAATTCCAATCGAGCTTGGAAGTTCTCATACTTTTGAAAGTGAGCTTTGTCAACCTTCCAAAACAATAGAAGTAGATTGCGAAATGGAAAACCCTGTCCGATTCCATCACTCTACCCCATTCCCGGGTAGGCATTCCAAGCTTTTGTCGTGAATTTCTCTGGAGTTGACGCAAAAGTCGTGCAAACAACGATCTACGCCGCTTTTCTCACAATCAGTTTAACGTTCTCTTGTATGGTGTTGGAGAAAGGATGAAAAGTTTGTCACAATCGCGACACCCTCTTTCAGCCATTATATGGGCGGAACCTCTTCGAAAGAGTCGGCCCGTCGGCTGGCGAAGAGTATTCTCAGTCTTCCTTTGGGGTGCACAACTGTGAGGCTGGTCACCCAAATAAATGTTCCACTGAACGACCCACCTCTCACTGAAGCGAACGTATAACGTGGTGAAGATTATTTCACCACAAAGTTGAAAATCTGTAGGACCATCTGACGATGAGTTGCATGTCGGATGGACAGGATCGCAACCAAAGTCCAATACATTCTATCGCGTCACTCTTACGCGACTTCAGCTCCTAATAGAAGCTAACTTGAATCCGGTCAGTCCTTGAGACTAACCAAAGCTAGAGCTATCAAAGGGGTAAAAGCAGCGCCTCCTACCATTACCAAAATGAGGTTTATTTCAATTCTCACCATCCGAGGGTGGGATGCTGATGGGCACACGACGTAAGGGAACTGAGAGTTCTACTGTGGCCAAGCGGAAGTCGAACACTTTTTATTGGCAACAACCACCAACTTGGGTAATTAAACTGCAATCAGAAACGTGAAATGTGTAACGCACAAGAGCGAACGGGTTAGTAACGGAAATGTATCCTTACTATATAATAAGCGAAACCCTGTTGTTTACTTGGATGGATGGATGTATGTATGGATGGATGGATGGATGTCAATTCATTTTGCAAGTGGTTGGTGGTGGTGGCGGTTGGTGGTCGTTTTATCTCTGCTTATCACTGAAGTCATTTCACATTCTCTGCAGTAGGAGAGCGATAACGGACACCGGTGTAGTGCCGTCGTTTAGCACTGGAAGCGATCAAAGGCTGTTACGTGCGCGTTTTCACTTCGATCGCTGACAAATCCGCCTTGCCCGTGTCAAGTCTCGGCGACCATGTGTCTCGGTGCTCAACGAGGAGTTGGTAAGAGCCGCCGTTGGGAAAGTGGATTTTGGAATATGTGCTGATATTGACGAGGATTACGAACAACTGACTAGCCACCTCGCCACGATTGCTAGGCAGTCCAGAGTTGCTGCACCGAACCACTGCGTGCGACGCATTTCGGAAGCAACGAAATCTCTTCTCGCTCGAAGGAGAAACATGGATCGAAAGGCGAATCCCTTGGAGTTCACCCTACTGAACAAGCTTAAAATCACATCCTATGATAACGCACTTCCACTTAGTCCAACAATAAGGGTGATAAGGTAAAAATTCCCTATTTGGCTCAGACTTGGCCTAGTGAGGTTATTTTGCACGCTGATGGCGATTCTAGGAGCCATGTAATTTGGGGAAAAGGGGTGGTTTCAGCTAGAGTGAAAGTTCTCCCTCTCCCATATTGGTGTTAGAGTACGGAGAATTTGTAAACACACATTTGAATTTGAGAACAATTTGACCTCTTCGAACACTATACCAAGTAGAGTAAGAGAAAAAATTCTAATTTCTGCTGGATGTCCGAGCCATAGTGAAAAGAGGAAATTCCTTCGACCACCGAGTGCAATCAGTGGAACAGTGTCGAAGTTTCAAATGAACGAAGGGTGACTTAGCTTGGCAAGCAATGAGGATTAGTGTTTCTTTATTCATTTAACGAAGTTGGAGAACAGACGTTTGGCGGCCGATAGGCCGATGAACGGCTGGTAACAACCTACAACGAACAAACATAACAGATGTAAGTAACAATCAACACGGATCACTAGGAGAGAGGGGGATGCCTCCGGCGTGTCGTCGAAGCAATCATTTTTGGGCCCTGTTGGGCTGTTCGTGGTTTTTTGACGCATTCTTTGGGGGCCGACCGTGTCGAGACCACAGGGGTAGATTAGGTGACAGTCCTTTGGGGATCGATCGGCCGATCAATAGATCGTTATACTCATGTGGTCATCCGATTCCGTTCGCGCGTGCCGACGTTTGTCACGATCGTCGTGATAGGAATACTATTACATTCCAACCGAAATACTAGCACAACATTTCCAACCACTTGCAGGTAAAGAATGCGTAATAACGCTTGGGCTCAAGAAAATCCACCGATCTAGCGGCTCTCATCGTGTCTATACATACGACTTCTGCACAAACATCGACAGAAGGCTCAGAAATGGCACTGTGAATGTTGTATACTATAAATGGTTAGTTTATTATTCTCTAATGCTGCCAATTATTATCATTAAATTGAATCAAGGTCAGGGTATATTTAAGGGCTCCACTGGACTTGAATGTAAACGCTGACGAAATGTTCAGACTCGTTCAGTATACCGCAACGGAGAAAAAATCGGTAGTTAACAACGAATGTAATCGCCTACCCATTTTTTGACGTCGTTCTTCTTTGTGAGGAAGTCTTCCAGCGTTTGTAATGTTAACAGTGACAAGTCAGATGAAAAAGGACCGCACTGTTCAGAGTGAGCCAGGGCTCCTGGCCTATCCACGGTTCCTCTACGCCACCACGCTCTCCACCTCAACTCTCCGGTCATCCGTGTTCCCTCACCTTTCCCGATCTCGCCCAGTGCCTCTTTGCCGAGCTACTATTCTTTGAACGGGAGTCATGACTATAAGCTCTTGAGTGGTCACTTTTACAGATTTGTGTCAGCACTCGTCATAAAGAAGTCTTTTCGCTCCTTCATTTTCTGTACTGTTTTATTGTAAAGATGGAAACTCCTATTCTTCTTTACGACGCTTTTAAGCTACATACCAGTGAGTGTATTAGCCGCTGTTCCGTTTCAAGTTCTACTTGAAATTCGGTTTTGAATGTTTCAGTGAAATGTAACGGTAGCATAATGGATAGGACTGAGATGTTGTTCGTAATGAAATTCCTGTTGATATGGGCAGCACATAGCGCTTCAATCCCCAGCCGGCTACATAATGTGGGCTTCGTTTAAGAGCATAAAAGCAATTGAGCAAAGAGTTCGTTCTCATTCTGCTTTGGCAGTGAGATCATAGTCGAACAGCAATGCGAAAAGTGGAAGCATTTTTTTTAACTCTCTAAGCGCTGCTGCCGTGAAACGGTATCTTTCGCGTTGGGTCCTTCGTGAGATCAGGTGTTGTTGCACAGAAACTCACAGGCGCAGTTGCAGCAGAAATTACAACTAGCAGTCGCACTGCAAAAGCAAAATGTGAACGGGCCTTAGTAGTTAAAATAGTCGGTAAAATTGATGAAAGCCCAATGTTCCAGGCTGCTCACACATGGCTCAACATTTATGACAAACTTGTGTCCTTCCAAAAGCGTCACCGAAATGTGTCAGTTTTTCTCCTCTTCCGTGTGTAGCCGTAGCATGGTCTGCTCGGCTTGACCACAGAGTAGAACTACCACTTTCAGTTTGAGCTTTCATCCGCTTCATCTCCGCAGTATTCCTAGAGAAATCGTGGCTGACACGGTCATTAACGGTGGCTGCACTCCAAGTCCGCTGTCCAATCGAAAAGATGCGATAATGAGAGACCGATTCATAATACGACGGAAGCTAGGCACCCATGTCAAGACGGACTTGGAAAGACAAGCTGAGAGAGGAAAACTTCGACGACTTGAGCAGCAAATATGTGAGCTTTCTGGAAATGTGAGTGCATTAATATCGACTACGAGTGGAGGAAATAGCATTCTACAATACCGCTCAGAACGTGTGTGGTGGCAAACCAATATATACGTTTTGAACGGTTTTTTGCGTTTTTTCTTTATTGGTGGGTTAATCGAGAATTTGAACACATCACTTTATTCGACGTCGAGCACTGACTCCGAAAATGCTCTTAATTTCGCTCTCACCAGTATCCCTGACCTACTTTTGGACTATTTTGTTCGAAGCAGTGCTAATTGCTTTACGACCCCTCGCAGTTTGCCGTTGGAGTACCTCCAGGATATTGTGTTATTAGAGAATAGATGTTTACAAAATACTTAGATTCTGAGGTTAGAACTGACTCCAGCGTCACATTGCGATTGCATTGATACTAAACATGTGTGTTCAAATAATCCTAAAAACTTTTTGCTTGAAGCAAAATAAACCCATTCGTTCGTTTTCAGTCTAACTTCGTAAGGTTACCATCTTTTCAAGTTCAAACCTTTTTGCGATTCTACATTGGCTTACTGGTGAGAGCGAAATTAAGAGCATTTTCGGAGTCAGTGCTCGAAGTCGAATAAAGTGATGTGTTCAAATTCTCGATTAACCCACCAATAAAGAAAAAACGCAAAAAACCGTTCAAAACGTATATATTGGTTTGCCACCACACACGTTCTGAGCGGTATTGTAGAGTGGAAGAATTCCTTGTTACCACCACATCAGTCTTCTTTTTGTGCTTATAGCATTCCTTTTCATTTGTCGTCTCCCTATAACCACATCTGTCTCTCTTCCAAGATACTTTTAGAATGAAGCGAAACGCAGCAATACGTCTAGCAGAAGCAGAAGGGCGAGGCCAAAACTTGGTGGTTATTGGGCTACAAAAGAAACACAGATTCGTGAGCTCAAGGTGCTTCCATTCGTTAGCTCTGCATATATGATGTTTTCATATCTCATTTGAATGAGATTTAAAATTTCCTTAGAACCTGTTATTACCAGCAGTATAGCTCAATGCTCTAGGCGAAAAGGCTGAAGAATAAGCCGGGGGAAGAAGAAAAGATTGAAGATGATGCCTCAGACGTCTCACAATCGACTAAGAACCCCATTGAGAAGTGTGTCTCTGATGATTCGCCGAACCCTGACAGTCAGAAGCTAGATCTCATACAAAAAGCTCAACTCATGCTATCAAGAAAAGGAATCAGAGGTATTGATGCTTCCTCAAAAAAAGGAGCACGAAAAACGGCGGACTCGCCGATGAAAAATGGAAGGAGATCTACTCCACCACCCCTACCATTGGAAACTGCAAGAGACTTAGGTGGCAATCCAGCGACTAGCGAAAAGAAGAGAAAACCGTTTTTTCAACGACTTCTTCAAACTCCAAGATGAAATGCTTAATTCGTACCTCCTGCTAGGAAGGCTGAGCTCCCATTTATGAACGGTATACCTGAAATAAACCAAGAAGTAAACCGCAAATGGCTCTCAAGTCGTGATTCATTACTGCGCGCAGAGCGATTTATTCAGAATTAATATTGATTCGGGTCTAAAGGAATTCACTAGCAGGTCAAGATTTTGGATACCCAGTATGGTGCGCAAGCCGTGATTCATCAACGCCATCTGGGTTCATTTTCATATGTTGATTTGTGGTTTGCGCGGAGTCTAAATGTAGCTCACTGCGAAAGTATGGAAAATCCGAGCTGGTAACCAGACACTGACCCCAAAACCTCACAATAAACCTTGCTGCTTTGCTTGTCATTTGGGGGCATTTCGGGTATGCCGTTCATGAATCCGAATTCAAGCTTCGATTATCGATGCCATCAAAAAATTATCCTGCGAGCATTTTATATCGTCTCTACAGTGCAAACTCTTTTCTAATTCTTTCAGACACCACTAATGCTTAGAGGTTTTATTATTTTCGACTTAATGTTAATGTTTGTGGGAATAAAATGTAGTGAAATGTTACATATGTTCGCACTAAAAAATTCGATGCCACGAGCACGCTATGCGATTTTTCAAAGGATCAAATAAGGATGTTTTTCCTTGTAAAGTTCAAACGATCGGTATTGACCGGCCATAAGAGTGCGCCATGGGCACTTCTTCCGTTCAAAACTGCAAAGGCATGTTGTAAATTCGAACCTGACTTATATAAACAGTGGCTTCCGGAACTGGCTGTTGTCCAACTCACTATCATCACCTTTCCAGACAAGTCTTGTAGCAATTATCAATTAACCCAATTTCGAAGGATGTAAACGTGCCTATAGGGCCCGCGTGGTGCAGTGGTAAGAGGCGCTGCTGTCACCCGCACGGTCGAGCGATCGATCCCGGCCCGGGCTAACCAAGCCTTCCATCCCTCCGGGGTCGGGTAAATTGGTACCAGACTAGTCTGGGAAGGTAAAGACACTGACCTGGCATAGCGGCTGGCCCCCGCAGGTCATTGTATAGGCCAAATACGCATTCACCATGCCTCTACGATTCTGAATTGAATACGAATGCGGCGGCGCGTCCTTCGGGGACTGATCAACGCCGACACCTTTACCTTTACCTTTACCTTTTAAACGTGCCTATGAAGCTTGTTGAACTTATCAATAGGTTTAGTTATTGTAGCGGAGAATAACAAATTTATCTAATCGATAAGAGCTTTCTAACAGGAAAGATAAACGGGTGAAATTATTTTCGAAGTTGAACTAACTGCATAATTACGAACGATTTTTTGGCCGCAGTATAAATATTAGTAGAACTTTCTTTTTGGCACTCCTTTGCCCACGTGTGACACAACATACTAACCTCTATAAACGCAGGCGCAAACGTTGTGAAGGAATAAAAGCTACATGCACCTCGACTGCGACGAAAGGGAGTTCCCTGGCGTTTCGAGGAAAACGTACTCTATGGGAAGGATTATTTTCTAGAGGAAATTCTTATAGACGGACAGATGCCTTCATTGCGCTTCATTAGCTGGTGATCTGTGGCCGCTGTAGGAAACCGTCCACGTCCGCGCTGACCATAAGCAGCAGTTGCTCTTCTCCGCTCCTCCTTTCGGTCATCGAATTAGCATCCGAATAGAGTTCGTTCGGCCAACGGCCACCTGTGGCGCGGTCGCCAGTCCAATCCACTCGACCGTGTTAGATCACAGGATTCGGCTGAGTTTTCTCGTTCATCACCTCATTGCGCATCAGTTCATCCTGTAGGTCTCTCTGTTTCGCGGAGGTACTCGTTTCGTCACCTTCGTTTGGGATTGATCCCACTGGACATAGTCTTGGCGACAGCATTTGAGTTGGGTAATCGCTACAGCGTTCGCGTTTGCTGTCCTGAATAGCTCTCATCTTTCACTGAGCAGATGTTGTTTGTTGTATTTTCAGCGTGTTACCGTAGGTAGACACAACATCGTCATCGTAGGATAGATCACAAAGAAGAACACATCAAGGCAATGCACCAGTGAAAATGAAGAAGATAACTGTAGTGGAACTTTCATCACTCTATCAAATGGAATATTGTTGTGAAGAGTATATCATTCGGCCCTCTTTTTGCTTCAATATTTTCCGCATCATGTGTTCGCGTTAGGGAATGGAAACGAAAAAGGTTTACTCAGAACAGCCAGCTTAGAGAACCTCCATACTTGAGCCACTTGAGCTAATCGCATAAATAGTTCGTTTGTCAGGAAAAACCAGAAATCGGCTCTACCATCCAGAGCCTTAATCATGGTCGAATTTTGTAGAAGCATTTTATAATATCTGACAAAATGGTGGCGCTCCCAGAGCCATTGATCGGAAAGGTTAAATATGTATAGTCTGCGGCTGGTAACAAAAAAGTGAGATTCGATCTGAAAAGCGCTCCCATCCGTGGCGAAAGTACCTTTGAATCACAAACAAAGTGTCAAAAAAAGAAAAGTGGCAGGTGTAACAACTCTATCGAGGAACTAGTGTTTTACAGAGGTTATTATTCAAGAAAGAGCCCACATGGTAGAGTGGTAAGAGGCGCTGCTGACACCCGCACAGTCGAGCGAACCGGGCTAACCAAGCCTTCCAGCCCTCCGGGGTCGGGGAAATTGCTACCAGACTTGTCTGCGAAGGTAAAGACACTGACCTGGTATAGCGGCTAGCCCCCGCAGGTCATTGTATAGACCAAATACGCATTCACCAAGCCTCTATGACTTGAATGGAACACGAATGCCGCGGCGCGTCCTCAGGGGACTGATCAACGCCGAGACCTTTACCTTTACCTTTTCCTTTTGTCCTTCAAGAATAACAAAACCGTTCGTCTGAGCTACGTTTTTCCTCTCCGCCGGTGTACACCAGTGTTGAAGGAGGAAGTGTGCGGGGACTTGATCCGATATTTTTGTCAAAATTGAAAAACTTGCACAAACTCGATCATTATATAATAAAGTGGTCGGCGACAAGGTAATCGGAGACATCGCAAAGACGAGGAAAGAACCAACATCGATGGCCAATTGGATATAAAGCCAGTCCGCTAGAGCAAGTCATACGTTTTCCAAAGGTAAGTTTTCGTAACCTGGTTACCAAGAGCTATCGGATAACCTATTACACTTACACTGTTTCGGAGGGTTCTTGATTTAGTTAACCAACTTTGGTAAACGATATCTCGAGCCTGTGGAACTGTTGCAAGAGATGACTAACCGAATGAAACTTCGTCCTGTCATCTCTATTGCTACTAAAGGCTAAGGACTCCTCTACTAATTATCGCCACACTTTCCTTTTCAAACTTTAATTTGGACTGCCAGTTTTTCGACAGCTGTTAAGAAACTTCTTCTGAGTACCTGACCAAATTATGCTAGTGAAGGTTAACAATGAATCATTTGTTTTTCACCAGCTACTATCTTCCCACGCTGCTTTTGGTTTTCTGTAGCATTTGAGAAATTCTTTCTTGTCCTTTTCGCTTCCTCTACTGGTCAGGATAAATTCAGAAGAACTCTAGCCTTTTGCAAACACTTGTTCTCCGCCAAGAGCCCCTACTCTTTGTGAGAGTGATCCTTGTGAGAGATTTCTTAACTTGAAAATGGAAACATCGGCTGAGGAAAAATGTGACAACTCAGACATTGTGTGACTTCAGCTTGTGGGAACGACACTTTTCAAGGGGAACGTTATTGTCGTTATCGGTGGACAGCGTTTCTGAGCAACATCCTTTTTTCGAATTCAAAAAATCCTCGCGTGGGTGCCTCTTCAGAGTGAACGCTTCCATGCGAAGCAATGAAATTCACCTGGAACTTTGGATCCATCAGACGTTTTGTAAAGAACGCTCTTCTCAAGGATTAGTGAATCTCGGAGTTCCGTTTTTTTAAATTTCATTTTTAGTGGTGTTGGCGAATATTTATGTACTGCTCACGTAATGAATTGAAATGAAGAAATGGCTTTTGAGTTAGTAGAATTCAAGAAGGTTCACTTCCCGAAATCTGACGAAAGCGATGGCGCTGGAACGTTAGACTGACAGAAAGCTTTTGGCGATCACCGTTCGGCTTGAAGGCCCATTTATACCCAGCAGCAAGGCAGTACTGCAACTGAGCTAGTTTTCCGATAAATTATCGTCATCTCGAAGTTGAGGTTTTCAGTTTCATTGCTACACAGTCCGCAATCACGATTGGACCTATCTCATTCCTGGATCAGTGCAAAGTACTCGGTTACAATTGAAAAATCTCCGGAAATTCCTCCTTCAGCACCCACGGCTACGTCGCTTTCCCTGCATTTCTGTTATCCTCTCTTTTATCATTGTTGTGCTAATTTGCCGCTGTTAGTGAACCTTAAAGAGTCTCCATTTTCTTGTGAAGTTAGCCGTCCCAAGTCTTACTTCCACCTTGCAGCCTCAGTCGGCGTGGATCACCAGACATTTTCCGCTTTCAATTTCGAAACGTGAGTGAGATTTGCCTCGTGCTGTTCGTTGAAGCGATTCCAAAACCAGTTGCGATTATATGACGAAGGACACTCGGGGCTCGAGGCGACGGTGCTTAGACGGCCAGCCCTCTGTAGCGCTAAGCTCGACGACGATGGCCACGATGATGCTGATCCCTCTGTCGCGATCCTCTGAAGAAAACGGAAACGCCAAGTCGTCATCAATCTGTACAACTAGTGCATTTAGCCCTCTGCCTGCACGGCTTGTCGTCGACCACTTTCGACTCTGAAACACGGTTCCTACTCTCAATTGCGGCCAAAGTCTTGACAGGAGCGCTTTCTTCAAAGCTTGAAAGGAAATCAATCTGTTCATCATCTCCAGCGGAAACGACATTGAAGCCGTTTCTGCGATATGCTACTTGACAACTTGAATCTACTTATTTCGTTGGAGCTGAACCATAAACTGCTCTCGTTTTTCTTGCGTTCACCGCAATTGTCTGATAGAATTAGAACCGAAACCGAGGAGGCTATAGTGAACATTAGGTATGATAATACTATTATGTTTTACCGGTCGTTCATCGACCAATCAGTCGCGAAACGTCTGTTCGCCAACTTCTGTTGAATAAACAAACAAACACCCTCTGGTTAAGTCACCCTTCGTTCATTTGAAATTTCGACGCCATTCTACTGGTTACACTTCGATGGTCGAAGAAATTTTCGCTTTTCATTATGGCTCAAACAACCAGCAGAAAAGTAGAACTGTTGTTCTTGCTCCACTTGACGGAGTGTTCAATGAGATCAAATTGTTCTCAAACTCAAATGTTTTTTTTCAAATTCTTCATGTGAAAACGAAATTTTAACCCGACCGCTTTTGGATGAAGTGTAAGAACGTTATCATAGTATGTGATTTCCAAGATGATTTCAGTGATAAACAAGGATAAAACCACCAATAACGACCCCCACCCACCAATCATTTGAAAATTGAATTGACATCCATCCATCCATCCATCCATCCATCCATCCATCCATCCATCCATCCATCCATCCATCCATCCATCCATCCATCCATCCATCCATCCATCCATCCATCCATCCATCCATCCATCCATCCATCCATCCATCCATCCATCCATCCATCCATCCATCCATCCATCCATCCATCCATCCATCCATCAGGGTATCGAGCACGGCACTTTGTTCATTCTCGAAGTTTCCGTGTGAGTTTACTGACTCGCAGCTGTTTATCTGTTCCAATTTGACCTTCTTTTCTGTATGGAACGGTTTCGGGAGGAGATTCCCTGTGTAGCGACATGTCTGGACTTTGTAAGAGTTTGGGATTCAAATCCTTATCCGCTCGTACTACAGTAATATTTTCTAGTTTTTTTTTTCATTGAAGAGGGCGTTCCTAATCTATCTACCAAAAACGTCCAGGACGTTTCAGAACGTTTTTCTGCTTCTTTTTCTAATTTTGAGAGACTCTTGGAGAATTTGAACGTCTCAGTCGATACATCTGCCCATTATTTTGCATCATCTCCATGTTCAATTTGGGAGTACATATTTCACTAGGAAGAATAGCACGCAATATATTCTTATGCATTCCAACGATTTTCCGAGAATCTCAAGTTCTCTTACCGTGAATTCTATTTTCCCTATCCATGTTCTTTGGAAGTTTGACGCTTTTATCTATTATTATATATTTTCTTTATGTAAAAGTGTCACAACAGCATTATGGGGCGATCCTTGATCTTCTACGTGATAATCCAATGGCTTCAAATAGAAGGCGAGTGCGTGGCTCACGCGAACATCAACAAATCCCTGCTTTCTAGTGATTCGCTCGTAGAATTTATTAGTTCCAACAACATTTTCAGACAACATTTTGTTTCAGAACCGACACTCGTCCTACTATGATTATAAGGATTCTTCTTAGTCTCAGTCCCTACGCCCTTTGCCTACCGTCCAACGATTCTCCAAAGGTTTTGCTAAACAACACAGCTTTTGGACCACCTCAGGATCAGGTACGACAGTTTCTCCTTTGCAATTTTGAAGTCTTTGTCACCCTTTACGTTCGTACTTTAGGTTCCTGGTCAACAGTACAGTTTTCCACCGAACAACACTCCGGTGACAAAAGTCTACCTGTTCGATAGGCCGATCTATGTGAGGCAGCCGTTTGTCCTGCCTCAGCGCGATCTAGGTTACAGAAAACGTAAGTTCAATGATAATTTCATTAATAAATGCATACATTCATCCGCGCGTGGTGTAGTGGTAAGAGGCGATACTGACACCAGCACGGCGAGATGATCGATCCCCGCCTGGGCTAAGCAAGCTTTCCATCCCTCGGCGGACGGTGTAAATTGGTACCAGACCTGTCTGGGATGGTAAAAACTGCCTTGGTCCAGCAGTTGGACCCCGTAGGTAATTGTATAGGTCAAATATGTAATCGCTATGCCTCTACGATAAAGGATCCAAGAAGAGTGCGTGGCGCGTTCTTAGAGGGCGTACTCAGCCATCTATAATAAAATGCAGCTAGCGTTCTGCCACAACCATTAATTATTGATAATACATCAAAAATTTTAAAATGTGCTATTTATTTTTTAACAGTGGACTTTTGGAAGAATTTTAACTTCGAGCAATAGGATCTTCATTTTACAGCAGACGACGAAAGGAGCTCCAGAGAGGGACGGGGCTTTTTGGTAGCCCCTTCGGCAACTGTCGATGAAGCCCCCGACAGCTTCGTCTTACACGATGACTACCAGAGTCAGGTGAATTGCGATTTCATGATTCTTTTTCAGCAAATAAGGAATTGCGTTTGCAGTTCTTCATAGATCCCGAGCCGAAGCAACTGCCGAGTCGGCCTTACTTCAATACTTACATAAATCCGCCGGCACCTGAACCTAACTATGCTGCTCCACCGAAATACCCTTTGCCTCAGTGTTACACAAATGACAGCGGTAAGCCACTTCGGTTTTTTTTCGAAAATTCTCAAAAAAAGGCAAAAAAGCGCGACCTCTTCCGCGCTATCGCTGTATCTGTTAAGTCGCTAACCATTAATAATGGTAGGGCTCACGTGGTACAGCGGTAAGAGGCGTTACTGACAGTTGCTCGGCGATTTTGCTAGCGGCTAACCTACCCTTAATTGCTTACGGATCGGGTACATTGGTACCAGACCTGTTCGGGAAGGTAAAGACACTGCCTTGATATAGCGGCTGGCTCGAACAAATTTATTTATATTCAAGAACATAGCATAACATTTCGTAGTTACTAAATGTTTTCAAAGGGGCTGACTTCAGTTTTTATATTTTATTTATTGTACAAGCATACCTGTGGGAGATATACAACAAATTCTCCGAGGGAAAACATGATAACCAATGCAAATCGAACTACGGTTAAAAAAATTCAAGTAATAATGGCACAGTCGCGAAGATCGAAAGGAATATGTTCAAGACCAGGATCTCTACTAACTTAGATATCGGCTTAGAAATCTCCTAAAAGCCGACAGCTGGGTTGGGGCTGTGACTTCTTCCTTAAGAATTCCATATGCTGCATTAGCTCTGAATGTGAAGAAATTTCGTCTCTCTTCACTCTTTGGTATTACGTCGTAGTTGCTGCCCATTTGCCCTATCATCAGTTTCCTTGTAGAGCCGCTATGGACCTTCTTTAATTGTTCTACGCTCTTCATCTTATATGGATTGACCACAGGCGTCCTGTATTCGAGCATTGGCCTAATGTATACCTTATATGCTCGTGAAACTGCCTGAAGGCTGGTCCCATAGGTCAATGTATAAGTCGAATACGCATTCAGCATGCTTTTATTCAGAATGGAATACGAATGCTTAAGGGACTGATCAACGCCGGCACTTTACATTTTACCTTTTCAATTATGATTACGTCATATTCAGGATTCTACTAAAGCTTTAATATGACGTCACCACAATAAGGGGGGTCAGAGACTTTAAGTCAGACACTATAACAATTGACGTGGAAAGGTTGTAGGACAGATGAAGAGCCGGCCTTGATCCCGCGAAGCGAAAAATGGTTATAATCTTTGTTTCCTTCCGTCTTCTTGAATTTGCAATTTCATCAAAAGGTAGCTGCACCTCTAAAACTGCTCAGATGTTTTATTTTCAAGAAGGTAGTCAAAAAACAGAGTCTCAAGTATGAATTCAGGCTTTATGTGTTGCAATCAGAAACTTGAACAAATCATGAAAGACACGTTCGCTGAGTTGGTCGCCGATGAGAAGTGGAACACTTGCAACGTGCAGCGGATCGCAAATAAACTACAGGTTTGATCATAGAAAATATACAAACCAAAGAAAGAAGTGAAAAATCAGAATGAGGAATAAACAAAAGAAGGAAGAAAGGAATAAAATAGAAATCAAATCACATATCGATTCAACGATTGCACTATTATTACCTGTAGCTGAAGTAGACGCTGTTTAGTGTTAGATTTTCGATTGTAATTGCAGAAGAAAACACTTTTGGACTCATCAAAAGAGCTTTCGAAGATCGATCCAAGTGAGGGTTCCTTTCTCTGTTGAAAAATAATTCAGCCCTAACTTTCCAGAACCGAACACAATGCGCGTTCAACACGGATTTCGAGGTGTTGGCCGGTATCGGTGACTTCGCCTCGAAAACTCACTTCTACAGTGACCTGATCTGCAAAATCGAAGCCGCCGGCAGGTCAGACCGCATCCTTCTGTAAATTCTATACATTTGTATAAATATGGATTTAAAAAAGCAATTTCAGGTTTATGCTAGCGTACGCCACTCCGAATCGGCATCATGCGGCGCCCAGCTATCCAGTTGTGGAGACCTCAAGCACTGGTTATCTGTGATTATGTTGTTTTGGCATTTGGTAAATAAAAATCTTTTCAAACGTTTCATGTTCACACAAAGTTTGATTTTAAGTTACAAATTAGTTGAGATTCGGGAGGAATGATTTCAGAAAAAAGAGAATTGCAAATTTGGACAAGTTTATCTTTATATCTTTATATAATTTATCTTTATATCTCTTATCTTTATTTTATTATTATCGCTTCTTTCACAATTTTTCATCTTTTATCTAGTTCGCCCATTCCTTCGACTAAAAGGTTTATTTATTTATTTATTATGTACACCACAAGGTGCGCCCAAACTACAATTAATAAGCAGTCAACTCAAATCAATTGTCGAAATGGTTAAAGTGGAGGAAAACACAAAATAGAACAATGTGAAACTTAAAATTATCAGAACCTAAAAACAAGTTTGAAAAGAAAAAAAGTAAAAAAAACACACAACTCAATACGACGGAATGCTACAAGCAGAGCCGTTTTAGAAACACTGCTAAACTTCAAAAGTTAGAAACGGACATTACTAAGACTAATAGAACACAATCTCCAAAAATGTCCTATCAATTCGATATACTCGAGCCATGTAGCCAAGTGATAGGCAAAGTATGCCGCCTGCCAGAGTTCAAGGATAAACTAGACACCTGTCACAAATAAGTGGCCATGAGTAAGAAGGGTAGTTATGTCCACCACCTTGTCTTATGCCAGTGGATTGTTATGGAAGTAGGAGTAACTAGAATAGCTTAATTCAGCTAAGCAACGTCCAAAGTTGACCACAAGGCTCGAACAGTCCATGTGTAGCTCCACAGCAGGGGTTTTCCAGTGCAACTGACCGTGTCATACCAGTGCGGGCCCGACCAGAAGTCTTTGATGGGGACCCCTTTGAGCTAATTACGCACGCTGGGCGCCGGCTCTGGGCAGCTAACTACACAAGACTAGTCTAACCACTGTGTCCAACACTGCGGGCAACACTAAACCGCTGGTGGCAGCTAGTGAGAGAAAAATAGTATACACCCTGGCATAGATAAAGGTTAGAGGGTGGTGCGAAATAGGGAGGTCTACTATCTAACTGAAAGCCAACCGCATTCTAATAGGAAATGACAAGTAATGCCATAGGCGATAAAAGACTATGCTACATGGCACGGTAACAATAAACGAATTCACTGGATGATTCAGGGTTCAACAATATCAAGCACATTGAGAAGGTCAATTTCGCTCAATTTTCTTTTGAATTTATTGTTCGAGTTGACAGCCATGATATCCGGGTGCAAGCGTTGGAACCACCTTGCACAACGACGAAAGAGCGTGTCATGCACAGTATTGTACCTCCTTCGGAATGTCCTAGGATTTTTTTTATTCCACAACGTTTTTATCCCGATCAGTTACGGGCTACGTCTTTCACGATAGTCGCTCCGTCTTCTTTCTCCTTGGTGCTGCTCCCGCATTTATTGAGGTGCCACACTGCCATCTTGTCACGATCTAGCGCTCCGTGTGGGATCCTCGATCGCAGGTTCTTGAGCGCCGCTTCCTTGCATGCGACCATCGATCCGTGTTGTGATCGTGACAGTTTTCCTCCATCAGCCGACCTGTCACACGGGCCTGACGCTGGTACCGACACCCTTTTCAGCTATTTCCAAGCTAGGCAAGGGTTTCTGCCTGGGACGGGATTGAACCCTGATCATCGAGATCTTGAGCCTAAGCTCTTGACCTGTTGGCCATCGGAATGTCCTAGGATACTGTACATTAAAGAACGGACGCCTTGCACCAGAAGGACGAAAGATCCAAAACTTGCTAGCCCGCAATTTAGTACATCCACAAAGAAACCGGAAGCAAAATACCAAATCATGAACTACCCTCCTAACTCGCAACGACGGAAGGGAAAACAATTTTAGTCTATCAGGATATGAACAGACTTGACGGCCAACGTCCTTCGAGATACGTCGAAAAAGGATTCGGGTGAAAACACGCTGAACATTTTCAATATACTTGATCTTGTTTTTGGTTTCAGGACTCCATATGACAGAGGCATAATTTAGATGTGGCAAAACATAGGATTTGAAGAGCTTAAGCAGGAGACCTGCTTCAGTACAACGAACCGCTCGAAGGATAGCAAACATTACTGCTTGAGCTTTCTTAACGACATTAGTAATGTGAACCGAAAATTTCAGTTGAGAATCGAAGGTGACCCCGAGATCCTTCTTAACTTCAGACACCGAAAGGCATTTCTGGTCATTATAATATATCGGTTCAGCAGTGCAGCTCCCAATCTTCATAACAGTACACTTATCCGGATTCACTGGTAAACCCCACTGCTGCGACCAAGTAATCAACTTATCAATGGCGTTTTGCAGGAAGCCGCAGGCCATCTGTCGAGTGCTTTCGTCAAAACACACATATAATTTCAGATCATCTGCGTACATTAAAGAGTTAACCTCAGGGGATGTCCTCAAAACCGATGGGAGGTCTAACGTATACAGTATAAAAAGTAATGGAGAAAGAACACCCCCCTGTGGTACGCCACTTCCACATGAGAGAGGTGAGGAGAAACTGTAACCTACCTTAACGGACATAAATCTGTCATTGAGGTATGAGGCTATCCATGCTAGCAAAGAACCATTGACGCCCAAAGATCTTAACTTTATGAGCAGTTTACGGTGAATAATTTTATCGAAAGCTTTCGAAAAGTCTACATAGATGACATGAACTGTCTTAGGGCCGGGGCATACTAATGGCGGACGGCAGCGGACGGCAGCGGACGGCGACGGACGGGGATTAGCGATTCAAGGGAACTGGAACATTTTTGTTTGAGAGAACATATATACATATATAAAACATAACATATAACATATATAACAACATAACAATTGTCATTATAATTGTTTCCGGATATAATGACGGCACTGGCCTGATTGCAAGTGTTCCTTCGGTCTGTTGTTCTTACGTTATCCTAAAGCTTCAATAATGTTTGTTTGTTTATTGTTCTTAGTTTTTTTTTCATTTACAAGACTAGTTATATTTGTTATTGTAATGACAAGTTGTCTGGAATACGTTGTTGTTGACGGGCGGCGACGGGCGGCGGCGGGCGATGAAGTATAACCCGGGCCTTACCCTCATTGATAGCAGAACTCCAATCATGGACCGCTACCGCCAAGTTAGTGGTAGTAGATGCATTCGGCAGAAAACCGTGCTGCTCAACTGGTATCAAGCGATTCTTCTCGACCCAGTCCAAAAGATTCTGAGAGAGAATTTTCTCCATAACCTTTATAGGTGTAGGTGTCAAGCTAATGGGGCGAAAATTATCGACCTTCCAGATATTCTTCTGATTCTGGTTACAATTGCATGTTTCCATACATGCGGAACGTCACCCAACCTTATTGTTAGGCCCTTGTTTTACGTTGCTCACACCCCAGCGTAACTCGTCCATTCAGCATTAGACACCGTGGGGCCAGACACGTTTATACGAGGTATCATGGTGACGCTGGCGTGGTGACGCTCACGGGCTATTATGCACACGCTCGCGAACCTTCCACGCTCTCGTCGCTGCGCATTGCACTGCGATGGACCCTTCCGCTGGGGGTGGGTCGATCACCTCGCGCATTGCTCTGTATGCTTCGGGCGCGTGCGTGCGTGCGTCGCGCCCGCAGCGTCTGAGTTAGCGACGCACGCGATCACCGCTCGCAAGTCGCAGACGCTCACCGCTAGCGAATGTATAACAAGGGCCTTAGAGAAACATTAAATAAGTACGCCAATGGAGTGGCAAGGGTCTTCCAGCATCTTTTAAAAACAATCGGAGGTATCCCATCGTAAGGCTCTGTGACTGAAGGCTTAAGCTTCTTAAGAATCTTTCCCACCTGATGAGGCTCAAAATAGAACTCGTCTAAATGGAGTTTCTTACTTGAGTCCCCACAGTCAGAGGGAGGAGGTCCATTTAGAACTTCAGGAAAAGCAGAAGCCACACGGTCATCAGTAAAAACACCACAAAAATATTCTTCCAGGGCATCCGCCTTCTCTTTATCACTGCGACACCGATTTCCAACTAAGTCTACAATGACCGGCGCAGAATAATGACATTTAAGTTTTTTCTGAAAATATCGATGCAAGGATTTTAGATTATTCCGGGCGCATAGACGTCTCTGGAAATTTGCTAAGAATTTTTTGAGGTGACGATTAATGTCAGAGCAGACCTTGGTGTAAAGCGGGTCTGTGGCTGGATTTGATAGGGCAGAAAACAAACGTTCCCTTTGATGAAAGAGATCGGATAAATTTGAAGGGTACTTCAATGCGTCCGACGTGTGGACTTTCATAGGAACAAATTGACTGAGGGATGGATAAAGAAGCTTGCAGAATGCAGAATCTACGGTACAAGTCGGACATGGACACGTAATTATCGAAATGCGCTAACCAATCCACACTGGCAAAATAATTGTTGAGACCGCAATAATCTGCCCTCATAAAGTCAGGCCTGGGAAAATGAACCGTACGTAACGAATCGTGCAATAAGTTGAAGCTAACGATACCATGGTCAGAGTTCCCCAGCGGAGGCAAGATACCTACACTACAGATGTTATCCAAGGTTGCTAGGACAATGCCTAGTACATTACTGTCAAGAGTTGCATGAAGAACATGCTGACGAAGACCTGCTGCTTGAAAGAAGTCAAGAAATCTCGAGCTGGCTGAGTTCAGGGAGCGAGGGAGGTCCCATTGAATTTGCAGATTGAAATCGCCTGTGATGACAGTATCAGGGTAAACAGAAGAAAGATCTCGTAGTAAACCCAGTAGGGCCTCATCATCAGATACTAATGAACCGGGGGGACGGTAGACTAGAATTAATCTTGTAACATGCCCTGAGCGAACCGAGAACAAATTCACACAAAGAACATCAGATTCAGGTGAGCTCACCAGCGGAGTTTAGGTTAGCTCGATTCACGATTTCATAAAATACCATTCCATGAGAATCCAACTTCAGTGGGAAGAATTTCGTAAGTGTAGGTAAAAGGTAACGCTAAAGTTAACGGAGTGGATCAATCCCCTAAAGTCGTGCCACGCATTCGTGTTCCATTCAGAATAAAAGATGGTTGGTAAATGCGTATTTGACCTAAACAGTGGGTTTCCGGGACCAGCCGCTAGACCAAGTAAGTGTTTTTACCTTCCCAAACAAATCTAGTGCAAACTCACCCGACGCCACTGAGATAGAAAACTTGGATAGCACTAGCTGGATCGATCGTTCGGCCGTCCGAGTGTGAGTAGCGCCTCTTACCACCCTCCCACGAACGTCTTAAGTGTAGGTATCGCCACATTAGTTGAATATACATACTGAATTGAGTCAGGTTCAAAATAACGATTCGAGTGACTAGAAAATTTCTATTCAAATTCAGATTCAAATCTTCAGTCGTCAGTATGTAATAATTGAGAAAACCGTTCCGACTGCTTTGACCGGACTAATCGCAAAACTTCAACTAACCAACATCAAAGGAATTAAAAACTAAAAAGAAAGAATATTACATACCCTTCTATAGTGATGAATAAACTTCTTCTCGAATTTTCGTCTTAATTTAAGTGTTGATGGTGAATGGAAAGTGAAAATAATAACATTTATTCCATAATTTTCATTCCAAATCATTTGCAACACACACGGCATTTTTCAATTTTCTCGGCATAAAAGTTATACATGTAAAAAAAACAGATGAGTGAAACCGAGATGCATTACCAGTACATAAACAACTATGACTTAGAACGAAAATAACGACTCTACAAGACAACACATTTACAATGTTCTGATGCGGATTGTTCGGTTTATTCAAGCTCCACCAATACCTGGGCCTCGTCGACGGTGTCACCAACCTTTACGTTCACCTTTTTCACCTGTAAGAAAAGGACAGTAGTAATTCAGTCTCTCTGATTTCTATGGATGACAAAAGTTGTTCTAAAAGTCTTACCTTGCCGGTTTTTCCGGCGTGTAAGCTGTTTTGCATTTTCATCGCCTCCATGACGACCAGTTCTTGGCCTTCAGAGACCATGTCACCTTCTTTCACGTTCACGTTCTTGATGGCTCCGGGCATAGGTGACAGGACAACGGTCGACAAGTCGAGCTGAAATGAGGATGATGAACAATGGAGATCGGTGGAACGAGGTCGTGAAGAGACTCAGATGTATCTTCACCACAGAAAAGATCTCTACTGGAATCAAGGTAAAGGGGTTACTACACGATCCCTCAAGAATAGTGTCCCAGATTCCGTTACAAAATATACATGAGAAACCTCATAGAGTTCTGCCACAATTCAGAATCAGATCAGCAGGTCTCAGGTTTCCCATCGTGGTTTCCGTAGCCTACTAGCACGTGCGCTATGAATTTTGTATAATTTTATGAATGTAAACCTCTCGTAAACCTAACGTTTTACATTTAATGATTAATGCGAACTGAATGTTGTACGTGTGGCCTCGGTCGGCGACTTAAAGAAATAGTTAAATATATAAATTAATGTGAATAAGTTAATAAATAAAGTCGTCGCCAGTGAATTCTACCACGAGAATCTTTCCAAGCCAACTTTTTAAACGTTTAACTGTAATTCATGATCTGTTATGAATGTGTTTGTTCAACTGTTTCGCCCAAAGATTCTCATTTGCGTTTTTTTCACGGATTCAGCTCCTCCTCGCCTTTGTGGGGTTTCTAACCCCCGCGGAACTTTGTGAAGCTACGAGGGCTTGCCATTAAAGTATCCCATTGTGCGGAGTCATTATTTGTCTTTCCAAAGACCTGCTACGATTTAGCAAAAAACCGAAGCTACGAAGTCCAAGCAACTGCTTCCCAGACACCACTTCATCATTTCTGAGATGTGCGACATTTTTATGCTAGTTGGGTCACCTTTCTCTTACCGATTTGGACCCTTTCTTGGAAATTACCACTCAAAAAACCATCCCAATTCGACTGTTTGCCAACAATTCCCCCTTCATCGTCTGACCACAAGGTTCCGAGAACATAAGCAACATTCCAGTGATAAAATCCGTTCAGAGAATCTCTGCTACAAAAAATAGCTGGAATCCGTATATATCCAGGATCCGGCTCAACCAGTTTACGTTGACAAAGTCGTACTTTTTAGACAAAAGTTTGCTTGGATACATCAACTCTAACTACCCAAAGTAAAATTGTAAAGAAGGGTCTATGATGGAGAACTGTCAATGAAATTTGCCAAGAAAATACTCAACTTTAGTGGAAATGTCCGGATGGTAGAAGCTGATTCTGAGCTAAATTCGGGAAGGTTGTCTAATCGATTTGCGCGTTAAAAAAACAGGTTTTTTCCGAAGGAAAAGCTAATTCTTGGCAGGAGTCTGTATATAGCCGATGTTATCTGAGTAGCTGTATTCTTTTGTCGTGTGTGAAACTTGGCTGAAATTCGTCAGGTTTTATGGTACTGCCAGGGTTCCCAAGTGTATATTCGGTCACCTCTTCTTTACCATGGACTCGACATGACACCTTTGCTCACCTTGGGCTTCTCCTTCATGTGCTTGAGGTACTGTAGGGCCTGCTCGGGTAGCACCTTGATCTTGAACGGTGATCCCTTGTACAAGATGGTGATTTCTCCGGCTCGTTTCGAGACGATCTGGCAGGCGACCTTTTTCGCCTCTCCGCAATCGAGTTGGATGACCGGATGCGCCAGATTCAAATCTCCGCTGACCTTGATTTTTCTGTTGTCGACGATAACCTGGAAAAAATTCAAAATGAACAAAAAAATTCCTTGAGAGGAAACAAGAATGCACGCCTACCCGAGCTTTGTTCTCGTCACCGTTCTTGAAATACACTTCAACATTGTGAATTTTTCGCTGTTCACCGTTCAGTGACGGTAGTTGGACCGTAAAGCTGCAAAATATAGATATAAATCGAATTTTCTTTCGAAGATATATACATAAATTTGGCTTGTACTCACTGGTAGTGCTTCTTGAAAGGATTCACTGACGTTGACGACTGGCGGGTATGGTTCAGGTATCTGTTGGCACGAGCAAGTTTACGAGCGTTCAACGCCGATGCGATACCGATCACCGTCTCCTCCTCTTTCTGATCCAACGTCGCACCTTGGAATCCTTCTGGATATGTTTCGGTTAGGTATCTGAAAGCGGTAACGGTTTTCCAAAAGCCATTTCAAGGGAATTTTAGAAATGGATTACTTGGTGGTGATGTTTCCGGTGCGGAATCGTTCCTCTTGGCAAATATCTCGGAGCAGAGGAATGTTGTTGGTGACCTGAGTAAATCGAGGCTCCTCATTTGGTGTTTTAAAATTATCTAATTATAATAATTTAAACTTACTCCTCTTATAACGTAGTTGTCCAAAGCTTCGACCATTCGATCCAGAGCCTGTTGGCGATCATCACCATGGGTGACAAGCTGAAGGAAGTTATGATCATAAAAATAGTGAGGTATTTGGTGTTGAACGTCCTCCTTCTCATTTTTATTCTTTCTTTTTCCTTTGGAATCAATTTTGATAGTAAAGCAGGAGCACATCAGTCACGAGGGGAAACCACAACGACCTGAAGTCCCATTCATACTTGGCAGCAAAACAGGTAACCGAGTAAGCTGCAAAATCACCACTCCCTGCAGTCATGCAGCAGCGCTTTCTTTATGACCCTGTCCACAATAACTATGACCTCAGTCCACGTCTCGAGCAAGTAGGTAAATAAATAAATAAACAAATATGGAACACATTCATTCCCGAAACGTTAGGTGCCGTGTTCAATTTATTCAATTTATTCAACTGAAAATCCAACAACAAATTGCAACGAATAGGGCGAGAGTCGGAAAGCACTTTTTGGACGTGAAAAATGCACAAGATAGCGAAGTAAAGAAACCTTAAGATTTCCAGCTGATGGACGAATTGATTTGATATATAGCCTGATCCAGTGAGTCAGGCAAACTGAGGAAATGGACGAGGTCAAGTTGGCTCCAATGCAATGAGCAAACTAACAAGCATTGCAAAAACCATGTTTCCATTGCAAAAATCGGCAATCTGCTAGTGATATTCTGCTTCCCTGCCTGTCTGCACAGTACTGCTTTGCAGCCAATAATGAATAGGCCTTTAGAACGTTCACTATCCAGAAACCTCGAATTTGGTACAGTGTACGACAACATCGCCATTTTTTCGGACACGGACCACGGACCAGTTTACCATGTAAGAGGGCGCGTGGCTCAGTGATGGGAGGCGCTACTGACACCCGTATGGTCGAGCGACGGAGCCGCCTGGGCTAACCAAGCCTTCCATCCCTTCGGAGTCGGGTAAATTGGTAACAAACTCGTCTGGGATGAGAAAGACAATGACTTGGTATAGGTACTGGCTTCCGCAAGCAATTGTGAAGGTCAAATACTCATTCACTACACTTCTACGGTTCTAAATGGAGGACAAATGCGGCAGCGCGTCATTAGGGGACTAATCAACGCCGACACCTTTACTTTACCTTACCATATGAGTACCTCGTTCTCTCAGGAATCAGGCCCACGAACTCCCACCAGCAGAGAGGGTCAATCTCAACTGCTCAGAACGGTGCTGATGTATTTAATGCTTCAAAACCTGAAGTGCTGTAGAAGAAAAAGGTTAGCTGGAAAATCTAGAAGGCTAGACAGCATCTAAATGGCAGATTCTTCTCGGAATTATCGACAGAAGACGGGTGATTCATGCAGTTCACGTCATTATTTTTCTTCAGCCATTTCGTCCGTGCCGTCATTTCCTTGGAGTGGCCTCGTTGCGACTGGACTCCTGCTTTTTTCTGCTTTTGAATAACGAACTCCCGCTACTCTCTTTGAATGAAACCAAGTTTCACGTAGTATTGTATTCTCCTCCTGCCTCACAACGCTTTCACTCTAGCTTAGTAATTATTATATTTGCATTTGAAAAATGCTCGAATTCCACCCGTCACAAATAACAGTATTATTTCCTGAAGCACATTCCACGTCCGGCTCTCGATGAATCTTGACATTGTGGTCAATGTGGAAAGTCTGGTATTTATTTCAGGTATTATTAATTCCAAATTTCGTGCACCCCTTCTTACCGACATCTACTTTTGTTGGGCTTCGAAGGCCTTATATAGTAGAGCTACGCTTCCAAAAGCGGAGAAATACTGAACTTCTCATGGATGTCACTGTTTAGCGCTAAGTGTATCGAGTTACACCTGAAAATGTCGACAAATCCAGACACACTCACTTTGCAGATAAGTGGATCGTAGTAGATGGAGATCTCGGATCCCTCACGAATACCCGAATCGCATCTGACACCAGCCACATGTCTCGGTTCCACGTACTTTGAAAGTCGGCCAATAGACGGCAAACCGAAGCCTTTGTAAGGATCCTAGAAACCAACGAAAATACGTGAGCACGGCGCAGTCTTCTCGATGGACACACCTCGGCGTAGACTCTGCTTTCGAAGGCCCATCCTTTCAGTGGCACTTGATCTTGGGTGAGGGGAAGCTTGTGTCCGTAGGCTACTCGCAACATCTGCTGGACGATGTCAAGTCCGGTAATGCATTCAGTGATTGGATGCTCGACCTGTAGTACTTTTATTCACTTTTTTTTCTGGAGAAGCGACAAAATTCAAAATACAAAATCTTCAAAATTCTAAAAATACTCACTTGGAGACGGGTGTTCATCTCCAAGAAGTAGAAGTTTCTCTTCGAATCAACAAGGAATTCGACCGTACCGGCGGAATCGTAGCCTACAGCTAGGGCAAGCGATGTGGCTGAAACACGTTTTTACTCGAATTTTGTAAAAATACTGAACTAATTAAGAAAATACCCTGCTCTCCCATTCTCTTTCGCATCTCTGGTGGTACGAAACTGCTCGGTGCCTCTTCGATCACTTTCTGGTTTCGGCGTTGAATCGAGCACTCACGCTCGTTTAGCCAGAGGGCGTTTCCGTGTTTGTCGCATATCACCTGAACATAGGTGAACCAATGAATTAACAATTAGAAAATATTAATTGTCTAAGATTGATTCAAGCGTGCGCATGGTACCGCGCTACGAGGCGCTACTGTCATCTGCACAGCCGAGAGGTCGGTCTACGCCGGGGCTAACCAAGGCTTTCGTTCCTCCGGTATCGGAAAACTGATACCCTGCTTGTCTGGGAAGATAAAAACACTGACAATGTATAGCGGCTGACCCCCGCAAATCATCGTGTAAGCCGAACACGCATTCACCATGCTTCTACGATTGTGAATGGAACACGAATGCTTGGCGCGTCCTTAGGGGACTGATGAACTCCAACACCTTTACCTTTCTACAAGATTGACGCGTTATTTGTCGGGGTACAAGGAAGCATATAAACTGACTTGGGTCATTCCTCCCTATTGATTAGTTCCGTAAATGATCAGATAAGGGTTGGAACGGAATGTTTAAAAGGTTTTCCCACTCCACCACTTTCTCTATTTAATTTATCGATGAAACAATATTGTTTTACCTGCATTTCGATATGACGAGGATTGTCGATGTACTTCTCCACTAGCATACGGTCATCACCGAATGACGACTTGGCCTCTTGTTTGGACAGTCTAAACTCATTGGGACCATTTTAAGAAGCCAAGGGAAAGTCTTCGAAAGTTTGAAAAAGTTCGCGGTTCCTTGAACTCTTGGTGCTCTGGAACGCCACGAAGGCGAGAAAAAGCTAAACAGATCACCTGTAGCCCTCACGAGCTTCCTTGTCGTTCCAGGCGATACGCATACCCTTACCGCCACCACCAGCTGAAGCCTTGATCATCACTGGGTAACCGATGTCGTTGGCGACCTAAATGACGAGAAAATTCGCGACTAATGAGAAAAGTAGATAATTCTTCAGGAAAACTTCAAAAAATTGGAAGATCTAGTCGAATTCTAAATCATAGCCGCCTACAGGATTTGTGAGCTATCCAAGTGAATCCCAATTCTGGAAATTGGGATTGAAGCCCAAACACATACTAAACCACAACGCCCTGAGAAACGAATTTGGAATATTCAAGCAAATCCTAAATCATAACTCTCTGAACAAGATCTGCAAAATCTGAACAAATCCAATGCTCTAATCCTCCTAGGTCGACAAACGCTTGTCTACGTCTTCATCCTTTTTGTTGAAATCCAAAGCGGTGATTTTCTTTGTGGAGGGAGAGAGGCTTAAATCTTACTTCGAACAATTTTTCGTTGTAAACTGGTCAGCAGAAGATGGGTGAAAGGCTAAATGCTGTAATGAACTTACTGATTATTTTGATAAAAATTCGAAGAGCTCACCTTCAAGCACATCTCCTCGTCGGCGATTTCACCATCGAATCCAGGAATCATATTCACCTAAAAATCCACATTAATGATTCAAACCGTTCTATAAAAAATTCTTCGCCTAAAATTCTTCTCGGGACCCACTTTCGCAGCGGTGGCAATCTTCTTCGAGTGGATCTTGTCTCCCATATCGAGAATAGCCTTCGAGTTTGGCCCGATGAACACCGCGCCGGCTTTCTCCAATTCGGCTGCGAATTTCGTGTTCTCGGACAGGAAACCGTAACCAGGATGCACCTAGAGGAATGGATCAATGGATTTACGGAATCAAGGGCGATTAAGGTAAAGAGTCAACTGACAGCTTGTGCTCCTGTCTGCTTTACAGCCTCGAGAATCTTGTCAGCTCGTAGGTACGACTCGCTGGTCGGTGCTGGTCCGATACAAACGGCTTCGTCGGCCAGTTTGACGTGGAGGGAGCCCGAGTCGACATCGGAATGGACGGCTACCGTCTTTATACCCATGGCCCGAGCGGTCTTGATCACACGACATGCGATTTCACCTGAATAGTCGAAGATGGGGATGAATACTTCTCATCAAAGATTCAGAAGGTAAAGGTATCCGCTTTCATCAGTCCATCAAGGATGCGCCACGCATTCGCGTTCCATTCAGAATCGCAGAGGATTGGTGAATGCGCATTTGGTCTACAGAATGGGGTCTCTATACCAAGTCAGTGTCTTTAACTTCTCAGACAAGTCTGGCACCCATTCACCTGCCTTCAAAGGGATGAAAGGCTTGGTTAGCCGGGCCGGGCCGACATTTTGGTTGGTTTGAACCACCACAAGGACAAAATCATCAGATATGACTTCGCTGTTGACCTGAGAATCGCTGGAATCGCTCTTTCAGAGCACAGCTGCACTTTTCGAGCTGCTCATCACCGAGAGCTCTATTTACACTGATTCTCGACGCCGACTAAACATATTTTGCACAAAAATTGGCAGAACTCTGCATCTTCGCAGTCAATATCCGACCGCTCCGATGGTGCACCCTAGCCTTTGAGAATTTTGCAGAAAGTGGAGGACGAATTTCACCCTGACGATAAAAACAAAAGTGCAGAGTTTCTCATCGCATGGAAGCGAATCGTCCTGTCGACTGGCGTTAGAAATGTCGAATTTCACTTGAATTTCGTGATATTGAGTTGTAAGTAAGCTAGGTACAATTCTTTTTCTTACATGATTTTCGTCGAGTATTGAAAATCGGAAATTGCACTCTATTTTAGAGACAAATTGTGGAAATGCGAAATGGCCATGAGTCACTACACGTTAGAGGGATAGAGGTCAAAGTAAAGGTGATGTGATTGGCGTTGATCAATCCCCTGAGGTCGCGCCGTGCACTCGTCCTCCCTACAGAATGGTGTTGTGAATTAGCATGTGGCATCTACTCGGTGATCGCTAAAATTACTTGCTGGGAACAGTCGCTGTTCAGGTCAGGTTCTTCTCTTTCCCAGACAAGTCTGATAGCAATTTACCTGACCCTTGAGGGAAGGAAGGCTTGGTTCAATCAGGCAGAGATCGATCGCTCGATACTACGGATGGATGTAGCGCGTCTTACCATACACACCATGTAGACTACGTGCCGCTTAGAAAGGTCTCTGCCTCGGTGGGTGAATGGGAAACCCCGTTCCCTAGCTTCTTGGGAGATCGGTCCCACATTCTCTACACAAGGGGGCCCTTGAAGTAGCGCAGAAAACGGCGAAAGATCCAGCTGGATTGTTGGTAACTTTACAGTAATCCAATTGCAACCGTTGTTTTCCTCCAAGACCCAGCAGCCCCACTTCAATAGTTCATCGAAGTTGTGTACTCCACAACGACAAACAGCTGTTTGATGACCTATCGGGTCAGGTGGGCACGATTTTCTTCAACTTCCTCTAATTGTTCACTGCACACATCACATCGAGAACATTCACCTCTGACATCGACGGATTGTAAAAGAAAGAGAAAAATATAGGAAAATAAGAACTGAAACTCCTTTGGGCCTCTCACAATTTCAGTTTGTACTTGTACTGTAGTTTGTACTGTACTGTCAGTTTTGTACTGCACGGTCAGTGCTCCTTCCCAACCACATGTCTTAAAAATTGCAACTTTTCCCATGGCTTTTGACAGGAGAAATACTCCCAGAAGCAAAAACAAACTCCCGAAATGTGCTCACGTTTCTCACGTATGGAACTCCGCTTAAACGACGTCAGAGAATCAGGGAAATTGTAAGTGAAAATTAATGCAGCCTAAATTCGTGAAAATTCTTATTCGAATAGTATGCACCTATGCCTAAGTGCGGAATATGCAATGGCGCTATTCCCACCGCACGATCGAGTGATTGATTTTGCTAGAGGCTAGTCAAGCTCTTAATTGGGGCAGAGTAAACCGGTTACAGACTTGTCTGGGAAGGTGAACACACTGACTAGTGCAACGAGTTAGTCCCGCATGTTATTCTGTAGCTCAAATTCTCGTTCACCATGCTTCTACGATTCTGAATGGATGGAGAATGCTTGGCGCGTCCTCAGGGTACTGACCAACATCGGCCACGCTTCTTTGACATTCAGGTAAAGTTGTCTTCCTGATAAATTACCTACCATACCTGTAGCTTTATAAAGTACACCTATTTCCAAGTTGTTCCCCCGTCAACAAAGGATGTTTCGGGTGCAGCTGCTACGCGCTCGACGATCATGATCGGATAGGAGCTAGACGGATAGCTTACAACTGCGCGAGCAACTGCCAGCTCAATCAGACAACGGGAATCCGCGCGAATAGACAACCGCACGCACTTGCTTTATAATAAAACGACAGATAACTGAAATAATAAACTCGGTTACGCCTCTGTTAGGGCGTAGGTGGCACAGTGGTAAGAGGCGCTACCGGAACCCGCACGAGCAAGCGATCGACCCTGGCCCGGGTTAACCGAGCTTTCCATCTCTTCCGGGTCGGATAAAATGGTACTAGCCTTGTCTGTGAAGGCAAAACACTGATTAGGAATAATCGGTTGCCTTCATAAGTCAACGTATAGGCCAAATACGCATTCACCACACCTCTTCGATTCAGAATGGGAGGCGAATGCGTGGCGCATCCTTAGGGGATTGATCAACGTCCGCACCTTTACCTTTACCATTACCTTTGCACTTATCCATCCACTAATAGGCAAAACGATCGAATGGCATTGTCCATTGGTATATTAAATAATCCGTGTCATTAACCCGCCGAGATCCACAACGAAGTGAGGTAAAGGTAAGGTGATTAACATTGATCAATCCCGTGTCAAGGTGCGTCATGCATTCATCTTTCATTTGGAATCGTAGAGGCATGGTGAATACAAATATGGCCAATACAGTGACTTGAATGTGTCAACCGCTGTAAATAGTCTTCACGTTACCTACAATTCTGGTACCAGTTTTACTAGACATGGGAAGGATGCAAGGTTTCATTAGTCTGAGAGAGGATCGACCTCCTACTAAGCTGGCGGAAGTATCACCTTTAATCACTGCACTACTCTTTCCAAAACTCATAAAAATATTCACAACGGCTGTTGCTTTCAAGAACAGTCAAACATATAACGCATGGTTATAGAACTCCAACCTCTGTTTGCGATGAGGATCTTCTCGAATTTCGGCTCACTGAGATCGATCGGGCACGTAGTGTAAATCTCCTTGCATTCTCGTTCGTCTACGGGTCTGAAACGACGAAAAAAATCGATTTTCACGTAAACTCCGATCAGCGGCCGCCGTCTAGCAAGGTCACCCAGCGGACGGAGGTTGTAGCAAGCTTGCTATAAGGTAAGGCCGAGAAAGCGGTAAAACTGGTCTCAACATAAGTTAAAAAGTAAAATTCTACGCACCCAGAATCCTTCTTGACGGCAGCAGCAGCAGCACTTTGCAGTCGAACGGCAAACTTTCGAGGTGAACTCTTCTGTACCGACGAAAGCAGCCGATACGGGAATGCTGACAGCAGACGCATGGTAACCCTGAGAGGGTAGAATGTTCTGATCGGAAAACTGCATTTTGAATGATCGACTATAATCAGAAGAAAGATTGAATAGGAATGATTCTCAATACGCAACGAGAATTAGGTAAGAAACAAAATAATGAGCATGAGCACCGACTCCACCTACATGAATATCATACGCTCTCACTAGTGAAGAATTCATGAGATCCATGATAACTGGAATAGAATAAAAGAAACGATTGCATACATAACCTTTTCCACCTTTAACCCTTAGAAATATAAAAGCAAATGTCTAAGAGGTATGGTGTCGTTCCCTGGTAATTTCTTATTCAACGCATCCATTCTGGTCAAAAAACAACCACTGGCTCCGTATAGCGGCTGGCCCTCAGGCCAAATGCGCATCCACCATGTCTCTACGATTCCGAATGGAAGAAGAGGGCATGATGCGTTCTTAGGAGACCTGACCACGCCAGCCACTTTATCTATACCTTTACCTTACCCGCATAACACGCGATGAATTTTAGTCTTTTGGGGTTGCAACCAAATTCTGCTCCAGAACGTAAAGCGTCTATCGATTCTCAATTTTCAGCGAAAATCGGGTAGGAAATTGAACATTGCCCAGGTTTATGCTACAAGAATTCAAGCATGCTTCGACATTTCATTTCCATTAAATCGAATTTAAATAAAACGAATTCAATTTCCAGCCCCTTCCCTTCCCTGTCCCAGTTGTTCTTATTCTAATCTTGCAACTCTTTATGAAAATAAGGGTCCAGCCCCTTCTCATTGTGACTGAGGCAATTTCCAATATTGGTCATCGCTTCATCTATTTTTTTAAATTATTTGACATTGACTCTTCTTCAACTTATGCGAACATTAGCAAATAACGAGCAAATATGAAAAGGTTGTAAGAGCAGCAAACATTAACATGCAAAACACGTCCAATTTCTGTGTGGTGCGCGAAACGCTGAAATTGGACTTTTGCCCGAAAATTAGAATTGCGTCCAAAATAGTAATGTGCCACTTCAATTAAAACATCAACGAACGTTCGAGATTGGAAGAATTGAAGATAATATCGGAAAAAGAAGACAATCAACATTACTGCGGTGAAGGGCACGACATTTGTCATTAAACTTCGACCCAATGATGCTCTGAGCTCGTTGAAACAAATCTGCATACATAAGAATAGATCTAAAGTAAAAAGTGGAACACGACGTTAATTAGTCTCCCAAGGACGCGCCACGCATTGATCTTCCATTCAAATCGTTGAGGCTTGGTGAATGCGTATTTGGCTGTGACTTGCGGGGCACGTAGCTGTATGTACCAGGTCAGTGTTTCTACCTTTCCAGACAAGTTTGGTACCGCTTTTCTCGACCTCGGAAGGACGGCATGGTTAGCCTGGACGAGGCTGAATCGCTCGAAGGTATGGGGTCAGTAGCGGCTTCCTCCACTGCACCATGCGCCCTTATCGTTAGAAGAGGAAATCCCGATTAAGAGAATGACGGATACCACACATATGATACATAGCTCAGGTTGAATTGATAAAATCCCATCAGTAAGGCTGTAAATTCACAAGGTTTTGTAGGTTTTGATGATTATAAACCCCGAAACCGGTTTCTATTCACTGACCAATGCTCATCGCACAAATGTTCAGTTTTGTCATGAGAATTTCTGAAAGTTCACAGACCTTTCTCACCATCAGACGTTCGATTTCAAGGTGGAGGATGAGCCACTAGGATGGAGTAAATCTACCATGACCGGGCAGGATGACGGAATACCAGTTCTCAACCAGTTTCTAATAGGTCCGACGGCCATTTTCCTCGATGTTGTTCGCCTACCTCTAGCCTTTTCCATTTTTCTGCTCAACTTTCATACTGTACAGCTCGTAGTGATAATGAAACGAGTTGCGTCATTCTCGCCTAATTTTTATTAGGTCATTTCATAAGTCCTTGCCGTTTTTTTTTCATCGTCCTTCTGTAAGTTTACTAGGAAAGCTCTGTCAAAGAGCTGTATACTGTTCGATAGAGAATCGTTTGTAGTTCTAGAATATGTGTTTTGTTTCGATGGATACTCAAAATTTTGCTAATTTTTTCACCAGTGAAGCGAAAAATGAAATTTCGCAAAAATAGCCCTTTGCGGCATGGAATTTTCTCCAGAAAGAGTGAAGCATTTTGTAGATCTTTGCACACTGTTTGAAAGAGAAAATCCTCTACTACAGAACATTGTATTGCGTTTTTTCATTGATCTTGATTTTTGATAACTTTAAGGTCCTCAAGTCGAGTGTCCCAAAAGTCATTATCGCGCTACGGTCGCGTTGGACGACCCGCGCGGCATCGGGGCCGCGATAGGGCTCGTTTAGGGCCACTTTCGAGGGGCTAAAAACGTATTCAATTCGATATGATAAAATCGTCTGATGAGCTATCTCATAGAACAAGTCTTCTTCTTTCGAACAGTATATGTTGCTTGGCAAAACTATCTCAACAAAAAGACTAATGATGCTTCGACCAAGTGGTAGCCGTGGTTGTTAAATTTTGTTTAAAATACAGTGACTTGAAAAAATACACAGATATTCTGATAGGGCGAAAAATTCTAACCTAAGACATGTATAAAGAATTGCAAAAACTTTCACACAAAGAGCTAGCGTTGAGTCCAAAAATAATTAACGACTTTTGGGTCACTCGACTTGAGGACCTTAAAGTTATCAAAAACCAAAAGCAATGAAAGAACGCAATACAACGTTTTGTAGAAGAGGATTTTCTCTTTCAAGCAGTGTACAAACATCTACAAAATGTTTCACTCTTTCTGGAGAAAATTCCATGCCGCAAAGGGCTATTTTTGCGAAATTTCAGTTTTTGTTTCACTGGTAAAAAAATTAGCAAAATTTCGAGTATCCATCGAAAAGAAACACATATTCTAAAACTGTAAACAATTCCCTATGGAACGGTGTATAGCTCTTTGACAGAGCTTTCCTAGTAAACTTACTGAAGGACGATGAAAAAAACGGCAAGGACTTATGAAATGACCTAATATATAAGGTGTGCGTGGTGCAGTTGTAGGAGGCGCTGTGCCGACGATCGCGACCAAATGATCGATCCTCCACCGGGCTAACCAAGCCTTCCATCATTCCGTGGTCAGGTAAATTGGTGCCAGACTTGTCCGGGAAGCGAAAGACACTGACTTGGTACCTGACCCCCACAAATAGTTGTATAGGCTAAGCACGCACTCACCATCCCTCTACGATTTCGAATGAAAGATGAATGCGCGGCGCGACTTTATAGGATCGACCAACGCCGACAATTTCGCTTAACTTTGTTTTCAATTTTCATAGGGACTTTTGAGAGATGAGTTGTAGTTTTAAGATGTTTTGTGGTATAAAAGGGTTTTGAGGGCCGCTTCTGAATATTTTTTTGGATCAGAGGGAGGCGCGACGGAGAGGAGCAACTGTCCGATGACCCGGAACTGCTAAGGTGCTCTCTTTTACTTTTTACCTTTTTACAGAAACCCTCTCTACAGCTCGACGCTGCTCTTTATCCCGACTTTTCGCCAGCTGTCAATGAAAAATGATTGCGACGGTTAACTGCCGGTTATTGCACTTTCCTCCCTGTTTGCAAAGCACGGATGATGGGATAGATAAATAATAAGAAAAGCAGAATTAGCATAAAAATAAAAATTAGTCCATAATTAATAACATTCATACAACACTACAATAAAAACAAAATAATATAAAATATATCATGTATGATTAAATAAATCAACAAAATACATCTGATTTGCCGTTTACTAAATCCACCCTTCTTGTATTTAAAACTCTCCACGAGAGCAAACATTTTAGCTTCGCCAGTAACTCCAGGAAAAAGTAGGCAAACAACAGCGAGCAATCAATCGATACCGTTCAGGACGATGTGCGACTGTTAGTTTTCGTCGAATATGTAAGTGGTCGAGTCAGATCTGTGGTGACCAGCATGTGTTGCCAAAAATAAACCTTGAGTCGGTTGGTACAATATCAACTGCGAGGGGTTCCAAACGTTAACATTATGGTGTCTCGAAGCACTTGCCTAAGGCGAGTATACAAGAGCAGGGCTCTTTTATCCGCAGAAATCAAGCAATTAAGTTATAGAAAAATATCAAGCCTCAAATTTCAGAGAAATACTAGAGTACTATTTATATATTATTATTTATTTTACTCGCAAATACAGAAAAAAGAAATTGTGGAAGTCAATTGGTTTGCCGTAAGTGATCGATGAAGTATGATGGATTAGAATAGAAGATATTGGATTAATGAATGAAAACGACGTTAAAAAGACGGTCCATATGAATATATTATATTTAACCCTCCAGAAAATTTGCAGAGCGGACCCTTAGAAGCGGGACGGACGCTAAAAATAAAGAAGGATTCTCCAGCACCCATATAAAGTGAAGGTGTTTGCGTTTATCATATCCCTAAGATCTCGCCATGCATCCATCTTCTATTGAAAATCGTAGCGGTTACTTATACGCATATTTATGCCTATACAGTGACTTGCGCGGAGAGCTGCTATGCCAAGTCAGTGTCTTCACCTTCCTGGACATGTTTAGTACCAGTTCACCCACCCTCGGAGGGATGGAAGGCTCGATTAGCTCGGGCGAGAATATATGGCTCGACCGTTGGGGTGGAAGTACAATAGTTCCTGTTAAGCTCGTGTTCAAGAAGTATTCGATGATGTCAGTACAAGTGTCTACAAACAGCTCTTTTGAAAAGGAGAGGATGTAGAGATGAGGAAATAGGAGTAGGGAAGCCTAGAAAGAAACGCAAGATAGTACGGTTGCTCTGATGCTGGGGAGGATCCACGACGAGTCGTGGAGAACATCACTGAGCATAGTTCTTTTCGAATCGTCCCAACGTCAATAACAAGTGCAGAACAAATGAAAGGGCGTAAATATCGGACCAAAACCAGTTCCTCGTTGTAACGTGAGGAAATGGAATATCGGTGAAAGATTGAACAACATTCAATAGAACATGAAATAATGACGCCTTTTCTCCCAAATTTTTAGCCACTTACAGTCACCTATGAGAGACCGCGTGGTAAAGTGATACGAGGCGCTGGTGACACTCGCACTGTCAAGTGATCGATCGTCGCCCGGGCTAACAAAGCCTTCAATCCCTCCGGGTTTGAGTATTATGGTACCAGACTTGTCTGGAAGGACAAAGGCAGTCGAATGGTTTGTCTGGAAAGACAAAGGCACTCAAATGGTTTGGCGGGAAGCTCCGCAGGTCATTGTATAGGCCAGGTACTCATTCACCATGCTTCTACGATTCTGAATGGAAGACCGATGTGCGACGTGCCCTTAGGAGACTGATCAACGCCGACTTCCGCTGAGAAGAGATGGACGGACGCCATAAGGAACGTCCTTCAGGGCATCTTAGGGCCCATTCAGAGTTTTACTGCCGCAGTAAAGTAAAATTAGCAGCAAAAGGGGGGATGAGCGCACCCCACGTCCGTTTTCGGCAGCAAATCCGCTGCCGCAGCAAGGAATGTCCCGTGACATTCCTTGCTGCGGCGGCGCTGCGGCAGTGCTGCCGCAGTAAAACTCTGAAAGCGGGTGCAGCGCTGCCGCTACTGCGCAGCTGACGCGCGCGTCGCTGGTCCCTATCCTTCATCATTACTGCGGCAGCAACGCAGTAGAGTCTGAGTGGGCCTTTAGTCGTCATCTTAGCAAGCAACAAGTAAATTGTAACAGATCGCGGGCCTACATCAATTTGTGGACGAGCTTGGAGGTCTTCAAGAGTTTCGAGGAAATCCACGAAGAACCTAGATGGAGTGACAACATGACCGTTGACGAAAACAGAGGCTTTGGCGGCAACGCCGGACAAATTGTTGAGAAGAAGAGCAAAGCTGCATCGACCACTACGCCCTAGTATAAACAAGGTTAAGCGGGCTGGAAATGAGTCATTAGTCTCTCATGACGGAGACGATTTTCAACGCCGTTGCCAAGCGTTCACCTTGGAGCGATAAGCGTATACGATTCAAGGGCAGAATTAAGTGTTTCAGGTTGCTTTTTCGCTGCTTTACGATGTTTTGTGATGATAAAAGCGTAGGCCGAATAAAAAGTTTCGTAGAAGTGTCGTGTTTCGCTAAACAGAACTGAATGGACTGTTTCGGATTGCTAAGGTTACTGCAATGCCGAGATTCATCGAACGTTAAGAATTAAGAATGAAAAATTAAAAATTAGCGAGAAATTGGCATCGAATAGGCCCGATTGCACCTGAGCTGCCGTAAAGGGCATCAGAGAACGATCGTCGATTGTCATCGATTCGACGACATCGAGGACGGACAGTGCGACGGCAAGAAGAGTAGTTATTTTCAATTTTGTGGGAATTGGACGGCAGCATAGGACTCTAAATCAAAGGGGTTCAAATCGTCCAATTGATTAAATTCAGCACAATGCAGCAAAGGCAGCGGTGAGGAATGAACATGGATGGGTGCGCAATGATGGTAAAGGAAAATGGTCAGCGCTGATCAGTCGGCGCTATGTGAAGTGGGGGAGGCAGCCTGAGGCGGCATTTCTCACGGCATTCTCGTTATACTTGCCCAATTCATCAAAAAGGTCAAATTGTTCTTAGATTCGCATCTTTGGATTTCCCATACTCGAGCGTCAAATCGAGCACCCACATTGCTCCCATCAGTTTCTTAAAGATGCGCTATGTAGTCGTCTTCCATTCAGGATCGTAAAGGCATGGTGAATACGAATCGGCTTAAGTAACCTGCGGAGGCCAGCCGTTAGACCAGATCAGTGTCTTCACCTTCCCAGACAGGTCTGGTACCAAAATGCCTGACCCCGGAGGAATGGAAGGCTTGGCTAGCCGGAGCCGGGATCGATCGCTCGACCGGGTGGGTGTAAGTATTGTCAACTAGTGATTATTGATTGTTAGGTACCTCGGCGGGATTGGTGAGCACCTATCGTCTTCCACTTTCGAAACGATGCTCACTTTTTATGGTGTATTTGATTTCCTAGCCTCCTTATCTTTATCTATTCGTCCTCCTTTTCCTATATCCCTCATACTTTCCTGTCATAGAGTACCGACAATTTGAACCCTCACTCGGTGCACATAGAAACCTGTGCACATTATTGTTAAAATATGAAGAATATGAGGACACTACCAAGAACAAGTACAACATATCTACTGACAGCACCCCTAACCCACATAGCAGCGATATACTTGTTTCTCCTCACTCGTCAAATTCGGTTTCTTCACTTTTCTAACCTTTCTGGCGACATTTCGCCTTAATATCTACTGCGATGCTAGTACAGATTCTGACAGCGCCTTATTATTGAGCTGATGCATCGACCGACCAACCGAGGGCTTTGAATCCCTAGGATAACATCGAGCCATATATCCACAACTAAGAAATCATTTCTGGCAATGTTATGTCTACAAACGGTCGACTACCCTCCTACCTTCATTCTCATCCTCTTGCGCGACTTTCCACAATCACCTCTTGTTCCGAAGCATTTTTCTTTTCACTCTTTCTGTATTTACTGCCGGTCTCAATGTAGGCGAAGCCACGTAGCAATCAAAGTAGGTAAGCAAGTCCTCTGCTGTAGTTCAGAGCCGGGCCTCAGCACAAGATCTTTAGCCGATGATAAATGGGCCTCAGTTCCTGTCACGTCTCAACTCATCAGGTCGGTTTTTACCGCAACATTATCCAGAGCCCCTCATTCATCATTCCTGTTCCAAGGATACGAAAAATCTGTTTTTACCATGTTTACAGTTTTACTTTTATATTTTATTATTTTATTTATATTTTATACTTTTTACTTTTTTACGATCCTAAGCGACGACCCCCCCCCAGAAAGCACAAAAACGGTTCCGATGACTCCCTGCCATGTTGGTATCCATGTCACAAAAGATCCTCTGACTGAAGAGCAAGGAGCCGAGTCTCTGAAAAATCTCTGAAGGGCCCTATGAAAACCCACCGATTCGAAGAAGACAAAGTATTAACTGAGAAATCTAAAGTTCAATCCATGTTCAGACGTTATCATTCAAATCTGATAAGGAAGTTACACTTGTTCAAACAAGGAAATCAACTAAACGCTAAAATGATCGAACCGGTAGCAGTGGACTTTAAGTAGTGCTAACCTTGAACGCAACAAACAAAAAAAAACAAGAGCAATAGAAACAATAAAAACGGCCAGAGTAAATCACGAATAACTCATCACCAGCTCTCAATGCAGAATTCTGGATAAAGGTCGAAAGGCGCTGTTAATGTTCACGCTTCACGAAATTTGGATTCGGTCAAGAAATGATTCCCCAATGTAACTTCACCTACGGGGTTAATCGGGATATTACAACTCCCAAATAACTTTAATAGACTAGAAGCTAACGACAAGAGCGGTGGACGGCCGAAATTCGAGCACGGACATCAAGTTGTAAATAATTTAGTCAGTTTCAGAAAACTCATCTTCGACAGAGGATGAACGTAGTGATTACTCCAAGTAACATTTCAGCTGAAACATTGGTCCTAACGGGACCACACCACCTAGCAATTGTGACCAAATAAAATTGGTGGTCCTTGACTTAAAATAAGAAATAGGACATCGACAGAGTCCCAAATACCTCCCATATTCATGTGATTCGCAAGAAGACACCCCCTGGTCGATTCCATCAAACTTGAACTTGAACTGCCTGTAGCTGTCTTAAGCCGTATAAATATGACCTTTTCTTGCCGCGTGGAAGCCATATCGGGAGGCCAGCATTTATACAAAATACGCCTAGAACTATTACAAGAAAGTTAAATTTAGTGGGTTCCACATTTCAGTTCCAAACAGAACATCCTCAAGACTAATCGCCAATCTTCAAATAGGTGGGCGCCCCCGCTCGCTGAAAAAAAAACGCTGGCAAACTTGGACAAGTCGGGAATCGGATCAATAGCGGGGACTGTCGATGAATAATTGCGGGCCAGGAAAGTAGTTCTAGCGATTAATTTCTCATATTCGCAAAGAACACACCCAGCTCTTTGACGAAAAAACGGGAAAAAAGCGACAAAAAAAAGAAAAAAGTAAACAAAAAAGTGCGGAATCGAAGGCGGAAATCTGCTGCAACCTATGCGGGCGCAGCGGCGACTGTCTGCTGGATGGCAAGCGGCGGCGCTCTTCGGTCACTGACCTCCCCGCTCGTCAACTTCGCTCTCTTCCCGCCGCTTACATCGCTTACCCTACCCAGCCGCCGACCCCCAGCTTAACCCCGCCTCATTTCGCAGTAAAAACATGATAAGAACGAGGGGTTATGGACCATCACTATCCCTGATGCCAATAGGATAAGAAAATAAGCGGCTGAACTCCTTTCTACCCCCGAAGGAAGAGTCGGCAAATCGCCTGGCAGAAGGTCATGCCAAACGAGATCAGCACCCGTTGATATTTACCAGCCAATCAGCGAGCTGTCGAACTTTTCGAGTCAGAAGCTTTGCTCTCAAGTTATTCCTAAGGTGTTGTGCAATGGATTATGTCACGATTCCCAATGGTGCCACTAGGGCTAGTCAACTAGGATTACCATCTTTAAGACGTAGAAGACTGAAATTCGATCTGTTAATGATGTTTAGAATTCTGGCAGGCAGAGCAGACTTGAACAAATCGAGAAATTGTTTTCTTGGTTTCTTCACCCAGAACGAGATGGGGTGGTATTAACCTAGAGATACTGTTGTGAGAAGCCAAATCGGATCACATTTCTTCTCTAATATAACAATTCGAAAACTCCGCGCCCTGTTGAGGGACACCGTACTTCAGATGTCTCTCGGTAAATTTAAAAAGTTTGTCGATCAGCAAATCAAGGAACAGTAGCTTTTATTTTCATTTTCATTTGTTGTATGTGTCTAGGATGTACTCTTATTCATTTTTCACTGCGCTAGAGTAGCTCAACGTAGTGCACTATTTTCTACGATGACTGTTGTATCTCGATTTCATTTCATTTCTATTTTCTCTGGCGCTTTCGCTTAGTGATATGTGCTGTGCGCGAGATTTCGAACTTCAAAATTAATGAATAAATATAAAATCCCTGAGTTTTGAGGGTATGGTAATCGTCTAATCGTCGTATGGTAGATGTTTTTCTTGTGAGGTCCACCGGTGTACCACTTTTTTGGATGGGGGGAATTATCGGTGTGAAGAGAGAGTTTGACGATCGACTCATTTGCTCGCTGCAGACAGTCAAACGCCATAGGACCACCCACAAAGAAATGTTCTATAGGAGACCACCCAAGAAGCTCACTTTTGTTAGTTGTACGTCGCATTGGCGTAGGTCCACTAGAAGAGGTGGTACTGTTTGTGGGTAGTTGTGGGACATGACAGTCTTCTCTCGGCTTCGGTATCTGACACATGCCATATGTGACTGACACCGATTTTGTTTTGCTTATACCATAAATATACTATAAATAGTAAGGATGGAAAGAATTAGCAACTTTGAACAATTTCATAGAAGTTCACCATTTAAATGAACAAGTTGTGGTAAGATGCCGTACTGCCATCGCATTGTCGAGCCATCGATCCTAGGTCAGGTAAACCGAACTTTCCGCCTGACCGGAGTCGAATGAATTGGCACCAGACTTTTCTAGTCAGGATGAAACTCTGGCTAGAACTGGCTTCCGGGAATTGTAGGCCGAATACACATTCAAAATGACTCCACGATTACTAATGAAAGGCGAGTGTGTGGCGCGCTCTTTTGGGGCCGATCAACGCCGACCACTTTGCCTACAACCTTTTACTGCTGTAGTGAACAATGGTGGTGCATGAAGAGTATCGTCAGAATGAGTATAGGTGTAATGGGTGCCGATTCTGTATAGTTCCTTTCCTATGTTCGAGCTTCTCGTCAAAGGCGGTAGGAGTCCCTACGGTTCTCGTGCTGTTCACGTCTCACTATAATCAGATGGAAATTAATGCGATTCGTGGCCTAAAGAAGAGCGTCGATGTGGAGAGAGACAGTTCAGAAACCCAATGAAGAATTCAGACTCTTTCTGTCGGAATCGATGAACCGTCCACTGCCGATGCCATAAATTCCTTCGATACTTCCTCCTTCGTTTTCAGTATATAAGTCTGTCGATTCTCTCCGAAAACAACGACATATTCCCTCGCCCGCTATTCCATTTGTTTCTGTTCGCATTTCTTGAAGAATGAATTATTTCACGATAATTTCATGGGGTGCACAGTACTGTGGTAGAAGGAGCTACCTACACCGGCACTGGATCGATTTTCACCCATCCTAACCAAACCCTCCAACCCTATGTGGTGAATGACTAGCATCCTTCCAGAAAAGACGAAGATGTCAACACTCGAAAAGTGGCTGACCCCAGCAAGTCACTGCAGAGGCCGAACTCGAATTCATCACGATTACGAATGGAATGCGAGTGCATGGCGCGCTCTCCAGAGAGTGATCAGTGCCGACCTCTCCATATTTAATTTTACTTTGACATTTCGTGGTGAACCGAAACGCTTCCTCACTAAGAACCATTTTAGAACGACTAAATAGTTCAAAAAATGCTGGTTATCAACTTCGTAAATCTATCTTTACCTTAAGATTATTTCCGCCGATTTTCCTCCTCCGCCTAGTTGTAAGGCAATGCATTCCTCTAGCATTGAATCTGCACAATGCTCCCGCTCTTGCTCATTTTATTCAAGACCGTTATCATCTTCATTCTTCACTTTGCATGTGACATGAGCAAGATGAGCACCGACAAATTGCTGTTTGCACTTGTGGAGAAGACTAATGATACAGTAAGATGATCAATGGAGGTGTTTTCGATTTCGTCGACTCGACGTTACTGAGGAAGTCCAGTCCCGTGGATTTTCTTTTTCTTCACAAGAGAGAGCGATTTCGCAGCAACTTTTATGGTTAACAATAGCGTTATTTTTGAAACCAGCAGCATTTGGCGCCATCAGATGGCCAGGACCATATATAGAAGCAGGCAGATTCGAAATTATGTAGCTGTTGCTGAATTTAGCCTAGAAATATCTTAACCGACAAGAGTAGTTCTTCCCTCGGATGAATTAATAGATATTAAAAGTTTAAACCTGTATTCGATACAACGTGTAGATTCACAATCTACATATTGTAAAACAGTTGTAGCAGGGTTCTTTTAGCATGTGTGAGAAATATTGCAGATCACTGGACACCGCAACTCCTCGAAAAGATGCCATTCTTTCTAAAGAATAAGTACATTTCGTAATGAACCTAGAACTCAACAGGGTTCGAACCTGCGTTTCAGGCCTATCTCGGCATTATGATGATGCACTACTTTACCACCAAGCCGCAAGCGCTTTCCCAAAACTCGACCAGTTACCTGCTCTCGCTTGGCACCTTCCTTGAGACAGACTGCTCTGCTTCCAGCACTCATTCGTAATAACGAAAGAGTCGTTAAGCCAGACTAAGCATTGTGCCCGCACGCTTGAGGTACGTGTTTACCCTAAAGACGCTCCATATGTCCCTCGTCAATTGAAAATCACAGAAACATGATTACCAGTTGGCATACACAGGGTGCGCCAGATGAATTCGGACAAATTTCAATTCAACTCTGCCGCCGTACCGTACAGGAGTTGATCTTGGAGGTCCCGGGGTAATCGCAGAGGAAGGTTTCGACAGTGTTGGGAATTAGCCAAAGTTCAATGACTGTAATGGAATCCTAGATGGTGGCTGTATCTTCCGGAAGGCCATATGTCTTCCAACAAGACGGCGCAACAGCTCACACAACCCATTTGGTTCAAAACTGGCTGTTCGATAACTTGAACATGCTTTGGTCCAAGGTGTTCTGGTCCCCGAAAAGCCCGTATTCGAAACCCGTAGGCTATTATACTACCATTTGAGCGTTGTTGAGAGGGCTGCTAACGAGACGAGGCACCCTAAGGCCCTTGTTATACCTTCGCTCGTGGTGAGCGTCAGCTGCTTGCGAGCGGTGAGCGCCCAGTCGCTAACCTCAGACGCTGGGTACGCGACGCACGCACGCACGCGCCCGAAGCATACAGAGCAATGCGCGAGGTGATCGCTCCACCCCCAGCGAAAGCGTCAATCGCAGTGCAATGCGCAGCCACGAGAGCGTGGAAGGTTCGCTTGCGTGTGCCTAATAGCCCGTGAGCGTCACCACGCCAGCGTCACCGTGATAACTCGTACAAACGTGTCTGGCCCCAAGGTGACTGATACTGAATGGACGAGTTACGCTGAGGGGTGAGCGAAGGTATAACAAGGGCCTGAGGGCTTGCGAGCGCTTCACGTCGAAGATGGAGGGGATTGTTGCTGCTGACGGAGGCTACATTGAGTGATTGTAACTTTAATACACCCTCTCCCAGCGTGTGAAAGGATTCTGGATTTGAGTTGTATTTTGTGTTTTTATGGTTGCATGAAAAATAGAGTCGCGGTTGCCCGTATTTAGCTGGCGCGCCCTGTACATCGAAATAGTTGCGGTGACCAACCGCTATTCAAGTTAACGTCTCCACCCTCCATGACTGATACCGCCTTATGGATTATGAATAGGGGGAAGGACTTCTTAGCCTGAGTTCGTAAATATGGACACTTTTCTACTTTTCTGGGTTGGCTTATACAAGCATGTTAGCGATCTCCAATTTCTCTCATTTACGTGCATCGGCATCGGCGTAACTTCAATATTAATTCTTCTTCTGTTCCCTTTTTCTATTCTTTGGCCTAACGAGGTTGTGAAACTTCCCTATTCAACGGGCTAAAGTTTCGACCTTCCCGTCATCTTCAGATGCCTTGAATTTCCGCCGCTGAGAGTAATAAGATCATTATACAGGGTGGCGAATAAATACGTGCGCGTGAAATTCGGTTCGATTTTGACAATTGTATAAAACATTTGAGCGTGTTTCTTCTTCTCAAAATATTCACGTGACCCTTCTTAATCGTTATGTATGGGTGAGATTTGCTCATTAAACTGTAGCGAGGAACTATTCAAACTATAACGCAATTGCGCAGGAAGCTCAGAGCCGCGTGGCGGGCTCGCTGATTCTTTCGAGGCTCGGAGTTCCTCAAAGAAAAGCGTGGAAGACTGACAAGCTGTGAATGTTGGGAGGACATACCCCACCCAATCCATGAAGTTAACAGAAGTGGACGGTGAACACACTACTGGGGCACGGAATTATTAAAAGGAGGACGGACCGATATGATGATGTTAGCTGGAATAAGATGTCTAAGCAGCTCCACCTTTTTTGCAATTTGGTTAAATTCATAAGTGAAGAAGAGGTTGGGCGTTGTAGTTATCATATGTGGAAGGTACAAGTCCTCACCTATCAAGAGGAGAAAAATCGGAACAAAAAATGTAAGAAATTGCGACATTTTGTCTGGGTGCGCCGCAGCAAGGGCGTCCATTTGCTTTAGGTTAAAATTTTTACCGATGAGGTGCCTAGAAATTTTCACAATCGCCACCATCTCACTAGCCCAACCCTCACGTGCAACTAAAGTCAAAGAACTGCTGCAAAAAATGTGTTTCCTGAATTGTTGATGTTTTAGAACAGTTTCGGTGCTCTAGGCAGGACTGTTTTGATTTTACCGATAAAAAAGACATTAAATCATGCTAAGCTCTGTCAGTATTGCATTCACAGGAAAGCCACAGTGCTCGGAAAACAGAAACGTGCCAATTAGTTCTCTCAACAAAGTTGCGCTCTGCTTCATGGAGCACAAATCAAAATGCGCTTCGTTTGACCGAAATCAGCTCTTCTCCGACGAAAGGTTTATGGCCTTCGAATAGCCCGATATTAAATCCGTTTTAGCTCTCCGTCGAATATGTTCTGGAGGAATATCTTAGGAGTCTACAGCAAGAAATTTGTCGAATTTTGACGAGCCTTTTCCGAAATATGGAGCAACATAGACAAGGGGTACTTGCGGCGCACCACCTATGCGATAAATGAAGGAATGAGAGCCGATATCAAAGCTCATGGCAGCTACTTTGAAAACTTTCCTTAATTATTGAATGTTATGTCCTACTCCTATATATAATCATATTTGTTTTGATATTCGTTGGCAAAAAAGAAAGTTATAACACTTTTCGCGGCGCACGTATTTATTCGCCACCCTGTATATCATTTACTTTTTAGCAGACGACCTTTATTGTTAAATCACTTTATTCGCCTAACGTTTCGGCAGTGTCGCCTTCGTCGGAGCCTGGAAGCTTAGAAGGTCGAATTACATTCGAGAAGCTATTCGCTCAAACACCAATTCTTACTACAATAGATTATTGTAATGTTCACAAGAACGGGAAACAAAGGCTCAAAAGGGCAATCAGAAGCGTACCTCAATGGTGGTTGCCGAGTCAGACCACCAGTCACCCTTACCAGGGAATGCCGCCAACCTCCCATGGAACTTTGAATTGAGACCTATATCAATCGATAGATCTCGGAACACTGATTACAGATCTGTAGATCAAATTTGCAAAATGGGTCTCCTAAGCGATTTCTGGCTTGCGAAACCCTGCGTTGGGCGCGGTGTTGCGTAATGAGAAGGGCCGCTAGCCCTGCTGGCAGCTGCGGCTGTGGCGCAGAGGTTGAGGTCTCGCCTCGCAGTGGTGGGGTTAGGGTTCGGTCCCCCGTGGTGGCATTATTTTTGCATATGTTAGTTATAGTCCGTGCGGACCATAGGACGAGATCGAACTCGTTTTTAACACTTTTTCCAGCGAACGACTGATGGTGACTTTCACATAAGTCTCCTAGGTTACTTGAAGTTGGGAACGCATTTCAGCAAACACATTGTAATGGCGTGAGAAAACACAAATATTTACTCCTTCCTTCTAAACTTGTCCTAACCTTCATCAGCATTGATGGAACAACGCAAAAAAATGTGTAAAACAAACATACTGTTCACAAACTGCACATCTTATGCAGGCTGTCTCCATACAACCATTCATAAAGCACTCAACCGTACTAAAGTCGAATAAATAATCACCAGGGGTGACAAACGAACCAGGATGATCATCGACATATCCTGCCTTGTACCATGAATACTTCAAAAATTTGGAAAATCTAGGGGCGCAAAACATCCGATAGACTTGTGATATAACCTTCAATATGTTGTCCCTCTGTGTCATATTAAATTGCACATTGTTCACCATCGCGCACGTCCTAACCCGTTTTGTTTCTTCAGTGTTGAAGATCGTTAGAACTGTAGTTAAGAGAGTAAATTTCCGTATTCAAGTGACGTTGCAGACTTATGTGAAAGTCACCATCAGTCGTTCACTGGAAAAAGTGTTAAAAACGAGTTCGATCTCGTCCTATGGTCCGCACGGACTATAACTAACATATGCAAAAATAATGCCACCACGGGGGACCGAACCCTAACCCCACCACTGCGAGGCGAGACCTCAACCTCTGCGCCACAGCCGCAGCTGCCAGCAGGGCTAGCGGCCCTTCTCATTACGCAACACCGCGCCCAACGCAGGGTTTCGCAAGCCAGAACTCGCTTAGGAGACCCATTTTGCAAATTTGATCTACAGATCTGTAATCAGTGTTCCGAGATCTATCGATTGATATAGGTCTCAATTCAAAGTTCCATGGGAGGTTGGCGGCATTCCCTGGTTAGATGCAGAAGTTAGAGGGCGAATTCAACTAATCCATAAGGACCACCCACCATGGCGGCCTCATAGGGCGCGATCAGCTAGATCAAACCCGCATAAGTCGGCGAATGGGGCCAACTCTTGGGTGACCGCTACACACTCTTCTTTCCGATTGATCTTAGGGACCCTGGCAGCTATCCAAAACGCCTCCGATGTCCGGGGCGCCGCGATTGCAGCTCTACTAGCCAAAATGGACACCGCCACCTCGATTGGAAGGCTTTCACATCGACGCCCCATATGATAAAAATGAAGAATTCCCTCAACGAATTTCCACCTGGCAGCCTTGTAGGGCAGAAGAACTTAACGTTGAAAGCATGGTTGCGTTTCGAGGGAATTTCTCGGCAAGATTCCCCCTCCCCGTTTCAGAACGAAAGAGTCCCGCTCGTCCCCGCTCCAATGGGTAGTGTGCCTCCTCAACGGTCTTTTGTTGTCCGTAGAGCGGAGGATCGGTGGCAGAACGACCTTCAACGTCACTCAGCGAATTTTGCACGGAGGTTGCCGCGCACGCTTTCATTGCCACCTCTTTTTGCCTCCGATCGGATGGCTACGTATCCTCTCAAGCATCGCTAGTTCGATATGCCAAAAATTCTGAGCAGTTTTGGTCTAATATAGTTCGGATTCCTTGTATGAGTTGTTTCAGTTAAGATAAATGAAGGTTCTAGTTCATGCTGAGGACGAGCAACTCTTTATACTTATTTCCAATACTAATTTCTTCGGTCTCATGAGGTTGTTGGGTGAAAATACTTTGCTTAACGGCATAACCTTAACATTTCGACCTTCCGTCGTCTACGGTGGTTCGAACACTGCTAATGACTTGTCAGACAGCCCCACAAAAACCAATTGAGCCTAACATTTCTGAGAAGATGCCAAAAGAAACAAAAGATGTGATTTTATATTTCGGTTATTTGTACCTTATAAGTACAACTGCGAGAAACATGCCCACGTCAATATTCGACCTTTGACCTTAGTCGACGGAACTTGGAGATTCTTCATTTATTGATGCGTTTTATTTAGTCGAAAGGACTTGGAGATTCTTCATTTATTGACGCGTTCTATTTACTTATTTATTATATATGTATCGATCTGTAGAGGAGATTCTTCATTTATTGACGCGTTTTATTTACTTATTTACTTATTTATTATATATGTATCGATCTGTGGACGTTTTTAATGAATTCTGCTGCAAATTGCACAAGCAAGAGGAAGTACCTTTTTTCATTTATCTGTTCTGCTGCTGCTAGTGTCGAGTGCGAATGGGCGAATAGCTCTCCATGGCTTCGTTGTCAAATGGCTTATTCGCTGCTGTGCAGGCTTCACCCCTTCAATTATAGAGAATTCAATAGTACCATGCCGAATTTAAAGACTGGTTGCGACAGAAAACTGGCGAGGAATTCAGCTGTTTATTAATCATTCTATTGTAGAATATCGACTGGCGCAGTTCGGTCTTTGCCTCTATGTAAGGAAGACCGAGTACCTTTCGGCCGAGGTGAATGACCTTAGGACAATTGCGATTGACGGAACAGAATTTGTGAGGGTCAGCACCTTCAAATATCTCGGTTCAACGATAGCCTGAGATGGAGGCCTCAGCGGCGAGGTGAACGTTCGAGTAAGCAGCGCTTGGACAAAGTGGCGTGCGTCCACCGGCATACTTTGCGACAGAAAAATACCGAAACGACTGAAGTCGGAAATCTACCAGGCAGTCTTACGGACGGTTGCTCTGTACGGAGCTGAGTGCTGGCCTGCCACCAAAGAAGTCGAACGCCGCCTCAGCGTAATGGAAATGAAAATGCTGAGGTGATCGGCAGGCGTAATACGACTTGATCGTAAAATTGACTCTGAGATAAGGGAATGGTTTGGGTTGGCTCCAATCTTCGCGAGCCCCGTTTGAGGTGGTACGGGTACATGCTCCGAGCAAGGGACGATACGGTACGCAAGATTGGACTCGGTCTCTACATACAAGGCACAAGATCGAGCGGACGGCCGAAACAGTGCTGGCTGGGTACGATACCTGTAGATCTGAAGGCAGAAAGAATTCATCCAGACCACGCGCGGTATTGAGCGTCATGGCGTCAGAGAATTGGGAAAGCGGACCCTGCTTCAAAGTGAGACAGCTAATGTTCGTTGTGAAAGCTCACTAATACAGTTCTGTGAGAGTTCCGCATTGATTGCTTGGCCTGGTTTCGAAAGGTAAGCTATGAACCTTAAGAATTGTTGCAAGATCTAGTGTGACCATAAAAACTCGTGAAAACCTTTCATATATCATTTGCTTTGTTGGGCGCTCTTCAGGACCACAGAAAGTAGCTGTCATCCCTCTCATTGATTCTGCCTTTCTTTTTTTTCCACGCATTCTTGGCACCCATAACCAGGAATTTTTCCATAACCCTGAACGAAGAATGGTTAAGAGGCGCTACAGACATCTGTACGTAGGTCAAGCGATCGATCCCTGCAAGAGCTAGCCAAGCCTTCCATCCTTTCAAGGTCGGGTAAAATGGTATCAGACTTGCCTGGAAAGTAAAGGCACTGACTTGGTATAACGGCTGATCCCAGTAAGTCATTGTATTGGCCAAATGCGTCTTCCCATGTGGCTACAATTCTGAATGGAACACAGAAGCTCGGCGCATCTTCAGGAGACTGTACAACCCCCAACCGCTTTACTTTCACTTCATAATTCATCTCGGGGTCAAACTGTACCAGTAATCTACCTCTATGTCCATATTCTATGTTCATGCTTTCATGTCTGTTCCTATTACGTCTACTCCTATTATGCCTCTACAATTGCGAATGGGACACGAATAAGGCAGCGGTTCTTCACAGGGTTGACCAAGCTCGATCCGTCGACGATTAGCTTTTAGCTTGAATGAATTTAATCTACGAATGCTGTATGTTTTATTGCCCGGTCAAGCATGCCCGGGCAAGGTTGCCGGGAGTTTTGCATCCAAGGGCCAGTCAAGGGTAAGGTTATACCCGCAACTTTCACCTTCCAGAAAAAAACGCATTAAATCTCAAACATTTTTCTACAGTGCCATAGTTTCACAGTCGTTAACTTCCCGCGCAACTCTAATCACCCGACGTCACATCTTGCGTCAACCGGGCCGCCTCCAGTTTACGCTGTTCACTGGTCTGTCGTAGTACCATATGGTAAACGCGGGAGGTGGATCGTTTTAAATATGCTATGTGGTTACCCACTAAGATGTTCTGATACTGCTTTTTTACTCGAGTGTCTGTTAAGTTGATTGGGAAGTTTTCTCGTTGTGGTGCTGCATTTGTGAAGCAGGGTATGTTTTACCGTTGTCATTCGTTTCTGAGCTTGCTGATTCAGTGGAAGTGGAGTTACCCAGGTGGATCTCGATATCTATATATATTTGCTCGGAATATTTCTTGTCTCAATGATTTCCTTCTGACGTTTTTCTGGTGCTAGTGCGTACTATTACTGGAATCCTTTGGAAACGTAAAATTATTTTCAAATCTGCATTTGCACGTTCTGCAAACTCGAACAACAATTTAGGCGGGTTTTGGTAAAAAAAGATCTCGGGAACTTTTTTCACTACACTTCCCCCTAAAAAACCACTTACCGGCGTTATTCTTTTTTATAGTTATGTAGATAGCAAGCTGTTAGGGCTATAGCTGCTTAGAGATGTTTTCAAATGCATCGTTTTCAAATTCGGATTTTCACTTCTATTTATTTGGCGTGTTTACTTGGGTGTATGATTCCAAATAGTCTGCCCAATGGGAGTAGGCTATAGGGGCTAGACTCCCATGTTTTTTTTATTTTTAAGGCTCTTTCTTTTGGAACATGAAATGACCCCAAGTGTTGCTTTTAAGATACCTTTGTTATCTGTAATGCACAGCAGCGCCAGAAGTCGATTTTTTATTGAAACTACGCCCAAGAGCGTTCCATGTAGTATTGATTACATTGCTACAATTGATAAACGTTGTTCCTTTTAGTTTGGAATGCTAAGAATCTCAACGAATTACTCTGCCCAGTTTCGTCCTTTTCCTGAAATACGATTTTCAGGAGGAACAGATCCCGAATGACTTTTTGCGCTACAGCTTTGTCGTTTATATCAGAATCCATGTTTTAATAACGCTAGATAAATGTGCGCCTGTTTGTGAATCGCGGTCTGCACGTCGTTCAAGTTTATGATTTGTATTCATTTATAAATAAGCCTCTAGTAAACTCTCCAGGTGACAACAGGGCCTTTTGTGCTTGATATACAATTTCTGTTTTTGATTGCCTATTTTCTTTTTGTAATTCCTTGTAAGTAATTTCAAAGGAAAGTGGGGCAGTTGTCAAAGGCGCCACTTCCGCAGAAGCGGTCGAGTGATCGATCATCATCAAGGCTGACCAAGCCTTCCATCCTCGGTCGTGTAATTTGGCACCGGACTTGTCTGAGATGGTGAAGACTGTCTGGTACAGGTTTGTTTCTCCGGGTTCGGTAAATTGGTAGAAGACCTGTCTGTGGGGGTGGAGTCACCGACTCGAATATGCTTGCGCAGGAAGTCATGGTAACACCTTACCTCTTACCTTACCTTTTGCTCGTGTTTTTCCTTTGAATATGTGGGATTGCATGACGGATAATCTAAGTCGAGAAATGATATTTGATTATATGTCAACGTAGCTAGACGTAGCTGCGAGTCCTATGATGACTGATGACTAGAAGAGCACCCTAAAAAATCTCGTATCCAAGTCAAAAACTCGGACTCATGATGCAGTCGTTCACAGTAAGGGTCGGTTCAAAACCGGCCTTGAATAGTTGCTTAATCGCTTCTCCTAGAGCTCTTAGATCCTTCAAGCGCTCTACTAAATACGCTCTTCTCATGTATTAGTCAACATTGAAGTTCTAGTTTCTCTGTTCTACAGACTTCAATTTATTTTATTTAATAACGCACCAAAGTGCGCATAACTCAGAAAACTAATGGAAAATACATATAGAATTACTGACAGTAGTGCTCATACAACGACAACATCAGCTCAATAGTTGGCAAAACGAAGCAGAATCTGATCTAAAACGGTTATTGTCCAGAGAAAGGAATCTTTTTAGAAAACAAGAAAGTCTAACAAAAACATTTCAGCCCCGGATCCCTTTAGCCCCTAGGGCGAGTGTGGGAGCCCAATGGTGGAGAGCAGTAGGTGGCCTGCCAGAAATCGGTGACCCCAACTGGACCACCCTGATTTCGTGTATGGGTGGTCTCATACCACCACGTGAAAAACGGATATCACCATCGTGTTTAGGACCCCAAATACCCCGTACGCAAAGTTTGAGCGAAATCAGTGGCCCTAACTGGACCACTCACTGAGCGAATTTTGGCAAGAAGGTGATCTCCGGCCATCATGTGAAAAGCGGATACCACCATCATATTTAGCGTCCCCAATTACCCCTATGCAAAAATTGAGCGAAATCGGTGACCCCAACTGGACCGCTCAAATAGCAATGTGGATGGTCCGAGACCACCACGTGAAAACGGACCGCAGATCCGTGATCAGCGCCGCCGATTACCCCCATGTGCAAAGTTTTAGCGAAATTCGATGTCTGAAAAAATTAAGGGGCTGGAGTCCGTGAAGTGGAATAGTGCCCGATCGCCACATGGCCTTTTTGATAAAATGTAACAAAACGTAAACGTAGAAGATCACTGACTCACTTAATCTTACAAAAAGCTCGAACGATCGATAAAGTTCTTTCGATGAAGTATTCGTTCGAAACAATGACTATCTTTGGCTTGAAAATTTCTGATGGGAGCAAGTTTGAATTTCAGTTTTGTTGTCTCAGGACTGTGTTTCAAGGTCCAAACAAATTGAATTGAATCGAATGATAGCTGTGGGACATGTCCTCGATTTGGATTCCTTGTTGTCAGCACTCATCCATTCTTCCACGTGATTCAAGGAGGTGAATTGTGAACGCCTCACTTCGTGTTCGTCGTCGTCTTCTTGTTCTTCTTCTCCTTCGCATGACCGTGTCACCTTCTTGTACCTGTGCGCGACGTCTGTTGTTCAGTCGCGCGTGGTCGTCAGCTTCTCAGGATTCTTCTCTTCTTTTTGCAGGTCCGTGCCTACAACGACTGCCATTTCGCACGTACAGCAATGACTGATGTGGAAGCGAAAAAGCCGCTAACTGTGAGTTCTTTCTGCACTTTGTTCCTTCATTGTTTTTCATCGAAATCAAGTTTTTCGTCTAATGGGAATAGAATCGTTCAAACTCGGCATAGTTCAAGTTGTTTTACTCTACGATAATAACACGTTAGTTTTTTATCTGAACCATAACAGCTCTTAACTGCACCGCAGACGGGATAGAACGGTATGGATTGCAGAATCACTAAAGCGGATCTCACTTGGAGAACTTTGGGTTGGCTACTAATTTCGTGAACAGTTTTGCTTTGACTACGTCAAAACGTGCTTGAGTTTTCACCAATCCTGCGCTGGGACTGTTTGATACCGTATATCTCGCAGTTCTGAAAGCTCGCAGTTTTGGGAATTACTTTTTTTTGCAGGAATTTTCTTGCTCTAAATGAAAGCAAGCACAAAACTTGCGTTGGCCAAGGCTTTCTGCATGATTACCTTCTCGACCACTAGGATACTGAAACCCGACAAAGGTCATATGCAGCGTCTGGGAATGACGTCCTAAAACAATGGATGACATTCGAAACCCACAAAAGATTCCGAAGAAGCGACATCGAAAATTGCTGTCGTACAATCGACGCACTTTGTGGTTAATTGCTCTGTGTTTCACGCGTCCGACACGCGCTACATGACGATATGTGTTTCGTATTGCTTTTCTTTTCTTTTTCTTATACGACCGTCCTACTTATCTCCAGTCGTGTTTTTCTTCTTAGAATTCGACACACTGATAATAACTACTGGCTGTAGCAATTGTGATAATGAGGCTTCTGAACAAAGTCGCATTAACGACCTGTAGGAGTAAATATTTTCTTGAATCGATATTTTCAACTTGAGGGCACATTTAGTAACCGAAGGCTGCGGCATTTATCTTGAACTTGTCGCGATTGCCGACGACATGAGCACTCTATCCCGTCTGCGATCATTTCACTCGATTCCCCACATTCCGATAACGATCAGCGCTCTGGCGAAGATGCATCGGCTCTTTTTCGATGTGCACTATCTGCTTTGTGCGCGCTCGCCATCTGCATTACAGATGCACTTTTATAAATTGCCAATTTTATTGTTCTTCGACACCGACTGATGAATTGGAGTGTGCGCCCGTAATCTGACGCTCCTCGACCATATTCATTGCTTTTTTTCAGCCACGTTTAAATAATGCTAGGGAAAGTGAAGACGGTGAGATCGACTACTCCTGGTCGTTTGAACACCTAATATTTCTTTGATTTGCTGTTCAGCTGACTGTAGCTTGTAGGATTTCCTAAATCTTCTTAAAATTATGCATTGAATTTAACCACATTTTTTAGCCGGCGCCACATCCACCAAATCATGCTCCCCCACAGCCGCCTTCGCATGCTGCTAAGGATCGTAACAAGGATCCTCAAGCTGGTCGGACGCTTGAGCTTAATGGGCATGTCGGCTTAGATGCGCTGCCTCATCAGCTGGTGAAGAAAGCCGTCGAGGCTGGGTATGTTGCACTTTCTTTTGCGTTTTTCTGGCATCCAATAGCAGGTCGAGTTCGAGACTTATGCGAACAGGCCTAATGATCAAGCGGTAGAAATTAAGAATGCAGGGAATAAGGTGAATTTCTATTGATCCGAAGTGATTTTTATACGTTTTGAACTTAAACTTCAAAGCTTCCAGAAATTGCCGTTGAAGACAATATTTCTGATAGCTGTTTAGCATCTCGTAGTTGGCAGATGGTTATCTTGTGGTTGCTCAACGATTCGATCTGCTTATCGTTTTGGACACCTTTTCCATCGCTGGAGCGCAGTGTTAATTGGGTTCACTGGTTAGAATGTCCGGGAAAAGACCGGCAGTTTAGACAAAAAGAATTGAATGAGATGGATGTCGAAGGATGAAATGGAACGAAGTTAGGACCATTTGAATTCCAGCAGCGCCTGACTCTGAACATAACTTTCAAGTGAATTACAGTAGAATTCATCGAGCCCATAGAGTTTTTTTCTGTTGGAGGAATTTGAGCCGTTACCTTCTAAAATTGGACAGTTTTCCTGCCTTTTTTCTTTCTTTCATACTGATATTTGATCCGTGAATACCCCCTTGGTAATATATCTGCGCTGTGCCAGTGAAACTGCACTATTTTTGGCCTTTCTGGTGTCACAAGTAGCTGCTTACGCGATCCGCTTTTCCCCAAAGCTGCTTCACGAAATGGCCAGTCTAGTGTGTTCGGGGCCAGTTTTTTACTGCCGACAAAAACCGTACGTGCACCTGCCGAATGGGTCATCCTGTTATATTCGTGGGCCATTTATGTGTCTCGAGCAACTGCCCTGAGAAGTAGCCGCGTTTCGACGTAAACTCGTGGGATATTCGCTCCGTAACAAATTGTGGGGGTGGATGAAACATCAAGGAATGGGTTGAAATAAAATGTAAAAGTAGAGCTATCGGCGTTGTTCAGTCCGCTAACGACTCGCCACGCATTCGTGTTTTATTCGGAATCGTAGGTATGGTGAATGCGTGTTGGGCTTATACAATGACTTACGGTTGTCATCCTCTATACCAAGTGAAAGTTTTTACCTTCCTAGACAAGTCTGACACTAATTTATGCGATCCCGGTGGGGTTGAAGGCTTGCTAACCCCGGGCGGGGATCGATTGCTCGACTGTGCGGGTGTCAGTAACGCGTCTTACCTATCTTATCGCACCGTATGAGTTTGCATAAATGTGTGTTATGTAAGGAACAGTACTTACGTTCGTACCATTCTCCAGAGGACTTTGTCCCCTATTTTGTCTCAGCTTCTCGTTGTTTCAGGTTCCAGTTCAATCTGATGTGTGTAGGTGAGACAGGAATGGGCAAAACCACGTTGATTGAGTCGTTGTTCAATATGAAGTTGGATTTGGAACCGTGCAGTCATGAGCTGAAGACTGTGGAACTGCGCACCAGATCTTACGGTAAGTGCCACTTTCTGTGGATTCGATGATTCAATGTTCCTGAATGGTAGTTATATGCTAAGTATTGCGATCTAAAATAGCGAAATCCAGTTTTGCCTCGAAGTTACTAATTCTCAAAAGTAGTTACGACTATCTTCTTTTTCCCATCTCACTCTTAGCATTTTAGAGTAGGCGCTTTTTGTTTTTCTCCAGTGTGGCATACTCTTATGCTTGTTAGTGTATTTCCTCATGAAATCTTAAGAATAATATCAACAAAGAATTTATTTCCCGTAATTTTGATACAGGAGAGAAAAACGGTATTTTCCTAATCTGTGGTTAGTCACCTTGTTCCCGAAACGGAGGCGTTTGGCTTTTCATTACAATTCGAACGTTACTAAATCCATGCTTATAATCCGGCTTAGCTTTTACGGCTGTCAATGAATACAATTTCTAGAATAGAAAATTCAGTGTACTTGAGCTATTCTTTATTCTTGAGATATTCAGAACAGAGATACAAAACTCATAGAAGAAGGTGTGTAATGATTTGTTTAAGAAGTTGCCGAAGGTGGAATTCGTGTGAAACTGCGGTTGGTGGAAACGGCAGGCTTTGGAGATCAACTCGACAAGGATCAAAGGTCAATCTTTGCTTTTTCTTCCGATGTCTCGTCATCGATTGAAGTCTTTTTTCAAATGTGATGAGAAATTAGGATTTGTCTCGGCTGTTTCGTTTTTCTTCAGGGGTAACATTCAGCAGTACTAAATCAGTAGGTATTTGAGCTAAATTTTGATTGTCTGATAGCATATTCAAAAAGGACTTAGTTAAATCATTCAACTATCCTATTTATTTTATCGCCGTGTTGTACTTAATGGCTTCATTCAGACTTTTTAGTGCAAAAGTGATTGTCGACTATTTGGAAGCGCAATTTGAGCGCTATTTGCAAGAGGAGCTGAAAGTGCGCCGCGCTTTGAACTACTACGATGATTCACGTATTCACGCGTGCTTGTATTTCATCTCGCCGACTGGACACGGGTGAGTTTTGGCCAAATCAAAAAGTGCATTCGTTCTCTCTGCGTTCTTCTCCATCTTGCTAAAAGATGCGTTCAGCAGCAGATCTCCATCTCGTGGAGATTTGACCAACTCTCAAACCTGTATATCATTGGTGTTTTTCTCTACTTTTTGCACGCATATTTTTTCACTTTTTGTGGTACTTGGACTGCCTCCACTCCAAAGGACACACAGGTGTTTCTAGGGAGCCATGGTGGTTACAGGTATCCAATTGGTAGCTTGTACTCGTGAACTGAGTTCCTCTGCGTCTGACAGAGCAATTAATTCTCCATCTCGCTACCTCTCAGATCTGCTTTGTAGAGGGCGTCCATTCCTTCCAATGTATCCTGTGCTATCTATTAATTTATTGGTTTAGTTTTTATTGACTTGCGAATTACGTACAAGTATCGAAAGTTCGTAAATAGCCACGAAGTAGAACAGAAATCAGTTACAACATCATTTCTTTATTACGATGTATGTCGGATCTCAAATCTGGCAGCAGCATACGAATGATTTTCTCGAAATCTTCTAAGTGTAAATTGAATTAAGTTGAATAAGTTGATACAAGTGTAAGCTGTGGCTTTATTTCCTTGAAGTAAGTTACTATTAAAGTTTTTTTTTCAAGTTGACGTAGAAAGGGACACTGGGACACTGGGCCGATTCACTTGGTATTGTTATTGCGTTTCTACGACGTAATGAAGATGAAAATTTGAGCTACGCAGAATATCCTATTATAATAGAAGCAGATGTACAGATGGTGCTAGGATCACTGAACAAGCACCGACTCAGGTGAGGCTCGAACCCGCGCCATGGGGCTGTCCGCGGCACCGCTATGCTAGACCGGCATTGTTTCCAATTTTATTATATTTTCCATTTAAACAACTACTACATCATTTCTTATTCTACCAGATAAATTTCGTGCTGAGTATGTTACCACTGACATTATCGTCACCAATAGGTTGTTCTCTAGATTGAGTTTTGCAGATAAGACATCGCTGGGCGTTAAGGGTTATACCTGCGTCATACATAGTTCCCAAGGCTTTTTTAGGGAGGTCATTTTATTTTTTGTTATTTTTTTCATAGAAAGATGAAAAATCCTCGTTGACCATTGCTCGACTGGGGGCAGACATCTGTGGGTTGTCGTCGTATAAGCGTATCTGCTATCTAAATCGCGATCAACTGTGATGCTGACCTCGGCTGTACTATCGCGCGAGCGTCGCTCGTTATACATGCGTTCACGAGATTGGTTCATCTGAATTCCTGATTCATCGATTACTTCTTTGAGTTGTGCACTTTTTCATCATTCTCGGCCACACAGCTTGCGCTAGCTGATATACTTAGTCTAACTGCGGTCTAGCTGCTACCTTCTTTCATGCTGAAAGGGTTACACCATCATGAAAATGGGTACTGTTTTGCTGCAGATGCATTTCTGAACTTATCTTAATCTGAGCTTTTGTTGAAGTCTTAACTACTGTAGGGCCAACCTTGGCTATCCGCGGTCGGGTAACGTGATACCAGACTTGTCTGGGAAGGTGAAGACACTGAGTTGGTATAGCGGCTGCCCTCCGGAAGTTATGTATAGGCCAATTTCACAGTTGTATGTTCACTATGTCTCTACGATTCTGAGGGGATGACGAGTGCGTGGCGTATCCTTGGAGGGCTGGTCAACGCCGACGCTTTTACCTTTGCCTTAGCTGATTGGTTTAGGCACGCTTGCGCTGTCTTGTCTCTTAAAAAGTAGTTTTCCAGTGGAAAATAATTGGCGGTTGCTTCGGAATACCTCCCTCCTTTACTAGGTCAACGACAGTAGCTTTTATAAACGTCTTACTTTGGAATTTAGGCTGATACTATTAGAGGCGATTTTGTCCACTCTGAAGTTCGTCAGCGTTTATTCAGAACTTGATATCGGCGCTCTGTAGGAAGGTAGTTCACTACGTCTCCACGATTCTTGATGGAATACGAATGCATGACGCGTCATTAGGGGAGTAATTAACGACGACCAATTCACCTCATACATGGCTCACTCCATCACTAGAACTCTGGAAACAGTGACGTCGTCGCTTTTGGGCAAACGATCCGCCCTATGTAGAGTAATTCGAGTTATGTTCTTATACTCAGTTGCCTAGTTACGTTGAGCGCCGAAAATTTTGTTTGTTCCGATTCAAAGCAACCGTTGAAGTGGGAGACGTTGCGCGCCAACTTCATGAGTTGCTTTCGTTATTCTCTGAGGTCCACTTTTATTTCTAATCTTTTCTGTAGCGCCTCACCTTGCGCTTAGTTTTTTGAAGTTTCTTGGAGCATCTTGGATAAATACGGTGTTGTTTACCAGTGCAATACATTGGAAATATTTGATATTGATATTTGATATGGTATTTGACTGGAAATTCCGCGAAGTGGGAGCAGTTCTAAAGGTATTTATCATTACGGTCCTCTGAACCTTCTCTCTCCTCCTCATGGGAATTGTTAGAGCAATTGGCCGCTCGCCAGCGCTGATTTTCTGCGCCGGCGGACCGAAAAAACTCCGTAGACCCGACGTATAGACAAGATTATGCATGTGGTTTGTCCTTTGCAAACGATTTGGCTTCTATGGGAACGACCTTCGGAAGTTCTCCACCGCACCTCCCACCCTCCAATGCGCAACCGTTCTGGTGATGGATTTGAGTGTTGTTTTCATCTTTACGAGTAGTTGTTGAGTTTAATGACTCGGTAGAGGTGTAACCTACATTTGTTGCGCACACGCACGCCCCTTAAGCGCATTACTTCTTGTCGCTTCTTTCTGTCATTGACAGGGCTTTCTCATATACAGGATATCTCATATACAGGATACTTCTCTCAAGTGGATGAAGTTAAGCTGCTGGCTCCCGTGGGGCAATTTTTAAGCAATGGATCTATGTTTAACCTCTTCTTTGGAATCTCTTCCTCATTGATTTCCTTCGGTGTTCAATAGGTGGTAAAAGGCAGAAGTAAAAGTGTCGGCGTTGACAGGTCCTCTAAGGACGCGCTGCCGCATTCGTGTTCCATTCGAATCGTAGAGGCATCGTGAATGTGTTTTCGGTCTATACAATGACTTGCGGCGGCCAGCCGTCACTGTCTTTACCTTCCCACACAAGTCTGGTCCCAATTCACCCAATCCCGGAGGTATGTAGGGCTAGGTTCGCCGGGTGGGGATCGATCGCTAGACGGGGCGTAAGTAGTGTCCCTAATCACTGCATCTCGCGCACCTGGGTTCAAGAGGTGACATATAAAAATTATTGAGTATCAAGTACTAGCTCTAGTTGAACATTTCACAAACTGTTAGAGATTTCGATCTTCCTCTGCCGTCGAAGGATTTTTCTGCTAAGAATTGGTTTTATTCTTCGGTGCCTTTCTCTTACCACTTACAGCTAGTTGAGAGCTTTTCAGAATACAAAAGGAGTACGCTGATTTGAGCCTTTATGAAATCTCCCCTACGATTTATCTGCTCTCTTATATTTGATTGCAAGATACTTTAGTGAATTTGGATATTTACCTTACCTCTCCTAGACGTCGGGAAATAGTCTGAAGTATCATGGACGTTTGGGAGCCCACTGACTTTTCTTGCTGCTCATCGATGTGTGGTGCTGTCAAAAGTCCAGCCGGTGGTATCGGGAGCGTCGAGCGCGCACGGTCCGCGGCTGACGATTGGAATCATTACAGGACGACGGGCACGGGATGGACGAGGGGAGGGGAACGCAGGGTAGGGGGAACGATGACCGCGAACGCACTTTTTTGCCGCTCGGCCGTTGCGTGTTTTTTCTAGCTCGAACGTTGTTCGTGTTTCTTCGTCGGTCTTCGGAGCGCTCGCGCGTCGCGTACCGATCGAGGGCCGCCGCCGCGACGCGCCTACTGGTTTTTCGGTCGCTTGAATCTCCTTTTAGAGGTGGTGTTGGTGGTGGTGGTCGTTACCACGACTATGGGCCTCCGCTTCGAGCATTCGGATCGTATACGGTTTAGTAGTTTGCACTTTAATCAATTTCAACGCGGCGGTGGTCTTCAATGCAGCTATTCTTTCCTGTTCGCGTGTGGTCGTCATCTAGGTCACTTTAGTGGTCACGAGGAATTCCGTCATTCATTTTGTCCGGTTTTTACCTATGGGGATTATCTGAGCAGAATCGGGAAGCTTTTCAATTGCCGGCGTTCATCGTCCTTGTTGTTAACTAAAGCGGTCCATTCATGGTCACTGATTTGGTCGAAGCAGCGCGTTTCTCTTGGAGGTGGTCGCCAAGCTATCACCACTACAGTGGCCTCCGTCCACCGCCCGTATCGTAGTTTCCACTTCAATAGTTTGTTAGGTTTGTTAGTTCAGTAGTTAAGTAGTTTACCTCAATTTCTACACCATGGTAATGTTCGTTATCACCATTCTTTCCCATTCATATGTCGTCATTTAGGTCACTTCAAAGGTCAGAGGACGTATCTAATCCTATCTTGTCCTCAGCTCATCTAAGGGGTTATTTGGATCGCCATCCATCTGGCAGCAAAAAGGCCGCAGTTGTACTGACTGCTTGGTGGTGGCACTCTATGTAGTCTTTCCTTTTTTCAAGTTTAGTCATCATGTAGATGATTTCAGTTTTCACAGTAATCTTATCATCGAGTTCACCCTGGAATATGTCTATCGGTGTTATTTGGCCCGCTGATCGCTGATCTGAAGTTCGCATTTTGTTTTTGGTCGTTGACCTCGGTTACCACCCATGATGTTAACTGGGGTGGCTCACTCAAGGTTACCCATTTGGTTGAAAAATCGTTTTGTGGAGTTGTTTCACCTACTGATTTATAAAGCAAAAAAGGGCGTCGGTTGTCGTCTTTCTCGCTCTGAAAAACGTAACCGTAACGTATACCTTTTTCAAGGAAAGTAGAAAACAAATCGTTCTCTTTTTTATAAGGAAAGGTGATATTTATTGGTTGCGTGCACTTGAACGACGCTTTGCCTTCCTCAGAGGCTACAATTAGGTACATATATGCCTTTGCCGCCTTTCTGCTCCTGATTCTCTCCGCTTAACCATGCCGAGTCATTGCTACCTCATGGTCAATTTCCGTTACCTATTCGTCTCTCGAAGAGATTTTTGGCGCAAATTTCTAATCGATTTTGTTATGCGAGTTATTCTGTGAAGCGCTGACCTAGGGTTTAGTGAATTTCGCTATACAAAATGTGGGTAGTGAACCGTTGATTTTGCCTTGGTTTCTCGCAGCCTATAAGTTTCAGGTCTACAGGCCGTTTTTTAAGTTCTCCGGGGCAATGTGTCCGTCACTCCCTCACTTGTGGCCGTTCGTCCTCTTGGAACTCGCGTCTGTTGAGGAACTAGGGTCTGCGAACGAAAAAGTGCGTTATATGGTGGGATAGTCGCGCTGTCCTTCGTTTGCACTTCGACCTTTGTTGTCGGTTCACTTTAAATGTCGCCTGCGCACATAGACGTGCACGCCTTCCTTTAGTGCTGCAGCGACCGACTAGGTTGTTATTCAGCTTTACCGTCAGCGATGAGTGTTGCTTTTCATATTTTCTTTTATTATGAATAGGATTTACGGGCAGAAGGGGTGCAGCGTTTAGAGGCGCTACTGACACCCGCGCGCTTGAGCGACTGATCCGCGTCTGGTCTAACCAAATCTCCCATCTTTCCGGGGACCTTGACTTGCGTCCATCGTAAGCAGGTGTATAGGCTAAATACGCGTTCACCATGCGTTTACGATTTGAGTGGAGCACGAATATGTGACGGGTTCCTAGGGAACTGATCAGCACCGATCACTTGATCTTTATCTTCATATATTGGTTTTGTGCCTAAATGGCGCCCCACCCTACATGGTCCATCTCTAATGTGGGCCAAGCTGATAGGTGTGATGGAAGGGAAGTGCTTTACACCAAGTAGTGCGTCTTGGGTAAATTCCCGCAGAAGCTCATTTGAAGTTGAAGATTTTGAAGTTGACGGGATAGTCGGCCAGTTTCAAGACGAGCGTGAACTAGACTTGTTAAAAGCAAGAACTGGTAGGTGAAGTAACCACCACGTAGTGGTCAACTACTTTGCTCGTGAACTCATTCTCAGACGAAGAATTGGATTAATAATCGCCGCTGTTCTAGTGCTTCTGTGATTGTTTTTTTTTCGTTAGCTGGGCTACCGGACTCATCCAATTTTCAAACGTTGCAGTTTCTTTAAATCTTTGAGTTGTGTGATGCCATTAGTACTGTCGCCATCAAAACTCGAGCTTCGCCAGCTATTTAGCGGTTTTTCGCCAAAAACCTGCTTTTAATTTTCTAAAAAGTTGCTGTTGTGCTGAGCTCGTCTACTGGCTTAGATTTTCCGGAGGATTTCCAGAGTATATCGCGAAACTATTCTGCTATTTGCCGCTTTTTGTTTAGCGGTTTATAGACAAGAACTAGTTGATAGACTCTATCAACTGATTTCCAGAGTTTTTTGGATAGATCCCGCAGTGATCCCTGGGTATACGAGCTGCTCCTTCTAGACGTTACTAAATCGGAAAGAAAACTTACTACGGGCATGTTGCGGACAACGGGGGCGCGTGGAAACGAAGAGTTACAATTGGTCCCGATAGCGTTCTAGTATACACGAGGTCCGCAAGGACTTAGCTCGCGAAAGCTGGGGTGGATGGCATTCTGTGAGAAATTACAGTAACATGTGTTATCAGTTTATGGGAAATACAGTATCTTTGTGTCAAAGTGCGAATCGATCGTCTGTTGGATATATCTTGGTGACAGGACAAGATATCGTGATGCCAGAACATTGTTACTTGTGTGTCTTTTGAAAACCTCTAACAAGGGAGGTTGCTCAGCGTGCTCCGAAGATTCACAACGAGACCCATATTGTTTTGTAGAGCATCTGATGACGATTACAACGGTATGGTTCGTTTTTGCTAAATGCAAATGGATGGCCCAAAAAAAGGCAAAAAACCTTGAAAACTAACCAATGGCAAATGGGATTCTAGATCGCAACCACCAGAGATACCACCAGAATCGACCCAAATTCAAAAACAAATGTCAGATTCGTGATCAGCACCCCGACTAACCCACGTAGACGAAGTTTGGGCTAAATCGGTGACTTTGACCTAATCAACCTCACTAGTGTTGAGTAGTTGTACGAAGTCCACTTACCGAGAATATCTTTATTCCTATTGTTCCACTTTTTGGACTCTAAAGAACACAGGGACTCCAATTTGAATGAGTTTATTTAATTTTTACCGAGAAAGATCCCTTGGGCCGTTGACAAATCCGCAATTCACAAATCTGACATCGGCTTTTCCCATTGTGTCTGGCGTGAGCTTGCTAGGGTCCGTGGTAACAAAGTTGTGTAGTTGGGTCTAAATCACCGATTTAGCCCGATTTTTGTCTACGGGGATTATTCGCGACACGGATCGCGAATCTGACATTTGTTTTTGAATTTGGGGTCGATTTGGGTTAGTTACGGTAGATATGGGCCACATACATATGTATGTACTAGAAGACATTGTCGTTTGTGCGTACTTTGTTGGCCATTCTCCTCCCAAACGCGTTTCTATCTCGCAACTGCGACAAAATTCCAAAAGGAGCGTATTTTGGTATCTAGCGTAGGAAGGCAAAAGAAAAGGAAAGCAAAGGGATCGATCCACCGACCATCGGATTGAGAGTCCTGCTTGCTACCCACTGAGCCACCATGCTACGGTATCCGTTAGTTAACACCTAAAAGTGTGTTCGCCACTAGTTTCTCGCCTTTAGTTAGAGGTCAAAATCTCTTGCTTTTTTTCGGGCCATCCATTTGCATTTAGCAAAAACGAATTATACCGTTGTAATCGCCATTCGATGCTCTACAAAACAGTATGGGTCTCGTTGTTAATCTTCGGAGCACGCTGAGCAACCACCCTCAAAAGGTTTTGAAACTTTCTACTTATGGCCAAATTCATCCCTCTTTCAGCTTTGACAGAGTGCTGTTCGGATAGTGTACCCAATAAATAAATAAATAAACATGAATGTCCTATCGAAAATGCGCATTTTGAATGAATAGGCCACTTTGTGGGGCGAGTTATGTGTTTTCATGTGTATTTACGTTTACGAGTTTATTTCATACTTGTGTATTTTTCTATGTGGGAGGTCTGAGGGATTTTCTGCCGAAGAAATTTCCTCAATCTGTCCGTCTATCTTGTGCAAAATGTGCATTGGTCGAGCGAACAATGGTCGTTGAACACTGGTCAGGTGCGCTGCGTTTCCGGTCAGCGCCAGTGCCGCTTCTTCTTCAGAGCCATTCTTCTTCGTCCGCTAGCCGTCAGTGTTTTGAATCGTTCCCCGGTGGGAATAATTGAATTCCCGCCTGTGTTTTCATTTCGAGAAAAAAAACTGTGTTTATTAACTCCTTTCATTTGAGTTGGTTTTAGAGACTTCTAAAGATTGTCGCTTCTTATTAATGACATGGATGTCTATCTGCTTTTCATCCTACATATGTGAATATAAATGCGTCCCTTACAAGTGTAGGAGATAAATGAAAGCCACCCCCCCCCCTCCCCCCACCGCTCACTAGCTTCTACTGAACTGTTGATTTCCTATAGTAAACCTTTACAACTTGAAAATTTCCTAAGAAATCGATTCAGCGCCTTGCTTTGAAAAACATCACAGGAAGGGGAATCGGAGTAGATGATGCACTTATGGCGGGCAGTTGACATTCGATATATAATGGCTGGATTACGATTTATGGCGGCTCTTGGAAGGAATGGAGCAAATTGGCCCGGTGGAAGGATAGATTTCAGGTAGACGGGAAGCGGGGGTTCAAAAAATCGGATCTAAAGGAATGGATTTGTGAGCTTTGCAAATCGTCCATATCATTTTTATATTTTATGAGCTGTTATGTATTTATTTGTTACTACATATCTGCGAAGGTTGCGTTTTTTGAATGTATATTTAAATTTTAAAAGAAATGGAAGATAGGGAGGGGCGCAAAATGCTGTTTTCTTCGAGGATTTTTCGATGTGCATCTGAACGATGTCGTGCAGTAATTTTAAAAAGCGCTTTCCCTTTGTGTTCTATTTAATAATGGAGATAACTAGTAAAAGTAGAAGTACTATTAGTATTCTCATATAGTAAACACTCCGGTTACGCCGACTTTTTTCTTTCGCTTATCTCGCCATGTAATCAAGCCTCGCCTTCAAAAAAATTGTTGTGCAATTAGAAATTTGATGGTCTTCCGAAAGCATTGCATTAGATACAATTAAAATTCGATCGCACTCTTCCTATCTTTTCTGAATTCCTCGACTGTTGTGGTTTCGAGTTAAATAAATACAGTAGCGGCCAATGTTAACACTCGGCCGCGCAGAAATTTTCACCCTTCTTTGACCACCAGCCCATGAAAGGGTTCGGAACTTTCGAGGAAGCTGTGCACAGTTTCTAGTAGAGTAAATCTCCCTCTTTCAAACAGTGTACAAACAATTTCTAGAAGTGCTGAATCTAAAGAAATATAAGAGGTTTTTTGAGACATACATTTTTCTTCACTCAAAAATTTACTTTGATGACTTGTAATTTTTCTGCAAACAGCTGTGAGAAAAAACTAATCAAACTTCTGGGCAGAACAAACAATTCTCTTTCAAATGGTGTATTTTGTTTTCAACGCTTCTCTACAAATCTAGAATTACAGACAATTTCAAAGTGAAAACTCACGAAGAAATGCAACACTACAGGGTGTCTCAAAAAATGTGCTCACTGTTTGAAGAGCCATAAGTTTACTGATAATAGAGATCTAAAGATAGGTTATAAGTCATACGAAAGCACATTAGGAGCAGATCTTATGCCACATCATTGGTGTGGATTGCGCCATGCACCTCTACGACTGACCAATTTTCACACCTGATTGACAGTGCTTGAGATAAATGTCCCCGGTAATTCAACAGTAGTGTACCTAATAGCTGTAGAAGATGTTCGCAGACAAGCGATGTGCAAAATAGAAAATGATTACGAAGTTTCCCCTTCAATAGACCGCGATTCGCGAAAGCTACCATAAGCTGTCATACTCGCCACTTGCTGTTTTTTTTTTTTGAAAATTTATGGCGTACTGGGCTAACAAGATATCCTGCTCAAAATTTTTTCGTGAACGTGATCTGACACATGGAATGTTACGGTGTTCTTATCCACCCTCGAAATCGCGCTGTTGGTGTACTATCAACTAAATTTTGAGCGGACCTTTAGTCTTACAATACTTCACTAGTTTAAATTTTTCAAAAATTCATGGCTTGCGACGAGACGAGATATCTTGTTCAAATTTTTCCGTGATGGTAGCAAGTTATGTGGAATACGATGATTGTATTTCTTGTCTTCGAAAGGGTGCTCTTGGTGAGCTATCAGGGAAATTTGGGGCGGACCCATAATTCAGCACCACACTGCCTGCTGGAAAATTGTTCAAAAATTCCTTTCATCTTGCGTTCCCGAGGTATTCTGCTGAAAGTTATTGCATAAAGGCAACAAGGCATGAGAAACACAATACTTATAATATCCAGCTCCCTCAACGCTAAATTGGTGTAATACCAAATGTTCACTAAAAAGACTGTAATTTTGGATTTGTGAAGAAAAGTTGAAAACAGAATATGACATATGAAAGAGAATTGTTTGCGCTGCCTAGAATGTTATTTAGTTTTTTCTCACAGCTGTTTGCGGGAAAATTACAAGTCATCAAAAAATTTTTTGAGTGAAGAAAAATGTATGGAGATTTGCTCTATAAGAAACTCTGCACAGCTTCCTCGAAAGTTCCGAACTCTTTCGTGGGCTGCTGGTCAAAGAAGGGTGAAAATTTCTGCGCGGCCGAGTGTTAACCTACTGTATATATGTGTGGCCGCTACTGTATATATGTCGACTACTTGAAAGAGTCTACAGCTAGAGTGGGCTCATGAATCCGACCCCCATTAAACCGACGTTGCAATGACCTTGCTTCCCTCGTGTGTTCGCGTGATTTAACTTTTATTTCCGACCATTTTGTCATTTTTTCTCATGTTCACCGCTTTTGAAAAACCTCGGGCAATAAAAAACGCAACCTGTTTTGCGACAGTTTTTGTCAAAGAACATCCTTTGGGTTTTCTGTAGGTTCGAGGCGAAATGTGGTTGTCTTCAAGTTCCTCTTACGTTTTTTCTGCCCTGTACTTACAGATCTCAAGGCCATCAGCCGCATTCGCGACCCGAGTAGTTGTTCCGTGTTGTCTATTGCTTAAATAGTTGGTATTTCTTGAAATTTATGGTTCCGTTCGTATTTCAGCCTGAAGGCTCTGGACTTGGTGACTTTGCGTGAGCTCGCTAAGAGGGTCAACGTGATCCCAGTGATTGCAAAGTCGGACACGACATGCAAGGATGAACTGACCCGCTTCAAGAATAAGGTTTGTTTATTGATGATTCTGAAGATTCTGATACCTTCAAACGACTGCGGAAAGAAACAAAAACGTTAAAATCGAGAAACATTCCTAAAAAAGAGACATACCAATGATGAGATAAGGGTGCCGTAATTATTGGTTTGTTTAAACAACGGAAAAACCACGAAAAATCGATTCCTTTTGTTCATGATGCACCCATTCTTGGACTTCTTGGGTTGATGAACGGTATATCTGAAATAAACCGCAGAATATACTCCAAGTGGCCCCGCAAATTGTGATTCATCACAGATATATTCAGGTTTTATGCGATCTGTACGAGATCTAAAACAGCTCCTTAGCACCCTGCGGTGGTTCGTATGCCCCGAGCAGCTGGTAACCCTGATCCACCAACGCGCTCTGAGGTTTATCCGCGAATTATTGGATATTTTACGTCACTATCAGTTCAATAACCCGAACCCTTCCGGCGCTAGTGAGATGCGTCAGATGTCGAATAAACCTAAATGAACTCTGAGTAAGCCCCGTCTGATAACCATTTGGTTTGTATTTCGGGGTTCATTTTGGGCATGCCGTTCACGAACCCGATCCGTGGACATCGAAGGTGATTATAGTACGCTTCTGAGCTCATTAAAGTTGTAACGCTTTCCTGCTGATTATTATTGTCAATTGTTCTTGTTTTTTCCTCCAGCTGGTATCCATATCGCAACTAGATCATTCAGATCATCAGCGAGCTGCGCAGTCACAAAATTGAAATCTATCAGTTTCCGACAGATGACGAAACTGTGAGTTTTCTAAATTCCGTTTTTTTTTCAAGCGAAAAATATTTCCTGTAAGAGCCAACCTCATACCCGCTCTTTTTTAGGTGGCACAGTCGAACGCGGAAATGAACAACGCCATGCCGTTCGCTGTTGTGGGTAGCGGAGATTTTGTGAAGAAGGAGAATGGTATGCGTGTCCGAGCGCGCAGATACCCTTGGGGAATTGTTGAAGGTTAGTGTTTGGTTTCGAATGCATAGAAATGGAATTCTTTTTCGATTTTCATTCGTAAAAAGCTCTCGACATAATACATTATAGTGGAAAATGAACAACACTGTGATTTCGTGAAGCTCAGAGAGGCGTTGATTCGTACAAACGTTGATGCGCTGAGGGAGAGAACGCACAATGTAGGTTCCGTGTTTGATTGGCTTCGTTTTCAGAATTCCATTTTCTAGTTTTTTTTCAAGTTAACCTGTCTTCATTCAAAATGTTCGTGAAACTGAAAATGATGGACTCTCGTGGCGCCATCTCAAATTCTAGGCACAACTCTTTTTCGAACCAGAATTTGAATTTTGCAAATGGATTTTGTGAGGCTGTGGTTGTAAATGCCAGCTCTTTGTTTCCTCGAGGGTTATTTTGGCTTAAAAAGGATAATTCAACTCACTTCGAGGAAGTGAGAGATCTTCTGTATCAGAGGAGTACTGTGGTTATTCCAGATACTGTATGAGAACTACCGACGCGAACGTCTGCGAGGTATGCACATGGGAGACGGAGACACAGGTCCGAAAATGGTGGAGAAGTTCACCATGGTGAGCTAGGATTTTGCTGGATTCTTTACACCCTATGTGTCACATGGTGATAATGATGATGACACCGAAGGCTAGATTTATGTTTTAGTGTTTTAAATTGTTTTTTTTCCAGAAGCAGAAGGAGTACAACGATGAGTTTGCGGCTCGTGAGATAAAGATCCGTGAGGATTTTCAGAGAAATCTCGAAGCGAAAGAAGCTGAGCTACGTCATAGAGAAGAATCGGTGGGATTTTAGCATTGTTATTCATCAAATGTTATATCAACTCAGTTGTTAGTTAATCGTTTTAGAATCATTCCCTTCTATGTTCTGTTTGTTTTTTCCTGCCTTCACTTCTCTCATAGCGTTCTCTCTTGTGCGCTGATATTCCTTTCTGGTTGCTCCATTATCTTTAGATGTTTAGCGTCATATGAGTGGATTAGTTATGAGCAAAACGCTTCAAAAAATATTTAAATTTTCTTTTTCCTTGGTCGGAGGTCGCCTATTGATTGTGAAATCGCTTGGTAGCCTTTGTAACATTCCGATTTCAATTTCAGATTTAGAGGAAAAGAGTCCTAAAACTTGGTCGTCTACGAGCTCGTTTACTTCGGTCCTGTTTGCCAAGCCCTTTATTTTCATAAATTTTAGTTGAACGTGCGTTCCCGTGACGTCGAGGATCTGGCTGCACAGGAACTGCGCCGCTTGGACCTCGAAATCCGCACTCTGCAAGATGAACGTACTCGTCTGCTGGCAAAGGTGGTAAAGAAGCTGAAGAAGTGACGAGAATCTCCTAACAGAACAGCGAAATTTTCATACAGTTTTCTCGTCTGATATTGATCTGGTGTTTTTTCATCTTCAAAAGCATTTCAACACTGCACTGATTCCTCATCTTCACAAATCCCCCGCCAATCTCGACTTGCTATTAAATTTTCAGTCTACAGTAATCGAGCGTCGTGTCGGAGCACTGATTTGAACGATTCTATTAGTCATTTGTTTTCGCATTCGATTCATCAAAAGTCAGTTTTTCTGTTTAAGTATCACCTCCCGATGACACCACGTTTGTTTATTTTTATGCACGGATCCCAACTTTGACATTTCGTAGTTTTTCCCCATGACAGTATGAGTCTCCTGCCAGGCTGTCGTCTAAGTTAAGCCGTATTGTTGCCGGCCGTTGTTTTTCGTATGGTTTCAGTGTTCTTTCTTCGATTTTCTTCCGTGAAATTGATCTTCGTCGTTGTTGTGTATTCAGCCACACATCCTTCAAATCCGAGTTTCGGTCTAAGTCATTCGACCTCTAATCGATACTTGTTCTCAATTGACTGGCATATCACCTCTTGCTAGTGAAGTCGTCTCACTTATTATCGTATCAGTTTTTGTTTCTCGAGCAATACGCGGCCAAGTATCACGCTGACTGTTTTCAAGCAGTATCTTTGTTAATGTGTTAATCCGTTTTTGTACTATGTTAACACTATCAGTTTAACTGTGTTCGTAAAGTACATTCATTATTAGCATAAAAGTGCAGTTAAATAGCCAAGCGCAGCCAACTCAGCGTGAGTCGCAGTAAGTCACCGCAGCTGCATTGCATCTCAACAGTAATGTATTCGCATGGTATTGGCAGAGTGGTACTGCCCAGTAGTCAAAATTGGCTCGGGGCGAGCGTCGAGCGTGTTCATCTTTTCGACTTCATTGTTCTTCCTGAGCCTCAACAACGTGACCGTTACTCAAGCAGGGTGAACATGCGATTAGTGTAGCACAACGAAGTATTGAGAGAAGGATGCTTGGAGTGACTCGCTCCGGTATAGCTCCGAGCGACGTCGACAGCCGAAGATCGGAGGCGCAGTTACATGGGGTCAGATTGACAAAGGCCAGGTGGTGGGGAGACTTGATGCGACTCCGTGACGTCCGTTGGACGAAAGTGTCAGTGACTGGACTCCACGGGACGTCAAAAGAATACCAGGGGCCGTATGCTCGTCTCTCCCGGCCGGGCGATGGGCGCCCTTCGCCCGGCAGGGTGTGGGCGAATAGACACACTGAGTTGTGTCTATTCGCACTAGCCCGGCCGGGCGAAGGGCGCCCATCGCCCGGCCGGGAGAGACGAGCATACGGCCCCAGAGCTCGCCCACCTTTGCGGTGGTCGGACCTTTTCAAATTTCTGAGCGAAAGATCCGGCGCTCTTCGAGTTCCCAGAGCGAGTAAAAGCCTAGGAAAGGATACTATTTTAGACATCCTTGAAGCTCTCGAGCCTTTTTGATACATCAACGGGACGACAGATGGGAAGAAGGATACTGAATCAATACTATTCCTATTGAAACCGGTGCACATTTCTATAGAACGCATTTGAGTTAAAATTTTCACTGTAACACAAGGTGGCTAGAAGGTATCGTCCACAAACTCTCAGCAACGGTTCTTTCAAGCGGATTCCAGTTTCAAAGGCATTGTATACAGGCTGTTCCAAAAAAAAATGTACCCATTGTTCGAAATGCCATAACTTTGGCGAAAGTGAACCAGTCGAAACGAGTCATAGCTTGGATGGAAGCTAAGAAAAAAAAATTTCAGGCATGTGTTTGGTGAGGATTGCGCCGTGTACTCCACCGAGGCCAGAGATTTTGGACTTGATTGATAGTACATGGGTTACACATATTCAAAAGTTCGGTGGTGGAGGCACGAGCTTGAGCTGGCGACGCACGCACAAACAGACAACGCCTTTTTATTTCGAGAGCAATCTCAAACTCGGGTAATAAAACCGCAATATAGTTCAAAAACACGAACAATAACGACAACAATCAGTAGTTAGTAACTCGAACAATAAAGTCGTGATTCAAAAGGCGGTAGAGGCGGTGGAGGTGGTAGAAACGGTGGAGGCGGTAGAAGCGGTAGGAGCGGAGGCAGAAAACGCCACTGACATAGGGACCTATCCGGGGCTGTGCACAAATCACTGTGCTACTGAGACGACCGCTTGCGAATCCCTAGCACCTTTTTTATGCCCGAAGGCTTTTTACTTCCAGCACTCACCCGTAATAACGAGTTGAGCCGGTGAGCCGGATTCGGCATTGCGCCAGTTAAGTCTCAGTAACATAGTGGTTAGTGCACAGCCCCGGATAGGTTGAGACGCGGGTTCGAATCTCGCGTGAGATGCGATTTTTGCGATAAACCTAGCACCACCATTGCAACATCCTATTCTAGTATATATAGTAGTAACTCGCAGAAAAGCGGTAACAAAACGGGAATTTCACATTAACTGTAAATGCTTTCAGCTTATCTGGTGCAATGCCAAATCCGGCTCACCGGCTCAACCCGTTATTACGGGTGAGTGCTGAAAGTGAAAAGCCTTCGGCCTAAGGGCTCGTTTAGTGCGCAGGCGACGCGCGACGCGCGACGCGAAGCCGTGCAAAAGATGCAAAATCAATAATTCGTGACGCGAATTCGCGTCGCACCCTGTTTACTGTGCGTCGCGCGGACCGTAACGGAGACGTCCATCAAACTGCGCCGTGTGTCATTGCACATAGCAGTTAAAGTAATGATTGATGCTCCCCTGTATGGGTAGCTCCTGCGTTACTTGATACATACGAAAATGATATGTTCTCAAGTTCATCTCCAAGAATTACTTCTGCCGATATTCAGAATTTCTGACCATATCAATCGATCCAAACTAGGTGGAACAAGGTACTTTTCTGGCACTCAGGTAATGAAATCTTCGAATTCAAACACAGACAAAAATAAAATTAAATGACGTTGGTACATTGTAGGGTTCAACGAGTGGAGATATTTCCAAATCTCAGAAATGAGGAAAATCTATTATGAGATCGTCCCCTGCGTTTTAACACGTTGACGACAGTGTGGCGTAATGCTGCGCCACGCTCAATCGGCCGCGCGGGACCGTGTTGCGTAACGCTGCGCCACAGTCTTGTATCGTATTTTTCTCGATACATTTCAGAATTTCGAAGGATGTTTTTGTGCCACTTTTTAGTAGACCTTTGCGCATTGTTATGGGAACACAGCACAGCAGCACCGATTCGTAAGCTGCGGTGTCTGCCGTGTGGCTGCGGAAACGTCCGCAAAATGAGGAGGCACGATGGAAGCGTCGCGTCGGCCACCCGTCGCGTCGCGCGCAGCAGCTGCATGCAGCACTCTGCAGCAGCTGCAGCAGAGAATTCCCACCGGAATTCTCCGCTGCAGCTGCTGCATTGACACCACGCCATCGATCGATTCTGAAGAGTTTACATGTCAAACATGTCAAAACCGACCGAGCTGCTGCTGTGCTGTTGCTGCAGAAAACTGCAGCAAACCTGCAGCAACGCGGTGCTCCCGACAGAACGACGCTCCGCCCCTCTGTTGCTGCAGAATGGTGCAGCAACACTCTGAACCGGCCCTTAAGGAAGGCGCTAGGGATTCGCAAATGGTCGTCTCAGTAGCATAGTGGCTAGTGCACAGCCCCAGATTCGCGATTCATGGCCGTTTGCGCCGTTCGCCTAGCTTCCCATCCGAGTTTTACGATTCGCATCATGTCCACGCTTGACTCAACCGGGTGCTCGGACACTCCGAGATATTAAACAACCTTTAAATCACTGCGGATCGTCAGTTTTTGCTGCGAACTGCTGAGAAGATCATAAAATTCTTCGTTGTACAGTTCGACGAAGCAGCAGCTTCGTTGTACAGTTCGACGAAGCAGACAGAAGTTTGCAGCTGAACTCAAATTTGAAATGTTCTCCTATCTTGGCAGTTCTCGCGCACAGCCAAGCAAATAGTGCCTCACAGGCCCGCGGGACCAGACCGCGGTGCGAGGAGCTCGTAAGACAATTTTCGGTAAAACAGGAAAGGAAACAAAAACCAGTCAAAACTGGAAGAAAACTAAAGTAATAAAGGAACAAAAAACTATAAGAGCTCGTTTCGTCCCCACCATGTACAAGCTAACATTAGTATAAAGCCATTCCCGGGACTCGTCAGCATGGAAGGAATGGCGTTATAAGTTATAGGAAATTATATTAAAACATAACTAACCTGTAGTAGAGGTATCGTCAGAAGTAGAGTGAAGAGTGGTAGTGAGTTGATATCAAATTTTGGTGATTGAACCTGTTCGATGATTCGATGTTCGTTGTTCGATGGTCCTAGTCGAAGACATGCTCCTGTGTGACCTTTTTGTCAAAAACGGAGTCGTAGATGAAATGCTTCGGGTTCTTCGAGTTGAAACAAAGGTTTTCACTGTCCGTTACATCCACTATCCGTTCCTGCGGAATGATCGAGGCCGAAGGCCGAATTCGCGTGGTGACCCTGATGAACTCACATTTCGCCATGAAAATTTGCCTTAAACTTGGGTAATTAAACCGAGATACAGTTCAAAAACACAAACCATAACAAAAACAATCAGCAGTTAGTAACACGAATAATAATGTCATGATTGAAAAGGCGGTAGAGGCAGGTGAGGTCGTAGAAACGGTAGAAGCGGTGGCGTCGATGGAAGCGGTGGAAGCGGAGGAAGACGGTGGCGGCGGCGGCAGTGGAGGAAGGCCTTGGCAGAGGACGCCATTAACGCAGAGGACGCCGCGCGCCCCTTTTATAGCGTTCGTGTAGGTCAAAATGATTATTGCTCGCCTCTATTGCTGATCATGTCACCGATAGCGACGATAGCATATGCTTGCTCTCCTTTAGTCCTAAACAGGTGATATCGCTGCTATGAGTTACTTCTAAGGCAGCAAACATATTGACTTGCCGCAGATTTTGATTAAGCATGGAACGACATCAATATCGATCAATGATTGTAACAACTGTTTGCAAAGCTAAAACCCTTCCAACAGTGATACAGTCATAAGAAAAGAGTGCACTATCAATCAGGTCCAAAATCCGAGATCGAGTACATGGCGCAATACTCACCAAACAAACCGAAAAATTTTCTTTTTTTCTTAGCTTGCATCCGAGCTATGATTCGTTTCGACTGGTTCATTTTCGCCAAAGTTATGGCATTTCAAACAATGAGTACATTTTTTGGGACACCCTGTATAGGGTTGGTAGTAACGGCTCGATATGTGTTTCTGCTCAAGTAGCACATCGATCCGATCAGCAAGTCTGACAGCCCTCTCACACTCGGGCGGCGCCTTGCGCGGCGTCGTCGGCGGCGGGTGGGGGTAGGACCGGCGCTCCGCCCACCAACTGTCGCTGCCGGCGCTCGTGGGGCGCGCCATCGCAACCGCCGCCGGCAAAAAATGCCCGGCACCATTCCCTCGGCGGCGCTGGCGGCGGCGTCGCGGCCGTCGCCGCCGCCGCCGAAGTATGAGAACCTCCCTCAGGCGGCGGCGGCAGCGGCGACGTCGCCTGCGATGCCGTTGGGCTGGCCGCGCCCTATCTTTCATCATAGCGCCGGCGACGCCGCTCAGGGCGAAGCCCGAGTGTGAGAGGGCTGTGAGACTTGCTAATCCGATCGACTCCACTTTAGCAGGAACTGTACGACGAATCGTGGCACAGTACAAGTAGCGAGGACACTGTCGTACACCTACTAAAGCAGGCCGACCGGGAAACGTGAATACCTTTGAGATCCGCAAGATCAACAAGAAAAGGATCCAAAGGAACGACGAGGTGAGATTTAACAAAAATGCTTCCGACTTGATGGAGTGTTCCAACCATTGTGAAAAACAAAGTGGGTCTTCGCAGTTATCGAGTGTATAGCGGAAAAGCCCTCACGGAATCTGCGAAAAGAGATGGGCTCGAGAAGTGCAGGAAACTTCTTGACTTCATTCGCGCAAACCGCCTTTCTGACATCATTTGGACAGATGAAGAATTTTTTACAGTTGAGGTCGCTCATAACTGTCAGAACCATTGCCAACTCTTGCCGCCGACAGAAAAAAATTCTCTAATCCATCATGTCCATTCAAGAACCTTGATCCCAAAATCTGTGATGGTTTGGGCTGGCATTACATCTGTAGGCAAAACTCCCCCTTGTTTTTGTCGACAAGAACATTAAAATCAATTCTGATGTTTATCAGAATGTCATTTTGAGGAGAAATCTGATTCCATGGGCAAAAGAGCACTCTGCAGGCCGACAATTTATACTTTAGCAGGACTGGGCGCCAGCATATGGTCGAAATCCGCGACTGCGTTCACCACCGGGATTTTTGAGCAAACTCCCCAGACCTGAATCCAATGGACTTCTCGGTCTGGGGCTATTTGCAGCATAACGTCTCGTTGAATTCTCCTCGAAGTTTGGACAGTTTGAAAGCAGCCCTGGTGAGAGAGTGGCAGAAGATAGATGTCGACTACTGTCGAACAATACCTTTATCAAGTGCAGCTGGACCAATACCATATTAGCGATTACTAATATTTATTCATAATGACATAAAGAGATAGGGGCACAGTGGGCGGTCAAAGATCATTTTGAACAATACCTTTAATGACTACTGTACATATCCAGTGTCGGTTTGCATCGATCCATATCACTCTGGCAAGGAATACCATATGAGTGACGTTTTAACTTTGCCGGCGATGTCAATGATTCAGATACACTGAATACGACTGACAACCGAGCGGCATTTCAGACAACTCTCACACACGATGTGACGGACCGAGACATGAAAACTCGGATGGCAACCAACTGAGGAAGTCGACGACACAATCATGATCGTCAGTGGTGGATTGGCGACCCACATGATGAACAGTGAACTGAGTTGTACAGATAGTTGAGATACAGATTGAGTTGTACAGATTGTTGTACAGATTAGATTAGATTGTTGTACAGATTTCTACACCCTTTACTTGCATTCCATTGTATGTGGTTATGTTGCTGTTCTGGAATGTTTTTCTTGCAAACGACGCGAACGTCTAAGAGGTTGTTCCGAATTGTCCGGTGCTTCGTTGTTTGAATGAAGTGGGGTGGAATTTGGTGTGGAAGCACTGGCTAGTTCGGAACGAGAAGAGTACAACTTAAGACGATTAATGTGAACAAGCTGTCGCTTAAGGCGATTAGATAATTGAGCTATTGTGACATTGGGACGATTTACCTCGACCACTACAAACGGACCCTTCCATTGGGAAGTGAGTTTTGGACGTACAGTGTCGTCGTGCAAAAGAACTAAGTCATCAGTGGAAATGTCCGTTCTTAATACCTTGTGTTGATGTCGTATCCTATCTTGTATTGCTTCGTTTTATCGGCTATCGCGGTGCCAACATGGATGAACGTTGTTTCCAAACCGGCAGACAGTTGTTGCGCGATGTCGTCAGTAGCATACAACTGAGTTGATGGGAGACGATGGGCTACATCTGTCCATGTTATGGGGTGTCGACCATGGACGACGTAGTACGGACTATAGCCTGTTGTCATGTTGATGTTACTATTATAGGCAAACACAACTGGCTGTAGAAACCGTGACCATATTGCTCTCGCTTCCGAGCAATATGCAGTGAGCGAATCATGAACCACTTTGACGATTCGCTCCGCTTGCCCATTTGCTTTATGGTTGTAACTTGTAGTGAATTTGTTACAGACTCCCAATGTAGAATTTATCCTAGCGAAAAGATCGCTGCAGCTACAGTAGGTGCAGTCACCAAGCGGCTAGAGGCCTGCTTCCCAGCGAAAGATCATTTTGAACAATACCTTTAATGACTGATTAATTATTGTCCTGTAGTTTTATAATAAGAATGTCGTAAAGATTGTTATTGTCTTTCACTTGTCTTGGAGAAAAATATAGCGGACCATACTACTCAGCCACCCTGTACACAACTTTGGACAATTTTGATCACGCCGACTATCTCAGTAGCGATCTGTGGACGGATGACAGCCTTGGTCATGCAGAAAAGTTCGCATAAGTGCGGAATGGGAAAAATGGAGGTCATCTCATCGGAATCTTCCATGACAAGGCCAGCGGAATGAATGCGGTACTAGACCGTCGTGAGATCTAGCTGATGACTAATTCCCGTAACGGACTGATTCAGTCAAGCGAAACAATGCCCATCTGGTTGTACAGATAAGCGATGTTATTTATAGTTAAGGAGGCCTCTCCCGACGTCTATACTACTGCCTGTTGTGAACTGCACAGTATGTCTCAGTATGCCGTACCCCACGTCTAGTTTAATTATCCATGAACTGCTCATCTGTATGTGTGAAAAGCAGAATTGCAAACATTAGATCCTGATGCAAGTAATTCCATTTTCGGGTGCGTCTATAGAGAAAATACATGTATTTCTCCATGACCCAATATTTCAAGTTCACTCAGGCGAGCATTTTGGTCAAATTTTACATGAAAGTAACATCATTATTCTACTTGCAATGTATCTCGACACAGGTGCTCTTCAAAGTTAAGACCTTTCAAGCAAATCCGTAGACTAACGAACACTTTCATCGTTTCAGCGATGTCTAGAAAAGGTGGAAGAGCCAGTTTGAACAATTTTGAACCCAATCTTCTGACCCAACTCCTCCCCGGAAGTCTGTGTGTGATTCTTACTCTATTGGAACCATCAATTTTCGACGTCCTTACTTCGACAAATGCTCATGTTATCCATCCCACACATTATTCAATTAACAAACCGACAACCTCTCTATTCCGACTCCACTACTGGGCCATATTCTTTCGATATTATTCCTGTGCTGGAATAAAATCTTAGCATGGTCGCCCGAGGACCTGAACCACGCTGAAGGGAGAGACCCGAAATAAGGAAAAACTGCATTCATACAACTGCGGTGGTTTTAATGATATTTTAATAAGAAGCAAGAAACCTGAGGTGATCTGCACAGGTCTTCCCTTTCGTAGAAATTGAATTAATAGGTTAAGATCTTTCGAGTGATCACGATTAAGTTATTCTTCATATTCCTCTTTCCTGTTTACATATTCTTCAGGGCTCGTAGAGCGCAAGTGTATCAATTTTCTTGGTTTCGGATCTTCGCCGTTAATAGTTTCCACTGTGAATTGGAAAGCCCTCTTCATGTGCCACCTCACCGCGGTGAAGTGGTGAAACGTCACTTTTACTGATGGCCAACGGCACAAATGGTCGCGTAGTACGCGATACTCTGTCGTGTATGGGCGACTCCATGTATCCCTGGCTAGGAACATGTGAGTAATCAGATCACCGGCATGGCACAAACAACGAAACCTGTACACCGGTCCCCGCGCGCCGGATCTGCTCTTCTACGACGTCAGAAGAATCCACTTCCGGCGAGGGCCATCTATTCTCGGAGTTAAACTATCTACATAGACGTCACTGAATTCGGACTACCGGAAACCCCCACCCACCACGACACCGAAACTGCCTATTCGTCTGCACCTACAATTGTCGCACGATCGCTTCTGATCAGGATCTTCGGACACTGCCATATAGAAGCCGAAACATCAAATACGACATCATTGCACTGCAAGAAACGAAAGGCAAAACGGAAACCATAAAAAGGACCACAACGAGCTTCAGAGCATCGGAGCAAAGACGGACAGAAGAAACATTGGCTGAGCTGGATTCCTCGTCAGTACGACAGCGCACCACCTAGTAGACTCGTACAAAATTATAAGCCCACGAATAGCCGTTCTTCGTTTAGAAGTCAAAGACCAAGGAAACATCTCCGTCATAAATGGATATGCTCCAACTTCTGCAGCAACAGACGAAGAGAAAGAAGAATTCTACGAACCACTCGAAAGGACTGTTAACGACGAAAGAGTTACTACAATGTTGGTGTACCATTGCCCTCGACTTCGACTTCTCGACGAATGCTTCTCGAATACATCGACTACTATTCAGCTGTTCGATCGGAAGCTTACAATTCCCCTCGAGAAAGGAGTACGGCAGGGGAAAACGATCTCTCCGAAGCTATTCACAGCGGCACTTCAAGATGCCATGAAGAACTTGGACCGGGACGCCAAAGGCTACCCAGGGATGGTAGACGGATTAGCAATCTTCGCTTCGCTGACGATATAGTTCTCATCTCTTACAGCACAGCAGAAGCCGAAGAAATGCTAAGCGAGCTCAATGTGGCAGGTAAGAAGATTGGCTTAGACATGTATCTCCGAAACGCAATTTAAGTCAACCAGTGGTGTGACACCGGCTTCGTGAATATAAATGGAGTCGCCTTGCAACGAGTCGATCCCTACGTTTACCTGGGACGAGAGCTGAACACGGAAAACGACCTGGCTGCTGAAATCGCCCGCAGGAGACGCGCAGCATGGGCAGCCTTCAGCTCGATCCGCGAAGTCAAAGGTGCCAGCATTAGGGCCTCAATATTCAACACCTGCGTACTGCCAGCGATGTGCTACGCGACCGAAACTTGGCCTGATAATAAGTCCGTCACCAAAGCCATGTGAACCACGCATCGTGCTCCGGAAAAATGCTTTCTGGAGACGAGCCTTCGCCAACAATGGCAACAAGGAATACGAAGTTCTGAGCTTGAGGAGAAATCACAGCTAGCAGATCTACTGCAGCACATGAGGAAAGCAAAATATCGTTGGGCCGGACACCTGCTTCGACGGAAAGACGATAGATGGAACCTCCCAAGAGACCATAGGAGACCACTGGGACAGCAAGATGGACAGACTCATCTTCAAAGTGTTTTAGAGAACGGAGCCCCCCTCACTGGGAGCAAGTTGCCAGAGGTCGAGCGGTCTGGAAGAGTTGTGGTCCCCACTGAGAAGATCTCCAGCTGAAGAAAGGACCATCAAAGTATCAAAGTAAAGCAACTTGAGAAGCTTTCACGTCACGAAACTGTGTAACAGATCGCAAATATTGATGACCACTGTAATAAAAAGTCACCCGATAAATAATGGAAATCACTATATACTAGTTGATTCAAAAATGAAACACTGATGGCTAACCAAAGAAAAGCTACTAATATTGCTACGATTCAAGCATATTGGCCGTACTTTCATCAAATAGAGCTCCAACATGCGTGGTGTTTCGAGACGATTGTGTGCAGTGCAGGGGTGTACGGAACCTCCGTTTCCGTGTTCCGAATTCCGATTTCCGGCCGTTTTTGACCCTTCCGTTCCTTTCCGTGTTCCGCTCTCTTTTTGGGCGGAACACGGAAACGGAAGAACAAATCGGAGACCTCCACTGTGTAAGCTCACAAAATGGAGACTGAAGTTATTGTGCTGACGTCGATGCGATCCATTCGAATTGTGGAAGAATGAAACCAATGCAGCGAAGTACATCCTCCTTAGAAAATTTGCAAGGAAGTATTTGTCGGCTCCTGCCACATCGTCCGAGTGCGAGAGATTGTCTTCTTCTGCTGGTTTCATTGTAAACGATCTGAGAAAAAGCCTCAATCTCCAAAATCATGAAAAAACTGCTGTTTCTCCACCACAACATGCTCGTTTTAACCTTTTAATTCTATTTTGAAAGTCTGAAACGAGCATATTATGGGGGAGAAACAGCAGTTTTTTCATGATTCTGGGGGAGAGAGGCTTTTTCTTAAATCGTTTACATTTTATTTCTTTTTTGAAAGTCTTTTGAAAGTTTTTTTTCAAATTCTTTTCTTATTTATCGCGCCAAACAAGTCTGTCTTTCTCTACGTACTTGATTTCGGCTTGTAACGAAGTTTATAAAGATGCATTTCCACTGTTTCTTTTGAAGCTATCACCAAACAATGAACAGCTTCACCAAAATAATAGACACTAGTGGAAACAAAGCGAGCACTTTGTGGGTACTTTTAGAAACAGAAATGAAAGCTTCTTGTGGTCCCTTTTTCTAAATTCCAATAATTTAGTGATTTTCGGCTTCCGTGTTCCGCATTTCGGTTTCCGGTCATTTTGGCCATTTCCGTTCCGTCTTCCGCCTTCCGCTTTTATGAAAATAATTTCCGCACACTCCTGGTGCAGTGCACAAAAGGCAATAGAATAGACGTCGGGTAAGGCCTGGAGGCCGGCGGCCGTAACTATAAATAACATCCAAATAAGCACTGCTGAACAGGGGAAAAAAGGCGGCTAGCTGACTGCGAGAGCAAATCTAATGCAGCTGAAGTAGTTAGAGTGAAGGGTAGAGATTCTAGTTCTACTAAGAAAAACTTGGTAGGAACAAAGCATCGGAAGGCTGACCATCATCCTTGAAGTTCAAAAAACACGGAACTGATAGTAGATAGTAGAGATCATTTACTAGATTTTCTGCAGCCAAATAATAAATAACAAACTGGTAACGACAACAACCAAACACCAACAAGCAACATTATTTGAGTGTAATAGACATTATCGTAATCTCACTTCGGGGTCGACCGCTCTTCTCAAATGTTGGAACTTGATTTATCTTCTGTACAACGTTCATTCCGTCGGTGACCTATAGAAACATAACAATAGTATTAATTCAATAGTTCAATTTCAAGCCTACACTTACCTCTCCGAATATAGTATTCTTTCCATCTAGCCATTCTGCGGGGCAGACGGTTATGAAGAACTGCGAACCGTTAGAGTTCGGACCAGCGTTTGCCATTGAAACCTGAAACTCAGAAATTAGGATGAAGAAGTACTATGGTAAACGGTAAAAGGTCGGCGTTGATCAGTCCCCTAAGGACGGGACGTCTCACTCGTCTTCCATTTGGAATCGTAAAGGCATGGCGAATCTAGCCAACACAATGACTTGTGGGACCATCCGCTCTACCAACTCAGAGTCATTACCTTCCCAGACACGTCTGATACCAATTTACCCGACACCGCAGGGATGGAAGGCTTCGTTAGTCTTGGCGAGGATCGATCGCTCGACAGCGTCTCATATCACTTAACCAAGCGCCCAAGATAAAGTAATTGCATAAATTTAAGCTGTCTCTACCTTGAATGGTTTGTCATGACGCAGCCTCGGATGAAACTCGTCCTCGAAATCAGCTCCCCATATAGACTGTCCACCAGTGCCCTTTCCAGTGGGATCTCCTGTCTAAAATACCGAAAATCATTTTTATAATCATTTGACTTCTCTAGGTTTACGCACCTGTATCATAAATGACTTTATCACTCTGTGGAAAGTTAGCCCGTTGTAATACCCTCTTCTTGCATGGGTGCTGAAATTCTCCACAGTTCGGGGGCACTCGTTCGGGAAGAGCCGAATTCGGATGTCGCCCATGGTTGTGTGCAATATTGCCTCCTCAGTAGTGTGCACAGTCTCCTCTTCTTGCTAGAACGAAAAATAGCAAAAATGAATTCAAAAATTAAATTGAAAGTAAATTGGTGTTGATCGGACCTCAAAACACGCGCCATGCATCTGCCTTCTATTCAGAATTGTAGAGGAATGGTGAATGCGTAAACGGTCCATACAATGACTTGCAAATGCCAGCTGTCATAAGAAGTCACCTTCCCAGACAAGTCCGGTACCAATTTACCCGACCCCGGAAGGATGGACGATTTGGTTAGCCTCGGCCGAGATCGATCGTTCGATCGTTGAGGTTGAAGCGGCGCCTTCAACATTATACGCACACACACGCCGATCAAGTTCAGGATAGAAAATGTCCGAGTACCCCATTTCCTTCTTCATTGTCAGGTAGGAAGTAGGTGAAATAGTCCACAGGATATAAAAATATATCATAAATATAAAAATTAAACAAACCTCAACAGCAGTTAGCTGATCCTCCTTGCGCGGACGCTCATTGAACACGTCTCGACTCACGGCCGATTCGTCCGACTCGTCGGTTGAATAGGGCTCGGTATTAGTGAACAAATAAAAGCGATTCTTTCTTAAGGCGCAACAAACCTAAATAAAATTTTGAATTTCGCCACCACTGCATCCCAAACGGTCACTGGCAAAGATAGTGGAAACAGTACGAACCATAATCGGATCCGGGTCAGTGATTTTGTTCAAATTCGGATTATCTGCAGCCTCAGTCTCGATCGTAGCGGCAGCACCTTGCAGTCGGGCACGGATATCCGGTACAGATCTGAGCGCGAAAATAATTTATTTTTGGAAAAAAAAATTATAAAAAAACCATGTACCTGCACAAAGACACTGCGATGAGTCTCATTGTCTCCTCCTTGCCAATTTCGCGAACAACACAGTCGGTATAGGCGTTATACACCTAGAACAGATCTTTTACAATGTTTCCTAGCGCTAGATACACGAGCATAAACCTTGAGGACGAAAAAGAAAGGAAAAAAACCAACCTTTATTCCAACTGGTGACGGATAAAGCACAAAATAACCGGAGTAATCCCAACAGAGTTTTATATTTTTGAAGGCGTTCGCTTTATCCTTGTCCATTTCTTTTTCTAACGCAACGCGTCTGTTCCATTCCATGTTTTGCAGGCCGTAGGAACTGAAATAATAGCTGCTGAATTGATATCCTTAAAATCGCTGTTTATCAAAAACTTGAAGATATAGATCGGGTATTCTTCTACCTAGAGCCAACTTGTAGTTCTCACCAAGAAATGGGTATGGATTTAATACTAAGGTTATTATCGACACAATCGTCTATTGAAATATTGGTATATAAAAAATGAACAAACATATCAATGGCTCTCCCTATAGAGGAACAACAGTTTAATAATATCAACTAGGTCATAGTTGATATTATAAGTAGGGTAATAATAGGGTTTAATGTCAACTACAACCAACCGTTGTTCCTTCGCCTCGGATTGATATTTACTGAGCGTCTCATCTATGGTTTTCAATAATTTGCCTGTGGGTAAGGAAAATATCCGAATCCGTCGATCCTCACCATACGTGGCGAACATAGTCCCTTTCGGATTGATAGCCAAGGACACAGGCACGGTTTTCGCCTGAAAACGACGAAATGGGCTATTTTCAGAAGATAATGTGTCGCATTACATTAATGAACCGGTTCTTCAACAAGTTTTGAAGTCGAAAATAAAATAGTCGAAAGTGAAAAGGTACAAAACGTCGGTTACACAAATGGAAATGATTTCAGGAAAAAGTGCAAGACCCCACATACCTTGATGAATTCGTAGAGATCAGTTTCGGTCTTATACTTGAACTTTACATTCTCAGCAATTTTGAACTCTCGCTTAGCTCCGCTCCAGTACTCGATCATTCCAGTGTCGTCTATGGAAATTATGATGTCCATCACATGGTTGTACTAAACCAAACAACACTAGTAACTATGCAAATCAAAGAAAAATATCATAAGAGGAAGCGTAGAGTGCTTTTTGAAGATCAACTTTGGGGGATGGTTCTGATTGTAGATTTTTGAGGGTTTCCTAATTTATACATCATCAAATACTCTGTTTGTTATATGCCGAAAATCACAATAGAACAAGAGTTAACTCTTTACATCAAAACGACACCTGCTCCCAGAACACCATGGAGTTGACACTTGCCATCAAACATCAACAGTTTTCCCAAAACTTTTCTCAATCAATACTTTTCTAGTTATCGACTCTCCTTACACCTTCCAGAACGCATTTGTCACACGTAAGGTGACGAACTCGACAGTAAAGTCGATCACCATTAAATGTGTTTTCAGTTGAATATTGAAGAACGCATACTTCAATTTGCCGAACAGGTGAATAGTGCAGATTTTCCAGAGTGTGCAACGCTTCACTTGTTCCTTTTCCATCAACAATGACAATTTTTCCCGATTCGCTATCACAAACGGCTAGGAAATTGACGGCGTCGGCACCTGAACATTTGAAGGTAGATGTTTTCGTGATGTAGATAAATGAATAAACATTTCATACGGACCATCACCACAACAAAAATCAAAAAATGTCTCTGCTCACCTTGATGTACCCAGCATGCCCTTCGCGGAGCGAAGTCGAACTTCAAAATGTTGATCATGTCGAAGTTCTCCACGTCGAAAACTTTCACGTTCTTGTCCTGTTGGCATACCGTCGCCAGCAGTGTGCCGTTGAAGTTAGTACACAAGTGAGAAAACGCAGCTAGAATATTCAAATAACACAAAACCTCTAATTTACCTACGGTATTACCCAAGAAAAAAGTAACATACCTAAGTGACACCGGAAATGTTTGACGAATTCTATGCCTTCGGCGTATTTCTTCTTCCAGAACTTTAAATGACCATCACAACTGGCCGTGATGATGAAGTCGGTTCTGAATTTCTTTGATGAGCATCCGCTCAAGAATATTAGTAACAGTTGCCAAAAAACTTCTCACGTTTAAAAAATTGTTGCACATGTTTCTTATTCTTTCTTGTTGGCTCTGATGCATTTGCGCATTACATTTTTAGTTTCTTCAGTGCACTCCTCACGTATAACTTAGTCTCCTAACGATCTTGATCAGCGTAGTAGATAAATAAATAAGTAATAGTAATGTATGCGGTACACAGTCGAAGAACGCCGGGACACTACGCAACACGAAAAGAGAGCACCGAAGAATCTAAGAGTATAATATGATGAACGCTTGAAATAAACCACAACAACAAGGAATAGGGAAAATTTACAGGAATATCAAATCTGATAGACCTCTTGTAAACTGTTATTCATATCTTTATATTATTTACTTATCAACGACAATATATGCTTTTATTATTGAAATAGGTGAGCTGAATATTCAGAAGGAAGAACTCACTCCGTTGCTATGACGTGTGTTATAATATCTCGGTGCATAAAGGACTTTTCATACTGTGTTGCTGATGGAATAGAACGAAGGTAGGTGGACTCGAACTTTAACCGTCGTTCTGGAATGGGAAAAAAGAACTAAGAAAATTATGAACTAAGAGATAGATGAAAGATAGAGATAAGCACAAACCTTTTTTCACATCAGGCCCTTCTGCAGCGGCGTCAGCCGGCCTTTTCGCTGATGAAGAAGGCTTCTTGAACTCTTCATTTGCAGGCTTGTCATCAGCACTGCTGCACACAGATGGAGCGTCTTCCGGCTGTTTCATACTGAAATTATTTATTCATAAAATTTGTGTTCGTTGTAGTGAACGGCATCATACAACTCTTCCGACTCCAAAAAGTACCCGCGCAAAGATCGTCTACATTATAGTTTACACTGTAAGAAGAATACGGGCGGGCAGAAATGTACAAAAAACAGCGATACAGATCAAACCATGACAAAGAACCCCAGTTTCCTCTTCAGCGAGATAAAAAAAATAGAAGACGGATATCAAATAAAGCTAACAAATTATTTGAATTGATTTCGAAGTTGCGCTAATTACAAATCAACTAATGACTGTTGCCGATTTCCCCGCTGTGCTTTACAACGACTGGACGGAATAGACATGAATCACTGTCTAGGACCAAAGAGAGAGTCAGATCCTCTCTTCCGTGAATTGAAATTGTGGAAGACAAAACCAAAAATCAAACGAGAGAGAACGAGAAAATAATAAGTATTCGAACAACCCGAGAGCCAGTTCCTTGGTTGGTTGGAGGACAAAACTCAAATCTAGAGTTTATCCCCTATCTAGTTATGGCTCGAGAATAAAACAGAATCGGTTCATGTCACATTAAAGCAGCTTGCCACTTTATTTCAAAACAGTTACTTTTCAAACATGATTAACCGCCATGCGGATTGTGCGCTCCAATGCAATTTTTATGTGGTCCTGAAACGAATGCCCTGTGATTCTTGGGATATCCCAGTAGCGCTGGACGATTCTTAGCAATATTAAACTATGGATGCCTTCTTCCTCGTTCTAGTGCGCTACGTTTTCTGCAATAGCTTCGCAGTTTCATACAGAAGGCAAAACAATTCGTTTTGAATGCTTATATGGTTCTTTCATTTCCAATTGGTTGCCTTCTGTCTACTTTGACCTACGTTCTATCCGCACTCCAGCATTTCCTAGTACTTATCCACACGAATACAACTTCCTTCTATGTTCTCTCTAACTACTCAGTAGTTATATGCTATAATCTTGAGATGATCAGCTTTCCGTTATGCGTCCCGTTTGTGATGCGTCCTGGTGCTCTTAAATCCGGCTTTTCTTTAGATGGCAGCAAAAGCAGCAGCTCCGGCGTCTCGTCCTTCGGGAAAAGAGTCCTACTTCAAAGATAAGGACAAGCCAGAAAGTGTTCGCAACAGGTCGGTTTGATTTTGCGTTTTCTGGTGCTACGTGGGTTAGTGTTCAAAAAAATTCTCACAACCGTATTTTTTCAACAGAAACGTGATCAGATTTGTTATAGTAAGGAGATTGTGAAAGTAATACATTTGAAAACAGTTTTGCCTTTTTGAAGGTCCAGCTAGGTAAGCTACGTAAGCACAACAGTTCTACTGGTTGTACGCCCGATTCTTATGGCAGTGAGTTTCCAATTCGTTGACATCCGCGCTTTCAAAACAAAACTTCAAGTTCTGCGTACGTGAATCCTCGACATGTTTTAAAGGTGTTGTACTTCTTTTCCAAACGAGGTTAATACGTAGATTCTAAATTCGAACCACTCTTAGACATCTGAATTCGGTGACAAGATCGAGACGTCAAGCTAAAATATAGATTGATCCATTTTTTTAAACTGCGCACGGCAAGTTTGCGTAACGTAGATATGGTGGCTGTTCAAGGTAGATGTAGTTCAAGCCCACTTATGGCATAGAGTACTGAGGAGCTGTTGATTTTGCAAACTCAGAGTTGGGTGAAAGAATTTAATTTTCATTTTCTCCTAGCATCGGTAGATTAGTCTTCCATGTCCTTCTTTTGTTTTAGTAAGAGTTTTGTTTTTTTAGCAACATTGTTGCTGCGAAGGCAGTTGCCGATGCTGTACGCACATCCCTTGGGCCTCGAGGAATGGATAAGATGATCCAGTCCGGCAACGGAGATGTCACCATCACCAACGACGGCGCCACGATTCTCAACCAAATGAGCGTCATTCATCCGACTGCTAAAATGGTTGGTAATAATTTATTTTATTTTTTTCTAAATGCACCAAATATCTCACCACCCAATAAAAAATCCAGTGTAAACTCTGCATTCCATTCGTTGATGACTGAGACGCTGATTACCTATGGGATTGTGGAAAGTGTGTTTTGGACGAAGTGCGCTGTTTATTGATAGTGCAAATTTTGCTGTTGAATGAAGAATCTAATTAGGGCATAGATCACGAACTATTGGCCAAACAGAGGAAGTTCTACTATTACGGGGAGGGAGTTTCAGGCCGAAAGGGACCATTCCCTCATCCTAGGTGTGAATCGTAAAGTATTAATGCGGGAAATCTTTAGTCTGTTTTCTAATGTTGTAGTTTAAACCTATGATTCTGTGTTCTCTTCAGCTTGTCGAGCTTTCAAAAGCCCAAGATATCGAGGCTGGTGACGGAACAACAACGGTGGTTGTTATTGCTGGTGCTCTTCTGGATTCAGCGCAAGCCCTGCTGCAGAAAGGTATCTTATAATGGTTTTGCAGCGATTTCTCCTACAATACGATTTATAATATTTTTCTACAGGTATCCATCCAACTACGATCTCGGAGTCATTCCAAGCGGCTGCTTGCGAGGCGGAGAAAATATTGGAGGCAATGAGCTCACCAGTGGATCTTTCTAATGAGGAACTGCTCGTGAAGATGGCCACCACGTCGTTGAATTCCAAGGTTATTCCAGGATTTCGCTAGTTCCTTCGTCAACTTATTCAATTTCTTCAACTTTATTCTTATTCAACTGAGCCGTCTTTCTAAATTCTAATTTTCTTGTGTGATGCAGCTTTTTTGTCATTTATATTGTTGTAATACTTAATCTTGTTTGTAGGTGGTTTCTCAACATTCATGGCTTTTGGCCCCGATGGCCGTCAATGCTGTCAAGCGCATCATTGACCCTACTCGTGATACATCTGTCAATTTGAAGATGATCAAAATTATCAAGAAAATGGGCGATACCGTCGAGGTACTGTAATTTTATTTCACTTAGATTTTCTAGTTTTTCGATGATGCACGAGTTTATTCATTATTTGCTGAGCTCCACAATCTAGGAATCGGAGATGATCGATGGAGCTCTGATTGATCAGAAGACAATGGGACGCGGTGGTCCGACTCGAGTGGAGAAGGCGAAGATCGGTTTGATTCAGTTCCAGCTCAGTCCTCCCAAGACGGATGTAATTGCAAATAATGGAATTTATTCGTTCATTTGTTTATTTATTTATCCTTGTTTTGCTTATAAGGCTTCGCTATGCTGCCATGTTTCAGATGGAGAACCAAGTAATCATCTCCGATTACACGCAGATGGATCGTGCACTGAAGGAGGAGCGTCAATATTTGCTCGATTTATGCAAGCAAATTAAGAAAGCTGGTTGTAACGTGTTGCTGATCCAGAAGAGCATCCTTAGGTTAGTGTATTGAATCGATCCATCTATTAATTTATCTACGCGAAATGTTTGATGCTTACGTGTACCGAGGTTACATTTAGATATTATCCTCAAATACAATGAAAGCATGCAACAGGTGTTAATCATTGGAAGTGAAAACACGCTGTGTTAAGTCAATTATATGAAGTACAATCAGTCAGTTGTTGTGCCCTCCATCTGCCAGAAAAGATTTCCAAAAATTTCTTAACATGAACTATAGCTAAAAATGGAACTTCAGAGACGCAGTCAACGAACTCTCTCTTCACTTCCTTGCGAGGATGAAAATTATGGTGGTGAAGGATATTGAGCGAGAGGATATCGAGTTCTATTCAAAGGTACTGGCCTTGCTAGATTTTAGTGTCGAAAATCTATGAGAATTGATTATGTAGATTGTGTAATTAAAAATACAAATATTTGCTCCGGGAGTTGAAGTTATAGTTCAGAAATGGCTAGGTACGTCAAAAATTTTGTAGTTTAAAAGCTTGTTCTCGCTTGGGTTAATCTCAACAGAAGTTTTTCCAGACCTCGATTTAACAATTTTTCAAAGGAATAATCTGGAACTATCTTTTTCAGATCCTTGGCTGCAGACCGATTGCGTCAGTCGACCACTTTGTCCCTGAAGCTCTTGGCAGTGCAGATCTCGTAGAGGAAGTTCCTTGCGGTGCAGATGGAAAAGTTATCAAGGTGCAATATTTCTCCCTAGTCTTCCTGGTTGTGTTTCTTCAAAGGTTCTTTGGGCGCTCCAATTTGAGTTTTGGAATTCAGGTTACTGGAGTCGCAAATCCAGGACAAGCGTGCTCTATTCTGCTGCGTGGTTCTAACAAACTAGTCCTCGAAGAGGCTGACCGCTCACTACACGATGCGCTCTGTGTAATCCGCTGTCTCGTGAAGAAGAGAGCGCTTCTTCCAGGTATAGATTTACCCTGTAATTTGGTCGCCTGTTCGGCTCAACAAGAACCTCTTTTGGGCCGCCCATTGTTGTTATTTTTTGACTTTATTTGAAAAGTTCAGCTTTTTAAACTTAAATTTACGGACTATTGTGCTATGTTAGAGCCAGAAATTTAAGTTATGAAATGTAGGTGTCAATATTTTTCGCTTTGAAACATCATTTTCTTATAGGTGGAGGTGCTCCAGAGATGGAGGTTGCCGTTCAGCTTCGTCAACTTGCCCAGAAACAGCACGGTGCTCAGCAGTACTGCTGGCGAGCGTTCGCGGACGCACTGGAATTGGTAAGTTCTATGGTTTAGTTGTTTTTCAAATTGGTAATTTGCTTTGTTATCTGTCCTATTTACAATAATCAATGATTTACGGGGTCAGCAGTGTGGGGGAAGTATAACGTGTTCAATTTTTTTTGATTCACTTTTTCTTGTAGCTCTTGTCGTCTCAGCTCTTTTGCTATTCTGTTGTCACTGTTCATTTTAAAATCAATTTGATTATTTATGTTTTAAACTACGTCCTCGTCCACTGGATTTCTACTCTGTCGTTTCAGGTTCCCTACACTTTGGCTGAGAACGCCGGACTTTCACCAATCCATACAGTGACCGAACTACGCGCTCAGCATGCTGCTGGAAACACAGACTACGGCGTAAATGTCCGAAAGGTAAGTTCCATACGTGATTCTATTTTTCTAACACGTTGACGACAGCGCCTTTTTCGCGTGTCTGGTGCGTGGGACCAACCGATTTTCTAGCGCGCCGAGGCTGTGGCATGATGCCGGCATACGGCGAATTTTTTTCAAAATGGAAGTGAATTGTAAATCTCGTAGACTACATATACAATCCTGTAATATCGGGGATTGTGACTATTTCTTTTTTTTTCAATGAAAATCGAAAAATAACAGCTGGAAGCTTTTAGAATGTCCTTTTTCCCTATCCCGGTTAGAAGGAAATTGTTATTTGTTTATTGTTCATTATTTGTTTATTCTAATAATCAATATTTGTTTGTATTTATGTGTTTGTTTCAGTAACCAGTATTTGTTTGCATTTATTTGTTTCTTACAATAACCATCATTTGTTTTTACTTGTAAAGAAAACTAGTGCACAATCAAAAATTCCAGTAAATCAGAAGCTAAGAATTGTTTTTACGAACCACGAGGTTTACAATTATTTCTAATCATGAGGTATAGTGACCAGACAAATATTTCCCAGAAAATCGGGATAAGTCAGAAAAACAAATTTTAAAACTGTGACGCAGCATTGCGTCACACGGTCCCACACGGCCTAATACGTGTGACGCAGCGTTGTGTCACACGGTCGTCAATGTGTTAAATATGTGCTTTTTCATACATGACAAAGAAAAGTCTGACGGCTGATGGATTTGTCTTAACTAGTGCATCGTATCAGAGTTCTGTCAACGTCCTGCTTCTTCTTCCTTCAATCAAGGTTCCGATGTAATGCTTTTAGGGCTACGTCACTGACATCAGGGAAGAAAACGTGCTCCAACCGCTACTTGTTACCTCGTCGGCTATAAAACAGGCGTCAGAGTGTGTTAGATCTATCCTCAAGATCGACGATATCGTAAGTTTTATCATTGATTTAATTCATGGGTACTCCTAGTAGATATGTCCGTTTTGTGAGTCATTGCTAACCTGTGCCTATTTCTCAGGTGATGTCGGTTTTGTGAGTCATTGCTAACCTGTGCCTATTTCTCAGGTGATGTCGGTTCGCTAAGAAATTCAGCCAGCTAGCTGCTGCTCGTCATCGCCACGCGCGCCGGTTATTTTCGATCAAGTCGCATCTGCCAGCTTTGAATGTTCTGTGCTCATGCTCAGACGCTGTTTTCCGTTGATCTTCATTGTTTTCGGTTGAGTCAATAAGTTTTTTATTGAAAACTTTTTATTGTTTCATGTTGCTTTTTTACGTAATAAAGTTTTCGCAGAGACTGCTCACTTCGATGATAAGGGAATTGCTCCATTCATGTAGTTACTTATGCATAGACAACACTAGATTTATGATATTTTATTTTCGTTCCTACGATCTATTTTGCGCTCGGAAAAGTTCTCCAGCTAAAAGTTGCATAAGAACGTTGGCTGACCTGGACTTCCATCTCTCTCGAATTGGGTAAATTGCTATCAGACTAGGCAGGTATCAGCGCAGGACGCATTGTAATTGAAAGACGAATGCGTGGCACGTCCTTAATAGTGTTCATCTATACTGGTTGCATTACTTTTTAAGGCTGACCACGCTTTCCATGCTTCTGGTGGTGGGTAGATTGATACCAGACTAGTCTGGGAAAGCTTGACTTGAAGTATGGAGTGAATACCAAATATCGATTATTTCGACCGGATTTATTCACCATTGTCGTCGTTTAACACATGTACAAACTACACGTTTAGAAACTGGAACAAAGATCCGTAGATAGAGGAGAGAAGATGCAGTGGTAACAAAAAACTATGTATGTACGACATTAAAATGGACCAGATTGACTCAACGGGTTTAGAAGCTACTGCTGCTGTTGCTCAGCCAGTGTATATGGATTACTTATACATATACGAATAGCGAGCTGAAAAGAGAAGCCAAGAAAACAAACAAAACGAAAAAAGAATGATGAGGTGATTCGTTACGAGGAAACTCTTACAATAGATATCTGTTGAGGTGATCGTTTGTACTATACATTCTACAGTGCTCTCGGTATCGGCTAGCTAAAACAAGTCGAGTAGTGAGTGTAGAAACTCGTCGAGCTACCGTATCTTAGTGGTACGGTAGCGTGAAGACGTGGACGAGTGTTGCGAAAAGAATTTGTACAGTAATGAGATGTGCGCGATGTGTTCGAATGAGGTGTAGAGTGTGAGGGGCGATGGTGTTCTTGTAGTCGAAATAGGTGATGGGACTGGGGAACTATACACGCGATTAGAAGGGTGCGACAAGCAGCGGCGAAGTATAAACGGGTGGGCTGAATGCTGCGTGCACGCGTGCGCGCGTAACTGCCACTGACGACGGACAACTGTTACGTAAATACTGAATGATACGTATATGGGATGCTGAACACAAGCAAGAAGCGGTGGACGGACCACTGATGAGGTACGGAGGGACCTGATTCTGTGAAACACACAAGTCGCGTGCTATTTACGCGCTTAAAAATCGATTACCGCAGAACGCGTTGCAGCGGCGCGCGGTGCGCTGACTATGAACGCTTCGTTGCGCAGAGTACGTCTGCTACCAACTACTTGCCACCAAAATATATCGGTCGCATTTCTCTGAATTGATTTTCGAGAAGAAACCTAAACCTTAATTCTCAAAACAATGTTGTCGGTGGCTTGCTAAAGAGAGACCGAAAATGCGGACGCCACTGCAGGACTAAAATAAGCAGCGGTTAGAATGCAACACTGGGACCGATTCGAGAGCTTTCGGGAACTCTACACAAAGGAAACGTTGAACAAATTCAAATCGGATCAATAAACTGGATTACAAAAAACACGATGAAAATACTGCAGTTTAAGAAAAATATATGAAACCGGTGTGTTACACGGCATGTAGAATCGTAGTCGTAACCTGGTTCTGCCCGTTATTGATACCACTCTGCTCCAGAGGGGCTTACACTGAGGAGACGCACCACATGATGAGTGTCGCTGTCGTGCACGCGCGTGAAGACCGCAAGACGGGGCGGGTCCCGCAGCGAAAGTGCGACAGCGGGGACACACGACACCGTCGAAGTCTATACGAACGTGGACAACGTCGGCGTGTGGATACAGAAATACATAAAATTCGAAGCAAATCAACGAAGAACACTGCCTATTAACAAAAATCGATAAATGAATAATGTGGTAAAAATGTGGAGGAAAACATGGAAACGAAACAAACAAGGAAACGACGAGAATATAGCGCGTTGCGGGGGCGAGCGAGTGTGAGGACTAGTTACGAGTGGACTGCGGCGGCTAATCAATTTGCGATTGATAGCAATCGATACAATCAATAAAGAAAAGCGATTAATTGTACAGACAACGTATTTTGTTATGCATCTATGTGACCGAGGCGGATCATTGTGTGCGTGCGTGAAGAGCTATTTTTCTTTGTTTTGAGATTTTTCCAGCTGATTTTTTAGCGAAAACTCGTCCGAGAACGGACTCAGAGCCGAAGTTACATGAATCGGAACTGATTGGGAGTGTTCGTCGAATCGAAGAACGACGGTTGGCCATAGTTTTGCGATGAGGTGTAGCTGACCGTCTGCGGCATTTGGAACTGTTGTCCGGGGAAATAGAACGGAGTGTACGATATCGACGGATTCACTGCAAACAGTTCCATTAGTGGAAGCAGAGTAAACACAACCTTGTGAGGTTCGTTTATACTTGGCAGCAGAACAGTGATGCAACGGCCAAGCAGAGGTAAAGACGCAGAGGACGCAATTGTCATTTATACAGATTTTCGACGAAAACGCAACTCCTAGTACAAATAGGATGAAATGGGTTTCGGCCTGATCGCGGATGCTGTCGTTGCGAAAGAAAGCCGAAAATGAACTGCGCGGCCAGGCCTGGTGGGAGAGCTGCTCTAGTCTGCTGCCGACTATAAATGGGCCTTAACTGTTCCACATCGATGATTTTAGCAAGAGATGCAGAGCCAAACTAGAGTACTTATTTATCGGCCTTTTTAAAAAAGTAGTTACGAACCCGTTGGTAGCACAGGTGCTGGACGAGTCGGCTCGGTACAGGTGGGTATCTCATCGTGAATCTCACTGAGATCAGACGGCAGCGCCGGTGAGCTGGACGGATAGGTCTGAGTGGAGACATCAGCCTTCTCCTTCGTACAAGGAGACGGGATGACCTGCACGATAGTGACAGTTAGACGGGAATCGGACAACTGCCACAAATGAATCGGTGGATAGCGCCCTACCTCTGAGGTGTTGTCGGCGAACAGCTCAACCAGCAGCGGATCCAACGAGCCACCAAACATGCGAGCAAACTGCACGTTTTCGCCGACAAGCGAGCTGAGCTTCTGCAATCGGTGATCGATTTATCGATTTTATTGGCATATTTTAAGCTAAGGAACATACCGCAAGGGGTGGGAGTAACAGCAAGATGTTGCCAAAACGGCTGGTCACATTGTGCATCACCGATGAGTTCTCACGTATAAGTTGGAAGAGAGCGTTCTGGACGCGATCGCGTAGTTGACTGAGAGCCAGCGAAGACGCCTCTGATAGGCCAGGTGAATCTGAAATTCATTTGTCTAATTGAAAACAAAGGAGGAATAGCTGGATGCGGTGCTACATTCATCGCACAAACCGATACTGAGGCGGAAATTGAGCCCATGTCTCACTGCTTTCGTTCCAGCCTAGCCTTTCATTTCCGGCGCTAGCAACCTCCTCTCCTCTAGCTATATGGAAAGTTTACCAATTAGTTTACCCATTCTCATTTTTTCAGAGGCTCTAGAGAATTCGAATTCAGCGAACAAACAGGCAACAGTCCACATCAACAGCCACGTCTAGCTGTAGCAAAACAGCAAAATGCGGGGAATATTACCATGGTACAGTGGTAACAGGCACTACTGATACCCACATGGTCAAACGATCGATCCCCGCCTAGGCTGATAAAGCCTTCCATCCCTTTGGATCGGTTAAATTGGTACCACACTTGTCTGGTGAGGTGAAAACACTGGTATAGCGGCGGCTGACACCGTAAGTAATTGTATAGACCAAATGCGCATTCACCAAGCCGTTACGATTCTGAATTGAACATGAATGTACGGCGCGTTCTTGGAGGACTGATCAACGCCGAAACCTTGACGTTTTAACTTTACCAATTCCTATTGAATACCTCTGTATTGCAACAATTCATCAAAACCGGCGGTTGAACGGGGAGCTTATCAAGCCTGCTTCTTACCGCAGCCCTGATTCACGATGATCGCGGCAACGGATACCGAGCCGAAATTACACCGTGTCGAGCCCATTAACTCGGTATAGTGGGTCAGAAATCAGCAGTAGAGCACCTAGGGGCGTGCGCAGTAACCTATCTCGGAAGATGAGCTCCTGTGGTTAATCTTGTTAAGTCGACCTTGGTAAGTACGGAAGTATTTATTGGTAATTAGTTCCGTGTCTTTAACATAAAGGTAAAGGTAAAATGCACGGTGTTCATCACCCCTCTGAAGTCGTGCCGTGCACTCGTGTTCGTAGAGGTTGCTTACATTCGGACTACCGTTTAATTTGATAGTTTGAAAAATTTATTGAAGCAGGGCTCACCTGGGTCAAGGATCACCAACGCGGACAACACTACAATCTCCGCTTCGCTAAGTGACAATTTCCGCATCGGAGCCACAAGATCGTCGAGAATTCGAGGCACGAGGTTGTTGGCTAGTAAACTGCAAAAAAAAAACATCGAAAATCGTCGTAAGTACCCTAAATGTCAGCGGAGCAGGAAAAACAGATGCATATCAATGAGACGACACTCCAGAAAAGCCAGTGTTTATTCGTTCTCACTTTGTTTCTAAAAGGTGCCTCGGCGGTTGTCGTGTGATGGTGGTACGATTGCAAAGGCAGATCACATCGATGTCTCGAGACAACTAAAAACAAATGAGAATAGCTAATTCTAATAATTTCACTTCAACTTTTCCCTAAAATTAGGCTTGTACTGTAGCGACAGAAGTACCCTACGATCGATTTACCAACAAATCTACACATGCACGTTACTGCTGGGGATAAAAAACTGCTTTCCACAACTTTTTCGTCATCATGGCGACGTTGTCCCACAGGGAATTGTTGTCAGCTGTGCTCGATATAGAATGAATAGAATGGCAGAGGTACTGTAGAGAAAAAAAAACCATTAAATCAGCACAACAAGGTCTGATGTCGGGTGAAACAGATGAAAGTAGTCCAGCCATAATCATGAATTTCTAGTTTTATAACCGCGTCTTTGCAGGTCGCTGCTAAGTATACTGGGAGCAGATCTTTTAATGGTGGTGCTAGGACCATTGCAAAAATCGCGGTGGAGGCAGGATTCGAACCCGCATTTCGGGCCTATCCGAGGCACCGATCGAAATCCAGCAATAATTTTGACATTGAACGATCAAATGAAATCCACACGTCAAAGAATCAAACCTGTGCTGTTCGTGCCGCTTGGCAGAGGATTGTGTAGGGCGCAAAGACGCTCTTCAAGACGGTCACCTGAAGAAGGTTAGCTTAGTGGCGGGATTTCAAGAAATCTTTCACCTCACATCTTCATGACCAGTAGTCACTCGATCATCCGTCTTTTTTTTTGCGAAAAACGAATTTTGGAGAAAATCGCCTCAGTTCACCTTTTCGGGCACGTTCTCGATCTGTGCCAGTGAGAACAACGCTTCGATCCAGTGCACCGCAGCGAACAGATACCGTCGTAGTGCGGACACCAATTGTTCTACGGAAGCAACACGTTCGATGGTGTAACCCATCTGGAATTGAAGTTTAAGTGAAGTTTAAAGAGGTAAAAGTGTAGATTCAGACATTCTTATTTTATTACTGCGGTTTTGCTGGCAACTACTAAGTATACTGCAAGTAGATATTGTAATGATGATGCTAAGTTCATCGCGAAAATTGCGGCTCAGACGGGATTCGAACTCGCGTCTCGCGCGTTCACTGAGGTGAGTGTTTACCGCTACACTACTGAGACAACGACTCCCGTGCCGGTCACTTGTGCACCCCTAATACCTTCCTTAAGCCAGTGGGTATTTATTTCCAGGACTCATCCGTGATAACGGTTCTAACCGGTAATCCGGATTCGGCATTGTACCAATTGAGCTGAAAGCCTTTCTACAATTAACACGAAATTTTAGTTTTATTACCGCATTTCTGCGGTTTACTTTTGGAAAGCCTTCTGGCTCAAGGAAAGGGTTAGAGGAGTGCAAATTTGGTAGGAGAGCTGTTCATACAGTGGTGCAGTGGTGTAACACCTGAGGCCCGGATAGGGCCGAGACTCGGGTTCGAATCACCATTAAGCCAGCATTTTTTCGATAGACCTGGCACCATCATTACCACATCTACTTTTGGTGTATTCAGATTGAGATTTATTTCGATTGAGGCAGGTAGTGATTGAAGAGCGGACCAACTGACCTCGTAGGCCTCTTGCTCGTACGCGAAACGATTATTGAACAGGGAGCTGATGTCCATGTCGGGATCGGTTTTGATCCGCTGAATACCGATCGGAAGAGGTGTTCTCGCCGTCGGACCACCCATCGCTTGCAGTTCGACGTCGACTAGGAACGTGACCAGTACGTCTTCATGGGGTGAGCTGAATTTCGGAGGTATATCGGTGCTCAAGGAAAAGAGGATACCGCCAAAAAAAGAGGAAAAACATAGTTAAAAAGTCCAGCAGACAAGGACGAGAATGGAAATATTCGTTGAAAAAAAACAGGCACTAGCCACAAATTAATTCTGTTATCGCTGCCAATGGAATTCAGCCTGGAAGCCCTGGGATAGAACTAGGAGGGTTGATCGATTACGGTTGTCTATCTGGTGAAAAAATTAGGTAAAATACATGATCTACCGTCCTGCCGAACTCCTAGACCCTGATTCATGTATGAAACCGGGGTTTCGGAAACGTCTTGTCTTGATTGAAGTGCCCTTTCATCTATTCAGAAAGCCAAAAAAGTTCCAGGACCTTCGCGTTTTTATCCCCTCATTCGATCAGAGCAGAGTTTTTCGTCGAAGAAAACCTGTCGTCGACAGCATAACAGCAGCGTGAAACATTTGGCAACGGAAGGGAGGCATTTGTCTCAGGACAAAGGTGCCCGACCAGCTGATGCCGACGGCTCTCGATACATACTGGTTCACCACCGACCGCTGTAACAGCGCCCACAGAAAGAAAATTCACGCGCCGGCAGCCGGTCAAATATCCCACATTGTTTCGCTGTTGTCCTAGGGCAGTGGCATGCTGAGCGTGAACTTTCAGGACTTCATCGGGAAGGATTGCGGCTTTTGTCAATAAAGCTTGCCGTCCTTAAGAGGAACGTCAATGAACCTCAACGATTTCCAACGAGATCTATGTACATGTTTTGATAGAACATCGAATGGGGATCACAGCAATGTGGTGTTGGTCCAAAAAAGCAAAAGAACCAACGACTCCTAACCTGTTACGAGCTGGCGCCTAGATCACAAGTTCTCTCCGATATGCTATGGATAGCTCAGTGTCTAGTAGAGAGGAATCACATTCCGGCAGTCAGGGTTCGGTACCCTCAACGTGCAGCTTTTTGTCTCGATCATCTTGCTCCGAAACTGCACTGGTTTTGCGAACGTCTCGAGCTTGCTGACAAGAATCACACTTGGAAACCGTCAGATCTAAGGAAGGCTGGAAAAAATACGGGCGGGACGGCTTGCCTAGGTATGGACTAGAGAGGCTGCACGCTCTGTTTAAACTGTGCTTTAGCACCAACAGAGCGATGTCTACTTCTATTCTGCAAGCCCGGACCGAATGAGGGTACCGTAGCGGTACAGGTAACCATCATTGCCTCTAATTGACACTAATGGGCCTATCGGTAAGGTGGGACAACTCTCGAATAGAAATTTTCTTGAAGAATGGTTCACTAGAAACCACTAATTTAATAGACTCTAAAGATTTTTAATGAAGTCAGAGTTCCCCACCAACTCTATTTATTCTATAGACCACACAATTATATAACTTAAATAGCAAAATTTGCTCTGTGTCGTGTACTTAGTTTGAGTTCTTCGACTTACTATCTGTCCCTTTTCCTCCTTTCTTTCATTTTAGCATTTTGGTATGACTGCTCAGTTTTGTTCAACGAAATAAACGTAAAAGATAAATAAATAAATAATAAATAAATAAATAAATAAATACAAGGTCACTACACTCACGGTGAATCGCTGCCTGGTGATGGCAATGAGCTGTCTTCACGTTTCAACTTCTTTCGGCGTGGATTCTTCTGCTTGCCGATGATGTCCCGATCGGGTCTGATTGCTGAAATTTATAAAAATAGATCACATTAATGCGGGGTTTTAAAAGAGAGATCCTGGGAATTTTAGTAATTTCTATTTTTCAACATAGAGAGGGGAGAGGCGAGGCTCAGAAGTTACAGTCCTACAAAAAGTGTGCTTTTACTCCGAAATGGGGATTTGATTTCAAAAAACCGCAAATGAAACCATTTGAAATTAAACTTCGAATCAAAATTCAAATAACTTTTTCGAAAACTAAATTTCTTGATCAGAGTTTGTGCTAACCGTCAGGCTCCATGCCGACATTCAGGCACCGTTGAAATCGACAGTATCTGCACGCGTTGCGTTGATCTGAATATGACAAATTACATATCCAGATTAGATCCAGAATTACAGAATTGAAATTTTTTGTGCACCAAAGTGTCCGAATACCTTTGTCAATACTGCATTTCTGCTGAAAGCGACACGAATAGTTCTGACCGCTGCGAATTGTGCGACGGAAAAATCCTTTGCAACCTAGAAAAGCATACCTTACTACTCTTTATTCTGGCTCCAACAAAAAGGAAAAGGAAGGAAACGATAAAAGAGATAGCAGGGCCCGGAAAAATTAAGTGCTATATTTACGAATCAGACTGCACTGCTTTCGAACGACTGGTATTTTTCCCAACAGTTCTAAATCGGAATACTTTTTTCTGGACAAAATGGATATGTTTTTGTGAGCTAAATGATACTAAATGTGTCCACTGTCACGGGCAGTCACGACGAAAAAAAAACCACTCATCGAAATCAGTAATTGCGGTGTATCGTACTTTGTCGACAAGCAACGCTACATTCAGTTCGGTAGCTCTACGTCGTAAAAATAGAAGCGCATAGACCATCCTGAGCTGGAGCGTTTATTTTTGAAAACCGAAAACGTTTTTCGGTCATTTCTGAGGAACGCAGACTCAGACTCAGATCAGACTGATCCGGGAAATCTAGCCGGGAAAATCTGCTTCGAAAATCTTCAAAACCCTTTCTTGGATACTGTTTTTTTAGCCAAGTTAGTTTTTAATGTTGAATTTTTCGTCTCTTTGTATACTCACACCTGATGCCCCTATTTCTAATAAGGTTTTCCCTGTGTTTTCTGGAAAAAATGAGACAATGACCTGCAGGTTTTAGTTCTCCGCTTCGAAATAGTTCCAAGTCGGGATTGCGAGGAAAACTTCGAAAGCTGACGGTTAAAAGGGAAAAACTGACAGCATCTCAGTGCAAAAAAAGCTAAAAATATGCAAAAATAAACAGCGTTTAACCAAAAGATGTCACCTACCGTAACATGCCATCACCCCGTAGTGTTTGCCAGCCGACCGATCTCCGCACACCATACAAACGCCGTCGCACAGCTCCATGATGGATCTGAAATTGAAATTCGGTTGATTTGCGATCGATAGTCGAATCTAAGCTGATCTGGGAGCTTTTCGCTCATCATCCCCCTTCTTCATGGGTAAAGCTGAAGCGGTTAGTACAGCTGCCCCGAAACCTTGTAATTAGGGTGAAAGGTGAGGTAAAGGTAAAGGTGTTGGCGTGGAACAGTCTCCTAGGGACGCGCCGCCGTAATCGGGCTTCACTCAGAATCGTAAAGGCATGGTGAATGCGCATTTGGTCTATACAGTGACTTGCGGGGGCCAGCCGCTATACCGAGTGTTTTTACCTTCCCAGGCGAGTCTGGTACCAATGTACCCGAGCCGGACACATGGAAGGCTCGATTAGTCAGTCGCTCGAATGTGCGAGTGTCAGTAGCGCCTCATGCCACTGCACCACGCGGGCCCTTGTAATTGAGGTAACGGAGCAAGAAGGATCTATCAGGGTAGTAGAGAATAGTATGCGGTTGCATAATTTTTGGTTTTTCACCACGCATTTTCCTTAAAAAGCTCTAGGAAAAGGTTCAAGAGTGGCAGAAGGCTTTGGCCAAAAATGGGCTCAGGCTAAACAAAAATAAAATCAAATTTCTCTGCTAAGAGGTAAGCTCAGAACCGATGGTCGACTGCTATCAGGAAGCCATAGAGAGGTTGGACCACTTCCGTTACCTCGTGACTGAACTGCGAAAGGATGGTACCCTAGATTATGCAGTGAAGGAAAGAATGAATGCAGGCTAGGTAAAGTGGAGAGAAATCAGTGGAATTCTCGGTGACAGAAGGCGACACTGCTCTACAGCAGTGAGTGCCGGGTCGAAACGAAGGCACACGAGAAACAAGGACATTCTGCAGAAATGGGGATGCTCAGGTGGGCGTGCAGGTGGACGAGGTTGGATAGGGTAGGGAACGAGGACGTGAGAGTGGTTATGGGAACAGCTCCAGTGCAGCTTAAGATGCGAGAGCAAAGGCTCAAGTGGTATGGTCATATTATTATCAATAACTTATAAACACCTGAGTACCCTCCAATACGAAAAGCACTGATGTTTCAGGTGCCGGGTAAGCGACTACGCGGTACCCCAAAAAAGGTGGAGCGACGTTATTAAGACCGACTTTAAAGGAGTCAGAGCTACGCTTCAAGACACCCTGGACAAAGTAGATGGACTCTTGACAAAAACAGCTGACCCCGCGACGGCACGGTACTAAACGCTTAGGAGAAGAAGTTTTTTCTAAAAAGCCCTAACACACTAAAAAGAATAGCCAACACGATCGACTGCTCGATCACGTCATCAACAAATAGGCAACATTGTGTGTGTGCTAACCAATTAAATTAGACGATCACCGGCTGCGGTTTTCGCGCCACACATCGCCTTACTCGAGCGCTAATTCAACAGGTTTCATTCAGACCACCTCGGAATGGGTTCGACGAGAAATCGATGGTCTAGGTGCATCAGGTTAGATTTAACCTATGAATATTGTTGATGAAACTCTTATACCATTTCCTGACACGTTTTGCTGTACTCAATAGATTCCTCAAAACAGATCACATTGTTATCTAATCAGTGAGGTAAAGGTAAAAGGTAAAGGTGTCGGCGTTGATCAGTCCCCTGAGGATGGTTGGTTATACCGGGTGAGGATCAATCACTCGGCCATGTCTGTAGCGCCTTTCGCCAGTGCACCACGCGAGCCCAGTGAAGATTTACCGAACGAAAACTGAATGCAAATGACTTATAGATTTGACAGAAAGACGCGGGTTCAATTCCCGTCCGATGTCAGTGTTTTGCGAACAACCTAGCATCTCCAAATCTATAAGTCATTCGACTAGTTCTCGTCTATAGACCGCTAAGCAAACAGCGGAAATTAACAGACACTGAATGCAAAATTCCTCAGAAACAGTCAAGACACTAGTGCTCCCTAAGTTTACTCAACGAGTTAACGAAAAGGTGAAGAGGGGGAAAATGCAAACTTGACATACTGTATATGTATACTTGTATTAAACTAATGAGAAGTAACCCACTCGAGCGAGAGCATGTCAGGCAATACGGTAAAATGGAGCCGTGATAGGTTTGTAGCCATTCTAACAAAGAGAATGTCGGCGGTTCCACGTCAGCTTTATAGTGTCTGTTTGGTGACAATAGTTGGAGGTCGTCTATTTTCAATTTTTCGACAAAATTTTCAATCTAGTATTGAGTGGTTGTGACATGGACGAGCTGAATCGCTTCTGGGTAGAGGGCTAATCTTGTGAAAGTACGCCGTGCTAGCGTTGGGATTCTCTTCGATCTCGAGTGAAGATTTCGACCGTACTTAGTAGAGCTTCTAGACATGAATAAAGGGTAAAGGTTAGGGTAAAGTGAAAGGTTTCGGCGTTGAGCACTACCCAAACGACACGTCGCCGCATTGGTGTTCGATTCAGAATCGTAGAGGCATGCTGAACGCGTTTGGCTCACACAATGACATGTGGTTGCCAGCCGCTACACCAAATAAGTTTCTTTACCTTCCCAGACAGGTCTGGGACCAATTTACTCGACCCCGGAGGGATGAATACCTTGGCTAGCCCGAGAGTAACCGATCGCTCGAAACCTTTTGTGTCAGTAGCGCCTCTAACCACTGTACCTCTTGTAATTACCACTTGAAAATCTTTGTAGCCCAACAGGAATTTAATTTTTCACTGACTTCGAAAATTTTATTTGCGTCGGGATGCGGGATGCTGTCTGGGTTAAGGAGTGCAGTCAGCAGAAATATTTTACTTGTTGTACTTACCAGTGTATTTAGAAGAAATCAGATGGTTTCTAAATGTGTGCGTCAAAAGTTTTCATAGTTGAATACCAACCTGAGCAGACTTCTAGTGAAAAATTTGGCCTCGAGAATTTTTTATGGTTCCTCCACCAACCCAATCGGCACCGAGAACCTTACCCTCCTGTTATTCAGCGATAACTCTACTCTGCAGGATATTTTAGGATTTTTTTCAGCTGAAAACTACGTCACCACCGCTTCGATTAACTTCCGTCTACGCCGAAGCACAATTTGAAGTCTCCACTGAGATTTTGTATCCTATAGATGGTGAAGGTAAAAGGTAAGGCATTGATTGTCCTCCGAGGATGAGCCGCGAATTGACGGTCAATTCAGAATCGTAGAGGCATGGTGAATGCCTATCTGGATTATACAATGACTTGTGGGGGCCAGCCGCTATATCAAGTCAGCGTTTTTAGCTTTCCAGACATGCCTGATTCAAATTTACCCTCCGGAGGAATGACAGGCTTGGTTAGCCCATGCGGGGATCGGTCGCTCGAGTGTGTGGTTTTTAGTAGCGTCTCTTACCACTGAATATCTGTAATTGTATCATGCAAGGGGTAAAAACTCACCCCTCTGCGGCTATAGGAAGTGAATAGGATGTGTAGGTGGGTGCTTGTTCGAACATACAGCTCTTCTTAGAGATTTGCCAAGTGACTGCCAGTGACGATGTCAGATGCACGGTCTGTTCATCCCTGGAACATCTGATTATCGATTGATTGGAATTTTAATTTTCCGACTGAATCCCGAACAACGAGCGAATAATAAAACTCAAATAAAAACAATGTGACGGAAGCAATGACAATGAACACCGGAAGTTGTGAAACGCTTTCAGTGAAGGCTGCTCGAACTTTTATGTGGTTAGATTACTTTCCAATTTTCCAAAAAGCTGTATTTATGAATTTCACTCTTGGCTAACCGTTTCGGGAGTTGTTTTGTTACAATTTATATTGATGCATTGATATACTCTGATATATTTGATTTGATATAACTTGAATGTTGATATATCCCTGTCAAATGTTAGGATCTGGTAGACTTCTAACCTGAAAATGGACAAATTCTGATTTCTGACAAATAGGGTACAGGAGTGTAGCTGAGATAACACGGTGTTTATTTTATTGATATTTTATTAAAATTTATCGTTATTTATATTCTATTTATTTGCTTTCCATTTAAAGAAAGTGTTTCAAAGAGAGTCCTTTCTCTTTGATAAGACTGAAATAGTCCGCAAATCACTGGAAAATGCCACCGCTAGAGTCATTTTTAACTATTTCTCATCGGGTGAAGACAGTAAAAAGTCAATGTAAACTGATGCGATTGAAACCGATCTTCAGAAAAGGTAAGATGTAGACTTAGAACGCGCCACGTACTCGCCTTTCGTTTGAAATCGTAGAGGCATTACTAATGCCTATTTGGCTTATGCAGTGACTTGTTCTGGCCAGCAGTTATACCAAATCAGTGTTTTCACCTTCAAAGAAAAGCCTGGTAAATATAAAAAAGTTTAAAAAATGACCGACTCCAGAGGAGTGATGGAGGGATTGGTTACCCGGCTGATTATCAATTGCTCGTCACTGTGGGTCTGAATAGCGCCTCTTACCACGGTATCGAATTGAAATTATATCAAGAAGCCAGGCGAATGCTGTGGCGCTACATAATGAGCAAGCAAACTTTTAAGGATTCAAGTGCTAAGGCACCACTGATTGAGTAGGAAAAGTGGAATTTTGTAGAAGAATTCGCCTACGCATTGCTATTCCAACAGATCTTATTTTCAAGGACGAGAATTTTCGTTTACTAGATGTAATAGTAGAGTAGTTTGAGGAGAAAATTCTGTATGGTAGCTAGTTTAAGTATTTGGATTTGTACAACGTTTTTTGAAGGAATTGTTTTTGTTCATTCTGGATGTTCAAATGTTTAATTTTCTGCGGAATTCCTACAAAAACGAAGAGAAGATTTCAGATAAACGAATAATCAGTCGAAAAGGGACTTGGACTGCTGATCGAATGAGCCCTACGGCTCGTTGGCAAACTCATCCGTCCATTAAGAGAAAAGTGATGGGCTTTCAGAGAGGCACAGGAAGCCGGGTAGCCAAGCGAAAACCATGAGCGGCTACCTGGCGACGTCAGCCAGGTGGACTGTCGACGACCGCGAGCCACTGGATGCTGTCTCACAATGAAACTTCGGAACCGCTGGCGTTTTTCCCACTTGAACAATGCCATTGTTATGCACCAAAAAGAAGCCGCGTCTCGTCGTTTTTCTCGTTCTGGCTGGTTTCCGCTACATTTTCTATCATTGTTTTAAACTTTCAGTTTAAAACGCTGTAACATTAGAGTGGACATTTGGACAACAGGTGTAGAGAGGGCTTTGGAGACTCCAACAACAAGACGAGTAAACAAAAGACTAAACCAAAGTAACAAAATTTCTAAAAAATTAAGTAAGGGCAGTAGGCACTATTGCTCGTTTTGCGTTTTCTTGAATCCCTCAATAACTTGTCCTTGGGTTGTTATTAAGGGAATCCAGCAATGGACGACTAACCCAACAGCCGAACCTGCGTCTGATGCCAGTAGGCAAATTTTAACTGTCCCGAAAATTCCATTTGCATCAGGTAATGGATGAGTAGTTCACATGAGTGCAAATGGCAGTACCAAGTCGCGAAAAACTCGAGAAATAAACACTAGAAAGTTTGAATTTGTCGCAAAACGTTGCGGCAAAAAAATAACTTGGTAGGAATCTGCAGTGGTAAGAAAGGTGAAGTTCACCAAAGACGAATGAATTTTCTCGTCTTAATATAAAATGTTTGGAAGAACAGAAGAGAAGGAGAGGAGACGAGGAGGCACTTGAAGAAGGAAGGTAGAGCTTCTTCGCTGAGGGGTCCAAGTCCCCTGAAGCATCACATTTCAATTGGATGACGACAGATGCACAAGAAGTTGAATTAAATAAAATCAAAGATCGTGAGCAGTGGATATAAAAAAACACGAAATCCTAGGGTTTGAAAGGCTGCTCAATGGCAAATTCCCGAATTCACTATCTTATATTGAACTAGAAGCCTTCCAAATAGTGGAACAATGAGGATTCTCGGCAAGGTAACAGTAACTATATCAAGACATTCGAGTTGAATATTTCTATCAAGCACCCCTTTTCGATTTTCAAATCACCACAGTATAAAGTTGTTTTAATTCTTGACTTGGCCGTTGAACACACCTTATTTGCTATAGTCGAACAAGAATGAACCATACTAGCTCATAGGGTTCTTTTCTACAGAGATGATAAAATGAGATGGTATCAGACATGATATTATCGATCAGATAAAAGATTTCAAAATATTGTTTCATTTGTTGCTTATAAACTTGTATTTTTTGCGACTGAGGCGTTTGTTTTTCTTGTGAAATTTTGGCAGAAGCTGGCATTTTTTCCTAGCGTTTTTTCGTCTCCCTGAATCGATGGATCCCCCTTCATGTTGACTTCCGACGTCAAAAAAAAGCGAAGAAAAAAGAATCGCGATAAAATGACAAATGATTCGAAAAGATTGAAAAATGCCGAAGAGGTCCAACGTGGGGAATCAGCTTCATGTGTCATGAAAAACTCACTCATGTCCCTAAGCCATGCCTGAGTTCGCCAAATACGTGGAGAGGAAAAAGAACGCCACGCGGGAATTACTATAAGCAGAAGATGAAAAGCGCAAAGAGAAGTACAAAAAGTGTTGTGATTTGATGACGGATGACTGTTTGAACAAGAACCGACAAGAAACGAATCATGCAGAAGTGAAACATCATGAACAGAGAAAAAGCGATATGCTTTTGTCTTGGAGGCAAATAGTAGAATGTAAACAAATTCAATGGAGAAGTAAAAACGTTGGAAAATTAATGACGCAAAGACCGTAACGCGGAACTGTGAAGGAAGTGGAAACTTTGAAAGATACGGCTTGCAGAGAGAAAGCTTTTGTAGCAGAAAGGGCGCCTTGATTGATCGAATCATCGAAAAAATAAAATCCTCGGAAAAATCCAATCGGAAAATTTGCATTTAGTTCAATAATAATATCTTGCCAAATGCAGTCAAAAAGATGGACATATCGTCAATGAGGATATATACCGTCGAGGATAAAGACTATAGATTTCTAAAAGAGAAAACGAAAAAGATGTACACGACTGATATCGCAGTCAATAACAACAATTATATAATAAAAGCACTGACACTCGGCATAGAAAATTCTGAAACACATTCAGGATTTGAACGATTTCACAGAAAAAGAAGAATTGTTTCGACTTTTCAGGTTGTGAATAAGGACCAGACGTCGTTTTGTTTGAATGAGTCACAAGAGAATAATTAGGGTTATTATAATAAGATACGATAGCAATAAGAGAACAATTACTGATTATGGAACTTGAATTAATGTTCATTATTGACTGTTCGCCGCTTTGATTATCATATCACTACTACGCATGAATTGCTTATGCCAAACAAATAGAGAGTGAATAAAAGAAAATACGAGAATGAATAAAAAAGAAAGGAGCTCCCGAGACGAAGATGAAAGGTGTCGCGAGCGACCCCCTGGTGGAGATGTTGCTCGATTGACGGCCGCCACTATAAACAAGTTGAAAACCTGTCCGGTGCCGTTGACAGCGCGGCTGACGGGTCGCCGGTGTGGTTCTGAATTGGCATGTGCCTAAGAGTTTCTTTTTTTCATGAAAGAAAATATTTTTTCATTAAAGTATTTGATAGACAAACAACCCAAGGGTAGGAAAAAACTCAGCCATGGCTTTACTCTCAAAAATTCTCAGAAAATCTCAGAGTCGTAAGCACCACGCTCCTCGTGCAAGCGAAACAACAAATTAATTTCCCTGTGATGTTCGTTGGAGTCCTACCTTTAGCGAACAACACAAAAGGGATCATAAAGTTGGATCACACTAAAACTATAGACGGAAAGAATTCATTGGAAACAAGCACGTGAAAAATGAGTATGATTTAAGAAATCTATTGAGCCGGTTCTGTGGGCCATTATCCTTATCGGATAGTGACTAACGGTGGGGAAAGGAGTACTGGACTATGAAACCACGAAATAGTTCTCATTTAAAACTATCAAAATCAACGGGTTCCCAACGGGGCAGGACGTAAGAGAGCTTGAGAGGCTAGGATCGCGATCATGATGATATTAGGTTTTAAGCTCGACCTTGGCAGAAAACCCTGCCTAGTTTGAATATAGCTGAAAATGGTGTTGCTAACAGCGTCAGACACAATTGTCACGTTGACCGATGGAGTAAAAACTGCTACAATTATAGGACTGATCGATAGTTCCGTAGAAGAAAGCGGCGCTCAAAAACCTGCGATCGAGAACGATATGGACATCTGAGCGAGACCTCTGGAGCGAGACAAGATGGCACTGTGGCAGCAGCGAAAAGGTAGCAGCACCAGAGTGAAATTCGACGAGGTGATTAACAATAAATAAGACGAGGTGAACAACGACGGCGAAATGGAGTGGGAATGCCTTCGGGAAAGCGGTCGGGGGCATCGGAGGCTCTGGCGGTCAGCTGCTGTCGACGGACGGGGGCGCCAAGTCGTCGATGATTCCGCAGCAGAACAACACGTGATCGACCAACACAGCAAGCAGCAACACTCTCGAGTGCAATGAACACTATGCAGAGACGGTGCGACGATGATAGGCACTGGTTAGCCGGCACCGGAGTTCAGGGATTTTCACCCTCGTTTACACCCAGTTCCGATGTCAATTTTTGTCCCTGTTATGGACATCGGACTCTGCTGACACTCGCACGGTCGAGCGATCGATCCCCTTCCATTCTAACCAAGCCCTTCTTCTCTCCGGGGTAGGGTTAATTGGCACTGCACTCGTCGGTGAAGGTAAAGAACCTGACTTGATATGGCGGCTGCCCCGTAATTAATTGTACAAGCCAAATACGCGTTTAACATGCCACGATTCTTATTTGAACACAGAAGCGCCGGCGCAGAGTACTGATGAAAGTCGATACCTTTACCTTTTCAATCCCTTTCCATGACAATCGTGCCCGGCAGTGTAGCAGAGCCGCAGCTGAGCGGTTTGACTTCTTAAACGGGCTGCTTCGTAATGTTTTTCGCTGTGACGTCTTGTTTTGCTTATAGAATAAACACCAATAATTACAAATTGAGCTTTCTATTCTGAGACAGAAATGGGCCCACATTTTCTCTATAGCACAGTCTAGGAGCACAACGCTACCCCTATAGACCTTTTCCTCATTGGAACGTTGCCAGGAATCATTTCGCTCCTGCAAAACGTCTAGAAATCTTAGCTACGCCACGTTCCGCCAAAGGTCCATTCATACTCAGCAGCAATGAAGCACACTAAAGGAGCAGCAATACAGAGAACGCTGTGGAGTACGATTGAAGAAGAAGATAAAAGGCAAAGAGCTGAAGAAGATCAACTATTCTGCTGAAGTTCATGGTTGGTGATTCGTCAAGCCCTTTCAGAAGTCAAAGTAAAACAAGGGAGCTATTTGTAAGTTTGCGAATCCTGGTAGTAGAATCATACCGAAGGATTTAAAGGAGCGCGGAGGAATTTTGTGGACTTGTCTGTCTACTTGTCCATCTTCCGGCATCGGTAATCCCTCATCTGTTCTACATCAGGTAAATTACTCTAAGTGAACTCTCGTGCAAGCATACTTGCAAGAGCTAGGCCAATGGGGTCTCAGGTTACGGTATGCAGCGACAGGTAAGAGCCAAAAACTACGCTCAATAACAAAAAAGTGTAAACCACAGTGGGAGTAGTTGTTTCTCGGAAAAACCTCGACGTAGGCTTGAAGGTAGTTCTAAGAGGTCAGACTCGGCACGTGTACTCGCTATCTGATTAGAAATCGCAATCAGCAAGTTGCTTAGCAGCCCAGCCCAACTCCCACGTGATCATGAAAGGATTATTAGACGTAGACGGACGGACGGTTAGTTAATTGTAACGAGACTCCTTCTTAAGAGCTGATTTGAATGTTAATATAATTACTAATATTAGGTTGTCCAATAAGTTCTTGCGATTTTGTGTTTTGACCTGGCGTTCTTGGTTGAGACGTATTATCGTTTAGCAGTAGGGTATATAAAAGGTCAAAGGTTAGCTTATGCGTACACAACATTTCGCTTTATATCAGCCGGTTGTTTACAACTATATGAGTCATCAAAGATTTATCTTCGTCACCGCCTTCTTCACGGATTCCAAGCTTGTCGCTTTGACTCTCATAGCTCTCGCCGTTTTGACTGGTTGGACTCACTCACTACAGGAGATGAGAAGTGGGTGTTGTAGGTCACGTACAACCAGACATGCATGGGTCCCAGCAGAGAAGAAGCCACCAGCAATTCCCAAAGGTGGGCCGAATCCGAGGAAGAAGATGCTGAGCGTTTTCTGGGACGTTCGCGGGATTCTGTACTGGAAGCTCTGTCCTTCTGGTAGTACCGTCAACAGCGAAGTGTATTGCAACCAACTGCAAAAACTCAGCGACGCTGTCCGTGTTACTCGTCCAGAAATCGATAAAATATATTTTCTCCATGATAATGCTAGACCGCACACTTCCACGTTGACCCGCCAAAAGCTGCAGATGCTGGGGTGGGAAGTGATTCCCCACCCACCCTACTCACCAGACCTTGCCCCTACTGACTACCATCTGTTCCGCTCGCTAGCTCACTTTCTGGAAGGAAAACGATACGATGATCGAGCTGCACTCGAAATCGACCTTCGCCACTTCTTCGAATCAAAACCTCCGGAGTTCTACCGCAACGGTATCCATTCCCTACCGAATCGATGGAGGACAGTCATTGACAAAGATGGGCGGTACTTCGATGGGTAAGGTTGATTCAGTCAAAATTTGTGAAACTTTGAAAATTGTTATGGAAATCGCAAGAACTTACTGGACAACCTAATACTTTTACTATTATACCTGCTTAATAAAGATATGTTATATAAAGTTTTCGCTATTCTGTCTGAATTGCATTAATTGAATAATCGTGTAAATAAAATAAACAAATAAACAAGGACACTATCTCGCTTTCCTCACTCAGCAAAATATTTTTCCTCGACGAAGCACAGGATTCGCTCAGCTTAAGACTACAAACATCAGCTTTTTCACCCATGATGCTCTGTCTAATGATGATGTCTCTGATGATTGGGAGTTTCGGTGAAACATCATAGGCAATTTTCGTTGCATTTTTCACGAAGCAGCCAAAAATTTTTTACCTTCACCCAAGAGAAAACCATAGATAACGTCAGATCAAAAAATAGTGTGTTTACCCCAGTGCCTTTCTTACCCGCATGACCGCTTTTATCACTTTCAAGAGCAAAAAATTTGTGTTGAATGATGATCAGCATTTCTGACGCTTCAAATGGAAAAGGTAGAGCTGAAAAAATGGAAAATGGTCACAATACCATAAATAATCGAGCTTCGTTTTGCATTACGGTAACCTACATATGGACCCTTTTTAGCGGATCTTAACACTTATCTTTTCTCTCACTCGATGTCTATTGTGTAATAAAAGATAAGAACCTTCAAACGGTAAAAGATAAGCAATAAAATATTACTTCCATGTGAGCCCTTCTTCTATGCTTTTTTTTGGACAAAAAGGATAACATTAATTGCCGAGTAGACTGTAAAAACATCGGAGATCAGATGTGGTTAAGCAATACGGAAGGTTTAAAAAGATCATGTCCAATTCGAAAGCGCCAATCAAGGCAACCGAAAAATTCTACTATAGAAAAAAAGACACCTCGAGGAAGCGAAATTGGAAAAATAAGAATGCACAGTTGAAAGAAGTTCATTCTTCCGATTTAAAAAGAATAAGCCACAAGAGACAGAAACATAGATTCAAAAGATTCACAGATTCAAATTAAAAGAGGCAGGGGGCTAACATATGTAGGGCTGTAGAGTGGTAAGTTCTTATGAAGAAAAGTTCTGCTCGCAGAGTCATGGAAGGAGAAATTACGTGAGGGACACATATGACGTTTAAACAAGAGCGTTCCATGAGCAATTTTGAAGGGATTTGGGGGTTTGCCTAGTCCGGGAGAGGATCAATCGCTCGGTCGTGCGGATATGAGAAGCTCCTCTTACCGCTACACAACGCCGACGCCTGCAAGAAGTTCTGTGGCGGATAAAGAAACGCCTTGTTGGTAAGGTGACGGAACCTAAAATTACGTAGAAGAAGGAATAATTGTACAGGTCAAAAGGGTGAGATTAACGGAACCTTCTAAGTTTATTGAGAGATTTAAGAGAAGGGTTGCAGAACTCTATAGAAACGATAGAGGCAGCTATGAATCAATTATAAAACGCCAAATTTGTTTTGTGCAACCAAAAAGAGAGAATAGTTGGATAAGAAGAGGACGAAGACGAAGGTCCAAACATCCGGCCATAATAAATATTAAAGTAGCATCAACAAGTGTAGCCAGGTTTCAAGAGGAGAGAACTCGGACGAAGCACTAATCTTAGACAACATAATAAATCGTCTCCGATTGGAACACTTTCCCTTGCGTGGCACGAGACATGAGGCTAGAGTTCGGTCCGCCTCCTGCCGTTGTCGGATATACGACGACGGCACAGGAAGAGCGAGTTGAGGGGGCGGAGCGGTGTTCATATTTGTTCTGTGATATTCACCGCTCGGCTCGAAAAATTCGCCACTATTAATTCACCCCGCCGGCTGAACGCGTAGAGAGTAATAAAACTGGACGGGAACATCACTGGTACGCATAGATCGGAGTTCCCTTCCCGCCCCTCCCCCTGGCGAGGAATATGGAAGAGGACGAGAAGAACTGCACGTTCGTGAATAAATGGTCAGGGATCTCCTATAGGCGTCGGTTAGCATGGAGTACCTATGGGTAAGAGGCGCTTCTGACACCTGCAAGGTCGAGCGATCAAACCCCGCCTGGGCTAACCAAGGCTTTCATCCCTCGTGGTCTGGTAAACTGGTACCACTGTTGCCTAGGAAGGTGAAGACACTGATTCCGTATAGCGCCTGGCCGCTGAAAGTCACTGTATATGCCAAACACGCATTTACCATGCCTCTACGCTTCTAAATTGAACAGGAATGCGCAGCTCGTCCTCAGGGAACTGATAAACCACTCCTTTACCTTCAACTGTTACCTATGGGTATACGCCAAATGTTATTCAGCTGACCCAAGTGATACGAAATGGTCATGATTAAGCAAAAAAGTAGTTAGTAATGCAAAAGAAAGCGAGGAACTCAGCACAAATTCGCATTCCAATAATAAGCTGAATTGGCTCTCCATTCGAAGGTAGCTTGATAAGCAAAAAGTCTCCTTCAATTCGAATTTCTGAATTGAATTTGAGGGAATATTCAGATTAGAGTAGAGAAAATAGAAATATAATTCAGCGGACATTTTCTTCATTGCGATCATATTCTGTAGCAGCCCCGTGAGACCTGATAAACTTGATCACTAAAGTAGAACCTCTACATGCTTTGAAAAGCAATCTTTCCAGACCGTCTCATGATAAGGGAGAGGTAAGCCCAAGAGGAGTCTACGGTTGTGATTTAACCCTTTCCCTCAAACTTCTATAGTAGTAGTAGCAACCTTGACTGGGCAACGAGGTCGTAAGAAGTACTTTATCGATAGAGGGTAGTGGTTCTAAGGTAATGGTAAAATCGAAAAGACTCAGAAGAATAAAAAAGTTCACTGGAGTGAAAGGAGAAAGAATAAAGGGCGAGGTAATGATGTATCGCAATGTCATTAACGGCGGTAGGAATTTCTCCGAATTTCTCCGAACCTCATTACGCCTACCCTCATGTCGGACTGATACCACCAAAACACAAAAACCCATACGGACTTTCTTAGTTCAAAACTGGAGATGAGAAATCACACAGAGGATACCGAGTAGGAAACAGTAATCTTCAAGGACTGAAAACTTAATGATCTTCAGGATTCAAGGAACATTATTTCCCTATTTTCCGGTCAATCGTACCCTGCCCAGCCCCTTCTCCCAATGGACACCTCAACCCGTACATCTATTACCAGGGAGAGCAGAGTACCACCTTCAGATTCAAGGAATGATTCCGTTCCTTCTTGTTTGAGGGGTTTCATGTTCAGGGTTCTTTGCGCCTCTTCAAGATGTTCAGGAACAATTCTTGCGACAAGCCCGCCTCCATAGCCCTGTCAGTCCTCTATATACCCATCCGGGGTCTCCCACGGCCCATTTTTTATTTCCCAAGCTTGAGTCAGGATGCTATGCAAATCTTTCCAGGAACTCAGGGTAATCTTCATGTCTCAGTGGCTTTTGTACCTCAACACAAAGCATTCCGGCACTGTCTCCCCTTTCAACTCCTTCGCAAGAGTCAGGTTACGACCCCATTCCTCGAGCCTGATCCTAAATCCGGCTATGTATTCAAAGAATCAGAGGGTTCCGCAAGGCAACTGCATTCCTTCTCTAGATCGTGGGTTCAACCTCAACTGGATTCATGGTTGACGATCAGGCATCTTCTGCAGAATGCAAACTCAAGCTGAACACAGTGAATCAGCAATGGGTAACGAACTCAACAATGTCGGTCCATAGGCTACCGTACTCCCCGTGGGTTTAATCTCAGGGTATTTTGAGTTGTTTGATCGCATGTATATGTGGTGTGAGTGAGTGCGTTGTGTTGCTGTAGTGATGCATGATTGGGGGTGGAGACGAGACTCGTCGGATGAAGCAGAAAAAAACCGAGCGAACGCGTTGGACCGGCCGGTCGAAGAGCTGAAACAGAGCGACCGAGAGAGAGGGAGGGAGGCTGATGGGAGGAGGACGAGTTGTAGAGAGAAGTGTGAGCGCAGTCGAGCCGGCGAGCGGAGAGCAACGGCACTCGTGATCAATGAGATTACACGCACCGGCACGCGAATACGGCATTGGAACTCGTCCGATGAGGAAAATGACCCCCGGGCAGAACGCCCCACACCTACCGACCACCAGCTGAACGTGGCATTAATTCAGGCGCTCCGACGGATGGCGCTAAATGTCAGAGAAACTAAAATCTTTGGCAAAAGGACTTGCATGAGAAGGAGAAGCTACCCACCCAGGTGTTCAAAAGGGTGTTAGATCGGAAAAGTTCGGCGACACTTTGAGTATACCCCAATAATCAAAACAAATAATAGAGAAAGTAGACAATGAAGTATACTTAACTTGCAGTGGGATGGGTCCTACCGTATTTTTGCTTTTCAAGCTAAAATCAAGTCACCTCTGCGGGGTAGTCTGAAAGAAAGAGCTAGCCCTAACTTACTGTTCAAACGAAAGGTTCTCCTAGTCTAGTGTTTGAGGCGTAACCCTCCATAAAACCTAAGAAATTTGGAAGAACAAAAATTGAACAGTCTTGAAATTTCCCAGGTTGGCACCCAGATACACCTGCTCATAAAACTGCTCCCACGTCCTAAGGTGCCACCACCGGTGGGTCCACGAGAACAGCAAATGAGGGCCAAGTTGGATACAAATCTGATGAACTAAGTTGAAGGTAAAAGGTAGTACCGTCGGCGTTGATACCGTAATCAGGCCGGTGTCACTAGCACCATTGAACCGAGCACTCCATAACTAACGTGTGAATCCAGAAAATGAGCACCACAAACAGATCCACTGCTTTTTTAAATATCAACTCGCATCCAGAGCTTGAGATTCTACACCGACGGCTTTAGATTTTTTAGAAATTTCAATTTATAACACAAGAATCAAAACTCTAACAAAAACTGCGCTACATCCAGAATAGGTCCTCTTCATAATTCTCTGACAAGAATTATGAAGAGGACCTATTCATGAGAAAATCATCTACATCTACTGGGTGAGCTTTCATAAGGCGCCCACATTTTACTCTACTTTCTTACTGAGAGAGAAAGATAAGGAGAAAGAGAGAAAGAGACAGTAACCTTTAGGCTAATAACAAGATTCTATGCAGAAACAATGGTGGGTAGGAATGCTAAACCCTTCGAAGGTTAACGGGTACATGAATTTTGAATTTTGATGAATGCGGCCTAATTGCTTCAAATTCCCCTTTGATATGAAACAAACGCCAACTACAAAGGAATTTTAAGTAATCTGAGATACCTCTAATCATATCCAGAAAAGCAGATTGGACTTTCTCAATTCATTCTCTTTTCAGCATCCTGCACGGTTAAAGCCTCCATCCCCCTTTCTAAAACTTCTACAGGAATTTCGCCGTTAAACTATAAATAGGGTGACTTAGGAACGTAACTTTCTCTGAAAGTTTCGATAAACAGCTGAGCACACAAGTCAAATAGGTTGTTGACTAACCGGAAGGGGTGGGGACTGCCCTGCAAAACACGATCTATGACGCTGAATTGTCGTTCTTTGAGCCCAGTTGGGGTTTGCTTTCACATCCGTCTATCTTCTTGTAGAACGTCTGCTAGAAAAACTAGGATCTTTAAGCGAACTCGGACGGCACCGCGGCAGGCAGAAGATCACATTCAATGGAAAAAGTACCCTCGCACTATAACGAGGAATATTAGGTACCTTTACGGTTGAGAGTAAATTTAGGAGTAGATTTATTCATGATTTGCCCGTTTCGACGTTCCCTAAAGTGCCCCCTAAATATTCGCATTTACCGCAGTTTACGTAGTATTCTATCATAGTAAAATTCCAATATAGGCGGTTAAAATAAAAGGAGGAGAAGGAAAGTGATTTGTATTTCAATTTATTCTATTTCTGTTTTTTCTGTATTTCACAAGTAAGTGTATGGTAGTAGTTTTGAAACGTCTGGAATGGCATCAACAGGAGGAATACTTCGAATATGTGATTATGAGAACGAATTCTGCTGGGATAGAGGTCACTACGGGCAAACTATACCCGGCCGATGCCGAGAAATTTCTGATTTTTCTAACTCGGAATCCTGGATAACTGACGAAGGAAAAGCTCTCTTTTCGATCACCTTCATCACCTCGGGCTGTAGGACCCTAACGGCGTAAAAAACCGAGCATATACTATTTTAGAAATTCTTGATTCATCAAGATTGGTTCATTGATACACTACCTGACGTCTACTGCAGTCACAGCCGCCATAGGTCATTCCGAATCGAAACAGGAACTCAATGGACTTTTTATTGAAATTCATTTGTTTTGCACTTTATTAATTATTGTGGTTGCATTTTAATCTGGTCCAAAGCCCACATATGAACAAGTTGCCCGTCAACTAGGTTTTGACTTTAAATTTTGAATGCAATCCTAGGTTTAATCCAAGAACTGTGCCTATTGAGACATTGAGTCATCACAGCCTTCGGAACATTTGAAAAAAACCGCCGTTGTGAGCTGAGCTCTGCAAATAAATTACCACTTTTTGCCCGTTGGCATTTTACTGTAATAAGCAACTAACTACAATTGAACTAAAATTCATCTACCTATCAATTTAATCTGCATTTACACATTTTTTGCCGGGCATTTTCTAATTAACACCTCCTTAAAGGATTCCAATAAAGGTTGGTAATGATCCAAACTACCCTTCACTCAAAAGTGTAAGTCACATTAGTGAAATATTTAACTTGAACTGAGGCGAAAATAGCATCGTATGCACTTTATCTAATAACATTTCCGTTTGTCAGTGCATAGTGAAAAGCGAAAAAAGGAAATATCACTCGAAAATGCCACCAATCGGAAAATGAAAAAGCAGCGGAAACACTCGCAACACTTGCAATATTGGTTTGACATTTTCCTCTCATTATTCACGGACGCTTGCACAGTTTCAGAAAAGATCTGTGAACTAAAAACCAGTGGAACTTTTGCAGAGGGTCACTTCCTCACTCTGACTCTGTATGTTTTCAGATGTTGTATAATGGTAAGGTAAGATTAAACTCGGCGCTGATAAATCCTTGAAAAGATGCGCCACGCACTCGTCTTCCATTTAGAATCGTAGATCACGCGGTGAATGCGTATTGGGCATAAACCCTGGCTTGGAGGAACCGGCTGTTATACCATGTTATACCATGTTAGTGTCTTTACTTAGCCAGACGTCTGATACCAATTTACTCGATCAGGAGGGAGGAAGGTTTGGTTAGCCCCAGCGAGGATCGATCGCTCCAGTGGAAAAACGCTACTGATCATTTGCAAATAGGTATGCCGCAAATGCTGTGTAAAAATCAAAGAGCCCATGAGTGTGTTAAGGAACCTCAGCCAAAATGCTCAGAAAGAAGTAGTCAGTCATAGTTTTTGTTGAAGTTTTTCTTTATAATTACATAGAGAGAATTACTAGGAGAGCTTCAGGAGGCTTCATGGCGTCCAATAGAAGGTGCTGGTAAAGGAAATCTGATGAATCAGTCGCAAGAAACCTGAGAAGAAAATACCACAGAGGGAGACGATAGGGTAATCTCCGCCAATTTTTGATTCCCTAAGGTCGCCAACGGCTACTTTTAAGCGCATATTGTATTCGTTATAAAAAGAGTGGTAAAAGGTTAACGAAGTTCTGGCAAAACCACTGTGATCATTAGGGAAACTTAAGTCTTCTAGTTGGAAACTAATTTCCCGAAGATACGAAGCCGGCGCACACTAGAAGGGTAATGCTACTATGAGTGATATGCATGATGGAGATCGCGGTTAAAAAGGAAAGAGAGCTTATCCCTCTGAGACGGATGATTGAAGTGCACAACGATTTCCTCTTAAGGAACAACGTCGCTGATCTCAGATTTCTATGCAAATGCGCAGATTCTCTCGGACATGCTGCTGACGTCCTAGGTGTCGTCATACCTTTACCCACCTCGTCCTTTTTCTTCAGGCTATCCGCTACCCAAGGGTTCTTTCCGAGTTCAGTTCATGGAAATCTGCCAGCCGGGGAGGCCTCGGGGTCGATTGAACGCCTCGTTCCCGTCGTCGTCATCGAGAGTTTCGCTATAATAAGGGGCGGAGGCGACGAGGAGGGGAGAGAGACGGCTAGAGCGGCTGAGCAGCAGCTCACGCAGACTCCCGCCAGGATGGTACCGACTGGCACCACAATACTTTAGTTAGTATTTACGAGAATGTGTGGCGTCAACGAAGGCTTCGACAAGCTGCTGCTGTGGCCACCCTGCTGACGACGACGACGATTTCATCGGCAATGTCGGCGGCTCGGAAAATGAGCAGCCTGTATTCGGCCGACTCACGATGTCAACAATACACCTCGGGTTCGAGGCAACTCACAGGGGGTCGACTCGTTGCAGGGGACGTCTGGATGGCACCTGTAGGACTGATCTGAACGGAAAACCACCATAGAGAGGTCTGCGGGTGCGGATGGTTTGGACTCCAAGGTAAAGGTAAAGGTGGGGTTGATCAGTCCCCTGAGGACGCGCCGCCGCAATCGTGATCAATTCAGAATCGAAGAGGCATGGTATCCGACCCCGGAGGGATGGCTTGGTCAGTCCGCCCTCGTTGGACTGTGCAGGTGTCAGTAGAGCCTCCTACCCCTGTATCAGCTATTAAAGGTAAAGGTAAAGGTAAAGGTGCCGGCGTTGATCAGTCCGCTGAGGACGCGCAGCCGCATTCGTGTTCCATTCAAGTCGTAGAGGCTTGGTGAATGCGTATTTGGCCTGTACAATGACTTGCTGGGGCCAGCCGCTATACCAGGTCAGTGTCTTTACCTTCCCAGACAAGTCTGGTACCAATTTACCGGACCACGGAGGGATGAAAGGCTTGGTTAGCCGGGGCCGGGATCGATCGCTCGACCGTGCGGGTGTCAGCAGCGCCTCTTACCACTGTACCACGCGGACCCTGTTGTATCAGCTATTACACCAATAAAGTGGTTCTGGGGAGCAGGGTTTCTCAAAATTTTCTAATCTTTGCAAAAATAAAACGAAGACGACTATGCCGAAACATTACCCGGAATGGATCAGCGGCAAAAATCTCATGTTGGACTCGAAGGCTAAGTGCCAGCGGGAAAAAGGTCGAAGAATGGCCTTTTAATGGAGACGGAATATTTTAGCGTAGTAGGTCCAAATCAAATGGAATATTCCTAGATGTTTTGAGCTTTGAAAGAAAAGCATCGAAAGAGATTATGTGAAATCGAAGAAATAACAAGAGCGAGAAGAAATCTTCGAACGCTTGATAAACAAACGCTTCGACAATCCAGCAAAACATCGGACCAATCCATCAAGAGGCCTTGACGTCGTTTCGTGACGGTTGTTCTCACTCTGCAACGACGAATCATTAAAATAGCCTTTTAGATGGAAAGAAGCGCATTTCACGACGACAACTGTAAATATTAATGCAAAACAGGCGTGTGAGAATCGAGACACGGAAATAATTTCCGAATATTGATTAATTTCCAGAATCAACTTCCAAAATAGCAGAAGTTGCGACTAGTTGAAAAACTTGACCCCTATTCAATGATGTCAAATTTGTGGCGTCCAATTTATGTAGGAGCTAATCAAGGAATTAGCGACGTGTTCATCCTCTTTAATAGGATAATATCGTCTCGACAATGGCCGATTTAACGTGACGTTTAGGAGCCGGTGACGTTGAACATGAGAAGATTCCCTTATTTGGGCTCTACTGCGAATTCGCCCTCTTTTTATTAAATAACCAGCCCTCGAGTCCATTCTCGACTCGAAGGCTGGTGATTTATCTCCTAATCAGCTGTTCTCGAAATTAACCGACTATCACTGAAATTTTCTGAATACTAGGGATTGGTATCCTGATTTTGAGTTCTCTCACATCAAAATTGGGAGATACCGAACTACTTTACAAATGCTTATGAATTCCGAACACTTTCACATTCTCTCCAGCAGGGCAATAACAATAAGAGAAATGCCAGCTTAGAAAGACCAAGCCACAGAAGCAACTAAAGGCCGGCAATAAGGAGCTTGATGAGAATGATTTTGAGTTCAGAAAGCTGCAACAAGAGCAAAAGAAGAAAATGGCTCCGCTGTTAAAGCTGCTCAAAAGGGAGTTCCTGCACGAGGAGGAATCAGAAAGTCTGGAAAGAAATTTCTTTATTTATTTATTTAACTACGATATGATTCGCCCGAAAACTCAAACATCATTAACCGGGCAGGTCATACAGCAGATTATTTTTGTAATTTTGGAAATAAATGTTGTTGATAATCCTATGAACGAATCCGCAGGCTATCGCTAAAAAGCTCGAGTTCAAGCGCGAAGCCTTTAATAAGCTCTTTTTCGGAGAAAATAAACCTGAGTTGAGTCCCAAGAAATGATTAACTAGTAAATATGATAATACATTTCCCCGTTGATGAGTGCTTATCAGAAAAGGGATTCAAGGAGATTGGTGTCTGCTGAGCAAGAGATTTCAGGAATGTGTCAGTCTTGTTCCCAGAATCATCTTGTTCCTGGCGCTGAGCTGGCAGAGCTCAGCCCTTGGCCAAAGATCTTCCAAGCCCTTCCGGGGAAAATGGCAGTGTGGCTTTGCAGGAACCTAAGGCAGTATCGACTGGAACAGAGAAGACGTTTTGTTCTAAACAGTATTGAAATGAACACATTTCTCGAACTTCGAATAGCCAATAGCAGTGCAATCTCATCGAAAAGCACGAAATTACCTCGAAAATATTTATGTACCTCGTTTATCTATGCTACTTTTGATTAATGTTTGTTAGCATTTCTTCTTTCCCAGTTTTTCATGTTCAATGTCATGCAAACAATTTTTTCACCCGACTCGCGTAACAAAGATGAACGACAAGAGAGAAGAACAGATCAGCTCCGAATCAGTGATCATGGACAGGTGCAGGAGAGAGGAAAAATGAGAGAAAAAGTTAAACTTGTAGAAGAATCTGTTCATAGGTGGGTGCAGGAGAGAGGAAAAATGAGAGAAAACGTTAATTTTATAGAAGAAATAGTGAATGTGGGAAAACGTTAGCCAACCGCAAACCGATGGGGCAAAATTAACCAGTAGGCAGAACAGTGCTCCGCTGGACAAACAGAATCACTATCTGGTGGAATCAGGTGAGAAGTGCAGCTCACCTCACCTGATAGAACACTGTTTCGTTGCAGAACGGTTGCAGGCAGTACAAGGAAGCAGACAACAGCTGTTTCTCTTCGGAAAAGAACTACTGGCTTATAGAAGTTCCTGATAATATCATTAATGAAAATTTTTTAAAAGGATGGCGCGCCTTAAGCAAAGATCGATAAGTTAAATATCCAGGTTCAGACTGATGAAGGAAACCGGCGGTGTTGGTTACCGCGAAATCAGCAAACCATGGCTTTAGATTCATCATTGACTGGACTGGATGGCAATGATGAAGGTTACCCTCTCTCCCCCTGTGGAAGTTACCTAGAGTTCTCCCCTGAACGTCTCGGTGAATCGAGTTCCGCTAGTCCCGAAGCTTGATGGGTGAATCCTAGGTAACTTTCCGATATCGTCATCATGGTGTCGACTACCTTGTAGCACTGTAGTGACGCTGCATGACTGCTGATCACCAGCCAAGAATTTCGTGAATCCGAAACTGTTGCGGGTTTGAGGTAAGAAACTGGGATTTATTATCCTTGCCGTTACAGTAAATGCCAGGTTCATGACTTCCCATGTACCGCCTACTCCAGTGGGTACTGGGTATCGGATACCTCGTTGTATTTTGGTAACGCCACACATCTGCTGATTCAATATGACCTTTATGGATCAAAAACTGTGGCGTTTTCGCGGTAAGAGATGGAAATTAACTAAACTAGCCGTAACCGATATCTCGTTCAGAGTCACTATTTGAGACCCTGGAGCCTCACCATAAGCTTACTGTGGTTTCTAATTCGTGAAAGATATAATAGTAGTCTCATCCTGTTAGGTATCTGATACCGTTCGACACCACAGGAATACACAACCATTGAAGTTTTTTTCCAAATTTATTTCCTTTCGTGTTGCTGAATCGCGGATAGCGGGCTGATCTCGGTAACTCTCAAAGTTTCCGAAACGTTTTCCATTTCGGACTCGAATGTCTGCAGCGGGACCGAAAACCTGGCAACATTCACTGCAGATTCAATATGACAGGCGGATGGCGGGCTTATTGAATGGGGTTCGATTCGGACATCCATCGACCGCAATTCAACAACATACCTAGCACAAATTGAGAATTCACAGCCTAGTGGACCAGAAACCCTGCTGAAATTCACGTAACAGACTTTAATATCGGAGAGGAGGACGATTGACGTCGCTCGAGGGTATTAGACCAGAAAAAAGCCGGATGCAGGCCGAGAATAAAGGGCGAGAGATCTCTGCCGTTCTCAAAGCTTTCTCATAATTGAAGGAAAGGGGATAACAGTTCACGTTGGCGTAAGTCGGACTATACCCTACAACAGGAGTTGAGCAACACGCCGGCACGACATAGCTTTAGGTTTATGGCCCAGTCAAAAGCTGTCAGATGGATAAGGTAGCAGAACACCAGAATTTACCTTGTAACTATAATAGAATCAATTGTCTGATTCTCTGAATTTCTCGAATAAAGCCGGTTGGAGAACTGCCACTGAGAGACGGTGCTTGAATGCAGGAGCGATCAACCCACATCCATGCTAAACAAACCTTCCATCTTTCCGAATTGGGTAAATTGGTACCAGACCTGTCAGGGGAGATAAAAACACTGGCATGTTATAGCGGCTGGCCTTTGAAAGAAACTGCATAGGGCTAACAACGCCTCAACGATTCTGAATGGAACACAAGCGCGGGGCGCGCCCTTGGGGAACTGATCAAAGCCGCTCCTTTCACCTTTCACCTGCATCACCTGTCGTCCCGTTGATCATCGATTTGCTCGAGCGGGCGCCAGTAACGTCTTCACTCGTCCCTATCGCGTGCCATGTTAGACCACTGCGTCCTGCTCGCTCGGAACACGAAGAGCATCGAATCGATCGTTCAGGGAGTTGACGAAGAAGTCCGACCAGCGCAAAGGTGGCGACCTGGTGTTCTTCTGACGTCCCGTGGAATTCAGTCAGTAACGGCTCTCGTCCAGCGGTCGTCACGGAAGCACATTATGTGTCTGCCCCCACCTGGGCCCAGATTCACGAACGGAAGAGCGGTCTACGAAACCGCGGCGCAGCCAGAACCAGACGGCAGAGTCGATGAGAGATTGCGTTTAACATAGGGACTTTGGGATAAGTAGACGAAGTTGGGCGCCGTTTGGACTATATCTCGGGGTTTATCGGGGGTTTACCAATCATGAATCTGGGCCCTGATCTTTGACAACTTGGCCCATTGAAACCTGGACCTTTGAATATGAAAAACAGCGGAGTTCAGAGGAAAAAGCGGTCTGAATGGTGTCATGGTAAGGGTCGGCGTCATTCTCAGTTTGCCGCCTATCAATGCTGTGCGTCGGCTGAGCCCCGTCGACGTCGGCGAGTTTGTTTAGCTTTCAGTCGTTGCGGGGCTGAAAAAACGCATTGGCTCGCATAAACTCCTGGCAAACACCACCGCGCCCGTACCACACACACACGCAGCAACGTGACAGAACCACTGGTTGGGGAAAAATGAGCAATTCAGAGCCTAGATTCATAATTGAAGGCTGAAGGTGTCTTCGTTGATCCGTCCCCTGAAGATACGCCACGCATTTGTGTTCCGTTCAGAATTTTTGAGGTTTGGTAGATACGTATTCGGCTCATACTTCGACTTGTGAAGAACAGACCCTGTACTAAATCAGTGTCTTTATCTCTCCAGACAAGTCGGACACCAATTTACTATAACCCGGAGGGATGGACGGTTGATTGGACTGGGTAAGGGACCATCGCTCGACCATGATCAATGTATAACATCTTGATAATACTCAATTCTGATAATTCGAGGTCGCCGACACCTGGTCGTTCAAACGAGTACCTTAAGCTCTAGTTGCGAATCTGAGCCCTGAAAGGTAATTCACGGTTTGGATACTAACAGTTTAATTTGACGGCCTTGGGGGTATGTTAACCATGGAAACAGGATGAAATTGAGATTAGAGCTCGCGCAATTTTTCTCCAATTAGTTGACAGTTTAGGGTACTGTTTGAGATTTTTACTTCCATTGCATATAAGCTACACTTTGTAGGCTGTGCAGTGGCTGTGCAGTAACATAGGTAAGCATTTGCCCTTCAATTACGCACAAAAGTTGCCCGTTTACGTTTTGAATTCTTTTCATATTAGATACTGTTGAAAACGAGCCGTCAGAGATGATTGATCACATCGGGATGAGCTGATATTGTGCTGTAAACCGGAGAGAATTAGTCAGATGATTGTTCATATCCTAAAAGAAATCATCGAAGTGGACGGGTTACTTAGATTCAAGAATTCCTCACAAGGATTTCTTATGAATGTACCAAAGGAAAAAGAGTGTTTACCAGATCTCGGGGAAAACAGATGCGGTTCGAGATAGATGAACTAAATACAACTAAATATTAAAAAGTCGTAATAAATGAAAAGAGGAAAGGGAGAAAAAGACAAAGTAAAGTCTCTCGACACTTCTCGAGCTCCAGAGACTTCTTTTTTGGTCGAGATGGTGCAATGTTTGTGAGGAGGGTTGCAGAATGAAAGGTATAACCTGCACAAATGAATGTTCTGCAAAAGCAGTAATAGATGACGTAATTATTATTAGATGAGAGGTAGACAACATTTTACGGAGGAAACTACATTGCATTCTTATTCACCTTTTTAGTCCTTCCATGGAGAAAAAGAGTCACCTATTTCCGCAGGTTTCATAATAAATCTTAACGTTCTGTCGGCCATCTGTAAAGAAGAAGAACGAGGTGTCGCAGTGAGAAGTTTTGTCTAGTACAGGAAACGGTCCAGACTTACAATTATTTCTAAAAACGAGAAGAGGTGAAAAGCCTCAAAATGTGAGCAAAACTGATAGAGACACGAGAATAGTAGGAATTTCACTTACTGAAATAGCTTCGTGTTGGGAATATTGAGAAAAAACATTTAGCATGCTTCAGAGTTATCCAGATTATCGTCTCAGCCGAACTATTCTGCTTTAGACACATTTACAGATAACCTTAGTAGAATAGCTAAAAAAGAAGCTAATTCTATGAATTTCTCTACATTTCTTACCCAATAAATGTAGAGAATGGAAAAGAAAAAGGAATAAGATAACGTAACAGAGCGATTTTTGAAAGGAAAGAAATCAGTTTATCGATCGGCCAGCAACAATGTAGAAAGTACGAGGACGACTGCTGCAGCAGTAGGATGTTTATTTGCACTTTTTGTTTTGCGATATTTCAAGGACAAAATAACTGCCCTTTGCCGGCTGTGCATCTCCTTTACCACACAATGCATACGGCATTTTATTCTATTCAGCGTACGCTTGCGCGAAATCGAATTATAAAATTCGAAGCGCCGTTGAAATGGCTGCTATACTGTCGAAATGTTTTCTGCCAGTCGAGAAAGAATAAGGCGATCTAAGGAAATAAAAAGGGGCGAAACTGAAAACCTATGCCCAAATGCGTAAAGAACTACAATAATCATTTCAATGTTCTGCTCTGTTATCGGGTAACATATTTGCATAGGTTGGGAGTAAATGATCGTATACTTTTGTCAGTGGCTTCACCCAGCAGAGAAAGGGTTAGGTAAAATCGGTGGTAAGAAATTCGCTAATTTCTGTTATTGGTTGCGAAAATTGTGACTCATGCGGAGTTCAAACCTTAAAATTCCAGCAGTCGAAGTCCAGAGCATGCTAAAATTGACCCCAGTATTATTGAATAGGGCGCACATGATTCAATAGTAAGAGGCGCTACCGATACCCGCACGGTCGAGCGATCGATCCCCGCCCAAGATAACCAGGCCTTCCACAGCTCTTGGGTGGGGTTACTTGGTGCCAGACTTGTCCGGGGAGGTAAATACACCGGCTTGGTATAGCGCCTCGTCGCCGAAACTCATTGTATAGGCCAAAAACGCATTCACCTCTACCTCTACGATTCTGAATGGAAGGCGAGTGCGTGGCGCATTCCTAGCAGACTGATCAGCGCCGAAATCTTCACTTTTACCATGCTATTGGATGTGTGTGCTAATAACAAGGCAGAATGTTAGAATGTGTCAAAGGTTAACCGAAAAAGCTCGAAAATCGAACCTAATATTAACTGATTGAAAAATGAATGAAAATGTAAAGAAAGATAAAACTATCGCTAGCGTATGTGCCAAAAGGTTAGTCGAAGTACGCACTTGACTGGCCCTATCTCTAGTGTTTCCACAAGCGAGATATTGGCGGAATCGATTCGAAAACTTTAATCGGAATCGATTGATCAGTCCGACCGTGATGGCAGTCAGTCAGGCGAACAGCTCCGCGAACGATTCGCGGGCGGCGGCACTTTGTCCAACCATGTGGCATCGTTGATAAGGGGGGGGGGTAGAGGGGGAACATTTCACCACTTTCGCCGCATACCCCATCGCCCGTATACCCAGCCCCCATTCCCACGGCTCTACGTCTCTGACCTTCGCTGAGAGGAGACATCGACACTAAAACCAGTTCTGGGTAAAAATACTCGACAATTGAACCGACGACATCGATCCGATGGCGTCAAAGGAACGACTCATCCATGCTTCACCCTCATTTCCCACAGGTTAAATAAATGGGCGTGGCCGATGACGCCACACGTACAAAAATGGGCGTGGCCACGGATGCCACGGAAAGCAAAACGTCCGTCGGAGACTGTTTGAACGGTTTTGTTTGCACAGACCGACAGAGAAGTTCCACGACTAGGATGAATCGTCGAAAAAAGGCTGCCTCGATGGTTCAGGTCTCGCCGGGAGATTAGCGGACCTTTTTCTTTGAACTGTGGTGATTGAACTTTTGAATTTTTGTCCCATAGCTGCTATTGATGACTTTCCTATAATTAAGCGGGATAGCTCGGACTGGATAATTAAGGAGAACTTGGCGATATTTCGTTGAAAATTACTGAAGGTAACTATTACACTTTAAAGAAGTAGTCAGAAGGATCATGGGAAATTAAAATGATCAGTAATAGCTTTTTTTATAGGTCCAACAAGTTCCTCAGGTAGATGAATACGCTAACCCTACCGGCACGGTCACAAGATCAATCCTCGCTGAGGCTAACCAAGTCATTCCTCTGGAGTGATTTAATACGGTAGCAGACGCCTAGGCAAGAAACGAATTCACTATACCTTAACAACTCGGAACGGAAGGCGAATGCATGGCGCGTCCTCGGAGGGTACATCAAACGCCATAACTAGCTGTCCAAGGGCAAACCACGACTCAACGTTTTTCTTCAAAATTCTTGAGTTTTTCAAATCTTCTCATCTTTGTTTTGTAAAGACAGCATTGATCAACCCGCAGATATTCCTCACGTAGTTGACGTTGACGTCGAGTCGACGCCTCTGAAAAACGTCTCTGGCGTTTTCCAGCGGCGAACGAACGAACGTTGCACCCACGTGAGGGTGCGACGTCGGCCAGCAGCCATGTGTCTGGGTGCATGTGTACCCAAAGTGCACGAAGCCGGTAAAAAACTGGCTCCGGCGATCTTTAGCCGACCGGAACCGCCGCTGGCTGACTGGTCGGTGTGAACGAGACGTCACCTCGACTCGGACGGATTACAGACGACCGGGTTTGTCGAGTTCGCCCCACGGCTTATGCATACTTTTCGATGCGTTTCAGATTTCAGTGTTTCATGTGAGTCAAAAAGAAGTGAAAAAGCGAACAAAACGTCCGAGAAATTTCCATAAGCCATTAGGGGACTAGTAGGACCGGATTTCACAAGGACCGCCCATCTCTGGCCCTGAAAAATTCGAGGAGGTATTTATTTCTTCTCGGGCTTGTACCCGACATAGTGTCAAAAACCTGGGTACCTCATTCGCCAGATTATTTTCCAGTTTTCAGGCAAAGCTTCCCGGAAACTTCTCAACTCTAGTAGACCACTTTAATTGTTCATGTTTTGTTCTCTCCGTTGTTTTGACGCATGGGAAGGTCGAAACACAATTCGAACACCGGCTCTTCCTGAAGTATGTAATTTGGGAGAAAAGAAAGTCTCCGTAGGAATCGTCACTGCTCTACTGTAGCTAAAAGTTGCCATAAGACCAATTTGCTCCATGAAACACCTCTACCTTTAGCAAACTCAGATGGATAGGTCAACTTTGAAGCAGAGACCTTCAACGGTTACTTAGGTCCAATTCTTTTCACTACTGTCTACTCCTTACGAGTTTGGCCATCCTTTCTTCCTGTGGAATGGCATTAGCCTTCTTTTTCCATCGATGGATAGCGCAACTTCAAAAGGACAGCAGCGGGTAGTTAGCTTGTAATGTTTCTAAATGTGTTGTTTCCACAGCAGATTTGATAGTTGCCCCAGGGGATCTTTGCTCTTGAGCCTATTCATGTAGAAGATAAATGCGACATCGAATCTGTGCGTGTGCGTGTAGAACATGCCATGTATGCAGTGAATCGCGTAATTATACAGGTAGTGCCAGCCAGGTGATGATCTTCGCTCCCGCTCATTATTGCCGCGCAATATGAAGCGATTACAGGCGAAATCGCCAGCGATTAAGCTGTTGGCAAAACGTAGTTGCACAAAACGACGCCATCATCCAGTCCATTGGAGAGAGCAGGGATGCCGACCAGCTCAAACAGTAGGCAAGGATCGGAGCTCAAATGGACAAGGTGGTCAGAAAATATCCTAGATCGAATTTGATCAACTCCTATTTGAAATTTCGCACACTTTACTCTCGACGTAAACTTCGTGATGTTTAAATAGTTTTTAAAATGCTGGAGGGATGCGTGAACATTCAGACTTCTTGATTGTTCACACTTATGCCTTCTGATACTCGTGGCTGTTCGGAGAAAATCCCATATGGAAGACCTAGAAGCAATCCTGATCTCTAGGCTGAACTATTTCACATGTAAAGCAGGGTCCATGAATCTGAACCCTAACCATAACATACCGCTCGCCCCGCGATGTTTTTGGCTCGTTTAAACGTTTTGCTGAAATTAAGCTTTTGAACAAGTATTTTCAATTTTTGTATTTCGTTTGCCAAACGATCGTTGTGTTTTTATTTTTTCTGACGCATTTCTTACATATACGTAAGGGACGATGATGATGATATGGGCCGCTTGAAGCGTCTTCATAGCTTTTCAAGAAAACTTCTGCTCAACTTTTCCGTTTATACTGAAATAACGTGTTGGGATATTGTGAGTATCGAAGAACTATTATTTTAGAAATGCAAAAGGAATCTAACATCAATATAATACCCGCCAACATTACGCCTCTACGGTTTCGAGAAATGTATCTCACATACTGTGAGACACCCAAAGTTTTCGAAGCCACCAGCACCAAAATTTTCAGTTCGTTGCTTCGCCGTCTTTGAAGTATCTTCACGCTATTCAACATCGAATTCAGTCCATGATTACTGAGCCAGAAAAATGAGCTGAACAAGAAAGAGCTATTGACGTCTCACTAGTGATAGATGCTTGGACGAGGCAAGACATCAAACTTTCCATAGTATATTTGGGATCACCCTGTACCATTTCGTAATTACTGATTTGCAACATACTGAAACCAGAATTGTGCATTTCCTCGGAAAGAGGCAGATGGAGCCGTCCAAAAGGTTGAGGTCAAGAGAATTCAGGTAGCGACTTTTCGGGTTTTTTTCGTACGAGAAGTAACCAGTTAAAGTCTAAAGTCTGTGGTCCCATATCGATAGGCTAACTAGCGAAGCGTTTGGTCGATCAAATGACACCTCCGATCAGTAAAATATCCAGCAAGCAAAAATTTTTCAACTTTTCGGAAAGACGGCGCGGATTTTTGATCACTGCGTAAAGGTTGAATGTAAAGTGCTCTGAGTTATTTATTTTATTCCGGCCTAGGTTTCAGTGTAACGGACATTACCGACCAGGGCTGTGCATTTAACGGTTAACGGTTTAACGGTTTTAACGGATTTAACGGCTTTTTCCGTTAAAAATTATTTAACGGATTTAACGGCAAATTTTCGAAATTTAACGGAAAATTTAACGGCTTTTGAATTGCCCGAGCGGGAGTGGCAGCAGGTCCAAATTGCACGCAATCGTGTCAGGACCACCCAGCTTCTCTCTTCCACAACATTAGAAGCAATCTGGGCATTGTAATAGGAGTTCGCCTACTGAAATTTCGGCACTATTCAACTTAACGGACTCCAGCACCCGATTTTTTTCAGTCATAAATTTTTTCCTCAGAAATTCGCTGAAACTTTGCACAGGGGAGTAATTGAGGGCGCTGATCACGAATCTGCTGTCCGTTTTTCACGTGGGTGGTCTCGGACCACCCAAATCGCTACTTGGGTGGTCCAGTCAGGATCACCGATTTCGCTGAAACTTTGTCTATGGGGGTTCTCTGGTGTCCGGAATACGATGGTGACGTCCGTTTTCCGAACGGCGGTCGAACACGGTAGTTATAGGTGAGTCTCACCGGTAAGGTCGGTAGGTACCCATCTGTAACTACTGTATTCGGCCGCCATTCGGAAAACGGACTTCACCATCGTGTTCAGGACACCAAAGAACCCCAATAGACAAAGTTTTAGCGAAATCGGTGATCCTGACTGGACCACCCAAGTAGTCGATATGGGTGGTCCGAGACGACCAACTGAAAAACGGACAGCAGGTTCGTGTTCTGTACCCTAAATAACACTCATAGGCAAAGATCAGCGGAACCGGTGATCCTGACTGGACCACCCAAGTAGCGATTTGGGTGGTCCGAGACCACCCACGTAAAAAACGGACAGCATATTCATGATCAGCGCCCTCAGTTACCCCCCTGTGCAAAGTTTCAGCGATTTTCGACGACTGAAGAAAATCGAGTGCTGGAGTCCGTTAAGTTGAATAGTGCCGAAATTTCTGTAATTTCCGGGAACAGTTAAAATTGAAAGGGTTTTCTCATCTGCGGGTCAAGTTTTGACCGACTTTCTTAAGTCGCTAACACCTGCAAATTTTGCAGCTCTTCTGTTTCTCAAACTTAATATTCCACAGATTGGCTTCGACCGTTGATCATTCCTGACTTTGAATATGCTTTCTTTGTAAGAGACTTAGCTCTTTCGTTAGCTGTTGTTAATAATACGCGCTCTAGTGTACTAACCGATGAATTGATCGTTCCGGCACAACAGTAAAATAAACGCTTATATATTAGTGTCGTTTATTTTCGCGATATTACGGTGAAAAAAACCATTATTTTTAGGAATTTCAACTTTTTTTTTGCAAAATTTCAAAAATTTAACGGATTTAACGAATTTAACGGTTTTTAACGGCAAATTTTGCCGTTAAAAAAAGTCGTTAAAAAAATTAACGGCCAGAATTTAACGCACAGCCCTGTTACCGACGCCTTAAGAAAATTGTACTTGGCTACTTACACCTCGATAGTTTTCTACTCGGGAAACGCAACAATCATTTGATATCGAATTGGCTAACGAAAACTTTTCTATTTGAAATCGATTTCCCCTCTGAGTATTCGCTAAGGAGAAAAGTTTCACGTTAAGAGCTGGGCGACGGCCTATGTAGCGAAAAAGTCACATGGCGACGAAGGCCGTGTGGCTGTTCGCCAACGACCGCGTCAGACCGAGTGATTACGAACTGACTATGATAGATTTACAGCAGATTCCGCAGATGTTGGCGCATCAGTGACAATGGACACTATGGGATTCTTAGAGTTTCACCAGAAAAAAAGACGAAAGTAGCCCAAACAAGGCGAGAATAATCCGAAGTACGATAACATTCCCTTCAAAAAGCAATTCTCCGAGCCCAACAGATGGCTAGGGATTGCCTGGTTCCATATACTATTTGAGTTAAATTCGATTTGATATGGGAGAAACGCAAGTTCGGTTCCCGCCTGAGATATAGACTTTGCAAGCGTCGATCCTACATCCTCCACAAGAGGTCACCAACATGTGGCATGTTCTTAGTTCTCAAAGCGCGACAGATAAAGATGAAGTGGTCGGCGTTGACCAGTGCCCGTGAAGATGCGCCACGCATCCATCTTTCATCCAGAATTCTGGAGTCGTGGTGAATGTCAATTTGGCCCACAGAATGACTTGCCGGCGCATTATAGGGTCAGTGTCTTCACCTTTTTAGACAGTTCTAACAACAGTTTATCAGACCCCGAAGGGATGGAGCGTTTGGTTGATCAGAGTAAGAATAATGAGGGGGCATGTTGCGGCCCCTACCATTGCACCATGCCCGCCCTTCAGAACTGGAAAATCAAGAGATTTTCGGTTTTCTCGTCAAGGCAGGGAAAGTCTCAGAAGTTACAAGCGAAATTTGGGATTTCAAAATAGCGAGGCAGCTGGAATAGTACAAATGCTTCTTATCCATTGTGTCGAGCGTGACTTTGAGGGCATCGACAGAGGTTTTTCGGCTGGTAGGGAGCGGCGGTGATAAGACTCGGCTGGTTACAGTTCGACACAAGATTTCAAAGGCATGCCGTCGTTGATAGCGGGAGAAATCAGCTCGCTTTATCTTATCGCTCAAACGCCGGGAAGGGTGAATCGATAGGCTGGGGAGTTCAACACCGCAGGTTTTGACCGATCGATGTCGGACGGCTGTGAATTTGGCTTATCTTGTATCAGTTAAAAAGTGAATTGTTTCAATGAAATTTCTATCTCACGACAACGAGTAGAACCTGAGCAAACAGTTCGGGAAAGACGCTTTTTCCCATTTTTCAACACCACATAATAGGTGTAGAGGAACTCATATCTGGATCCCAAAACAAGGATTGGATGTTTCCAATTGCTGGAAAGAATAGGAAAGTTTGGCTCCTATTATAAAAGGGTGTGAGGAAGACTAGGTATTACAATCACTTTGACTGAGGTTTTGGCATTATCAGAGACCCAGTTTTTTGGTTTGAAGACCAAGTTTTAGCTTACCCAGTCCTAGTCGTTCTCATGCACCGAGAAGCTGTGGAACGCGGACGGCTCAAAGCAACCAGTCGATGGGCAAAGGCCTATTAGGCGTGGGGAGCAAACACTAACGAGTACAGAAAAGTATCAAAGCCATTAATTAAGTATTAAAAAGACAGCAATCGTTTGTGGCTGACGTCAAGGTACTGAAAATGCGGTGAGTTTTTGACAAATACCGAATCAATTTGGTATTATTTATGAAAAGAATGATGAAAGAGGTAGGCTCGTTTTGCTTGTGTAATCTAGTAGAATGAAAAGAACCATGAAAGAGGTTATTTCGGTTTGCTTATGCAATCAAGTAAAGCCACGGTAACGGTTCCCCAATTTTCTTTTCATTTTTTGATTTCATCTCATTCATTTTCACTGGAGAGATTACTAGAATTTTTTTACTGGAAGACTCTGTCGCTGTATTGAATCGGTGTTTTGTCTAACAAATGGACCCTGTTGCACTTTACGATGTAGAGTATGTAAATATAAATATAAATACAAATATATATTTAGAGCACTGGATTTTAAATGACGCCGATATATTCAGAGCAATCACTAGAGGAAATTATAGAATAGACACACAGTTCTGTGAGACAAAGAGCTAATGAATATGATAGAAAGTAAGGTAAAAGGTAAAGGTAAAGGTGTCGGCGTTGGTCAGTCCCCGAAGGACGCGCCGCCGCATTCGTATTCAATTCAGAACCGTAGAGGCTTGGTGAATGCGTATTTGGCCTATACAATGACCTGCGGGGGCCAGCCGCTATACCAGTGTCTTTACCTTCCCAGACAAGTCTGGTACCAATTCACCCGACCCCGGAGGGATGGAAGGCTTGGGAGCCCGGGCCGGGATCGATCGCTCGACCGCGCGGGTGACAGTAGCGCCTCTTACCACTGTACCACGCGGGCCCTTGGATGACCGATGACAGAATGTACTACTTGATAATTCGCCAAAATTTAAATAAAATATAATTAAAATAAAAATCCGCTGAAAACTTGAGGTTTAAGATGCGATTTGGAAAGGGAAAGGATGCTGGGACTGAGGAAAAGAATATCACCAAGTGCTGATCGCATCACATCATCTCTTTTATTTATTTATTTATTTGTTTCTTTGTCATCATGCCCGACATATGCCTATAAACCCCTCAGCACATGTGCGTTCACACTTGGAAAAGTCACAAAAATCCCGTCGCAAAAACCGGCTCGATCAACTGAAGATGTCGGCCACCCCTCTTGACCTCACCCTTCAGTACGTAATTGTCGACGAGAAACTTTTCTTTTCACTTCATCCTTTCCAATCCTTATTTCATTCGCTTTCTCCTAATAAGGATCCCTCTAAAGTTTAGAAGAAAAACCTTCGGAGTGTGGTTGATTCGATTTTTCAGAAATTGGGAAAGGTGAGAAGCGAATGGTATACAGAATGGACAGAGTACACCAAAGTGCCTCGTGAGTGAATGCGCCGATAAAGCTGTGCTGATCTCGTGAAAAAAATAGGAAAAAATAAAAAATTGCCGGAAAATTTTATGGAAGCGGAATCAAGAAAGAGAATGACATTGCTGTTGAATTTTGCAACGATCCAAGGAGAGGACAGGAAAGAACGAGACCGTTCCATTCTCCGCCTCGAAGGAATAGAAACCAATTGTCTAAAAACCGGTTTTCTTTTCTTCGTCACATTACAAAGATTCAAATGCACCAACAATATGCGCCCTCATCGTGGCCAACACATGGGCTATAACAAATAGCCCCGAGGGAATTACAGAAAGAAAATTCTTCGGAAGAAGCTTAGCCCTCTCATAATAGTGCAGGTGATGCTGCAAGGGAATCAAAACGGAAGCCCACTCCACAGACTGTAAGAAGGAGAAGTTTTGAAAGATCTACAAAAGAGGAAATGAGTACCGATGGATTTCTCCATAGTAAAAAAAGTTCTGCACTCAGAGTTTGAACCAACTCAACCCACCATTGGCGGAGGTTTTGGAAGTACTGAGTTGATCTGTACTAACAAAATAAGACCAGCAGAAGCAAGCTGACCAGTTTTAGAGGTGGAACGATGAGCACCTCAAGCCGGCTAATAAAGATCCGCCCTAACCACCTGGACGGGTGTAAGAAATAGGGGAACTGCTTAAATCAGTGTGTACACTTCAATAATCTTTAGGCTATATGTGGGTTCGGATGCAGCCAAAAAAATTAATTAAGTCTCATTTTTTTACAGAAACCTGCTGTAATTGGTGTTCATAAGAAGAGTTAGACGTTCCAAAATGGTTCCGGAGCCCATAGCTTTTCCCTGGGACCGCGTTGAGTCCTGACCCCACCTAACAATCTTACCAGAAAAGCTAGGATCGAATGACTTTTGGTAGGCCAATCTGGTACGTCTGGGTGCAGGCCTTCGAAGGGTGCGGTAAAAAAAAAGAATTTCGACCAACAACCTCTTGGGGTAGACAATTTAATAGTGTGGAATGATTACGTTGATCTCATGGTTTGAACATGAGAGAATTAGGAGAAAGTGCTTACTTAAATCACTGGTTACCCTTCAAAAACTTTACACCCAGGAGATATGGCCCAGTTGAAGAGTGTGAAAATTGCTGGTTAACCGACAAGTATGAAAATGTGGTCGGTGCGAAACTTATTGCGATCGGTCGGCTGGTTGGTGAGAGTGTCGGGGGCTGTGGACGGGAACAAAAATTGGTTGTGCGGGGCGGAAAAAATTGTGCGAGACGAGGTCGGATCGATCTCTGGTTGGAGGGTGGAAGTGCGTGTGAGACGTTGGCAGAGCGTAGCATTCACGGAGTCCAGAGGGGTGGTCGGCGGGCGATGTCTATAGCAGTAGAGGAGGTTGGGGGAGGTGTGGAGACCGAGGGAGTTCGGCATCGTCAGAGAGCCGCGGGCGACGAGAGCGTAAACAGAAACATCGCACAAGGGGCTGATATTCAGCAGCAGCAGCAGCACACTCACATGCACACACACACCACGCACACACACGCAACACGCTAAATTGCCGAGGGGACCGAGAATGAGAATGTTCGCGCCGGCGACGTCCCACACAGCCACACTGACGTCTACTCCATTCAGGGGCCAGCCAGCAGAATACGGCCTGGGGAGGGGTGTGCATGGGAATCTTTACTTTGCCTTATTGAGACGTGGACACTCAGTTCCATGTAAGAACAAACATATTAGCCTGCTGAAAATGACAACCTGAAACACAATTCTCCTGAGTTAAAAAGGCAAGTATAAAGAATGTTGATAAAAAAGGAATGAAAAACAGAAGCAGCAAATCCAACAATAGGGAAGACAGGATGATGAACAATGACGTTCCGCTTGTACCGTGTTCTTTGCGCTTTTTCAAACGTTTTGTTGAACTGAGGCTTCTTGAGCACTGAAATACTTGTGTAGTGTTATTTGTAACGCATTTTATTTTTGTATTCTTCTGTTTCGGACGTGTGTCTTAAGCATACGCATAAATATTTGTTTATTTTTTCATTTATTTACGCCTCTCATAGACGTGCTTTAAAAAACAAATACATCAGCCAAAAGAAACAGCGATCCTAGGCAAGAACCTTGCAGTGTAAAAATAATAACAACACAAGAAATTTGGGAAACAATATGTTACCATCATAAAGATTAAAAGTACTATATGCTTAGTAACTGATTATCACTGATTTATGAACATCAACAACAACACTTTCTCATGTGTAGGAGAGACTTGGGAGAAAAACTCAGCTCATGTAGGATTCTTAACCTGATTTTGTCAGAATAACGCTCCTAAAAGTGATTATTAAGTTGGATCCAGCCTATGCAAGACTTTTTTGTGCACTACCATGTCACTGATCTGCATCTACCTCGACTCACCATCCAGGGCGGGGTCCGTGTCGCAGGACCCTCTTTGAACTAAATACGCAACCTGGTTCTTGGCCTCAATAGGAGACAGTGGACTGGTAGTGCTAAAGATATCCGAAATATGACTTGAATTAACCATTTAGAAAACAGGCCCAACGCATTGACAAAACGATAGAAGACAGTGGATTGGCAGTGCTAGAGTCATCCGAAATATGACTTGACCTTGACTTTATCATTAGGAAAACAGGCCCAACACGTGCCAAAACGTTGCAATCGTTTACCAAGTCACCCTCCACTGAGAAAGTTCTGAACATGCAAGAGCATGATAGTCTGACCAATCGAGAAATGACCAGTTACTAAAATGGTGAGAACAATTCCACTGTCACTAATGCTTTGAAAGACACTCAACAAAAAAGGCAATACTTTGAAAGGCAATCAACAAAAAAAGAAACAACGTAAGTGTACCAGAAATTCACGGTACATACAATCAACCTGGATCCATCTGGTCGAGAACCGGCAGCATACATATTTATCCTATCCTAGCAGCAGGTCAACTTCTGAATCTGAATCTGAATTACCAGAGAATTATTACATAGTATTCCGAACTAGCTATCGTAGAGGTTTAGCATGCGCTGTAGATCAATAGTTTTCAGTCTGGTTTTAAAAATTCTTGAATTTGACGATTCCAAGAGATCTGGGGGCATTTTCTGCAACCAACGGGCTCCTCGGAAGAAAAGTGAGTTCAAAAGTTCAAAAGTATTTCTTTATTCGCACGGAACGGTTGTCGTCGTTCCGTACGAATAAAGAAATATCGATATAAATGGGAGCTAGAAGTTCGTAATCAGTGGCTGGGACAGTCGGTGAGCAAGAAACTTCCTAACACGATCCGTGAATATTCGTAGAGCACTTTCCTCGATAAAGGGATGAAGCAGCCACAATGTTTTGTAGGAGAAGAAGTTTGCTCTGATCTGACTTTTCACCACCGAGTCGGAGAGTCTTATACTGCCATGCCTGGTCCTAGTTTCATCAGGTGTAAAATGGAAGAAGTGAGCGAGGTCAGCCCGAGCAACACCTTCGGGAATCTCGAATACCATAATGATGTCATTTATAGTCTCAGGTGAAGACCACCCTTTTTGTCGAGCTCTGTCCGCGCCACTCAGAAGCACGGAATAGTGGAGTTTGGAATATTTTAAAGTCATTGTACGAGTAAAATTATTCTGTACGCTCTCAAGCATATCAGTATCCTTCTTTCTTCAAGGGTAGATCACATGTGATACCATTTTCTACCACAGAGTGAGCATATATTTTGTAGGCACTCAACAGATTCTTTGGATTTTCAGATTTCAGAATTAAATTAATTATACGTTCAACTTATTCCCTTATTTGCTATAATTTTTAAGTGATCAGGGAACTCCAATGAGGTATCAATGAGGAAACCCAGATCACGGGCCTCGCTAGAAATGGGTGTTACTTAAATGGAAAGCAGGAGTGTAGGGACTGGGACAAATGGGAAATATTGAGATGCTTGACTTCAGACTTGAAACGTGCACAAATGTAGTACCAGATGCATATCACCTTTGCCGAATCTACAGATGTACAGCAAGATGTGCTGTACAGGATGACTGATAAATCTTTAGACATGATCTCCCCTTTTGAGTACAATCTGTGAAGTGTATCGACTGGACAGAAAGTACAAAAGGTTAAGAATCTTGGGTCGTTGCTTCATTTTCACTACTTCTTTCTAGCGGATTTCTAGCACCTTTCTCAGGGAAACGAAGGGAGTGCGAAAATAGCCAGATCAGGCTTATACTCTTCATTTTTAAATAAGATGTTAGACGGGCCAGAAGAGCAAGCTTGGCCGGCTCACCTCAAACAAGGTCGTTTGTCTTGTCAGTGGTGAGGCGTTTGTGTGTCGTGTTGTGTTCCGAACAGGTCCATGATTCAAGTTCTTTTTTCGGATGAGCACATTTTTGTGGATGAATCTTATTACCAGAGCTTGGTTGGAGCGTTATTTAGATCTTATGAGTTCGCTTTGAATCCGAGAAGTGCAAAAAAAAAGAAAAACAGTAACCAAAAATATCACTGGTTTCGCACTCAGCTTCGTCTTCATGGAGATGGCCATTACGCATTTTCACGACTTTAGACTTAGGTAAAGCCGTTAAGACGTTTCTACGATGAAACAAAATTAAGACGCATTCAGACAATGCAGCTTATGCACAGGCAATGTGACTTTAAAAAGTACAAGACAATACAACCCCGAAGAAAAATCTAAGCAGTATTTATTTATTTATTTATTCTAGATTCTGAGTGTTCTAGATGGCCTTTTTTTGTGGCACTGTTCTTGTGAGGAAACGTAAGAGTAAAACGGGGGTTCTTTCGGAGAACTCAGTTCACTAACGAAGGTAAGCAAGATGTGCTGTACTGGACGTGCCGCAACGAGAGAACGGCGGCAGCTGCGCTTTTATGCGCCGAAAGTGCCGTTTTTGAAGTTCACACGTGTTGAGCCGGACAGAGCTTACCTCAATTCATTTACGTCGCATGTCCAACACGGGTCCCCGCGTGGAAGCCTGGGATAAGGCGAAGCATCGTCGAGCGATGAGTCACCAGACGAGAATTCGATGGGGCAAAGGACCTAGAATCGAGGGGTCAAAAAACCACTTGTCAACAGGTCCCACGAATGTGGAAAATTTGCAAATGAAAAGGTAGAGCTCGACCCACTTAGTCCAAAAACATACATATTTTTCGCGAATAAATCAATTGTAGAGAAAATATAAAGAAAGGTTTCTGCGCAAGCAAGCGCCACTGGCGCCGTTTTATTATAGTTGCGGCACGTCCGGTACTGTAGCACCACACGTGCGAATCGTAGGCGTTTATGGGAACACTAGCTGGAGGGAAATGTCAAAAGTGTATTTTGTATGGAAACTCCTTCCGAAAACTTATGTATGTAATTTCCTACTCTTGGTACAGACACACACACACACACACACACACACACACACACACACACACACACACACACACACACACACACACACACACACACACACACACACACACACACTAGCATCTATTCAAGAGAAACCCCTAAAAGAATGTGTTAGAGTATTTCTTGCAGCCACCTAGAGCAACGCTTACCAAGTGATTTCATTTTCCGTCTTGCTGAAGGACAGATTCCTTCAAAGCCCACGGAATTCCTTGTTTTTTTATTTGTTTTGCTTTTGTTTAAGGGAGATTTGCTTCCATGAATCGTCGTTATTCATTTTTGATTTACAATCAATCAAAATACAGGTAAGTGATGTAGCTCAAGCGTGCAGATCAACAAAGAGCAACTCAACTCTGGAGGTGGACTCTACCGAGCAGTTCTGCCATGACATTTGTGCTTCTCACTGGATTCACATTTTTTGGAGATTCTAGTCTCACATCTGTAGTGAACTTGCGATTCTTAACGGAAACTTAAAACGTTAGGCACTGAGTGCAATATCTTGTCCATGTCGGTCATCTATCGCCTGTGCTTGACAATGATGAGAACGTGATTTTTGAGCTGTTTTACTGACCACTGGACCTAGCTGTTTCGTTTATTTGTTGAAACTTCCATTTGTGCCGATGTTTTGCTCGTAACTAAGTAGAGATAGTACGCTCATGAGCGTAATAATAAAATATCACAAATAAACAAAACCATTTCAATAAGGGCACGAGAATAACCTCTACTTTGGCCTTCATTTGCGCTGAAATACTTTACTGTATCAGTTTTGTAAGGATCACGGATTTATCCGAAAAAAATTACACTATGCACAGTAAAGGGAGACTGATAACGCTTCTATGGAATTCATAACTTACCATTTTGGGTAAGTTAAAACTTTATAAATGGAGCTTCATGGTGTACTAGGTTTTTGTGTTTTTGGACGGTTCTTCGAAGGTTGAGACTGCAAAAGAAAGGAAGTTTAATGTGACTGTGTGAAATTGCTTTCTGCTATACACGACGTAAGAAACTTCAGAATCACTTTTTTATGATTTCCATAGACAACACATCATTCGGATGATTTCACATGAATTACTCGTACACGATTCTGTCTCACAAAGAAGAACACATCAAAATAAACAGAAAATATCACAACTCGCGCAAAGGCACGACGTAAACCAATACAGAATCAATACTGTGAATGCAACGACAAATTTTGGACGTTTTCCCTTGATCGCTGCGCAGACGCATTTTTAAAAAAAAGTTCTGAGATTCAATCGAGTGAACTTTTTGCTCAGTTCTTCTGCGGAGCAATTCATTGGGAAACTAACACGAAAAAAACAAATCTTCTGAATCATGAGCGAGCATAAAATGCATTTAAAAGGTATACCAAACAGCTCAGAATTACGAATAATTTTGATTTCCGGCGAGTCGGGTCGTTCGCCGGACCAGCTCTGTACTGAATTTTTTTCGAACAGAATCTCAGTACAGAACTGTTCCGGATCTCCTTTTCGAGGAATTTCTTTTCCGCTGTTTTCAAAAAATCAGAAAAAACTGTTTTCGTCAATTTTTACCAAAGAATATTGTTGAAAAGCTGTATGCACAAGAGGGAGTTCTCTGGTATCTGTTTACCGCTGCACCCCAGCTCTAAGTAACCACAGGAGATAAACAGCACGGCTATCAATCTGGTTCATTGGAGAGCTCCGGGGAGACCACTTGGGACCTTTAAGGGGCGGAGCCTCGCTTCTTGGGTCTTCCATTCTTCGAAAGAAGAATAAAACCATTCCTTACGGGCTAGGGTTCCCTTTAATGAATTTTCGATGAAACAATTCTCAGCTGAATTTCAGTCTTCTGACGTATCCTACAACCACATCCCCTCGGTCCGATCTTTCCTTCACTACAGTCTCTCCAAAAAGGACCAGATGAACCTCAGAATCTACTTGCTTTCGGCCAACTGGCGCAAAAGGGCCTATGCCCTCATGGTGCAAGCCCTTATGGCCAGCAGAACAAGTGAAGAATCACGCAACAAAACATATTGGCACCTCTCAACGAAATGAGGTAGATAAACGGATGCGTCCGCGATTGTCGCAGATATATTCCGCTCCAGTATCGATCGATTGTTCCGCGCGTACAAAATCGATATCTAAATCGATAACATCGATCTGGACATGTCGTCGATGGTCTCCGCTCGACTGTAGTTCAAATGCGCATAGATGAGCACTCCGATATCACGATGACCGTTTTCGACGGCTATTGAGAGCGCCGTGGAGCTGTCCTGAAAATATCCGAAATAAAAATGTATTTGGGTTGAAATTTAGTGCAAAAAACATTAACAGAAGTCAGAACTAACACAGTCCATCAGTGAAGCATCGATGCCATCTTGGGAGAGCAGCAACTTGACGATGTCTTTGTGACCGTGTTCAGCGGCGCACATCAACGCCGTCGAGCCTTCTTCGTCCTGAATTGAGGCTTTTGGAGTGCTTACTCTTTTTCTTTTAATGAAAAAAACTATTACAATCTTCTGAGCAAAACCGCAGTCAACCGAAAATTTATTAGGCTTCATAAGTGCCAATGGTATAATACTGTTAATTTGTTAAAAGGGCCTTTATGAGGTGATCGCTTCCTCGGTCTATGCACCAGAGTAGACTGCTAAAGTTCCGTTCTAGCTAGCTACGATGTTGAAGGGAAAATGAGTGCATGGCACGCCCATAGGGAAAAGATCAATGCCACCCTCATTAATTCACTTTGGCGAAAGACAATTTGCCACAGAATTTCGATAAAATATGGTAAACCTGGAACGAAGACATTCATCATTAAATTCTGATTCTATTTCGACGCTATTGTGGTTAGTACGAAGCATACGAGAACTAGATGTTGTAGGATCATCGCAAAAATGGCGACTCAGGTAGGATTCGAAAATGCGTCGGCACCACCAATGAACCGTAGAGGCATGGTGAATGCGTATTTGGCCGATACAATGACTAGCGGAAGCCAACCGCTATACATAATCAGTGTCTTCAACTTCCCAGACAAGTCCGGTGCCAATTTGCCCGATTTTGGATGGATAGAAGATTTGGTTAGCTCGGGCGGAGATCGGTCGCTTGACCGCACGGGTGTTACTTGCGCCTCTTACCACTAAACCACGCGCACCCAGAACACTCTCCTTACAAACCAATAATATTACCATCAGATTGTAGCGCGCGCACGGTCGGCGGAGGTCGGCGTTGGTCAGTCTCCTATGGACACGCCACGCATTCGTCTTCCATTCAGAATTGTAGAGGCATGATAAATGTGTATTTGGCCTATACAATGACTTGCATCCGCCATACCAAGTTAGTGCCTTTACCGTCGCAGAGAAGTCTGACACCAATCAACCCAACTCAAAAAGGGATGGAAGGCTTGGTTGCCCCGGGCAAGGACCGATCGACCGTGCGGGTGTCACTAACGTTTCGTACCACTGCACCACGCGCGCCCAGCACCACCAATGAACATCTTGTTCGAGTACAGTACTGAGGGAGCTCATGACCGGAACCCACTGAGGGAGCTCATGACCGGCGCAGTAGTGGAGGAGAGGCGTCGACTCAGGAGTGTATAGGCGCGTGTTCGAATCTCACCTGAGCTGTGATTTTTGCAAAGATGCTAGCGCTACCGATACAATTCTAGCATAATTCTCGTTCTCGTGATCCTTCGAGGTCTAATTGTAGACTAGCGATGCAGAATGGCATTATTACTAGAATGCTAATCAAGCGTAGAAGCTGCAGTATAATGACGTGTGCGTAATTCAGCTGTCACCTTCCATATCGGCTGGGTTGAACGAGTAGAAACGTTGCTCATTATGGGGGTGGGTTTCAAAGGGGTGGGGAGGGAGGTAAGCAGGCGTAAGTGAGATTCAGAGACGAATTATGTGAAAGCTCTCACCTGGAGATTCACGTCGGCACCGCAATTCAGCAACAATTCGGTGGTGTTCTTCTTCCCGTGCGACACCGATAGCATTAGGGCGGTTTGACCGTGTTGCTGGGCTCGAGCGTTCACGTCACCAAGTTCGAATAACCTAAATACAGACTTTGATTGGTAAAGGTGGGTAAGTCGAGCTCCATAGGTACGCTGCCATAGAGTTAAAATTGATTCCTTAAGATTCACCGATAGCCGTCGTCCTCATTTCCGATTTATGATATTCTCATAGTATATTGTTCATCCAACTATTTGCCTGACGTGGTTACTCCCACAAACGAATGAATAAATAAGTAAATAAATAAGTAAATAAATAAATAAATGTGGGTAACATCTACTGCTACAAAATCTCTGGGCAGGTTTTTAAAAAAATTTCTTTACATTACATGTCCTACCTTTGGACAACAGCCTTCTCGACCTCATTCTCCAAGGAGCTCAAGGCGGCCAACATCACCGCCGAATAGCCGGCTCGGTTCGATAGATTCAGCTGACATTCGCCAGAATCCAATAACGACGAGACGACCCCGAAGTTTCCGTGCGAAACGGCATAGTGCAATGCCGTGTTACCCTAAAATAATCGATTATCAACCGCTTACAGTACGTCAACGTCGCATACGGTAGGGTAGTAGCAGATTTTGACGAAACGCTTCAAAGCAACTTCCGGAGGAAACGTCAGCCACAAAAATTAATTTCCACCGGATATAGTAGTCGTTAACGGATCACTTATAAGGCGACAATTTTGCAGCAGACATCGAGATTTGAATAAGCAACATCTAAGGAAACAAATAGAATTCCTGAGAACAAAGCTGCTTAAGCTCACGTCTATGTGCTACCACGATCACCCCAGACCGGTTGCTCATCGTTATGGGGTGGACATTTCCTTATTTATCTTCTCTGTATTGTGCCTTTTGAATTGACTTATAATTTCCTTTATTTATAACCACCAAAAACAGAAACTTGCATTTTGATCCGTGATGTTGACCACAACTTTCAGAAGAGCCGGAGAAAGCTCTTTTATCTGCTCGATGAGCACATCGACCGCTTCAGCTTTGCTACTCTTGCGAGCGCTACACTTCAGCCACTCGTGCTGCACGTATTTCAATGCCCAATCCTGGAAAATGTTCAAAATTTTTTTTAGAAAAGAGTGAAAGCATGCCATGTCAGTGAAATTTTCGAAAATACCGTAATTATAATTTCTCCATAAATACAAGTAACCAAGACGTTCACTGTGACCATCACCTAACCCACACACAGTTCCTAATGGACGATCTGTAGCCTTGGCAAACCAGTCTTACAATTAGGCTGGTTTATTTTTTATTTTTTATTCTACTTTATAAAGTTTAAAAATAACGGATTTTTACCATTATTTTTATTTCTTTGAACCTTTTATCTGTATTTATTCTGGAAAGTGAAAGGAATTGAACCTTTCAAGGAAATTATTTGAAGTAAGCTGCATTGTCGAAACTACAACAGAAAAAAACGTACCGCCGTTTCTGGGGTAATCGTGCCCGGCTGAAGAAGATGAGAGTTCAGACTCTCCATTGCCTCTCGCATCGGAGTAGTTATCTCGTATGCAGTATCTGTGATGGATTTTGATTTTCCTCAAGTTTACTTACTGTTACTCTCATGAAGAAAAATCTAAATCCAGTAATTTCTCGAACGGATATCTCAGAAGATTTCGCTACTAAAAATTACAAAATAATAGTTGAATTTGTGAATAAAGGTATCTCAGAAGAGCCACTGCCAACCTTCATAATCAGCACCATCCTCGTGCGTATCGTAGCTGCCTTCTGAATCGTCGGAATCGTCATCGGAATCACTGAAAGGAACCGACTTTAAACTTTTCTTAAAACAAGCTCAAGTAAACTTAGGTCAACCAACCTTCCGCTCTTGTACGGATTGTAGGGCACTTGGGTGTTTGATCGAGGCCACCTGGAGAGAATTTCTAGCCTATTATTTGCATTAAAAAACTATAAAGAAGTGATGAATAAAATGGTATCCATCAACAGTGGTGCTCAGGTAAGTTACTAGTTGCAGCTTGACAAATGGGAGCACTTTGAAGGGTACCTTGGTTAATATTTCTTGGTGACGACGGTTTTTTTTTTGTCAAATCTCTAAGAAACTTAAGTAGGAGTGTCCAAAATCTGCTTTGTGAATGGCAAGATATCGGGAAGAGAGAGTTTTGAAAAACATCGCAGAAGTGGCGGGAAATGTTTTCTAAAATCCAGTAGAATAGCAAAAATCGATGGAATGTGAAATTGAACAGGAGTAAATTGAGGACTTGATTTCGTCAAGTGAACTGTAAACACACCTTCCAAGACTTCTCAGTTCACTTCTCAACGGTGTGAGTCGATCAGCGGCCTCTTCCTCTTCGTCGGGCGTTTCGGCATTCTCCGTAAGGACGGCGTATTTGCTGATTTTTGGACGAGGTATCCGCGCTGGCACGGGTTCCGGTAAGTTGGATGGCGGCAGTGGGATTTCCTGAAAAAATGATCCCTAGAATTATTTATTGAATTCATGTTCAAGATTCGTCGAAACACATCTATGACAGCATCAAACGAATATATGGAACTATCATTACCTTTTTGAGCACCACCTTGTTCTTGAGCGCATCCGTTGTCTCACCAGCTGGTGTTGTGGCGGGAGTTGGTGGAGTGACGGACGATGACTGAAACGGGCTCAATTTTCACAAGAAAGTACTTGTAGTCGACGATTCCAATCTTGGTTTCAGAGAGCGTCTTTCGAAGAATAGTTTCGGCTTATTTGTTATTCCAAATAACAAGCAACACTAATACTTCCGTTTCTTATTCTGAGTCATCCTTGTAGAATCGCGATTCTATTAAGACTAATCTATTATAAAACTGAGACACTGAAAAGTCGCGAAAAGACTCGCAAGCTTTTTTACATTATCGCAATGAGGACTGGCTACTATATTCTTCTTCGTAAGCAGTGAATCTATATAGAACCTCATTATTTACTATTTGCTGTTACATTTAGTATTATGTATAATATAATTACGTTATGTATTATAAAAACACACAAATTCAATTTTAGAAACTTATAAGGAAAATATATTGAAGAGTAATTACAGAGTTATCGTGAAATTCTGGTTCTATTACCGCTAATATAAAATGCTTTCAGATTAACTGGTGCAATACCAAACCCGGGCTCGCTGGCTCAAGCCTTCATTGCGGATGACTGCTCTGGATGTAAAAGCCTTCGAAGATAACGGAGGTGCTACGGGAGCACGCGCAAATGACCGTCGAAGTTAGGGAGGAAAACCGTCGTCTCAGTAGCGTAGTGGTTAACGCACTGCCCCGGTTAGGGCGCGAGACGCGAGTTCGAATCCTGCCTGAGGTGCGATTTTCGCGATGAACCTAGCACCACCACTACTAAATTAGAGTTATTTATAGCGCGCGTAGTACAGATATAAGAGGCGCTACTGACACCCGCGTGGTCGAGTGATCGATTTTGCCTGAAGCGAATCAAGTCCTCAATCTCGTCCGGGTTGAGCTAATTGGTGCCAGACTTGTCTGCGACGATAAAGACACTGACTTGCTACGGCGGGCAACCCGCGCAAGGCATTGTATAGGCCAAATACGCATTCAACAAGCCTCTACGATTCTGAATAAAAAACTTATGCGTGACGCGTTAGAAGGGAACTGATCAATGCCGACCGATTTACCTTTACTAATACAGAACAATGGAATTGTAGCTGACCTTGTTCTTATCGGCGATGTACTCCAATGAGTCAGCCTTGCTCCTCTCAATGCGAGCACTCCGGGTCGTGGCTGTTCCACGAACGAACGGCTGCTTCTGCTCCGAGGTGAGCAGCTTCTTCACTGCCTCAGCTCGAGCTCGATCGAATTCCTTGGAGCGAACGTCGTCTTTTTCCACCTGAATCTAAGTCCAAATTCAACAACTTTCATCCAAACTCCAATAACTTTCTGGAAACATTCTAGGCCATACTTTCGCCACAATTTTCAGATTTTCAAAATAACTTTCATAGTTACTTTAACTTACGGTTTCAAACGAAAATATATTGCAACCCACTGAACTCAAACCTTATACAAAGGTGATATTCCGACAGATCTCTATCCTATCAATATGGTAGTCTACAACGCTACACTCAGATCACCGTTAGACTATTGGTAGTCTTTCAAAGCAAAATTTTATGGATAAAAATTGAGTACAAATTTCGTATATTTTATCGCCTCTTAGTGGAGGTTCCTGTGAAACAAGAGAACAGGCACGAAATCGACTATCACCTTGAAGCCAGGCACATCGTTCTCGTCCACCTCGTCCGGTGTCGCCTTGTCACATTCGATGCACACCTGCAATTAATCACAGGTGTTCGAGCTAGAGGACAGACGACGAGCGACGAACATGAGGCCGCATCCTCTGCGTCTCTTACCATACCTTATCGGCAATGGAACACGCTCCTACACCAACGTTCCTGGTGAACGTCTCCTCACGCTGTCTGCATCTTGGACAATCGACCACAACAGCGTCGCCAGTAACGTCATCAGATACGGTTGAATCCACTGTGGAATCTGTGAAGCGGTATCGATTGGTTTATCGATTGATTTTGACGCGCGCTCGTTGTTTTACCTGTTTCCGTCTGACATTCCGCGTCACTTGACACATTGATGGCGGAGGATTCGCTGGGAGCCACCAGAATCTAAAGAAACTGTTCACATCAAATCTGGATACTGATAGATAAATCAATAGATCGCTGGTCCCAAGTTTCCATCCCCTCGATCCCAACTTTCCATCCCCTCGAGAAGGAGTACGAGTTCACCTCTCTCTCCTCCGCTTCTTCGGGAGTTTCCGTTTGAATGGGTATGCTGCGATAGTACTTCGGTGTGGTCATAGTTTCCTCGTCAACCGCGGGCAACTCGTCCGTGGCAGTTGCTTGGTCGATTTTCGGTACTTCTACTGGCTTTAGTGGCGGTTCTGCAACAAATCCTGCTCAAATACACTCCGAAGCCTCCCGCGGGCAGTAAAACTTACCCGGATCAGTGTTAACCCCAAAGTTGGTTTTGGGTATAAGCTGATCGTCCGTCTGCAGATCGGCATCAGCAACGCTCGGCAGCGCCTGTACACCTATCTCTGTAGACTCCTTGGAGTCCGTCTGGCATTCCTGGAATGGAAATGTTACAGATTTCCGCAGCAAAACGGACAACTGTCACGAACCGTGCTCGTCAGGTCGGCGTGTTCGGCGTCCGTGCCGCGTTCCATCGTCTCACAACGTTCCGTTTCTGTTCCGATGCTGTAGCACTGCTTAGGTTCGCCGATTGCTGCATCGGCTTTTGTCACCTCTTCAGTGGCAGTTTCCACCGAGATCATGACCGGCTTGGATTCTGCCACTGCTATCCTGAAAACCCACAACTGTACAGTACTCCGTTCCGATAAGACGGCGAATACGAAGCTTTTTTGCGTCGGAAATCCCCTTTTTTCAATAACTTCTCTAAAAGTCTACAGTTCCGCCCGCAGCTTCTGTACCAAAAGCGCGCAGATAGCTCCAGATCGTCGATTTGCCTTTTTTTGCAAAATCTCGTGAAGGGGCTTCAATGGTGAGATTTTAAGATTTGGAATGCCGTTAACCAATCAGCGCTACTTCAAGAAAACTGATCCGTAATTGGATCACCTCAATCTGAAATTACAAAATAATATAAGAAAAAGAATTCAAACAAAATACATACAGTAGTTCGCGAAAAGATATGTCATCTTGCATTTTTGGGTGGAGATTGCTGAAATCGGAAGGAATCTGTATCCAGTTGACAGTTCTAATAACTCTCATTGAAAATACACTATTATGTGCCCTTGTTCGAAACTAAAATTCGTAGCTTATAAAAATAAGCAAATCATGCTCTATCAGAATGTCACCACTAGACATGCAGAAGCTCAGTGGTTCGTAAGATACATTCGTTTAAAAATGCACATGAAAATGAATTTAAAATTTTCTAAAAAAATCTAGAATTTTCAACAAAGGCACATATTAGTGTATTTTCAATAAGAGTTATTAGAACTGTCAACTGGAATCAAATTCCTCTCGGTTCCAGCGATCTGCACCCAAAAATGCAAGGTGACATATCTTTTCGCGAACTACTGTACATTTTTGAGCTCTACTAGGGAAAATGCTAAAAAGCGTTCTGAAGAGTTGTAAACACTTTTTGAGTATTGTATATTTTACAAAAATAAATTGATTTTGTGGCGCGCCATATCGAGCTCCAGCTGTCCGCTTATGCTTTCCGAATTCGTTGACCCTTAACTATCTATACACACCGGTCTTGCCACAACGCTGGGACCCCGATGTAAAGGATCGATAAGTTCAAGCTTTGATCTGCTAGGAAAACGAGTGCATTATCGGATACATCAAAAGCTGATGAACTCGAGTACCCGCTCATTTTTTACAAATTGTAGACTTTTGAAGACGTTATCGAACGACGGCGGGTGGTTCCTGATGGGGAAAAACGATAAAAGATGCCAAGTCACCCTTCAATATTTTACTTACCTCTTCAGCAGCTCCGAAAGCTCCTTACGAAGGTTACTGCACTCGTTACAGGGTTTAGCTGGAGGCAAAGGTCCTGTACATACCCCAATGGAAACTGTTTCCTTGGGTTGTGGCGCCTGAAACCGTTTTATTCAGTTGTAGTATAATCATAGTACATCGTTATAGTACTGATACGACTGTCGTACTCATAAGAAGAGCTATGTTCGGCAATGATGAGGAGAGCAAAGAAAAGACAGGGAACATCTCAGAAGCATCTGGAGAAAGAAACTCGACATTAAAGGCAAACTGGAAACGCGGGTCAACATGGGAGGTGAAGGCAGAGAAGAAGTCTTTCCTTCCATAAAGAACAAAGGAAAAGGAGGAATGAGAGAATGTGGGAAGAGGGTGTGGCCACATAGCACGTAGTACAATCCCTTTCTAGAGAAATTCCAGACGTTACTGCGTGATTTCTAAAATCTTTGTTTACCTTCTCAATATCAGCTGGAGGTGGAGACATCGATGTGCCCTGCGTTTTGGCCAACATCGTGTTGCCGTTCTGATGTGTGTAGGTAAACTGTGACGGAGCGGGAAGCGGAGGCACCGCTTGCAGTTTCTGCAAATTGGACGAGTTGTCCTGTGCGAACACAGAACGACAGAACTATAAACTCACTCTCGGCATCTTTGGCGACGCAGAGTAGTAACGCACTCGATTTGGCGTTTCCGTCTCCGACATCGCGTATTCTCGTCCGCGTCGAAGACTGGCAAAGTCGCTCATTCCTGAAGAATCGAACTTGAGAACGGCGAAATAAAAAGGTTATCGGATACAAAAATACTGCAAACTCGATATACGTGGCTCTGCTGAAACACCGGAAACGTTTTTCTCAATGGAATACGAAATCGATTTCGGTCAACGAGTACAGACTGAAGAGGTGCTGGAGGTTTCCAAAAAGGACAACGGTTTTTGAGCAAAATTATAATTTTGTTATCTTCATTTCTAGCTACGAATTCGAACTTATCAAAGGGATGTTCCGGCAACGAATTGTAAGCACATCCAGGGGTTGGCTACAAAATGGACCAGAAAATGGGACTGTGTGCGGTTCCGATTCGAGAATTCTGGCGGAAAAGGGCGAAAGTGTAGCTGGAAACTCGGAATAGCAAGGGTTTAATATCAACAGTTGAAAAGAAGTGAGTTTAATTGAAATTCCTCTCCTGGGCAGCCAAAATTAAATGAGTAATGCTCTTCTGACGTCAATCACAGCTAAATGACAAACGTTCGGTGGGCGCTCACCGTGGTATTTCAACTGTTAAGACCCGGTCAACGATTGCCTATTTATTGCACATTAACGTGCTTAGCCTGAGGGTTGTTTTCGGGAGACAAATACGGTATACGGAAAAAATTTGAAAAAAACGTCAATAAGTCAATCGAGTGGAGAGCATCTTAGCCCTACGTGGCTCAACCCTCTTTCGTACCGTTTCATTCAAAAAATCAAACTCCATATTACTGCGACGTCCTCACCGCCTGAAGTATTGGCTTAGCCAAGCCTTCATCCTCCCCCCTGAGTAGGTTAAGTCGTAACCAGACCTGCCCGGAAAGGTGAAGACACACTGAACAGGTCAAATACGCATTCATCGCGCATCTACGATTCTGAGCGGATGATGAGTGCATAGCGCGTCCTTAGAGAAGCGATTGAGCCGATAGCTTTGCACATTTTTACATAACCTATTTTCTTCTCTGTCGTCTCAACGCTAAAACGAAGGCACTAATGTGATGCAAACGTTTCCACATTCATTACCCCCCCCCCCCGTGAGTCGCATTACCAATTCGACCACCGGGGACGATGGTTTTCTTCCTATTTGGGTTGTAAAGTGAGCATTAAGGCTTTTTTAGTTGGACACTGATATCGCTCATCGTTCAGATTGATATATCACAGCCGACAGTGTCCATGAAAGACTTGCAAAGCGTAACCGTTACACCGGTGTTCTTCCGCTCTTATATGACTGTGATAATAGGTTGATGCGATTACACAGAAGCCACATGGAAGCCATGCTTCCAAAGAAAGCACTAAGGAGGTTCTCAGGGTGGTAGGGAAAGTTTATCGCTATTTATTCATTTGTTTACTTGACATGGACCAACACCATATAAAATTACCATACGACATAAAAACATTACAGCATAAAAACACCATAAAACACAACAACCCGGGCACTCTAATGGCATGTTCAAGAAGACGACTCGAGTAGGAGCTCTATAAGCAACCTTTTGAAAGAGAGAAATTCTGCGGGAATTGGGTTTGTTTTGAAAAATGTGTTAAATTCAATTGCTCAATAATTAAACGAGCAAACTTTTACAATGTTTTTCAAAATTCTCTCACTCTTGTACTCAACCCGATCCGACAAACTTATGCGACGTTACTATCAACAGCATCTTCACTTATCAGGTAAATTTCAAACGCTCGGATCGCGGAGCTCGCAAAGGCTCGGGAGGCAGGTTCGAATCCCACCCGACCCTCAGTTTTCGCACTGAATCTGGCGTCAATGGAGAATTTCCTGGTTTAGTTACCCAAGTTCGAAATATAGGGTGAACTAGCCATATGAATTTTCGACATCGAGGACATTTCCAACTATTGGGGAAAATAGTCAATTGTACCGGTACGTTTCAACGGAATATCGCAACTTACTAAAGCATCATTCATTACTGATGTGTTCCGGGTACAACCTTACTCTTTGCTGATATCCGTCTAAGGGTAAGAACGAACCGGATATTGGGTTATTTGTTTCTTCGTTAGCTTGCATTTCTTACCGTTAACCCGAGGCGGTTCCGACGGCGTGCGGTGGTCTTCCGAAACTTGTCGTCGCCAGCTGCTGAGATTCCCGTTCGAGCAGAGCTGATGAGGACGTTCGATAGGCGAGGGGTCAGGGAAGAATTGCTGGAAAAGGTGCTTTTGTTTCATTTTTAAAGTAAAATTTGTTGAAATAAGCGCTAATTAAACCAACCCGTGAGCTACTCACTCTGTGAACGTTGTCAGTCTCGATTCGATGAGGCGTTCTAGGTCTGGACAGTGACGCGACGTTTCCGTTGAGTGTCGGCACGCCCAAGTCGATCGGTGTACCCACCCGGGAACCGATCCTTGAACTGTCGCGCTCCGGAAATGGTGACTCGGTGTTTCGAGCCTTGATTTCTGTTATTGCACGGCCGAGAGCAGTGTAAGCTGAAAATGGTGACTCATTTTATAGAATAAAATAGGGGAGTTGTCAACGCCGACCGCCCTCTATTTCTTTTTACAACGTTGTCGTCTTTTATACCCACTTAATCCTATCAGTCAAAGGTGTAGAACACGGACACTGTTTAAAAAGTGCTGTTTTCCCTGTACTTTTCTACTGTACTCTGTTGTTATAGGGACGGGGCACTAGACGCTACTCCCACCCGAGTAATCGAGCGCTCGATTCCGCTCGAGCTAACCAACTTTCCATCCCTCCGGATGTAACGCAAATTGATGGAAAATCTGTTTAAGAAGGTGAAGCAACTGCCTTAACGGTGGCTAACTCCGTAAGTCATTGTATAGGCCAAAGACGCATTCTCCGAGATTCTACGACTCTTACTGAGGACGAGGGCATGGTGGATCCTTAGGGAACTTGTCAATGCCGATCGCTCTCTATTTATTTTACTACGTTGTAGTCTTTTACGGTAGAGCGTTTTGAGAGGGCAGGAAATACCGTAAAACAGCTAGGTTTAAGGCGGAAAATCAAAATACAAAGTCCAGAGGGATCAGTGGTAGCTGGCGCCAGCCAATGCTATGACTAAAGATTTGGAGGCGAGACGACTTCGAGGGCGACGACAAGAACACAGCTCGTTACATATTCGGAATGACCACTGGACTCTAATTGAGGCGCTGTTTCATCGCTTGGCCGGCTTCTATTAATCGTAAATGGTTTCGAGCTTTACGGCCCACTTGAAACGATTTGATTTCTTTCTACTTGCGCTTCGAATCGCTAGCAACGCGCCCGTAGTGGCTCTTTATTTCCAAACGGTCGCACAATAGAATTTCAGCGAAATTTGATTTCTTGGAGCAATACACCAGACTTCACAATAAAGCATCAACTCGTACATATCAGATCTTTAGGGGTTCCCTAGCGATGAAAGCGTTCTGGTTGGAGTACAGAGCTTATATTCGATATCAGTTCTGAACTCAGGGTAGACAGACGAGTCGACTGATGTATTCAAATTCTTGAATGACTCAGTAGAAAAAAAAAACTAGGAAAGAAAGTAGGAAAGAAGTGAACGCTATAGAACGTTCTGAAGCGTCTCGAATGTTTTTGTGACAGAAGTTATGAGCGGTCTTGTATAACCGATTCTTGGGAGCACAGTAGGCTTGAAATGGATAATTGCCAAGTTCATGGACAAATGTAACCCATGTTACAATCCTAGTGAGTGAGCCCTACTGGAAGGCATCTCACCATCTCCAGAAATTCTATTACCCAAGTCCATAGAAAATTTCAACTATGCGAACATATGACTCTTTATCCATATGCAAGAAGCTTACCCGAGGTGGGCTGTTTAGACGGAGTAGACCGGCCGTTCATCGTCGATCGGTGTGGTGGTTTGGGAGGCGCATCTGATATTATAAGATTAGTAGGTAACTATATGAAAATAACGAACGAAATAGTAACAAGCTCCAGTTAATCAATAAAAAATCAAATTCTCCTCGTAAAATTCAGATACTTACTAAAATCCATAGCGAAAGGACGTGGTGATAACATCGATGCGGAATCTGAACGGCGCTCAATAGCTAATGTTCCTGAAATTATAGTTGTGTATGATATTTCCCAACGTATATTCATACCCAAAGGTTAAAACCCAATTTCAGCACTAACGAAATAAAGTAGGGAAGGAGCAGGCGAAAAAGCTAAGAAAGGTACATCTTTCGCCAGTTACCATTTAATTGGGAACCACAACGCTTCCATCTATATAGTATCTTTCAAAAATGTTCAACTCCAGACTGTCTGAGTAGACCACTCAAATACTATAGTTTACATAAAACAAACACAAAAACTAGACGAACAAACCTACCTGGGCTTGAATTATACCCTGTGTAGTCAGAAACATAACCGTTCTGAAATCGTTTCGCGTTCGACATGTTGTCCACCTCACGTGGCAGCGTTCGGCTCTGAAACAGCTCAACTCTCAGGACTGATGAATCGAATATTGATCGAATCACTTCAACCCAAGCCCAATAAGGGAAACAGTTGAAAAGCCGCGGCCTTTCGATAAAGTACATGTATAACCATCTCTTTGAAGATTTTTTCAGAATGTATCACCAAATACCAAAAATTCGATCACTCGCAGCGAAAAATCAAGTGTACTGCAAGTCGACACATCATCTTTATTGATTTATCTATTGATCGTTGTGAATCTCTTTCTTGTGTACTCACCGTTTTCAAGCCATGTCCCATTCCTAACGCGTCATCGAAGTCGCTTAGTATGTTCTCGAGGGAATCGCTGGAAGTGGATGACCATTCATAGTAAGTATGATAAGCTCTTGAGAAAAAGTAAAGGTATCGTTCTCCCTAAGTACGCGTCGCCGAGTTCGTGTTCCATTCTGAATCGTAGAAGCATGATGAATGCGTATTTGGCCAATACCGTGACTTGCGGAGGCTAGCCGCTATACCAAGTCAGTGCCTCTATCTTCCCAAACAGCCCTGTACGAATTTACCCGAACTATGTAGAAGGTTTGGTTACTTCGGGCGCAGATCGGTCGCGGTCATCAGTAGCGCATCTTACCACTCAGCCACCCGCGCCCAGAACTCTCCTTTCAAACCAATATTACTACCTATAGCCTGTAGCGTGCACATGGTGCAGTGGCAAGAGGCGCTGCTGGCACTCGCACCGTCGATCCATCCTCGCCCGGGCGAACCAAGCCTTCCATCCCTCCTGGGTCGATAAATTGGCACCAGATTTTTCTGAGAAGGTACAGTGACTTGGTAAAACACTGACTTGGTTTTGCGGCTGGCCGTCACAAGTCATTGGATAGGCCAAATACGCATTCACCAAGTCTCCGCGATTCTGAATTGAACCCGAATGCGGCGGCGCGTCCTTCGGGTATTGATCAACGTCGACACCTTTACCCTTACGTTACCTATAGCCCAGTAAAGCTTACCAACCTGAATATACTGTCGAGTGGGCTCATCAGTACTCGTTCTCCGTTCACCGCTGCCTTTCTGGGTAGTGTGGGGGTGCGGCTGGTTCCGCCTTTACGCACATCTTCTGCATAGGCGACAAAATCGACGTCAATATGAAAACCGTACGGACAGCAGCGGCATTTCTCAGCGCCACCACGATGTTGCCTCGTTGACATCGCGAGCGCCACTAGTGCGAGCCTATCTGTAAGCGGAAAAATCAATATATCGATCGACGAGGAGAGCCGGAACGAGCAGAGCATAAACGACGACATATCCTACGACGGCACAATGAGGTCTGTCGTAAATTAATGCGAAGAGATGAAGGAGAATAGGTAGAATAGGAAAAGAAGTGTCAAAATGTAAGGAATAACAGAACAACCTAACCAAGCATGCGTGACTCGGATTCGTGAAATATATACCCGAAGTGAACTCGGAAATATACTCTAAATAGCACGTAAGCCGTGATTTATAATATTATCGCGTGGTTTGGTGTTTATCCGGAGTGAGTTCATGATTTATTCAGGGTTGTGAAAGGTCTACTGCAAGTTATCAGCGCCGCGAGAGTTCGGATACTCCGAACGGAAATACGACCAACCGTGATTCACCAATCTGTCCTGGGTTTATACAGAGTTAGTTTGTGGTTCAACATAACTCATTAATGCGGTGAGACTTCGGAGACACTGAACACCGTATCAAACTCAAACAAATGCCCAAATCAACCTCAGAAGGCATTGAAAAATCAGGGTTCGTGACCCGTTCGGGGTATGCGAACGATTGGACATCGTGCTAATGTAAGGTGTTACACCCGCATAAACTCTGAATAAACCCTAGTGAATTACGGTACGCGCCACATTACGGTATATTTCAGGGTTCATTCGGAGTTTACCGTTCAAAAAAGCGGGTCTAGATCGGGGTATGCGCCGAACAAAAAGCTCAATTCATCAAACAATAAGACCAATTGAAAAAAGAGGAGAGCGAATTGCAAAAGCTGGAAACACTGCTGACACGAAACGCAGCCACGTACCAGTAGCCGTTTTCCATTATCAAGACCTGTCCTCGGTCCCTTCTCTAAACAACTTTTTCCACTGAATCCGATTAGCAGCTGACAAGGAGGCCGTTCCTTTCGCCACAGGCTGATGCAGACAAGAATGAGTCGTCCAACATTTGAATCGGCATGAATGAATGAGCCATTTCTACGGTTGATTTAAAACAATAGAACGACGAATGAGAACTGTGGTTAGTGACTAATAGACAATTCATACTCGGCAGCAAACGGCCGCATATGTAGGGTACAGACGACGAGGACATTGAATAGGCGTAGGCACCACAGGTGAGATTTATGGACATTTCAATAGTAGCACCACTTTTGTCCATAGAGTATTTGACCTTCAGTGTAGGAAATCTAAATGCTTCTTCATTTACCCTAGGATTTAGAATCTCAATGATTTTTTCCTTAAAAGAACATCACAATTATTCGAAGCATTGCGGTTTTTCGGAAGAACTCAAATGAAATGACGCGGAAGTCTGCTGTGTGATCCGACTTTTTCCTCGGGCAATGACCAGATCAGGATTGAAGAATTTGGAGATTTCAGAGGAACTGTGAAGCGCAACGCAAAGGCAACAAAATCACGATTTAAATCTAAAAAAACAAAGCTAAATCTTCTCGTTAGAAACAGAGATTTACGATACCAACATAGCAATAGATTTTCGTTTGCTTCGCTGCTAAGCCGAATAGCGCCAAACAGGCATCGATGAAGCACAATAACAATCCTCTGGAATTGCTCTTCACCACTGGGCTCTCACACTCGCCCTAGACGGGCTAAAGAGATCTGAAGTTGAGGTGTTCTTGTTAGCCGTTCTAGTTTTTCGAGCTTTTTAAAATTTCCTTGCTCTGGACAATCACCGTTTTACATCAGATTCAGCTTTGTTTTGCTAATTACTTAGCTGATGTTGTTATCGTTGTATAAGCACTACTGCCGGTAATTCCACATCTGTTTTCCATTTGTTTTCCAAGTCTTGCACACTTTGGTGCATTTATAAATAAATAAATCCATGATTGTATAAAACATTAATAGGCGATAGAAGCGCCGCATGGAACGAGGACATTGACGGATAAAGGAATATTGCGATACGTTCGTGGAAAAATTTGGCTGTGGGAAAGAGAATGGTATCACTGATTTCCAGTCCCAATATAATGCCACGCCCATTTTTGTGGATTTCTGGGTAAGTTGAATGATATTCTACGTGGATATACCCGCTGTAACGCAATAACTGGGTATGATTTCCTTGAAGCCGCAACGTTTTTGCTCTGTCGGATAGCCTACTGCGGTAGGTGGATATGGCCTTGAACCGGACTTCGGCTATCTGTCGGGAGAAGGGACTTCCGTGAACAAGATGATATTCTACGTCGGCACCTCGACGAGAAGGTCAACAACTGAAATAGGCGACTTTGTGAGTATTGAGGAATGACCTACTTGAGAAAAGAAAATTAACGGAGGATGACCAAAATACACGGAACTATCGTGATGGGATAGATTTGAGAAAAATACCTAAATGACCTGTTTGATAAAGAAACAAACCTAACAAAATGTGCCTCTAGGCGTTCAAATCCCACTCCCTGCCGACTTGGACCTCCTTGAAGCGTTGGAGAAGTCCCGGGATAGATTTGAGAAAATCAATTAAACCTATTCTGCAAATAGATCGCGAGTAGAGTAGAGGTTGTAATACTGGAGTTAGAATCATCGCGAAAATCGTTGCTGAGGCGGGGCTCGAACCTGGGCCTGGTGCCTGTGATAGATCGTGATTGTTGTTGGCAAAGATGGAAATCGCTTTTACTCTTTCTCTCGAAAGATCATGTAAAATTCAATTGGACGCAATAAATTAGGAAATAGATCGTAGTCAAAATTCAATTTAATTTAAAACGGTTTTTGCAACATAATGGTTGATTATTTTAATTTCTCTGAGGAAAAGTGCCATTTGCTATCCATTTATACGGACTCAAATTGTTAGGGTGATAAGATATCGAGCTGAAAAACTCGATTGTAAGTGTTTTCGCAGTTAAACGACTCCTGTTTAGCAATTAAAGTGAACGACTGCCGTTCGGGAGCGCAATGAGTCGACGGTAGATTCTTTTGCAGGGGTCTCATCGAACTATGCTAAAAAAAATTCGACCGTCGGCATAGCAGAGAACATGTTCCGCTTCAAAAAATGGCTTAAAGTGCAAAACGATTGAGAGGACTTCGCTCAGATCAGTAAATTCAAGTACGTAAGAGGATTTGCCCAAGATAATCGGGTTTCTGGCAGCACATCTATAAAGAGATCGAAAAGCGACGGATGACAGAATAAGTCAAGAACAGCAGGGAGAAATAAGTACCAGAAGAACCCCAACAGCAGCTGTGAGTCGTGGCTATCGAAATTCAGAAAGTTTCGGATATAGCCACTGAAGGTTTCGGGTAAGAATAGTTTCTCTGGCTGCAGTGAGTCCGACAAAAGCAAAACCAAGTGGAGTTGCTTCCCGGGGCTTTTCCATCTCCATGGAACGACACCAGCAAGGTTTTTGTCCGGTTCAAAAACTGACAAAGTAACGAAGTTGGAGCTGGAGCGACAGGCTAATCCCAAAAGGCGGCAAACGGCAGGACAAGTGAAGCCCTGGAGGTCGAGCCAGACAATTGTCAAAGTCGGTGTGACGAGTAAATGAACACGTCGATGGTGGATCGCTGAAAACCCATCACCACCACCACAGATGGCGCTGAGCGCTAGTCGACCGAGTTTCGTTGATTAATTACCGCTACCTACTGTGTAACTTCCACCTTCCTAGGTGTACAGCGTCCAGTACTTCGAGAAACACAGAACGTGAACTTCTAAGAAAAAAGGAAGGAAAATATTTTTTGATCGAAAAAAACAGTACCCTAGAAAATGAGAGAAGGTACACTGGGGTCTCTTTCACCCGGTAGTTCCCAATTCAATAGTTCTAAATAAATTTATCAAAGGAAATGGATATTCGCATGAAAGCTAGCATCCGCTAGGAAGGGAAAAAGGAATATGCTTCCCCGAATATTGCTTAAAATAAGAAAAACAGGTAGATATAAACTGAATTATGGCGGCATTTTAAAGAGAAGGGTCAAAAGTAGAAAACTTTTTCACAACGCCACATTATCGTGACTTCGGCGTACAACTACTTTCTTGTTTTATACATTAGTTACTTCAAGAACTAATGAAACACCTTACAAAATGTGGTATCCGAAACTGATACTAAGAACTGGCCTTAAAAGGTAACATTGATACTTTTTCTGCAGGTTTTGCAAAACAAATGCTTTGCAAAGAGCGCGCATTTCAAGCAATAGATTATCCCGAATATCTAGTTTCTGTGATTTATAGACATCACTTGTGTTGCTGCCGTCTAAAAATTGTTTTTCATGGTCACAATAAATCGAGTTGACGAACCCAAAACATTGCGAAAAGATTAGTTTGTTTCCCTTATTCTCTTTCTTTTGCTCGTAGAACAACGATCTGTTAGAATAATCGGTTTTTGGGATAGTCTCAAGGTCACGACTTTTCTAGGCGAAAGTGACGGTGCCAAAACGTAGAATAAAATGTTTCATTTCAACCTTGGGTGTCGCTCTTCAAAGCTAAACACCGACGTAACAGTAAAATCGAGTTTCAAAAAAGTCGGTCCGAAAAAAAGAACAAAGAAAAATCTTGAAGCATTTCTAAATTGAACTGAATGTAAGATCGGAATAGATACAGCTCGTGCCAGGCCAGCAGAAGACGTCATTGAGACGTCGAAGAACGACGGGTTTGTTGGGACTGACTAGTAACTGAATCATCTGAAGATGACTAAACAATGTTTCATGGGTTCACTTAGGGAGAGCCGAGAAGCAGAAGCTGGAAAGAAGGCAAAGGAGAGGCATCACAGAGCTAACAGCTAGCTCTAGTTTCGCTCTTTCTAGATAGCTCTTCTAGACCCAGGTAACTAACTTATAAAAGGACAGGTAAGATCAGAAGAGCTGTCTGGAGAGTCTACCGTAGCGCAACGGAGAGAGATTCGGCCGATGATTCCATTAATTTTTGATGAATTTCAGTAACTCGAGGCTCGCAGTTGAAATGGACTCATAGGACAACGTCAGGAAAGGATTGCAAGCCTAGAGGTCCGTAAAGTCACTAAAAATTGAAAATAAAAAATTGACGAGTGCTCTAACTTGGATTGGCTGAGCATAACAACACTTATTCAGCGACTGAAAAAATATATATAATCAACGTTTAAGAGGCTGGGAAAAGGCTAGACAGGTGATAATCGCAGCCACGTAAGCTCCTCATAATGTCTGTCCCAAAAGTTGTGTAAGTACAGAAAAACTTCAGAGAATTTTGAGGTGCCTTAGCCTACTCGCATATGGAACTCCCTAACAAGACAGAATCATTGAAAACGATCGCATAGTTTAGAGAACAGATGAGGTTTTCGAAAACTATAAAAAAACTATCTAAAAAAACCATCGTAAGTCCTAAAAAATCCATAAAATTCAAAAATAAAATTCTCATCTGAGACTTCTCCGTCCAAGTATAAAAGAAATAGAAGTGAATCAAGAGAAAACAGTATCTGATCCGGAAGGGACGGACCAAATTACATCTTGTCAAATTTCAAATCCTGCCACCCCCCCCCCCCAAATTGTTTACTTTCTTTCCCAGCACCTACTACAAATGAGAGCGGGCTATCAAATTCAAGAGACTTGCGCTTTGATTTTTGCTTATCATACTCTCCTTTTCTTCTCTTCTGTTTACAAAAACTGCTCGTAAATCACTGATATCCATCTGAAAAAAGTACATGACAAGAGAAGAGAATGAAGCAACCAATTCTCGGCGTAAAAGGATCACAGGATGTGATTGATCGATTGAGGTTACCTCTTGAAGGTATTGCGCTCAAATCTCGACAAAAGCGTCCGCAGCGGTCTTTGGTCAGGGGAGATTCCTAGCAATTGGGCCGGCGAAAGATACCCCGCTGGGTTGCGATCGCTCGCAAACCCAAAATAAACGAAAAACGACACTGCCATGCGGGATCCGGTGCTCGGATGCGTAAACAATATGGTTCAGCTGCAGTAGTACAGCACTGCAGCAAAAGGACCTGTTGGTTGGAAACAGTTGGCATTGGTGAAAATTCGTGAGCGTTTCAAAGGCAACCGCTGCACATACCATTACCGCAGGAGGCTGATGGGTATAGGAAAACGAGGAAGCTAGCACCAACTACAAAGGAGCCGAAAGAGCTGGCACCCTTTGAGAAATGAGATCGAAAACGCGCAAAAACAGTTACACTAGGAATCGTTTCAAAAATTACAGTAGGCGCTTCTGTCATGCAGTGCGAAATTCAGCAGCTCGAAATAAATATTTAAATGTTCACCCGCTGAACCCTTGGGAGTTCAGGTCCAAAGCAATCATGAAGCAGCTGCTCAGTCTCAAAAATAAACTTGTTGAGGTGAAGGTAAAGTGTTCGATTTTGTAGGCGAAACGTTTGTTGTTTCGTCAAAATATTATCTGAGCAATTGGAACCAAACTCATTGGAATTTTATAAATTGGTCCCTCAAAAACTAGAGGAACACCCAACAAAATATGGCAACACCAAACTAGGAATCAGCACGGATTTGTTCGCAGTAAAACGGGTCTTTGTAGCTGTCGTTAAAAAGTAACACCTGTTCTTATCCTGGGAGCTTTGTATCCTTTAAACGCTTCACAAAGGACGCAATTCTCAACTATCAGTATCAGTATTCCTTACAGTTCTAGTGCCTGTATCTTGGGATTGTCATTTTCGTCATTATCAGACTCCATGCCAAAGTGAATCTTCAACACTTATTATAAGAAGATTTTGACCCGAAAACGTTAGAATGGCGTAATCGTTATTTTAAAAAACACACGAAAATAAAGCGTGCACTGACGGAACAGATTGCGTCTATGAAAAAGAATCTTTCACAACAAGAAGAACAGTATTAGAAGAAAAAGTTGGTAAAGCAACAAACCCAATTTGACCAAAGACTGAGGGGCTGAGCCATAGCGGCTGGCGTCCAAAAATGGCAAATAAACAAATGACGAGGCCGAATTGGCAGCCAGACGTTGGCGCCAGGATTCAAACACGACCGCCAGGAACCCCTAGACCCTCAACATTTACAGGGTAAATGTGGAAGGAAAATGGGAAGTCGTTAATCAGTCTCCTAAGGTCGCGCCATGTATTAGTGTTCCCTTCAGAATCGCAGAGCCATGTTGAATGCTCATTTGGCCTACGCGATGACTTTCGCGGTCCAGCTGCTATACCAAATGAGTGTCTTCATATTCCAAGACAAGTTTGGTATCAATTTACCCGACCTTGGAGGGATGGAAGGTTTGGTTAGCCCCAGCGAGGATCGAACGGTCGACCTCATAGGTAAAGGTGGCGCTGAGTTTCTACAAAATTGTAAAATCGGCATGAATTGACCTTCCTAATTACCAAAATGAAGAAACGCGAAAAGGAAGAGCACGGAGGAAAGTGAAATTTTCGCAAAAGAGCTTCCTGAAGCAGGCTTGGGAACAAACGAATTATGACCAAACTTCCGGACGAAAAATGGGTCCAATTTCAAAAAGAAACTAAAAAATTGTATTCTTTGCACTTCCCGAGAGAGAAAAAATGTAGACATTGCAATCAAAAATATCTGGAGGCAGAAATTTAAGACCCGAGCACATAGGACAGGCTTTGCGGGATTTCTGCGGTGGATCTAGGTCAAGATCAAGGACGAAAAGACGGAGCGACTATCACGAGAGGCACAATATCACTTTAAGTAGTAAAACGTTGGGAAAAATAAAAATTAAGAAAAGGGTGAAAAGTAGGAGGAGAAGAGATGTGCCAGCCGCTCGATGGCACTTCGTCCCGTTCGAACTCGAAATTCAATTGCCTCTAATCTCGTTCGTCTAGTGGAGCTAACAACTTCTGCTGAACCCACGTTCGTCAGCTCCCATTTACTCTGACATTTCGCCAAAGCTTCCGTTTATACTTTCGGCATGTTATCGATCGATCTCGATTCACACCAGGTAGGCTGTCGCGCGTCATCGAAGTATAAACTTAAACTGTCGCTATTCTGATATTGAACTGTTTCGGGGGCCTCGCTAGCTGGCATGTTTCCTAGAAGCTGCGGTACAAGTGGCAGCAATTGCACTCGCTATCAGTCAACGACAGAGAAACTTTCTGAGTGGAAGGGAAAAAGCTTCCCTGTGTGGACTTATCAATCACACCGAACAACCGCATCGAAGACACAAAGCGCACAGAAGAAGAAGCACATTTGGCATGACATCCCCACCCGGCTACATGATGCTTTGTAGAACGCAGAGAAATTCTCTGCAAAGAAAAGTAGGTGAAACGGAAGGGAAACAGCTCCATCTGTTAGACACATTCGCTAATCAGCCAGACTTCTAGACGTAGGGGGAGAGAATCCTCCAGATTTTGCATTTCGTTAAAAATTGCATCGGAATGAAAAAAAGTTTTGAGGACTGACGAAACATCGCTTCTTTTCTTTTTTCTTCCACAATTTCTTGGTCAAAATTTGAACAGATATCAAGGAAGTGACAAGACGGAGATGATCAGGGCGGACGAAATTCTGAGAAACAGCATTCGAGAAAAAGAAATATAAACGAACAGATGGATGGGCAGAGACACTGCGATCTAGTGCAACAAAAAATATCACTTGACTCCAACCTTCAACATCCAAGACATCCTTCTTTGAACGTTTCATTCTCTCAGAGGTCAAGGACATTGAAAAGGTACTCTCAAGGGATGCACAAAGAAGGTTGATCGCATTCATTTAGAGAAAGGTTTCTTCCAGAGAAGGAGACAATGAAATTCAGAGAGATGAAGGAATCTGGTCCACATTGGCCAATTCAGCGGTAGGCTAACGATAGTTCACCGATGACATGTTCGAAGAGATGCCCTGAATTCACAAATTGTCAGGGATTCCGAGAATCATTCTTAGTATCTTCAACCCACTGGTGCGAAAGGGTATCAGATGCTTGGCTGTGGTAACCGGGTACCTCGCTGCTAACCGCAACCTTCCTTCGTGAATCAGTAACCGCGGTATGTTTGCGATGAGAAATCAGGGATCAAAATTATGTTCGTCACCGCTGGTATCCATTATAGCGACATCACCATCTTGTTAGCTTACTGTGGTTTCTGATTCATGACAACTTCACGCGCAGCGTTGGCAGGGGCTCACTTGCACTAGGTATCCGATACCATGGAATTCAACTCGAAAATACCACAAGGTCATTTGGTGAATCGAGGGTAGCGGGCGGTATTAGCATTCAGGTAACCGAATACAAACAAACAGGCGCGAAGATATGGTGATGTCATACAGAATGAGGCAAAATAAGGCTCAGGCGAGTCGGCTATAGTTGTGCTCGAATGAATATTCGAACGTTCGAATTCGAATAATTCTATTCGAAATCGAATATTCGAATTCGAACATTCGAAAAAAAAGCGATTTTCGAATGTATTCGAATTCGAATGCTCGAAAAATCGCGATTTTCGAATGTACTCGAATTCGAACATTCGAAAAAAAAGCGATTTTAGAATGACATTCGAATTCGAACGTTCGAAAATCGTCGATATTCGAATATATTCGATTATTCGAAATTTTTGGGAGAGCACAACTATAGAGTCGGCGACTAGGACCACGGCTCAGATTCATATTTAGTGAATTAATCCCCAAACATACCCAGATCGGGTCGCTAACCGCATGTCGCCAACGCGTAGCAGGGTCTAAACCAAGTTATTCGAGTCTATTTGAGGACTACAGGTTCAAATTTCGGAACTTGAAAAACGGTATCGAGGGCGCTGATTCGATTTCAGACTGGAATTGGGTGCAAGGAAGACAGTCAACTGCAATTACCCATGTTTAGGTCACGAAACCTTCCCGAAAAAACTGCAGAGGACGGGACGGCTTACGAAATCGCGACGCAGGCCAGACAGATACTGAATGCGACCGTTACACGACGCGAAAAAAACGAGCGCGTCGAGTGGAAAAACGCTTGAAAACTCGTCCAGGAGTGCAACTTCATTCGCAGACACGAGCCCGGACAATAAGCCAGTGCGCAGTTTCGGGAAAATCGTCGCTTTTTCAAAGATTCTCAGACAACACCCCATGTCGAATGGTGTTCAAAATGTGTTCGACAAGACAGATACAAAAATAGCACTGCGGAACAGAAGGAGGTCGACTAGAATGAAAACTTTAAGAGCATTGATAATCACTTCACAATACATTGGTAATCTACGGCTGTTTTTCCTTTTTACTCAGAGTCACCCTAACATGAGAAAATCGGCTATATTGCCTGTGTTTGACAAGCAAAGAAAATGAGCTCATTAATCCGCTGAACTCAGATTGAGTTCTTCGACAGTACCACCAAACTCTTTTCTTCCTTTTCCTTTGAGAGCACCCCTCGTTTTCGTATCATGTGTTCCGTTTCTGTTTACTTTTTCTATTACTACATATGTATTATAAGTAGCACGCCTATGAGCATAAAAGGCGACTGAAGAATGTAGGGTTTATGGACCAAATTGTTACACATGAAATGAAATAAAGCTTCTGAAGACTAATAAAGGTTAGCAGAAAACTATATCCATGCTCGTTCATCAATAAATCATGGCGTTATAATAAAAATGACCGGACGTTTGCTAAACTATTATTGAGATTACTATACCACCTTTGTTGAACAGACGTTGTGGTGTTTTTCGTGTCCCATAGAGCCTAGAAATTGAAAGAGCCCAAGACGACTACTTGGTTTTATGTCTTGACGGAGTGAACTGTAAATGAAAAAGGAATAAAAAGCTGATACCACAAACTTCATTTTACCTTACCCACAACCTCTTGGTAGAGCCTTGGTGATCCACATAGCAACGATAACTTGAAAAGTTGTGTAAAACCGAGGTGGGTGGACCATATGACTGGGTAAAATAACAACGAGGCCAAGGAAACCGGCGCGAAGGTAACGTGATGTAAAATAGGATGGTGTCGAATAAGGCTCAGGTAAGGCAGCGACCAGGACCAAGGCCCATATTCATGAACGGACGAGCGGTATCCGGAATCACGTCGGCGATAAACCCGCTCGATACCGTCGAGGTCCCTGCCTCATCGCGAGTTGTGATAGACCCGCGATAAACCTCAATCAAACCCCGGCGTGCGATAACGAATCTCGGTTCGCGCTCGGGGTATATCACGGGGTTTATCGGGGGCTGATCAATGATGAATATGGGTCCAAGGCCCAGATTCCTAGCTGACAAACGCGCTAATAACCCAGGAATGTACCCAAATTGGATCGCTATGAGCAATTGCCAACGCGCAGCAGGGTAAGATAGAGATTGTGACGAAATTCCCTACAAACCGCCAGCCCACAGTGGGGTAACGGATACCCCAAATTTCATCAATAACGCATTGCGGCTAGGAAATGGGTCTAACAAGTCTGGAGTATCCGAAACCACGTGCTTCGTTCACGAATCTTAGTCCGGATGATTAGAGAACATTTGGAAACAAGGAAAATACCAATGAAATCTGTTTTCAGAGAATAAGCAGAATAGAAAAAGAAAGAAGCTGCAAAAGCGGTGAAGGAGGATATCGAAGGAAAAAAGGTTGATTTGTGAGTTCTGAAACAGATTATTTTCGTCCGGACATCTTGAAAAACCTTCACTTCATGGATCAATCAGCGCCCATCGAAAAACTGACAGCTCCCATGCAAAACAATCACCGGTCACCTGTGAAAGCACGGAAGTCCGTCGCAGACGACCAAGAAGAGACTGGAAAGCGATCAAGTTCGGGATGGCGTTCGGAAACCGCCGCGACTACGCTGGGCAGAGAGAAAAGAGTCGCGAAGGGCAGGCGAATGTGGTGGTGGCAATGGCACATACCAACGCGATTTGACACATTCGATTATTGTCAGAGCGATCGGTGGACGTACCGCCGGTCGACTTCTTCTCATCGGTCAATTCGAGCGACAGCAGAACCACAAATATTCCTGAAAAAATACTCAAATTGATACTGCACTGAACGTTGCGGACGAGAAGTTCTGTGACGGCGATCAGTAAGCGCGGTATATCGATTTAAAAGTAATTTGATGAGATGTTAGTTCACAATAGAAAGTGATCAGGAGGAGTTTTGAGCGGAGAGACTTTTTTATTGTAAAGGAAGGAGAAGATAAAGACAGAGACTAAGCTGATAAGAAGAAGATGATGAGGAATGCGTCTATGTAACTGTACCAATATCTTATGTTTTCTTCTGTAATTTTGGATATGCTTTGATAATTACTGCATATCAGCGAGTAGAAAACTGAACAAACAACTGAAGAAATATCTCAAACCAAAGTGGACAACTCAAGTATTTTCCATTAAAAAAGTGTTAATACTTGCTTGGATAGATAGGATACCGTATAACTATGTGAAAGGTTGGGGATTCAACTATCGAGGTGGATCAGAGTAAAGATTAATAACTGACAAACCCGTCAATGTCCCATCATAAACGTGTCGCAGGGTTCATTGGAGCCCTTTCAGCCTAGCTTCAGAGTAACAGATACCCGGAGTCTTTATGAATCAGAAGCCGGAGCAAGTGAATTCGAGACGTTTTAGCCCTCCGCGGATTTAGCACCATCCCAGTGTCCCCTATTTCGTTGAAAATTTTAGCGTAGTTCAAGTCAGGTTTCTGATTCATGAAGATCAACGTGTCCCATACTCTAAACGTTTTGATAAAGTAGTTCGCAAAAGTCTCGCTTAGCTTCCAAACGTTTGTTCCAAGCCTTAGCGGGTTTAGAGCAGCATTAGATTATACTATACTATACTTAACAACGTGGGTCTACATTCATGACTGGTACACCCCCTACGAACTTCAAAGATAGATATACCCCAAAAGTTACCCAAACCATTATTCATAAATCCATGACGTTAAGGTTCATGAGGTATCAGGCGCAACTCACTAGCGGATTCGTTGGCCTCAATGTAGCTAGGTAAGAGCTACTAAGCTCTTGATGAATCACGGTTTGCGCAGCATTCGTAGTGGATATTGGGGTCTAGTAGGTACCTGGGTATGCTGGTTGATGACAAATCAATGCATAAGGGCAGAAGGATGAGCAAGACGACCGAAAAGGAGAGAACACCACCTGGTCGACCAAGGCAACAGGTGAATGTGAAAAATGGTGCGGAACAGATGAGGCGTGGCTGGCTTGGCACAGACCTCGTTTCGAAGTTCCAAAGAGAATGGGTGGGACGAAAAAGTGCAGCGATATGATAATGAATAATAAAACCCGACAAGAACATCACAATTCAACAAAGCCAACGAGGTGCGTGCCATCGTCGTCTTCAAAAGTTCGACGACTTTAAATATCTATGTCGGTGTAGGCAAAGGAAAAAAGTTGAACTGTAGTGAGTATGTAGCGCAAACGAACAGGATTCGACAGCGGGTTGAGAAGCGGCAAAAAACCCGACACAAAACCGGGAACAACAACGAGAGGCGTGAATAGAGATGGTTTACGACGACCTCTGACGCTTCCGACCTCGACTAAAGAACAGACAATGCCTTAAAAATAGAATAGATTGAAAGCCGTTTGCATTTCTCAGAGAAACTTCAACGCGCACGACATTCCCAGCCTCTAAGGTCCCGCAGGGCATTGGAATTCAGCGCATTTATTTTGACCTCTGAAGGTGAAAAGTAAAAGGTCAGCGTTGATCAGCTCCCTAAGAACGCCGCATTCGGATTCCATTCAGAATCGTAGAAGTATGGTGAATGCCTACTTGGCCTATAGATTGACTTGCGCGGACCAGACGCTATACCAAGTCAGTGTCTTTACCTTCACAGAGAGGTCTGGTACCAATTTACCCGACCCCGGAAGGATGGAAAGGTTAGTTAGCACGGGGGGATCGATCAATTGACCGTATGGGTGTTAGTAGCGCCTCTTACCACTATATCTCGTGCGCCCTTACTTTGCTTTATTGAGAGATTGCCGACAGTTCCACACTAGACAACACAATTCAAATAACGCGAATTAGAGATGAAAATACAAAAAAGTAGCAGAAGAAAGAAAAGGAACGAAATCAAGAGCAATCGAGTGTCGATCTAACAGAAGGGAGAGCAAGATATTGGGAAACGGAAGCAAGCATTCCTTTTGGGAATATCCTAAATTACTGGAAAATAAGTCGACTCAGTGAGGAACAGCCATACACACTTTTTTCTTTCAAATTCGCTATTCCTCTGATACATCGTTACTAAGGAGTTCTTAAAGTGTTTCGAGAAACATAGTGCTCAGTTCAAATTAATATTATAAATTCGGCCGAAGTGCTAAACATTTTTCGCTTTTTCCGAGCACGGCGTGTCATAGCCGATGATTCTTCCCCTAAAAATTTAATTGTCATGAACTGGAACTTCAGAGAACAGAAATTTCTTCTTTCTTATGTCCTGGTGTTCGCTACCTGTTCTCATTAGGAATCCCACTTCGCAACTATTAATGGCTCATTCCGTCGACCGATAAGAGTGACAGGCAGCTACTAATTCCAAACAGAAAAAAGTCTATTTGTAGCGGACTTTGGAACAAGCGACAAGAACAACCAACAAGTGCATAAACTCAGAAATGTACATACGGGTAGTTCGACAAACTGGAAAAAAGGATTAAAATAAATATCAGCAGACTTTCTGAATTTGCAGGGTGAGTAATGATTGAGAACTCCCATTGACTACTATTTCATTGAGCTTCTGTATGAAAGCTTCTTTTACATTTTTTGCTTCTTTTTCTTTTACATCTTAACATTTTATATAGTCAAAACTCACACCGAATAAGAAAACAACCACCAATTCAAAAATCGAAAACATCTCCAGAAATGAGGACTTTTAAATAATTATCCCGTTTTCTGTTCACTATAGATTTTTTCTATTTAATTTACTCATTTAGCCACTCTGGTAGTGTTTCTAGCGAAAACATTAGGCTACGGAAGACCCCAGTAATTAACCTGCCCTACCATCCCACGAAAGGTAGGGCTAGGGTGTTGCACAGATATCCACGCAAAAAATAGCGTGACCATCACCGAGCTGACACAAACAGAATGGAACGAAATGAGATGAGAGAAAAAGGAGTGGGAAAAGATCTAGGGCGATGCGTCGAAGAAGCGGGAGCGGGGACGCGTCGCGCCCGGCTATCGTCGGATGCCAATTAGCAGTGGTGGAGCCGATTTCAAGAAGAAGAAGATGATGATGAAGTACTAGAGGAGTGTGATGGTAGTGGGACGACGAGGACGAGATGGGCTGGCTGGCCGGCTGGGTGATGATTGGAGATGACGACGATTATCAGTGACGGCTGGCGACGATCCGACGACAAAAGACATGTTCTGGGGGTGGTTGGGCTGGGCTGGCTGGGGGCCGACGATCAGGCGGGTTCGCCCGCCGAGAAATCGTCGGCGCCCGCCTGGTGGCCCGGGGCTTATCAGCAAACATCACCGCATGCTTTGTGCCATCTCTTCACACTCTCAGCACCTTAGAGCAAACTGTTTGGGTGTACCAAATGGCTTTTGGATATTTCTCACCTCAACACTGAGGGAAAAGTGTCGACGATTCGATCAGTCTACTGAGAAAGCGCCACGTATTGGCGTTCCATTCAGAATCTTACTATTAGAGGCATGGTTAATGCGTACTTGGCCTATACAATGACTTGGGAGGAGCAGCCGCTATGCATTGTCTGTGTCTTTATTTCTTCGAACACGTTTGGTTCCAATTTACCCGATCCCAGAGGGATGGAAGACCTGGATAGCCCGTGGGAGGACCGATGGGTTGACCGTGCGGTATCCAGAGAGCGCCGTGCGCTCTCTGGATACCGCACGGTCAACCCATCGGTCCTCCCACGGGCTATCCAAGTCTTGAAGATTTGAAGAAAAGGCGAATAATGGGGCATATCAGTAGACTGATTTATTGAGTCCTCGTTGTCAACGGCAACGTCACCTCCGATCTTGGTAACTTCCTTCGACGGTCGGCTCTCGAGCCCTAACCCTACTCAGCGAACGACTGGCTGGGTAACCGAAGGTACAGAAATTCATCAACTCACCGTCGCTTCCGAAGGCTTCGGTTAGACAACCAGCAAATGACTGGAGTACACTGGCACTGCAATCTAGCGGCACTGAGGTGATGAGACTATACGATTGGGTGGATATCTCTAATTTGAGCCTCACAAGCTACCCTGAGGCCAATCTAGATTTCTTAAAAAGAAGGTAGTATATAGGACGGTTTTCCCCTTCAGGATTGATCTTTCTCTTCTCAAAAAATTCTTGCAGAAGTACAAAATTCATAACGATACTGGCAGCTTCACATACCTCTGTAATTCTACGTGCAATTATTCCCAGCGGATTGCTATCAACATTACTAAAAATTAATTCTTAGTGGTACGCCTCATCAAAATTGAAAGAAATCTTCATAATAACTGAATTCACTGCAGAACCGTGACATTGAATTCATCAGTACAATTACTAGTGAGATGCGGTTACAGTATCACTATCCGAGCGACAAGTCGTACCGTAACTACGATCCCGATTCACATGCGCGCTTAGACGCAGCGCGGCTTGCGGCACGGCCTACAGTAACCTACCACCAATGATGTGGCGGTGACTACCGTAACTCGTGTCGCACGGCATACCGTAATCCGAAGATTCAAACGCACACGTGCGTGCTGCTCTGTGGCCGGATTAGTGTACTTGGCTAGCTTCAAAATTTTATAACTATGCAAAATATGCATGTAATATGAATTGTTCATAATTGGATAGAGTTTTGATTTTGAATAATTTATTCTAATTTTAATTTTAGTGAGAATAAGGAACGCTGATTTTGTGAAGAATGCAGAACCCTACAAATGATTGCTTCAGCAATCTTCCAAATGAAGTGTTTTTACATTTCTAACAATTATTGTTTCACTTTGCTTTTATCTGCTTAAGCCCTAATCCCTCGCCGGTTACACGTATTCTTGGCAATATGCTCATCCGAAAATCGCTTTCATTTGCAACTAGGAGTGGCCGTGACAATGTATCGCGCAAACTGAATAAAAAATCAAAAATGAAATCTGAACCAAGGATTACCTGTAGGAGTTCTGTAAATTCTTCCATCTCCTGCGAATTTGTTTGAAACGAAAAAATCATGGAAGTCTGGGTTAACGTCTGGGTTTGAATTAACATTCATTCATCAGCTGGTAAATAGTACCCAGTAACAGTCTCACCTCCTCACTAAAATTAACTATTATACTCACAAAAAAGGTTGACAGAAAAGCAAAATACAGTGGCGGCTATATTTACAGACGCCTGCCCTCTACGTGGCTTTTTGGTCATAACTTTGGAACCAGAGGATTGTGGAAAATACTGAACACACAATTAGAATCCTCGAAAAATTCTCCACAAAACGCATTTAATTGCGTTTAACGTATCTCTGAAATTGTAGAAAAGATTCGAGTGGAGATAGATTGGTCACGAGATAGTGAGTGGTAAACACATCCTCAAACCACAATAAACTACAATGCATCATCAAAACATGTTTATTATAAAACAACAAGCCAACATTTAGTAGATAGCCCTTGTTCTTGATCACAGCCAACCTTAGGGGATTGATGAACGAAGGCACGTTCACCTTTATCTTTTACCTTGTCTTTTAACTTCATTTTTACTATTTTTACTGCGACTCAATTTAATTATTTTCGAACTATTTCGAAGCACACATTTTCGTTGAGCATGTTAATGTGCAGTAAATACATAAATTATTCAGCTGTCGAGATGGAACACCTCAGCGAAAAATTGTTTGTATGAACTGTTTGTTTGTTTGTATAAACTCAAACAACTGAGAGGAATAATGTCAATGATTACCATTCCAAAGCAACTGACTTGAACAAGATCTCTACTTCGTGGCCTAAGAAATAGATTACATATTAAGCCATTGCCTTGGTGGTAGTTATTTTAGCAACAATGTGCAGCACCACCATTAGCTCATGGAATTTGGTCGACACAGCTCGGTTTTTTGCATTTCTTCGCGCAATATATTTCAGTAAACGGCGTCTATCAGTGACCTTATCATCGACATCGACGACGACGATGACAAAAATCGAACTCAAGGACGACAAGGACGATCTCGCTCTGCACCCGCTGACGGCAATTGCAAACAGGAGAAAGCGGCTATCGACAGATAGCGGGATAAGGCGTAAAACAGCAAAGGATCGGAAGAAAATATCAGAGAATATAACACAAATATGGCGGTCGTACTGTACCGGTAACAGGGCTACAGACACCAGCACAGTACTATTTAAAGTGGCGGCCTCTGAAGGACGGAACATGTGGAAATGTAAAATAAATAGCAATGATCCTAAAAGGATAGAAAATAGTTGAAATATAATACAAATAACGGTAGTGCTCCTGAAAGAAAAGCGCGGAATCTAGCTTTCCTACAGAAACGTGCAAAAATCTAAGGGCAATATCAAAGAATTGGATGGTTTACAAGGCTACGGCTGGTCCTAGATGAGTGATCTATTCAGCCAGTCAGTGATAGAAACACGAAGATAGAGAGGAGAGAGGTATGGAAAATGATCGGCAAACAGGATCATTTCATGATTCAAATAGCCACCAATAATATAAATTAATCTCCTTCATCTCCTAAATTGAATCTACTAAGGAATCTTTCTCATGGCAAACAAGCAATAAAAATTGAGAACTCTCACATGCCAAACAGACAAAGATTGTCAAATGCTTATCAACTTATCTATGTATAGAACCCCTTTTTCAGTAGGTACCAAAGTGAAAAGGTTCCTTAACTGAATAGATCTTTCAATCAAGATCCATCGAACAATTATTTTTCTTACGCTTGATTTCCGCAAACAAAAAAAAATAGGCCGACGAAAAAGCTGCCTTTTGGTATTTTTTATTTAAAAAAAACAAACAAGCAGATAAAAACGCGGTCGTGCATCAAAGACTCGACGACGAATGAGGTGTTCTTAACCCAGATGAGGGATGATCGCATGGACTTTGGGTGGAATACGGTAACCCACCTTGGTGTGCCTGAACGCCTCTATGCATGAGAAAGCGATTGTCGGGTGCTCACTTGAATTGAGAGCTGGAATGGACGATCAGCGGGGGCGGTTATGGTTTTTGTATCGATTAATAGATGGTATGTCGACAAAACTTTCATCGCTCTCATAAGCATTGATGAATAGAATGTCTCGGTAAACGTTCATCGGAGGAATATGCATGAATCAGAACAGCACGGATTATTTTTCTTACGCTTGATTTCCGCAAACAAAAAAAAATAGGCCGACGAAAAAGCTGCCTTTTGGTATTTTTTATTTAAAAAAACAAACAAGCAGATAAAAACGCGGTCGTGCATCAAAGACTCGACGACGAATGAGGTGTTCTTAACCCAGATTGCGGGGGCGGTTATGATCGATAGAATGTCTCGGTAAACGTTCATCGGAGGAATATGCATGAATCAGAACGCAGTAAAACTGGAACATAAGATGGCCGGCCAGCAGTCATAAATTTCATTTTACTGCAGCATGACTTGAGTCCTTCGCTGAACGTGCACTGGCATTCCACTTCCTGAGCCATTCCACTCTTTAATCGCTCAAAATCGACAATCGCAGGGCTACACGGGACCACTTCCGAGCGTTCTGAGGAATAAGGATATTTCCGATGGGTTTAGATTGCTCCAACTTGGTTCGGAAAGAGCCCGTTGGCATTCAATTTAGCGAAATGCTGATTCGGTTGCCTTCTTCCTAAGCACTTCCACGTGAGGATGCAAAGAAAAACAAACAAACAAATAAATGAGTAAATTAATGATTGTACAACGATAATCAGGCATTTTAATAAGTAGAGCCATGTTTGTTCATACATGAAACGCTTTTCTTTCAAAATCGGTAACTGCGCAGCTGCCCAGGGCCTTCTCAGAGCGCATTGAAAAAAAGAATATTCTTGAATGCTTCAGATGTGCCACGCACCAGTACAAAATGCAGAACGAGGCAGTGTTCTAGATTGAGTCCATTGTGTCCATGTATGTAGATAGTTAATCTAGCGATCTATTACTATACTATGTCGGCTGTCTTATTGCCGGGCACATCCACATGAGAGTATAACGACAGATAAATAGAGAATTTTATAAAGTGAAAAATAAATAATTCTAAATTAACGACAATGACTAGTATTAAAAACATAAAATACAAACATAAATTAGTAAACAGTGATAATAAACAAAAAATGAGTTTGAGAAAACTCAAGCCAACTAAAAAGGGTTGGATTGTCTGCAAGGCGCCATCGTTGGATCATAGATGGCATCTACTCACCCAGTCAGTGAAAACTATTTGGGATTAGATGTCTTGCTATTTCTGCTATTTTCATGGAGATCAGGTACTTTGTTCAGCTCCACCTGTATGGCTATCAATGGGTAACTGGATACCGGACTCATCTGAATCGTACGTTTCTGCGATTACTAACAGAGGATTAATGCACTGGTGCTAGGTGCTAGTTCAGCCGAGACTAATGCTTTAATTTCTAATACCTTCCACTTTTTACCCAAATACTCAGCCTAAATAGAGAACCAACCAGCGAAAGTGAGTTCTTCCTAATAAGGTAAACACTTTGGCAAAGAGCTAACCAGCGGAGGCTGGCAGGCGGCCGCTTCACAACCAATGAATTAGATCTCATCATCAGGTTTACTCAGCGTTACTATTTATAACAATAGTTCATTGTCGTGCCGCAGCAAACCGACATTAGTTGGGTAAATGCCGTCAGAATAGCAGCTAGCACATTTGACGTTACTACAGCCAAACTAAAAGTGCACACGAGAAAACCGAGAACCAGAAAATGAAAAAAAGATAAATCATGAAGTATAGACGAAGAAGAGGGACGATGGTAAAGAACTTGTGGCATTCGGGTCCCCAAATTTCGTGTCCGAAAGGGACATGAATATTCAAATCAGAGCAAGCAGGCTGGTCCTCTGCAAAACTATGCAGACTGGATTTTCTCGAATCTTCGCCCGACTGATAGATGATGATAGATGCACAGAAATTTGAATAAAAGTTAGAAGAGTACATATGTCAAGAAAGACGAGAGGAATGAGAACAAAGTATTGTTACCTGGAGAGCAAATACTCACACCCTCACGGTGCTCTACCAGTTGTTTCAAGAATAATTTTTAAATTCATTCAATGTAATTAAATTCTATTTTGATCAACGATTTTTAACCAGACGCAAGTTGCTCAGCGGGTCAAACCAAGCACTACGATCTTGAAAGGAAGACGGGCGCGTGGCGCGTCCTTAGAACACTAAGCAACGCCGACGACTCCACCTTTATCTTTAGCTCATTATGATTTATGAATACTTTCGGCACCATTCAACTTAACGGAAATTTGAAACAGAAATTTGAATAAAAGTTAGAAGAGTACATATGTCAAGAAAGACGAGAGGAATGAGAACAAAGTATTGTTACCTGGAGAGCAAATACTCACACCCTCACGGTGCTCTATCAGTTGTTTCAAGAATAATTTTTAAATTCATTCAATGTAATTAAATTCTATTTTGATCAACGATTTTTAACCAGACGCAAGTTGCTCAGCGGGTCAAACCAAGCACTACGATCTTGAAAGGAAGACGGGCGCGTGGCGCGTCCTTAGAACACTAAGCAACGCCGACGACTCCACCTTTATCTTTAGCTCATTATGATTTATGAATACTTTCGGCACCATTCAACTTAACGGACACCAGTACTCGATTTTTTCAGTCATCGAAATTTGTTGAAACTTTGACTATGGGTTATTTGGGGTCCAGGACACGAATCTGAGCTCCGTTTTTCACCTGGTGGTGTCGGACCACCCACGTCGCTACTTGAGTGGTCCGGTCAAGATCACCGATTCCGCTGAAACTTTGTCTACGGCGGTTTTCTGATGTCCTGAACACGATGGTGAAGGTCGTTTTCCAAATAGTGGTCGAATACGGTAGTTACACGTGAATACCTTCCGACCTTACCTGGTGAGACTATCGTATTGGGTCGACATTTGGAAAACGAACTTCACCATCGTGTCCACGACATCAGAGAACCCCCCCAGACAAAGTTTCAGAGGAATCGGTGATCCTGACCAGACCACCCAAGTAGAGATTTGGGTGGCCCGAAACCACACACGTGAAAAACGGACAGCAGAGTGTTCTGGACACCAGAGAATCCCCATGGGCAAAGTTCAGCAGAAGCTGTGATCCTGACTAGACCACCCAAGTAGCGATTGGGGTGGTCCAAGGCCACCCACGTGAGAAACGGAGAGCAGATTCGTGATCAGCGCTCTCAATTACCCTCCTGTGCAAAGCTTCAGCGAATTTCGACGACTGAAAAAACCGAGCATAGAATAATCCAGACGGCCTGCTTATTTCGCCTACCTTCAATCTGTCTTATCTTGCGTCACTTTCCATGTCTCTTTTCATACGCATTTTCATCTTCAGCCTCTATTTTTTCTACTTCTTTGAACACTAATGGCTCTGAGACCCCGACACTTCTACAGAAATTTCGTTTTGTAATTGTATGTAGAACTGTTCTTCAATTCCACTACATATTTCTGACGACAGCACACTCGAAAGCATGCGAAGACTCAACGGTTAAAAGTCGCTCGATACTGCTTACACGCGGACAAATCAACTTATCGGAAAGGTAGTGGCATGAACAGCTGCCCAAGTCGTTTTCGTAGGAAGCAGATCGAATTTAATCGCTGATGGTCCCCTACGCCGGTCAAGCCGGTTGGAGATGGTATCACTTGCTCCGGAACACCTGCGGCGACTGATCTTGAGCCTCGGGTGAGCGATGCTCTGCCAAACAACAACTGCAGCACCTTCAGGTTTTAGGAGCAAAGAACACCTAGCCGTTTACAAACGAACACATGCACACACCGACACTTTTGCGGCCCGAGTGGGTGATTGATGTCGAAAAGGAACCACATCACCAGTCCGATATCGATAACTGATTATCACCCAGCAACCGATACCGTGGCCGGAGAGCGATCTAGGTGATGAGATCTTCGACTACTACAGGGTGTCCCAAGAAATGTACCCACTCTTCGAAATGCAATAACTTTGGCAAAAGCGAACCAATCGACACGAATCATAGCTTTGATGGAAACTAAGAAAAAAGAAAATATTCTGGTGTGTCTTTGGTGGAGACTGTGCCATGTACTCGACCGAGGCTACGGGTTTTGGACCAGATTGATAGTGCAACGGGTATATGCTTGCTCCACTTTGGTCGTGAACAGGTGATATCGCTACTATGAGTTACTTTTAAGGTAGTAATTATATCGACTTGCCGCAGCTTTTGGTTAAGTATGGAACAACATCAATATCAATGTGTGTAACAAATAATTAATCTCCAGAATCGCTAAATACATTCGTCAACAAAAAAGCAAAGCTAAGAAAGAAAAGTGCTAAAAAGGAAAAGAAGAAAATGTTAGACGCCAAAATCGCGGAAGTGTCGAGAACCCTCACTTGAAGTCAACTTAGGCATCAAAATCGTCCTAGGAACAACACGTGTGGAATTGAGGTAAACAGAGCGCTGAACGAGGACACCTCAGAGATAACACCTCCGCCGCTCCTCTTCTTTGAAGCCAGAAAACTGCTCTGTTACGACACCGATACGCAATTTTCGACTTCAAACTGGACACCGTTCCATTTTATCTACCACAATTTGCGGTTTGCAGTTCCAAGGTGTAACTGCGTACTGTAAAATCTGCACGGGAAGAAGTGGATAGAGACGCTACTGACACCAGCACGGTCAAGCGATCGATCCACGCCCACACCAACCATGCCTTCTATGCCTCCATGGTCATCTCGTTATGTTGCCAAAGAAAGGCAATATCGAACTGTAGGATTGTATCCGCAGAGCAATTTTTACCTTTCTGTGCAGAGCTATGTTTGAGCAGTGTGCCACAATCATTTCGCGATTTTAGAACGCTCCGTGGTTGTTAGATTTGTTAAGGAAATTTTGAAAGTGCGCAAAGTAGACCTCCTTCTGAGAGAGGGCCGTAGCGAGCTGCAGTGACTCCGTTGCATAGCCACACTCTACTTTTTGTGTAGTGCATTGATTGTGCACTATATTCCACCTTTTTCTTAACTCTTTAGATTGTTCTGTGATTCTGGATTTCTATTCGCGAATTTTGAAATTTCCCCTTCCTAAAAAGTGCAATACCAAAGTATAGGGATTTTTATGCAATGAAAGAGTTAGCTCATCGTGTAGAGCTGCATTTGATCAGTACTTTCGAATTTTTCTGCGATTTTAGGAAACATCGTTTACGATTTGTAGAAGTTTTTCTCGTTTTATTGAAGCTCGCAAGTCATGTTTTTCTCAAAACGATGACAATACCGAGCAGTAGGAATTTTTGATCAAAAGAACACGATGCCATATGTGCAGTGCTCTATTTGCTCAATATCTCCCGTTAGTTTCGCAAGCTTCCGATTTTTTCCCGCGACTGTCTGATTTTTTTCCCAACTGTTAAACAGTACGAATTTCGTTATGTTGCCAAAAGAAAGGCAATATCGAACTGTAGGATTGTATCCTCAGAGCAACTTTTCCCTTAATGTGCAGAGCTATGTTTGAGCAGTGTGCCACAATTATTTCGCGATTTAAGAACGCTCCGTGATTGTTAGATTTGTTAGGGAAATTTTGAAAGTGCGCAAAGTAGACCTTCCTCCGAAAGAGGGCCGCAGCGAGCTGTAGAAACTACGATGCAGAACCATACTCTGCTTTTTGTGTAGTGCATTGATTGCGCACTATATTCCACCTTTTTCTTAACTCTTTAGATTGTTCTGTGATTCTGGATTTCTGTTCGCGAATTTTGAAATTTCCCCTTCCTAAAAAGGGCAATACCAAAGTATAGGGATATTTATGCAATGAAATAGTTAGCTCATCGTGTAGAGCTGCATTTGATCAGTACTTTCGAATTTTTCTGCGATTTTAGGACCCTTAGTTTACGATTTGTAGAAGCTTTTCTCGATTTTTCGCAGCCTCCAAGTCAGGTTTTTCTCCTAACAAAGGCAATAGCGAAGAGTAGAAATTTTTATGCAAAGGAGCTTATTGCTATATATATAGAGCTCTATTTGGTCAGTATCTCCCGTCAGTTTCGCTAGCTGCCGATTTTTTTCCGCGACTGTGTGATTTTATTCGTAACGGTACAAACCCGGTCATGTTGCAGACAACTGCTGAGGTTAGACGACGACGGACCCCAGCGAGATAGCGTTGCCTGGGAGGAGAGCCTGAGTCAGCGTAAATAGCAGTGATCGCGACAGCGGTGTGCTTCGCCGTTGAGGAGGGCGACGGTTAGAGAGACGGGAAATAGCGTGTAGAACGGTTAGTGCGCGAAGGGCTTGCTCGAATATTAGGGTTACGAATAAACAATCGTAATGTTCGTTTAACTGTAAATAAAAATAAACCAAAAATTTGCAGTCATTGCGGTGAAGAAAAGGTGATAAAAATTACACGACTACTGTTGGAAAGGGAAGGGAAAACTGCGAATTGCAGTCTGCAGCTTGCAGGCGTTGATAAGCAACAAGATATCAGTTTCGCATCGGCTGCCGTTTCGGTTCTTGACGTCTTTTTTAGAGAATGTTTTTAATGTAAATGGTAGAATAAAAATATACACTACGCAGTCACGCTGGATACCTGTTGAAAAGTGATGCAGAAAATGAAAGTAGGAAATGATTAGAACTTCCACAAAAGACCATTCTGGTGATGAAAGTTTCATTAATCAAATGCAAAGGATGTATGAGAGTATCACCGTTATCGATTTAATAACAAATAAATTCAAAAAAATCTTAATATCACTAGTTACTACTGGATATGCTAGAGGGAGATGTTTCAATGATGATGCCAGGACCATCAAAAAAAAATAGCGGCTCCAGCGTGATTAGAACCTACGTCCCAGGATTATACGAGGCACTGTGTGTTTTAGATCATTACAATACTGAGCCGTTTTTGAATAGCTTACAAAAAAATAAGGCGCTCTTCTCAAAATAAAAAAATAAAAATAAAAAATGAATCAATGTTGGTGAAATTTCATTTGACTGTCGTTTTATCTACCAAACTGCTTGAACACTGTCCAAATAACCTTCTGCGGTTCGAATCAAAATTTGGGTAATTCAGGCCATCATGGATCCGCCTCCCCGACTAACCACAGTAGATGCCAGAATAAATGAATAAATAGCTAAATAAATAGACTACCGTCAGAGATGGAATCCTTCTTGATCACTAACAAGCTTTTGATGGTCGTGAAAAATAGATGAATTAATAAATAAATAATAGATGAGCAAATGAATTCACCTCCGGCAGAAGTAAAACGAAGACGTCACAAAAACGAAACTGCCCGCGCCAAGTTTACAGCCACCCTGCAACGTAGAGCAGATGTTAACAGTTGTTGTAATTGTGCAGAAGAAAAATTGAAAACACTTCGGAAAAAAGCTCATTTGTGTGGGTATAATCTCAGGGATAATTACCTCCCCGTGGACATCGTAAACCCACAGTGCACCGTAATAAACCTCACATTCGAGTTCTTATTCTCTAATGCGTCCTTTACACCTTTTGCAGATGCAAAAGAAACCCAAACAACATCGTAAGTAGGAATGTCAGTTGTCTTCAACCTATGTGTAAGCGAAGGATTCACATTAATAATAGACAAAACAGCTATTGTTTCACTAACCACCTTCAAACATACCCCATTGGATCGCTAATCTTGATTCACCAACGCTAGGTAGAATATCAGTTGGATTCGCGACTTAGAACAAAGGCACGTAAGTCTCACGTGTTCTCTATGTTCATGAATCATGGTGAACTCTTGTTGAGAGAAGAGTTTTTATTAATAAGAGGTGTTTGAGCTATTCTGGATCTAGATCCATGACTGGTAATTCCACTGCTAACCACTAGTATACCCAATTCAAAACCGAGTGGGTATATCCGGTGACAATGCCAAGGAATAACCCAACCTACTGACGCCACGAGGTGTCGAATACCTAGAGGTGGTAACGACACCCTGCTACGTCAAGCTTCCGGGATAACTGTTTCCCCAATCTTTGTAACTCAAAATCAGGGAAAGATTGCGGTAAAGAGAGACTTCTGTAGGGTAGGGTATATTTGGTGGTTTGTTTCAGGGAATAACTCATTCTACCAGTGCTGCGATGAATCGAACACAACTTGGGTAACGGATACCGAAATTTCCACGGACTTGCAATAGCAGAAACCAGTTAAATGACTTTGGGGTTCCCGAAACAACCCACACTCGGACTCTTTGATGGCATTGTCACCATGCACCCTAGAATATACCCCAGCAGGCGCCTAACCTGATTCATCAAGGCATAGTGCGGTTTTCCAGGACCTTTCCAATGTTCACTGAGGCTCACATATTTGGAGCATTCCGTTGTTACTACCTCGACTCGTCGTGTCAGTGTCGCGTGTTAGATCGCTGTTCGGTATCTGTTACCCTGTAGAAGTAACGGAGAGCCCCAGATCAGGTAGAGTGAGCTATTCCTTGAAAAGGACACTCAGCACAGCCTGTCCCACGAGAAATCGGTTTTCTTCTGAAGATTGGTGTATCTTTAAGTCGTACGAACCTTTAATATACCCCGAATAAACTCATTTCATGAATCTGAGCCCATCAAAGTCATTGTAACCCCGAAGCGTAGTAAAAAAAATCGCCAGCCGCATCTGCAATTTCGATGTGATTCAGTAATTAAACCGGTGCTAAATGCGCTGTCAGGCTTATTATCGTCGGCCCGCTATGACATATAGTGGCGATTGTTCATCGGGGCAAACGGCGGTTCGACGGCGGTGATGGCGGCAAACAGAACTCGCGTTAAATCTCAACGGACATCTTTACGAGTGTACAAGCTCGTAAAAGACAGCGACATGACGACGCCAATAAAGTCCGACTGACGTTGCTGGCATATGCGCCCACACAATTGGAACCGTGCCACGAAACGCCTCGGCAGACGGCTGACAATGCCTTTTAAAACAGAAATTTTAACAAAAGGCCCCTGCAGACTCGACGACGAACGGTTTGCGCGTCGAATTCCCCTTATAAGTGCACTTGAGCAAAACACGCGACGACGAGCATTCTCGTCCAAGCGGTGCCGTGTACTCTACAGTCAACACACTGCATTGCACGACGGCACCGCGTTGGACGAGAATGCTCGTCGTCGCGTCGTCGAGTCTGCAGGGGCCTAAACAAATTCTGAACACGAAATCCAGAAAAACTCTAGACCATTAGGAAGGAAGGCGACATAGGAGCTGGCGGCACACGCTGACCTTTGCGTTCTTAACGCGACAGACAGTCGGCCAGCGGCTCGTTAGAGTGACCACGTTTCCTCGATTAAATTCCGGGACATGTGGCTTTCATTGTTTGCCAACTTGCCCACGTCTGGTTAGGTTTACCCAACTTGCGAATAGCCTTTCTCTTCCAGTACCTTCTGATTCACCGCTGCGTCTTGACATCGATACAAGGGGGATCCGCTTAGGGCCCTTACAGACAAAAAATTGAGCCACGAATTCGCAGTATTCACCGCGGCGGTGACCGCGCGTTGCGTTGCGTCGCGCGCGGTCGCCGCAAACGTCGCGTTGGACGAGAATGCTCGGCGTCGTGTGTTTCGCTCAATTTCATTCATAACGGCTAATTCGTCGCTCAAATTTCACGTCGTCGGGGTCTGTAACGGGCCCTTAGAGGTTAGTCGTAGTAAACTTGTATCAAACTTGGCTAATCGGCTTCAGTTTACTAAACTATAGTATTCAGAATGCCAAGACTCAACGACAGTCGATCATGGAATTTTACAGTAATATTCCTATAATACTATTCAGCAGTTCCAAGGGAAGATGATGGCAAAGTTCCTCGACTCTCGAATTTCTAGTCTCCGTCTGGAATTTCTAGTATCCGAGCGTAAATACCCACATAAAAATTACAACAATTTAAATCCGATGCCTCACGTTACGATTACCTAAATATAGACAGCATTCAAGTGATTTGAAATTAGGAAGAGCATGTGCAACAATGCGAGCTTGTGAACAAACTCGATACGAGAAGCATACACAGCAGCAACAAAATTGCCGATGGCACGGAAACGTCGGATTTCGAGCGACCATTGGACCCTGAAAAGAACAATTTCCTCAGCAATGCATGCAATGCAAAACGTTCCGTGAACATTGCCGTCAAAACGAGCCTCCGCTAAAAAACGAGAAAACGCAATGGAAGACCAACAAAAGTGGAAAAGATAAAAAGGGAACAGTTGCACGTCAAGATCTAACTAAAAATTTCGAATATCGCGAATAATGGATGTGAAAAGTGGATGTATGTCTCCAAAGAGAGGCTTTCTAGAATAACGGCTGTGAACAGATGCTCTCCTAGCCTTGGATAGATCCCAATTTTTAGAATCTCAGCGGGAACGTTTCGAACTTTCTTCTGATGAGACAGCGACGATTCTGCAGAATGATTGCGTGGCAGATAGATATCTTCACGTTGTGCAAAAAAGCAAAGTCGAGGTCAGCGAAGTCAGGACAACCGAAGTCTGCAAGTCTACTGACTCTCTACCAGAACTGGACGAGTTTACGATGTCAGGTGGAGCGGAGAAGGAGTAGAACTTAAGCAGACGATAGTAAGACAAAAAATAGATTAGAACGATAAGATAGGACAAAACAAAGATAGAACAATAGATCATACTTTCCCTTGTCGGCCTTTTAAAATGCCTGAAGATCACCATAGGTCGCTATTTCTTCGGCAGATGGTCATCTAAGTATAACAACATACCCATTGATGATATACAAATAGTTATATGTATATTGCAAAATTCACAAATATTTATATATTACAATATTATTGCACGAGTTACGAGTACCTCGTGCACAGTAATGTAAGAAAAAAAGCACATATTCGAGGATATTAGATAGTAGTCAAAAATTATTCAAAAAGCGGAAGAAAAAAAAGAAAGGGATGATGAAGTTTTCGGTGATGGATCACTATAACATGAGGGTATCCCAATATCTGCCCGTTATTGAAGAAATCTACGCGGTCAGGAAAAACAACAGCGGAACAATGGTAAGAAGCTGCAGCTACTGCATCGAGCCTGAGAACCGGATCGACCTGATGGGCAAGCAGGTGGAATCCTCGTCACAGGCTTGTTCTGTGGGGCTTTCCGCCAGCGGAAAAACGGCTATGCGTTTATCTTGCGTCGGCTAATGACCAACATCCGATTCACCCTCAACAATACGTGCCATTTGACGCCGATTTGCAGCGATTTTGCAGCGGTTCACCGTCTTCAGAACAGGTTTTGATGACGAGTAGACTTGTCATTGGAAAGAGGCACCGATAATGGCAGCTTTACCATCGTCAAGGTAGGTTGCAGAGACGGCATCGGTCTCACCTTATTCGGTATAGCGAGCAAAGCTGAGACTCGGAATTCCTTCTTCTGTCAAAAACGGACAGGAACAAGGGCTCCTATTGGTAGAGAAACGAAGAGAATTCGTAAAACACAGAATCTAGCATATTGTGAAGGTAAACGAAATGTGATTGTTTAAGGGTACAAACACAGAAATATTATAAAATGACAGGTTATGAGTGGACTTGTATCCGGAAGAATTTAAATTTTCATATTAATTGAAGATAAAAATAAAGGTAAAGTAGTCAGCGTTGCTCAGTCTCCTGAGGACGCTCCATGCATGCGCCTTCCATTCAGAATCGCAGAGGCATGGTGAATGCGTATTTGGCCTGTACAATGATTTGCGGAGGCCAGCTGCTACACCAAATCAGTGTCTATACCTTCCCAGGCAGATCCGGTACAGGGTTAACAAACCCCCGAGGATGGAAGGCCTGGGCCCAGATTCATAAACGGACGAACGGTCTCCGAAACCGTGGCGCAGTTAGAACCATACGGCAGAGTCGATGAGAGATTGCATTTAACATAAGAAATTTAGGGTAAGTAGACAAAGGTGGGCACTGTTCGTGCTATGTCTTGGGGTTTATTGGGGGTTTACCAGTGATGAATCTGGGCCCTGGTTAGCCCGAGCGGACATCGACTGCTCGACCGTGTCGGTTTAGCCGAGCAGTTATCTTGCCTAGCTAACACCTTCGAGAACGAAAATAGTATAAACAATGATTGTATCATTGATAACGCAATCAAAAAGAGACCACTTGGAACAGCAACCGAAATTTTCAGGTTTTGTAGAAGTCGCAACACACCTCAAAAGAGAGTGCAGTGATCAAAATAAAATGAAATGAAGATCTCCGACGATAGAGACCAACTTTTGAAAAAATAACAATCGAATCCGTGTGTCAAGAAGAAAGACCAGCCGAATAAGCATCCATTGGTCTGAGTGAGAAATGTAGGTGATCTCTGGCCGAAATTCGGAAAACGGTGCCAGATTTGTGATCAGTATCCTACAAAACCCCCAATTTGTCAGAAATTGAGCGAAATGAAAAAAATTCAACCACTCGAGTGCAATAAGTGGAAAAGTACCGTTTGGTGTTCTTGCCATCTTGGTGTCTTGGTTGTTGGTGTTTTTGTCATCCTTCGGCAGACGAAATTATGTCGCTAGGGCGGGTTCCATGGTATGATGGCACAAAAACGAGCACTTAGCGCGAAAGTCCTGTGAAAATCGACGCCACTCGTCACGACAATTGCATATCACATACAAAGTTGTTAGTGTAATAGAGCACCTCAAGACGCGGCCGTGTCGTTTCATGTTCGTTTCGAGCCGAAATGACACAGCATATGTCATCTTACACATGAACAATGCAAGGTGTTCACAGCCTGCCGCCGCTAACCCGTTGGATAGCTCGTCCGAGCTTAAAGCGTACGCATCCGACGGACAACACCTACAGGAGAAAAATTTGAAGGGGACAAAGTCCTTTTCGAATTAACCTTCAACTAATTCATAACCGAATGTCAAGGTAAAGTAGCTGTTTCCGATTTTCCAAGAAGGATGGAGTAGAAGAAATGAACCAGAAAGAAGAGGAAGAAGGAAGGAAACGGGAAGAAGAAGAAAGAGAGGAGGAAGAATAAGTTGAAGAAGAAGTCGAGTACCGTTTTCAATACCATGCTGGACTCCTAATGAGTGTTCTACCTTCTCTGTTTTCGCGCTGTATAACTATAGAAGGTAGAAGTAAAATAGTCGACGATGATCAGTCCTTTGAGAAAGCGCCATGCATTCGTCTTCCTTTCAGAATCGTGGAGACATAGTGAGCACGCATTAGACCTGTACGACGGCGTAAGGGCTCGTTCAGACGACGCGCGTCGAAAATGCAAAATCGAAGCGCAATCAATAAATAACGTCATTGATCGAATTTGCTCCTTTGCGTTAGTGGCGCAGTCCGGTTGCGCCTCATATAGGCAAAAAAAATTAGGCATATAATCACATAGGAAAGAAATTAAACGAAAAAAGTGAATTTCGTCAAAATTCCCTTTAATAAGGAATGGCAGAATTCTAAAAAACCCGAGCGACCAGTAAGTTTGCCTATATGAGGCGCAACCGGACTGCGCCACTAATGCAAAAGAGCAAATTCGATCAAGGGCGTTAATTATTGATTGCGCTTCGATTTTGCATTTTCGACGCGCGTCGTCTGAACGAGCCCTAAGGGGGGCAGTCGCTGCATACAGTCGGTGCTTATGCCTTCCCAGATAGGTCTGGTAACAATCCAGCCGGCTACGGAGAGATGGAAAACTTAGTTATCCCTGAAGAAGATTGATCCGATGACAAGAAGGCTGGAAGTAGCCCTTCTTACCACTTTGCCTAGTCGTAGAAGAGCAAATTGCTTTTCTAAACACCAAAACAGAAGGGAAACAGAAGGTTCAGCTGCTCATAATGGGCTCGAAAATGCGCCATGCCGTTGATTTTCACGGAAGATGCCCACACGATTCCTTTATGAGTCTACTGAACATTCAAAACTAACGAACCGAACTGCGAAAATTCCGAATTCGGCGACATTGAACAACGTTCGCCGCGATTTCGACGGGTATCCGTCAAACGCGGCTGACAAAGACGTTTTTCCGATCACGGTGACCGTAAAGCATATGCGAACGAATTCTGGTAAAAACTATCAAGTACGAGGATCTAGATGTCACTCGCTGGTAGTCGAAGCGTAGGGAGAGGGCTGAAAAAATGCCTCGAAACTTTTGAAAAACCGCCTCAATTTTATGACAGTCGATCACTTTAATAGCGGATCAAGCTGGTTTTCCAGCGGCTATTGTCAAAAATATGTCTTCATATATCTTTTGCTTTAGGGTTTTCAATGTAATTGCCGAAAATTTCCACCGAAGGCAATTATCCAACAGTTATCGTAAATCATCGATGAATGCCGTGAGTTTAGGTCGAGCACGCTTGTCGTTCGCCGTCGTCCTTACACCCTTCCCGAACGACTTTACCCATAAATTGTGAATGTTTTCCAAAGGATGTGCGAAACAGCTGATGTGATACACTCTCGATAACGACCAGCCGAACGACGCTCGTTGACCGAGACCGAGCGGCCGGCTCGGTCCCTTGAGATGCTCCGGCAAAGATAACAGCGAAAAGGCCTGCGGGGATCTATTGTTTATGGTCTCCACTCCACTGTTAAGCTGAAATATGACGGCAAACATTTCCAGTCGTTAAAAGGTACTACTGACGCTCGGAGGGTGGAGCGATCGATCCCCACCCGGACTTACGAAGCCTTCCACCCCTCCGTGGTAGGGTGAATTGCTAACAGACTTGGCTGAGGAAGTAAAGACACTGACTCGTTCAGCGACTGGCTCAGCAATTCATTGTTGAGGCCAAATATTCATTCACCAGCCGTTCATCGTCCTATCGGCCGCCAAACGTCTGTTCGCCAGCCTCGTCAAGTAAATGAAGACATAAATCTATACTGCTTGCCAAGTTAAGCCACACTTCGGTCAGTTGGAATTTCGATAGCGTTCCAAGTTTTGACGCACTTTCAACATCTTCACCGAGTTTTCACTTACTTGCCTAACTTATCCCACATTCACTCACTCATACTCCGCCTCCTCTAGCTCAATCCATTTCAAATGGAATAAGACTGACCTCAGCAATCAATATGAGGTAGATGAAGTGTAAGTGCGTCATGATAGAATGTGATTTTCAAAATGATCTCAGTGATATGCAGTGATAAAACCACCACCAACCGCCACCACCACCAACCATTTGAAAAATGAATTGGCATCCATCCATCCATCCAAACATCCATCAATCCAAACAAACAACTGGGTTTCGCTTATTATATAGTAAGGATTATATTATTACCAGTCGTTCATCGGCCTATCGGCCGCCAAACGTCTATTCGTCAACTTCGTTAAATAAAGAAATAAACGCTCTAATCTATATTGCTTGTCAAGCTAAGTCACTCTTCGTTCATTTGGAATTTCGGTTCTGTTCCACTGATTGCACTTTGGTGGTCGAAGAAGTTTTCTTCTTTCACTTTGGCTCAAACAGCCAACAGAAAAGTAGAATTGTTGTTCTTACCCCATTGGGTAAAGTCTTCAAAGAGGTCAAATTGTTCTCAAGCTCAAATGTGTCAATCAAATTCTCCATACTCTGAGAGCAATCTGAGAGCGGGAAAACTTTTCTCTATCAGCAAACACCTTTTTCCCGCAAAACATAGGCACCTATGTAGGATCGAAATTAGCATGCAAAATAACCTATCTAGATCACGTTTGAGCCAAATATGAAATTTGAACCTGACCATCCTCAGATAAAGTGTAAATGCGTTATCATAGAAAGTGATTTTCAAAACGATTCCAGTGATAAACAGAGGTAAAACCACCACCAACCGCCACCACCACCAATCATTTGAAAAATGGATTGACATCCATCCATCCATCCAAGTAAACAACTGGGTTTCGCTTATTATATAGTAAGGATATATTCATTCATCGTGCCCCACGATTCACAGTAGAACACCAATCCTTGGGCGATTGATTATCGCTGACGTTTTTAAGCTTACCTTCCATCTTTACATGGCCTGAAACCCTTTCATTTGCAGAAAAGGCCAGATTTCATGTGGCGAAGGTGTTGGTTCTTTACGGTACGCAGCGCGGACTGTTCAACGTCGGCCATCTTTCCCTTAATAAAATTTTCTTGGCCATGCAACAGTCTACGGTAACCCTCTGACCAATGCATGACAACAATAGCAGTACTTCTGTTGAGTAAGATCTACCAGTGCCGGCGCAGGGTGTGATCAGTTTTCAGTTTTTGTGATCAACGTCGATCGTATTTCTTTATCATTGCCTTTAATCAGTTACCTCAATTCTGCCCTTCGAAATTGTTAGGAGGAAGGTTCGACAAACGTTCTAACAATAAGGTTTCGACCTGATCGTCGTCTTCAAGGTCTGAATACAGCTCATGGGTACCTACCCGACAGATTACCTTTCCAAAGGTCTTACCCGCTAGCATTTCAATTGAATTGAAACGAACTTTGAATAAAAATGGGTTCGAACGAGAACAACTATATATTTTCAACAGATATGAAGGGTAACCTGACAGCTAACTAACCCCATGAACACCTCGAAAAGCAGAAGAATTGGATTGAACAGTTCCAAGCCCTCTTTTTAGCCAAATATAACCCGAAACCAAAAAACTCCGACCGGAAGAGGCGGGATCCCTTCGCCTTATCAACCAAAGATTCAAATCGAATAGGAGCCGAGCTTATTGAATTTATTTCGATGTAAACGATCGCACAACTTCTTGAACGCCACTACCTCTCAACGGTAGCAATAACCCCGCAGGTATATCGACACCTATGCAAGGAACAATTCATCCGATCGTGAGACAATACTGACTGCACGGTTTGCCTAACTCGGAGTCAATGACTCAACTGATCGCCTCTCGAGGTGCACCGATCCCCAACTAATCCCCACGAGCGCTGTCCACTTGATGAGTGCTCAACCGAATCGGAACGAATTTGACGAACGGACTTCTTGGTCAAGATCTTTGCTGGATTTCCTTTTGAATTAAAGAACTACATGAGAAGAGAAATGGAGTGAAAAGTGGAGAAAACAGAGTGACGTAGATACAGGAATAGGGACAAATCTCCGACGGCGAAGAATCCTTGAAGAAGCATGTCGACCTCCTAGAGTTTTCGTACATGAATAAAATGACTTCGAATTAATCCTGTCAAAGAAACTCAGTAAAATCTTGACGAACAGGAGAAAATTTAAAAACCAGAAGGCAATTTGTGCTATATTTTTGATAGAAATTCGACAAAAGTAGAAAATGAAACGACGTAGACAAGACGAGCGAGCTGTAGAAATCGACCATCAATTGTTTCACTTTGTCCATTTATGCTAACGTAAATAACGCTGCTGCAGCGAAGAGTATAAATGTCATCGGCCGCGGCAGCTGTCACCGCGCCGCTTCCTCTGAGTTCCTGCCATATGCGGTGCCGCGCTACAGCAGAGTGTGCACAGTACCACTAGGGAATAAAAACCTCTTCAATTTTGTTATTATGCTACCCAAGAGCGTCCAAATAGCAATCTATCGAAGAGTGATCAATACCTCAATCTCACCGTCTATCTTCAATCCTTCATGAATCGATTAGCGATGAATTATCAATGATTTAACAATCGATTCATCGATTAACAATGATAGCCAATCAGTGAGGATGTGGTGTAGCTCGCGATTAGCGACTGGTTCGCAAGATCGTCCCACTGACCGATGCCGAATCATCAGCATTGGGGCCACCACGGGTAAAACCAAGAAATATGACAAGATGAAATATGACACAAACCCAGCTTCTTCTCTTCCAAAAAGCGCCGGACAAATGTGGGATTCTACGGTTCCTTAACGTTCACGAAGGCGTTCCACAATTGTTCAACTAGGGATAGGATCGGGAGAAATCGAGCACTAACGAGCGATGTTGACGGAATGCAGGAGATTCCTGGCTTACTTGTGAATAATCGAAAATCGGGAATTAAATGAGATTCAAACTCACAAAATCGAAAAAACTATGAAAAATTACAGGAAATGCAATCACAAAATTAAATGTTCAAGTCCGAACTACTATCATTAATTGTCGTTGACTCAATCGGTTCACGGTAATTAACGACGAGTAGTTAGGTAATTGTTAACCACGCAAAAGCGACCTCAAATAAGGCAATAGCTTCGAACTGATAATTGTTTACCAACATCCCATAAAATTAAAAACGCGAACTTGAGAAACCAGGACGCATGAAAATGTCGCCGCCAGCCGAAAAATGTTAACGATAGAGAAGAAAAGAAAAATGAAAAAATGAAAATGAAAAGATAAGGTGTGTAGCAAGAGGAATTGCGAGACACATTGTGGGCCAGATTATTAGTAAGGTGTGAATTAAATTAGTTCAATTTCACCCAGACATGTTTAGATCTGAATCTCGGGATTCACTATTATTAAATGATCATTCATTTCACTACAAACTAAAGGGATTTACGAATCTAGCGGTTTTGATTTCCCTAATATTCCCCAGCTACTTAACCTGGAAAGGTATGCGTCAAAATCAACCAACGACGGAGAGCGGTAAGACTCAGAATGCAAACCTCAAAAGGCAACGCGGCAGCAGAAAAGGTGAATTTTAAAGATGAAAATCAACTATTGACCGGTCCGCACATTATGATAACTGGATCTAATTTCAGAATTCATCTTCGAATTATCATAATTTTCGTGAAATTTTACTAGAGAGTTTACGGATGAAGCGGCCATGATCCGTCTAAGAATCCTCACCCTCCTAAATTGAAAAGGCAGAAAGGAGGAAAGAGTGACTTAAAATCAACCAAAGATAGAGGTCGGCAAGGCTTAGAATTTAGATGACCTCATAAGGTAAGCTGCAGCAATTAAGAAGAATTTTCAAGGTGAAAATAAATTAATGACCGGTCGGATGATTCGTATCAAAGGCGTCGGATCAGGCGGGTGGCCGGGCCTGCGAGGCAAACGGTTCCGCGCGGGGGAAGATGGGGCGGTCGGTCAATGAGCGGGGTGAGTGGCGCAACGGCTCCAATTAGGTACCCGAAAACCACACTCACACAACAACACAATTGTTCGACCAGCGGACGAGATGTCGGCGACTTTCAAAGCGGAAAAGAATAGTCGAGAGAATGACAGCAACTAGAAAAAAGCCTAAACTAGAATGTTCAAAACGCAGGAAGATGCGCAGTCGCACATGCTGACGAAAAACAAAAAATTGAAAAAAATACGTCACCATTTGAAAGCACCGACTTCAAGAAATCGTCACATTTTCAACTAGATACAAATTCCCATCGATATATAATAGTTACCAGCATTTGCTCACAGCTGAAAAGGTTTCTCATATTTTCTACCTTACCTCCGGTCCGAACTCAAGAATATAGATATTATAGAAAACGCAAAAAACCGCAAGATGAAGAAGACGGAAGCTGGAAGGGTTGGAAAGAAAAGAAAAGTAGGAAAGAACACCGAGTACCTCCTCGTGGAGCGGTGATATTGGATCTTCAGGCTTCTGAAGAGCACGGAAAAGTCGAAACGACAGGCATTCATGTTCTGACAATCTCCACTTTGAATAAAAAAGTTTGAGACTCCTTTGATGTCAAATTGTAGATCGTCTTGAACGACTTGGATCTGGATTCACAAATCCAACTGTGAACAACACTGTGATCCATCAGCATCAATATTCTTTTCCCAGTAGAATTCTAGATCTTTACTCCCCTCAGAATTTCCTTAAGAACAACAGTTTCATTTCGTGAAAATCTAAAAACCCGAAATATAGAACAACCCATTTTCAGGGCGGCACTGCATTATTATTCTTGACTTTATGATCACGAGTTTAAATTCATCTCGAGATTTTTTGCTGTAATTTAGAGTAACTGCAGATTCATAACAACTTTGATGAATGATTGTAGATGATCGAAGTTATTGATGGGTGGGAAAGCTTGCGGATTCGGTCTGATCAGCAGCAATCTAAGCGCTGTAATGAAAACATCGGTCAGTTGCAGACTTGAGCGATGATATCGCTGATATTTCGTTCTAATCACCACCCTAGCAACTTTTTTTCCTTTTTTTCTTATTTTCTTTCATAATCGGTACGGTACGGTCTTGCAAACCTTTCCCGCATGGGCCATTTGAGGGTATACTGCCCGTAGAACTAGAAGAGCACCAAAGTTTCATCGCGGTATGTCCAATCTACCGCTGGTCTGGTCTGCTGGCTCCGGCTTATTCTTGGCTTCAAGGAAAGACAGTCTTGCCCATTTTACGTTCTTAGGCTATTGCGCAAAATAATGCAAATAAAAAAGATTGTAAACTCTGGTCTGAACCAGACGCATGACAATATGCTTAGGTAATTCACCAAGAACCACCGTAACTCAAGAAACGTTCCAACGAAGTAGGAGGTGGATGGATCATCGATATAAGTCGAACACCGAATAATAAGTAGAAATATAGTGTTCGGAAAACCTTGTTTCGGTAGTAGAAGAACAGAAACAGCAATGCCAGGACAGTAGATCTGATAGGAGAGAGATACATACAACACTTCGGCACGCAGCGGATGTTTACAGAACTGATTAGAAAAGACGGACGGATTGAAGGTCATCGAACGAAAGGAGAGAGCGGAAATAAAACAAAGCTGTAAGACCTAAAATTTTCAACTAATCGCAGCGATTTTTTGGCGGATAGATCTGACAGATGCGCCGCCGCATTCGTGTTCCATTCAAGTCGTAGAGGCATACGGAAAGCGTATTTGGCCTATACAATGACCTGCGGGGGCCAGCCCCTATACCATGTCAGCGTCTTTACGTTCCCAGACAAGTCTGGTATCAACTTATTCGACCCCGGAGGGATGGAAAGCTTGGCTAGCCCGGGCCGGGATCGATCACTCGACCGTGCGGGTGTCAGCAGCGCCTCTTACCGCTGCACCACACGGTTTTTCGGTACAAATTGTAATGTTATATTTACAAGCATTGTAATATTAGCAGAGCGAGCAGGATCAAAATGTTGAAAAAGCCAGGAAGTTATCATTTTCAAATTAATTAGCAACAGCTCGGCGCGAACCAGAGATATTCTTGCGCCATCAGAGTCTGGGGAGGGTGAAAGAGAGAATGGGAAGTGAGAGACCTGCACTGTTGTTCTTATTGGTAGGGAGAACAGGGCTTTCTGGTACAATTAGAATAAAAGGTCCGCCAGTCTCCTGAGTTACTGATTCAATAAAATCAGAATATCCGACACCTCGCCTTTAAGTTGTCAGCTTGTAAGCGGTGACGGTGGATACAAAACCCTAGTTCCTCAAGCTTCCCTCCGATCAGACAGTGCCCCCATGCTGAAGCCTCGTTTCAAGGATAGCCGGCCGTCGTGAGCCACCTAATCAGAGGACCAGCTAAGAAGCCAGCTGAACATGATGTCAGAAAGTGAAGGCATCGTAAAGAATAGTGGCGATTCCACTGGAGAAACCGTCCCATCACATCACTCATACATCGGACGTTTTACGATTAGCAATTAATCGCGTCCAGTCGTTCTTTGCATCGTTTGACCGATGCGATCCGTAGCATTGAATTCTACGCCAGCCTAAATCTCAAACCCAGACATCTTCAAAAAGAACTCAAATGCATTCAGGTAGAGGTAAAGCTAAAATGCCGGCGTTGATCTGTCCTCTAATCGTAAGGACGCAGAACTCGTATTCCATTCAGAATCGTAAAGGTATGGTGAATGCGTGTTTGGACTTTACAGTGACTTGCGGTGGCCAAGCGCTATACCAAGACAGTGTCTTTACCTTCCCAGACAAATCTGGTACCAATTTACCTAACCCTGCAGGGATGGAATGCATGATTTGACCGGGTCGGATCGCTCGACGTGCGGATTTCACCAGCGCCTCTTACCACTGTACCATTCGTGCCCATAAAATACATTCAGACTGGAGCTAAAACTATCACCTAATCCTTATCTGCTGATCTGCCGACCAGGGTTACAAAGAGCATCAGCTTTATTTTGACCCTACCGGTTCGACCTTTCTTCATAGGTCGTTTCTTTCGTGCAGAGGATAGTGATACTTCAGCTGGACACCTAGGTTGATATACACAGGTTCAATTAACCAAGTTTGGGGCTCTGAAGAAGACGGTTGCGCCGAAACCTAAACCGTAATAAATCTGCTTATATCAACTTTGGTGTCCAGCTGAAGCACCACTAATCCACTATATTAAAAGTGATGCCGAGATTTAATGACATTCAGACTTGATATATCCCAACTGGCATATTAAAGCTCAGCAACAATGAACAGCGCTGAATCTGAGTTCTGAACGCGATTTTTCAGAGGGTGGGCTTCACGCCTAGTCGATGACTCAGCATTAAGCAAGGACGGAATTCATATTATACTTAGAAATGCAAAGAATTCCGTTATCGTTTCAGAAGACCACAAAATTTCGACTACCTCCTCTCCTGTGGCCGAAGCAACCGGCAACGTTGAGCCGCTGCGTTTCTGTCTTCCAAGCCTCCGTCACGGTGCTGCTCTGCCGCAAAGTATGAATGGGCTTCGAAGAAACCATGAGGCCAGTGACAGTTTTGGCTAAGTTTTTCGACTACGCAAAAGTCTAGGCCTGAGTAAAGTGTGTCCGAAGGAACCTCGACCGGCTTCACCCGAACCTTGCTGCCGAGTATGAATCGGCTCCAAGCGTCGCCTAGACAGCAGAAGGAATGTACTTCGAAGTCGTTTCATGTTTCCTTTCCGGTAAAGGTAACAAAGCGCTTTACACCAAAACTTCCAAGAGGAACAGGACGAGCGTGACCGTCACGCATTCTAGCATTGAAGATACTTGCTAAAAGAGTTGGCAGTTGATTGAAATGGAGTGCGAACAGTGTCCGACTCTTAAGTTTTAACCGATGCCCTGTCGCAACTACAAATCGGCCAGCTAGGGAGAGGGAAATGAGTAGGAAATGCTCCTCTCCAGCAAAACTGGCCTGACCTTCGATCATTGCTTAAGCTGGAGAAACAGAAAACATGAAAGGAAGATGGGAGAACTGTATGAAAAAATATTCCACCCCGTATGGCAGATTTCGTTGGAAATTGGATCATTAGGGGTGGCGATATTCCAGGATAATACAGCCAATTACTAGCCAGTCATTTCTGCTAGCCACTAGCCATTTTTTAGGCGAAACTTCCACTCCGGACAGATTCCCTAGCGCAACGATTCATTATCATCACCACATATACAGGGTGGCAAAAAATTACGTGCGCCATAAAAAGTGTTTATAATTCTTCTTTCTTAAGACATTTGCTCAAAAAAATATATTCATGATCATGAACAGTGCATGACATTTCATAGTTACCAAACGTTTTCAAAGTGGCTGGCTTCAGTTTTTATATAAATGGTATTTTATTACTTCAAGAAATCGATGGTGCGCCGCAAGCGGAAATTTTCTATATTATTTCATATTTTGATCAGCTCTTCTCACAATCTATCCAAATTTCGGATTTTGGACTTTTGAGTTTTCTTCTGTAATTACTCAAACGGGTAAGTCAAACGGATTCAATCAATCGATGTTAAAGGGCTACAAATCCGTAGACGAAATGGAGCTGTTCGCGGTCTCATGGCGGTGCACTACTGATTTGGTTGCTTATACCGTTACTTAACGGTGGAATTGGGATGTTTCTGCTTCAAGATTCTTCAAGGATACTGCAGCTTCTATAATAATCTCTTCTCGATCGATTTTCGTATTGCTTTTATCTTTTCTATCGAATGAAATGAAAAAAGTCTTGCCTGAAGCACTGAAATCGCTTCAAACCATTAAGTTCATTGGATATCGAAATTTCACGGTAGTTTTTCGCTTGCAGTTATTCAATGGAGCTGTGTTAAAAAGATGAGGGTGATTTTGAAAATTTTAAGCAACGCAGATAGTAGGAAGTTTATCATCGAAACAGAGGTTGCCCTCATTGCGGCGCACCTTGAAAGATTACCACAATTTCTTTCGATTTTTCTTACATTTGATAGATAAGAGTTTGTGCTTTGAATAAAAGATAACTTCAAAGCCTAGGCTTTTCACATACTATTATTTGAACCGATTTGCAAAAATATTCGAACTCTATGGCCGTTTTTATCAACTTCACGTCATTTTATTAGTTAATCCTCTTTTTAGGGATACCATTCCACTCTTATGTATAGACAGTACATTTACATCCACTTATGTGTTTTGTTTGAACATGGACTTCATCAAACCATTGCTTCACAATCTCCTGGACGATTCATAAAGAAACACCAAGCCTCGATGAAAACGCTGAGTTCTCTAACCCACTTGCCGGTTATTGTGCAATCGCGTTTCGAGTTAAACAGTTTTTCCAAATGGATTGGAAATCAAAATTCTTCTTTGAAAAACCGATAACGGGTATTTATTAAATATTTCAGAAGAAAAAAGCGTGCAGAAAGATGCTGCACAATAGTTAAAAATTTGTCGAATGTAGCGCGCACGTAATTTTTTGCCACCCTGTATGTAGTAGTGGCCTTTTTTGAAAGATAAGGAGGTTTCTAGTCGGTTCTGACCGCAATTTGTATTTTAAGAGAATATTTACAAACTACTGGACCGTTCAGCGTTGGTAATGGTGACTTTACATGCATTTGGATGCAGTGACTAGAGGCACTAATGACAGTCGTGTGGTCAAGGTAATCATCCTGAGGCCAGCCTTTTGTCTCTCTCTCTCTCTCTGGCTGGGTTGATTTGTACCAAACACCCGGTAAAATTAAGTCACTCGTACAGAGGCTGGCCCCTCAATTTGCTGTATGTATAACCCAAATACTCATTCATCGATTCTGTGTGTAAGTGGAATGTGCGGCGCGACTTCAGGTGAGAGACGATTTTTATGACGACTGCAACGTTACCTGTAGAGGGTAATCCGCTGCATTCACCCCTTCGAACAACCCCGACAGTGTAGAAAGAGCCTCCATAACCTTCCAGGCTTTCCTCTCCATCTCATGTAGGCTAGTGGTGAGTAAAAACGGCTGGCTAGTAATTGTCTGTATTATCCTTTCGACTGGAATATCGCTACCCCTAATGATCCAATTTCCGACGAAATCTGCCATACGGGGTGGAATATTTTTTTTCATCAGTTCTCCCATCTTCCTTTCATCTTTTCTGTTTCTCTAGCTTAAGCAATGATCAAAGGTCAGGCCAGTTTTGCTATGGAGGAGCATTTCCTACTCATTCCCCTCTCCCTAGTTGGCCGATTTGTAGTTGACACAGGGCATCGGTTAAAACTTAAGAATCGGACACCGTTCGCACTCCATTTCAACTAACTGCCAACTCTTTTAGCAAGTATCTTCAATGCTAGAATGCGTGACGGTCACGCTCGTCCTGTTCCTTGGAAGTTTTGGTGTAAAGCGCTTTGTTACCTTGACCGGAAAGGAAACATGAAACGACTTCGAAGTACATTCCTTCTGCTGTCTAGGCGACGCTTGGATCCGATTCATACTCGGCAGCAAGGTTCGGGTGAAGCCGGTCGAGATTCCTTCGGATACACTTTACTCAGGCCTAGACTTTTGCGTAGTCGAAAAACTTAGCCAAAACTGTTACTGGCCTCATGGTTTCTTCGAAGCCCATTCATACTTAGCGGCAGAGCAGCACCGTGACGGAGGCTTGGAAGACAGAAACGCAGCGGCTTGACTTGGGCGGCCGCTGCAAGTTAAATCCATACATATGTACATATATAATGCGTGTAGCCTCGGCCTACGTCTTGAATAAATAAATAGCTATAAGAATCACTGAAAAATTTGAGCAAATACGATCGGATCCCAATCAAGAGATCTCGATCTCAATCCAAAACTCTGTAAATGAAGGCGGCTGGTTCTCGAGGTCAATCGGGAGCCGTGCTTGAAGAGCCGCTTGAGATCATGGGAAGGACCCGTCCCTATCCGTCAAACAACATTAAAATAGAATCAAAACAACAGCACTGAGGAAATAAGAAGGGTAAAATCGCCTGAAGAAACGCTGAGATATGCCATGCCCTCGGTTTTCACTCAGGATCGTCGAAGAGCTTTCAGTTACCAACACATCTGACGGCGAATCGGTGCGTTTACCTCAGTCTATGATTTCGGTAAAAGTTACTCGATCTAAAGACGAGCTACCCTCTCCGAACAGATTGTATCCCATAAGGGCGTTCAAGTGGAAATATTCTGAGCTCTCTGCTACATTTCTCTAAGGAAAGCTGAACTTCTTTTCAGAAAAATTTAGTTGTAGATAGATAGAATGACTGCGTCCGAATAATACGTAGATAGGTGTCTATTTGAAAAGAGATACTAATTCTATAGAATACTCGTCACAAAACAGGAATTCACCCTTTCGACAAGTGCAGTGACAGTAGCGAAACACGAAAAACACGTCGTTGCTGGTCGTTTAATTGAAAGCGACTGACACCGGTTCAGTGTGGAAAAAACTGCCGCATCGGAAAAGGGTGTGGTCCGCTCAGACGTGCACAGACAGATAGAAATAATCCAGTTGAAATTATAGCTGAAAACAGGTTTACTGTGGCAACGGCAGGGCCGCAATGGACGTAAAAGGTAAAGGATCCGCCGTTGGTCACTACAATAAGGGCGAACAGCCGTATTCGCGTTCGATTCGGGAAACCAAAAAGATTTCGGGAGCTGTCACTCGACCTCTTCGAGGGTTTTGTCTTGTTGCAAGGCGCGAACTTTGCAGAGATAAAAAGCGCCCGCACGGTCGAGCGATCGATCCTCGCCCGGGTTAACAGAGACTTCCATCCTTCCAGGGTTGGGTGAGTTCATACCAGACTTGTCTTGGAAGGTAAAGACACTAGCTTGGTCTAGAAACTAGCCCCTGCAAGTTATTGTATAGGCTAAATACGCATTCACCATGGCTCTACGATTCTGAGTGGAAGGCTAACGCATGGAGCATCCTTAGGAGGACTGATCAACGCCGATACCTTTACCTTCACCTATACTTTTTACACGGGCTTCACCTACACCAGTAAAGGAAGCGATGGACGTATTGTTCAATAAAACTATGGCTACAAAAAATTTAATTGAACTGGGAATCTACCCGCGCTTGACAATTTGTTTTCAAAAGGTAAGAAAAGGTATTCTTATACCAACTTCTGTAATTTAGTAAGTTACCTAGGCGATAGTCTGATGAATTCGACCCCGAAAGGGCTATTGGGTGGATCTAGCAGAGCACAAGAAGCCTGGCGACGATAGCTGTCACAAAAGATTCTTGGTGGACCAGGAAGAAAAATGAATTTGAAAATAGAATCTATCGATGATAGAGTTCTTAGTTCAGCCCTCAGACCAAGTTTATTCCGGAACGAATAACCAGTTTGCCGCCGTCCCATTTTTACTTCTGCCGCAGAATTCGAACAAGCCGGTTATTGGGGTTTTCCTTTTGCAGAAGACCTTTGTTGTCCTACTTCTCGCTTTTGAATTCTTTTTTTGCAATTGGAAGCTTTCAGTGGCATGCTTTAGAAACGCTATGAAATTTGAAGTTTTCATTAAGAGAAAAAAGTTCATTTTTCATGGTCTTCTCAATCAAATATAGTCATCTCTGAATTAGTCAGAATACTGTACAGATAGGGCCCGCGTGGTACAGTGGTAAGAGGCGCTGCTGAAACCTGCACGGTCGAGCGATCGATCTCGACGGCCCGGGCTAACCAAGCCTTCCATCCCGCCAGGGTCGGGTAAATTGGTACCAGACTTGTCTGGGAAGGTAAAGACACTGGCCTGGTATAGCGGCTGGCCCCCATAAGTCATTGTATAGGCCAAATACGCAATCACCATGCCTCTACGACTTGAATGGAACACGAATGCGGCGGCGCGTCCTCAGGGAACTGATCAACGGCGGCACCTTACCTTTACTGTACAGATATGAAGCTTCTAAATTGCGCCATAGGTTTAATCTCGAGTTCAGTTTCAACTTGTATATGGGATGGAAAAAGAGGTGTACCGCGTTATGAAAGCGCAGTTTTGAGGACTGAGGAAAACGGTGACAATCCGAGGTCATCGGGCGAGCATCAACGATCCGTCGACGATCACCTTGGACACAATGGTCGGCTACGAAAGTTTGCCTAAGCGGTGCAATTCGATTGCACCGGTTGCTGCTGCAGCAAGAGACGTCCTCGTCAAGCTGGTCGCATTGAACAAACCGACGGTGGAAACGATCAGCAGACCACGAACAATGCAAATGACGGCCAACCCCTTCAAATCGATCTGATCGGCTATCAGCTGATCGAAAATCGACTATTCGATATGAGATGAGAGATAAATGTCAAGGTGTTACCATTCCACAGTTGAAATGGTCGAAGTTTCAGGAGGCACTGTCGATAGATAACGCGGAATAGCGACGACAACATGGAAATAGATAAGAGCAGCGCCCAGATTCAGGAACGGACAAGCGGTGTCCGAAACCGCGGCGCAGCCAGAGCCAGACGGCAGAGTCGATGAGAGATTGCGTTTAACATAGGAGGTTTAGGATAAGTAGACAAGGGTGGACGCCGTTCAGGCTATATCTCGGGGCTTATCGGTGGTTTACCAATGATGAATCTGGGCCAAGTAGTAGTTCGGAGAGAAATAGCAGAATTCTCAAGAAAGGTGTAATCAGAGAGGTAGACGTGGCCGAACAGAAAGACTAAGACCTTTACTCTCACATGGAACAGTGCGGAATCAATGGAATCCGTAATCCACAGGCTTCCCGAAGGTAATCCACCTACCAAACCCACTGGGTCTGTCCGTTCGGTCACAGACGACATCGGAGACCTTTCTAAAGTGTATAACTCGTCGGGAGAGGACCACGGAAGGAGTTGATCGTAGGGTATACCGTGGGTAGCTTGTCCTCACGTTTGTCTCACCTGGTAATTTCGTCCCTTTGGTGTACCATTTGTGATGGTCCCACTAGAGCCTGTCGATGAGAAGTACAAATTATGAAATACTTCTTCGCTTTTTGTCCCGAACCAAGAGGGTAACAGAAAGCGGCATCCCCTGAACGACACTTCACAGAACTTCGTCAACTTTTGGTAGCCTTAGCATAACATATCAATGGATATTCAAATAAAAAGCCACGGCGCAATTCATAAGAATCTCTGACATCACAAAAGCAGAACTTCAGCAGAATCTTTCCCTATCAAGAGTAACAGTTGAAGACCAATATTTGCTCGCGAACACACAATGACAATCCGTTGCACAAACAAACAGCTGTCTGATAGTAGATAGATGATAAACCCGGAAAAGGCGGTGACACTGAAAGAGGTGGGTTGATGTCGTAAAAATTTGGGGTACAGGTGACTATCAGCACCGCCCGTGATCGTGACCTTTCTGCAAAATAAAAAGGGTAACCGGTCGTTGGTTCTGGCCACGATCCATACTCGTAATGGCTGCTGTTATCGTAAAAACGCTGAAAAATCAGGACAAAGTCGCCGGCAGGTTAGAAAATTAATAGAAGTCCTTATTTAACGCATGGCAACGACACTTGAATGTTGAAAAATAGCAACAGAATATCCGACAAGAAGCATTGGAATAATAAAAACAGTAGAATAATAAAATACAAAAGTCTTCTAGTCGATTAGAAAATCCATTGATCAGCGATGCTGCGAAACCAAACGTGTCAGCTCTTTTGATGAGTTCTGCATAGGATATCTCGTTTCCTGTGCACAACTACTGTCGTGAAAACACGGGTAAGGAGAAACTTACCCACGGCACACCTAGCGAAGTGCTGCAAAAATAATGGGCGGTAAACTGTCTCCCACGGAGAATTCGTCAATTAACTGTTTTCCTTTCGCTCTTTACGACTGTCACATCGCTTGCTTGACTTTTTAATCGTTGTTCAATTTTTCCTCGTCTGTTGTTTTTCTCACACAACCATGCTTGTGTAATAAACGAAAAAAAAATCGAGTATAAAAAGTTCATATCAATGAATTTGTTTCAAGAGCAAGAGGCAAGAACGATCAGCTGGATACCTTCAGAGGTATGGGATGGAACTGCTGAGAAGTGAATCTGATTCGCCGCTACTACTCCAGTTTGTAATATACATAAGAATAGAAATAAATACAAAAGGAAAAGAGAAAAGGAGAACGAATGCGTCAACGTTTCAAAAAATCAAATTGAAAAATTAGTGAAAAACTTTACCAAAAAGGTTAAAGTATAATCTATATAAATTGTAAGACAGATCAAGGCGGGAGGAACAGAATTAGTAAACTTCGAAAAGTAACGGAGAGAAAAACAAAAGAAAGCAAATCATGAGAAGTACAGATTAGAACACTCAGAGTTGGGACGTTCCCTTCGTAAATAGGCGCCATGACCTATAACTGTAACTGTAACTATAACTGAAAGCTATCAAAGTCATTGAATTTTCTTCAAACTTCCACAAACAATGGTATAGAGAACAAAAAAGGGACAGACGTACATACCCAAAAATACTTTGAAAACAAAAATCAAACCGCGAGGAAACTGCTTGAATTTTTGCAAAAAAGGAAACTCTGAAGAACACGGTTGGGCCCCGCAAAGCGGACAGGTCCACGACCTTAGAAAGGTGTTTGCCAACGGTAATTAAAGCCAAATAAAAGTAAATTAAAAGAAATTGAATCAAGAAAAGTACAGATTGGAACCCTCAGAGGTCGGTCGGACGGCTATCTGTGTGCGCAAACATGCGCCATCGTGGGTCGACGGGCCGACGACGGCCGTCGGCCGTCCGACCGCCCACCCAATTCGATAACCGTCCGTTACTGATGGAATCACTACTGATAATCGGGTCCTCGCAGAAAATCCCGCACATTCTTCACAACTCGCGAATAATTCATTTCAACAGCAACAACAAAATCAACAACAAGAACAAACTATATGTAACAACCTCGGTAAACAAATAAACAATCAAAATATCTCGTTGACAAAAGGAAAATAAGACCAGCTGTGTCGTAACCAACTACCTCGGGTAATCGAAACTCTTCCTATCAACAAAATAGGTAGGAATTAAGCACAGAACCGCTCTCCGTAATATCATCGATTCATTCATTTTTAACAAAATAATTTCACATGGATCGTTGTGGTACAGAGGTTAGAGGCGCTACTGATACTCGCACGGTCTAGCAATCGACCCTTGCATGGGCTAACTGAGCCTTCCATCCCTCCACGGTACGGTCAATCGCTACCAAACCTGTCTGGAAAGGTAAAGACACTGACTTCTTCAGCAGCTGTCCTTGCAAGCACTGCATATGCCAAATACGCATAAAATGTGACTCCACAATTTTAATGTAATACGAATGCGAGGCGCGTCCTTAGGGGTCTGATCAATGTCGACACATTTACCTTATTTTCACACGGATGGGTATCCAAAGGCGTAACAAGCATCACGTATCGTAGCAAAATCTTACTATATAATAAGCGAAACCCAAGCGATGTCAGTCATGGGCGGCTCATACGAGTCCCGCCGCGATTGCCCGTTACCGTACTCCCAGGGATGCATTTCCTAAGTTCAGCTCGCCATCTTTTGCTACATGCCATTTGTTCATAGTTTTATTTTAAATTTTTTCTGTTTCATTTGAAATCTTTATTTCAGTTCATCTATTTTTAATTTTAGTATGTATTTAGCAGCCGTTTGTCGGCGGGCAGGCCGCTGAACGGCTGGTATGATAGTATAAAAGAACATTGGACAATAAACTTCAGGCACAAATATACATCATTCAAAACTTTTCAAATAATATAAGAAATCACGTGGATATGCTCAAGTCATTTCGTTTAGAAAAGGGGCCTCCTCTAGAATTCTTACGTGTTTTTAAGCATCATACTACATTTCAGCGGTTTGTTCCCTGGAAAAAAAAACACTAGGGAACTGATCATATAATGATCCATCTCTAGGGTCGGGCGACCGATCCTCCGGTAAAATGATACCAGACTTGTCGAGGAAGATGAAGACACTGACGTGGTAGGACGCCTATCACCCGCAAGCATTGTATAGGCCAAATACACATTCACCATGTGTCTACGATTACGAATGGAACAGAAATGCGTGGCGCGTTCTTAGGAACAGACAGCTGTAGCTTTAACCTCACATTTTATTAGGGAATAGAAATAGATGAAGGAAAGCTGTAAACTCGGTTTATGGCGCACAAGAGGAGCGACTTTTCGCCGCTCCTGCTATCAGACGGGTATAGAACTATTCGCCGGTAGAGAATACTAATGCGCCATAGCGCTCAACTCGACGAATTTCCACGAAGTACAGGTTTCTTTGGAATTCTACACAGCACCTACAGAACCGGAACTCTTTTCTCACGCTTCAACGACGACATCGAACACACGAGAACCGACGACGATTCTCCTCTGGCGTTGACACAGCTGACTCACACATACACCCCTACAACGAATACGAAGGGGGGGACGTTCTCATCGTAACTTTGCATACAATCGTAAAATGTGCTTAGCCTTCCACGTTAATGGGTCGATCGAGAGCGAAACGTCGATAGCAGACCGATCATTTGATTGAGACCACTGGATCGATTGATTAAAATTTCACAATCTTCTTTTTCGGCTTCATCTTGTTGGCTTGTGGATCCTCTTCAGGTACGTCTTCGTAGTCTGCCGACGTCATCGCTGACATCGATCGCACCTTGACTTCTGAAATAGAAACATATCATTTCATAGTGGCATCAAATAGGTTTGGAACCAACGGTAAGAGTCGCGCCGATTTTCATAGAAATTCGAATAGCTGTCTCCAACGGAATCTCTAAGAAGAAACGAAAGCAAAACTGGGCATAGTGATGCTGAGAAAGGCAATCCTTCTAGTACATCGCCAAATTCTTTATTTTCAGCCTTCAGTATTCCCTGACGCTTTCTAAAATTTACATGAAAACGCATGGATCGGTGGTAAAAGGCGCTACTCCCACCTACATCTCGCTACTTCAACCATCCCCCTTCCACCTGATCTGTTCCCTAATTTTAAAACTTCTACCTACAACGACTACCGGCGAATAGTCCTATACCCTAAAATTTACATGAAAACGCATGGATCGGTGGTAAGAGGCGCTACTTCCACCTACATTGTCGAGCGACCGATCCTCGCCCCGACAGCAAGCCTTCTATACCTCCCGGGGTCAAGGGTGTAGGTAAGTTGGTACCATACTTGTATGCGAAAGTAACGGCATCGACTTGGACAACGACTACCCTCCAAGTCATTGCAGTTGGGTAACTACACATTAACCATATCTCCGAGATTCTGAACGGAACACGAATGCGTGGCTTGTCCTTAGAGAATCAACGCTAACCACAATGCCCCTTACAATCAATTTCCATTTTTAACTGCTAGAGGCAGGAAGGGCTCGATCAAATTTGTAGGAATTTTGGGTTTAAAGGTGAAACGAAATGCCAAAACTACCTATTTAGTCCAGCGGTGGGAAAGAAAGGATATCGAAAATTAGACGACTCATGAGTCAAGCTTCCACAAAGCCCTTGACCCTTCTTTGATAGCTTCAGATAATTCACCTAGGACTTCGTGTCGAGCTCCAAGCTGTCGAGAAACTAAATGCCGGCGTTTATCGGCTGACGTACCTGCACTTTGAATCAACATTTACATACCCTGCGTAACCTCGCATGTCTCTAATTGTATGAGCGTGCACTTTTCCTTACCGTTTCCAGGAAATTTGCCACCTTCGGGCCATCTGGTGCACTAGGGAGAGACGCTATTCTCACCGGCACGGTCAACGGATCAACTTTCGCAAGGGATAACCAAAGTCTCCCTCGCCTGAAGTCGGGTAAAGTGGTATCATATCTGTCTGAGAAGGTGAACGCACTGACTTGTAGCATATAGCCCCCTCGAGATGCTGTATAGAGCAAATTCGCCTTCGCCATGCCTCTACTTTTTTCGACGGAACAGGAGTGCATGGCGCATCTTCGGTGGACGATCAACGCAGATCTACCTTCACCTTTATACCACCCGTCAATCGGTATCTTTCACCTCGTCACCCCAACACAAAACGTACAATGGGGTATAGAACTTTCGAGAGAGGTGAGAGATAACCTCATAGATGGTACCGCATTTTGCATACAACAAGTCTTAACAACTAGGACATGGAGGTCCCAGGGAGATCTTGGACTTTTGCTTTTCTAGTCTAAAGAAAGTTAACCCGTTACTCAAATACGACCGTTATTATATATGCACCAATTGAGCACTATGATTCGTTCTCATTGTCTTTGCTGAAGCAAGGTCTCATATGTAAATTACGTGTTTTTCTGTCTCTTTTTTTTTGCTCGTCATTGCTCCTATCACTTATACTTCGCCGCCCTACTTTTCCTACTTCGGCACGATTAATGTTTAAAATACTTTTTCACTCTTTCACATTACAGTCGCTAGCATCACAAAAAAAAAGTAAAAATAGCGCAATTCAAAACTTTGAGTTAAATTTTCGTGACGCACTATTTGTCGCATCACAAAAGAATCTCAAACTCAAAATCAGGCAAACTTCCGAGAATTCGACCCCGTTTTGTTAAACGAAACCTCAGGACTCTTGGCGCCCGTTACTCAAATACGAAAAAACCCTTGATTCAGGATTGATTCAGAATTTGTCTCGTCGTCGCCCTAGAAAATAACGAAATTTACTTTCCAAAGACCTTTCATAAGAGCAAACGATATCTTTCGACTCGAACTTCGGCACGATTAATGGCAGTCTTCACAAAAACGCAATAAAACTGCGCACCCAATCTCAGCGATCTTATCACCGACGACGCTCGCCACGACGACAACGACGACCTCGACCGTCGATGAGTCGCCAGCGATCGGAACGAGGTACTCATAACAATCATCGCCACCTCTGTGGAACCGCTATCCATCGGGTAATTATGAGGTACAGAGAATTTGTTGCCATAAACCCAAGGTAAGTGGGACTCTAAACCTGGGCAAGGTCGGGTACTCAAGAAGGAATTAAGTTCCTTGGATCACCAATCAATTAAGGAAATATGAATCATGCAGTGTTTCTTTGCTGCAACAATTGGTGGGAAAATCAACACAAAAAAATACGATAAACATGAAAACTAAAGACGATGACATGAAAATCAGCCAACCATTAAAAGGGATGAGTTTCCACAACTCAAATCCACCGCCACTTCCGTGGAATCACTATTTGCTGGGTAATTAGGGGGTGCAGAGAAAATAACGATATAAAGCCCAATGTAAGTGTTATTGTAAATCATGGCTAGTGCTGGGTATACGTTTCCTGGTTGTGTCTGGTTCACATAAAAAGAATCAGCCACCAAATTAACGAAGAGTAAAACTCATGCAGCGCTTCTCCGTGGTCAAGGTCGTTAGAAAGACCACTAACTATCTGACTACCGAAAAACATAATAATAGAAAAACTAAAGAAGATCATACATACATCACTTAATCATAAAACGGAATGAATATGAACAACTTGAAGCCGCCGGTACCTCTTCGGGACGCTATCCGCTGGGAAATTGTGAGCTGCAGAGGAAAACGCTATATAACCCAAGGTGTGATTTTAATTCAGGGTAAGGGACCCTTCACACTCTACTGCGGCAGTAAACCAATGTAGATCAGTTATAAGGGGAGTACGGGTACTTCCGCAATAGCTGTGCGCTTTCGTGGCCGTCCACTGGACTGTCGTTAGTCAATAAACTAAATAGTGGCATCTGAGCTCTCAAATTTACTGCAGCGGTACCACTGCGAAAATTTTCTTGGTGATTTCCTACATCACGAAGCCACAAAGTGCTCCTATTTGTGAACGACATTTTTGTGGCTCTTTTCAGCTCTTTAAGCGGAGAAAGCAGCTAATCGTAACCCAATTCCTGACTAACGCCGGTTGAACGGCCTCGAACACTACCCTACCACAACCAAACAGTAAAACAACAAGTTACAACAAAGACAAAAAACAAGCGCAGTAAAAAGCCATAAGTCCCACTCACTTCGCTCGTCTTTCTGCTGTTTCTCGGCGGCCAGCTCAGGACAATCACGCTTCAGGTGCTTTGTGGAGCCACACGCGTTACAGCTGCCACCTGTGTGGGAGCGCGAAGGTAATTGGTAGTTCTGACCGAGTCAACAGCAACAACCATACTAATAACAGGTCTGCACTCTTACCATCTGGATAGATTCCATGCGTGTTCTGCTCACAATCTCTTGATAGATGGCCCTGCTGTCCGCAAACGAAGCACGTGGCGAACGGGAACCCTGAAATTGGAAGGTTACCCTTCTTTATTTTGTCTTCACTTAATGGAATAACGCAGACATCACAAAACAAACAAACCATGAATACATTCGAAGAAGCAATCCGAATGACTGAACAGCTAGAACCGGTCAGAACTATCAAAACTAATCAGAAGGCAAAGGGTAGGCTGCTACGTGATAAATTGGGAAAAGTTCCTTCGGGTATTGTCCGAATCAATATCACACCCGATTACTGAAACTTTACATAGCTACATACCCATTTGATAGTTAGCAAGAACAGTATTACCGAATTTAATTTATCGCGTTAATCAACAGCGTATCAGAAAAAAGAAAAAACTTGAAGCAGCCCGAAAAGCATGCAAATCCGAAGAGGAAATCAATAGTTGATGAATGATTTGGAGAATAAAAGCAATATGATGTAAATATTTATTAGAATAAATAATTTTCTGGAGGTTACCATATCTACCTTTTGAAGAAAGAAGCTTTTGAAGAACTAGTCACAGCCTTTTATTTTATCTGTATTTCATCTAACATTTGGCAAGAGGCCTCTACTCGCTTCCTGGAATGCATCGGAACCTTTTGGTTCTTTTTTAGAAGAGTTTCATACGACCTTATTGTAGGTGTTTCTTTTTGCGTAATTCCTGGTTGACATTTTCGATGTTATCTCCATTAAACCACCGAATATATAACACGAAACAACCTCGATTCTCCGCTTTTGGGATGCGCGCGGCATAAAGAAAGTGATCGAGTTGAACAAAAGTGTCGAAGCGCATTAAGTGGAATCTTACGCTAGTCCTGCTCTTTACGCTGTTCCTGATTTTATCTCCATTTATTTCATTTTACTAAACGCGCAAATCCCACAATGATAGGGAAATCATCTCCTTTCTTGAACAAACTTCCAAAAGACGGCTGAAAAGAGCCTCTAATTCGTTAGTTTCCGAGCAAGTGTCCACGAAATCGAGCTCGAGTAGGCTCAGCTCCATCAACCATATGCATAGCCATCGAAGTCGTCACCAGACCGTAAACCTAAGGACTCGAAAGGAAAAATGCAAATGATCTCCATGTATGCGACAAGATCGTCAAAGTGGAACACATCAGCATCTGTAATCTCTGTGGCGACTCTGGAACCTCAAAATTATGCACCATCCCACGGCCAACAACCACTCGAGAGATCGGAGCTGTCCAGCTGAGGTTTCGACTATTCTCGAGGATCGTATCCTTCGATCGATCATCGGGGTTGAAAAGCGTCATTTCGAAACCAACCCTAGTAGAATCCAATTTTATCGATAAGGCTGGGCAAATGGATTGTTCAAGCGATGGGGTGGCCTTCACGCGAGCCGAAACAATGTCATTCACTGCTGTGTCCTCTGAGCGGACCGGATGGACGATCTAAGAGTCAGATAACCGCAATTACAGACCGAATCATCGCCCCGGCCAAGACGAACGAATCGACAACCACCTGCGCAACCGCTCATGCGGACAGACGCAGAGGGTTCGATCGGGTCCGCAACAGGTAAGGATGGGGAGGACGCCTATATCTTGGGGACCCCTTCGAAAACGACAGAAACAATAAAAAAGGTGAAAAATAGAGGTGTCGGCGTTGATCAGTATTTTATTTGTCGTCACATCCATTTTCTATAGTACACAATATGTGGAAAAATATCTGCCGAATGGTGAAGATATGCATATTTTCGCAGTTACTCTACCATACCAATATTGTTCTTCGGAAACTGAGAGAAATTGTCGATTTGATCGGACCCTAGGAATGCGCCACGCAATCGCCTTTTATTCAGAGGCGAATATAAGGCTGATGGCAGCCGATATCGGCTGATGACAGCATATTTCGCCTATACTATGACCTCTGATGGGCAGCCGCTACACAAAGTTAGTGTCTACCTTTCTAGAGGGTCTGGTACCAATTTTCACGACCCCGAAAGGATGAAAGGCTTGGTAAACTGGCGAGGATCGATTGCAAAGCTGTACTGCAGCAACACAACAGAGCAAATAAATAAAAAAGTAGGATTCCCACTGTTATTCAATACTTGAGTCGGCAGCAAGCACTCCTTAATACAAAATTCAAATGCAAAAGATATCATCAAAAACGTTGCTATGTTGTTCGATAGGGTACAAGTGAAAATGGATAAGACATCTAACGAATGGTAAAGAGATAGTAAGGCCCAGCGAAAGACAGACAAACCTTCACTGGCTGCTTGTATTTACAAGTTGTGCATAGGATAGCGGAAATGGATGTATATCGTTTCATTTCCATCCCTAGACCAATTACTTATCGTCCCGTCTATGAACTTCGACATATTTTGCTAAGAGAACTCATGGTACCATAGCGTCCAGAAGAGACTGAACGAGAATTCAGGAGATCTTCGGCCCAAAAACCCGTTTACAAAACGGTTCGCATAAATCTTCCAAGCACAACATCGTTTCGCATACGGAGATCGCCATAAAACTTTTTGTTGCAAACGCAAAGAACCCGTTTTTGTTCCCCTTGGACAAGAAGCCCATAACGAAATTCAACACGAGTCTGATCACATACGTATCTTACATATGAAAATGGACCAGTAACTGTGGCTCAACTTAAAATTACTAAAGCGCTAAATGAAAAAGGCCTAAAAGACGTCTTTTTTTTTTAGAAGATCCGCCATTTTCAACACTATCCCACTTAGGACGCAACCAGCTACCACTTTTTTCTTTCACAGCACGAGTTAGTGCCGTTGAATTCTTGGCAAAGCCTCGAAGGATTTCAGCACGGGTCCGGGTCTACAAAAGAAAAACAGATCAGATCGCCAGGATCTCTTTATAACTATAAAAGCGCAAGATGAAGAGAAATGGAAAACGTTATAGGCACAAGAGATAAAGGGGTTAAAATGAAATTGGAAGTAAATTTCGCGTTCTCCACAATTATTTTTATACGGGATAGGGTTGAAAAGTGAAACAGGATAAAAGTACCAAGAATTTATCATGCATTAATATTAATTTACATACTGTTTTACGTTTTTATTTCACCCAGGCTAGCTAAGCCTTCCATCCCTACAGGGTCTGGTAAATTAGTAGAAAAAGAATCAACAAACCAATACTTGATTAAATAAGAGAATAAACAAATAAAAAGGAAAACTTTCGTTTTACAATAAATAAAATCGTGCAGCAAAGCCTTCCACAGCTACAAAGAAAAAACAACGGAAAATAATTCAAACCGACCTTTAATATGTTTTCGAGGGCATTTGTGAACACTGTGTTCTGTTGAACCACATTTGAAGCATATTCCATCACCATGACCACCGGCGATGTTTCCAACCGCTTGCTCATCCGCGTCACGATTCGGACACTCAGACAGTAAATGGCCCGATTGTCGACAATGAAAGCATATTCTGTTTCTAAAAAGAAAGCATATGACTCTGTTCAGCCAACTTTAGAGGAATTTGGAATCCTTCAAAAACCCACAAACTATTAAGGTGAAAAACCCACGTCTGTTTTGATATCTGACGATCCACTCGTCGCCTCTCACGATTCTTCCATCGCTTAATAATATCGCCAGCGTCCCATGGCTTCAATTTACCTTTTTGCACCAGTTCGTTGACCACGCGCTAAAAAGAACTTCAGCAGATCTAGGGTCTTGATTCATGAACGGTATACCAGGCATGAACTTCGATATATGCCCCGAATACTGGGCAAACCCTGAATCATCAACGAGCAGTGGGTTTATTCAGGATTCATACAGAATCTAATATACTACGGTGGCTCTGAGGCCACGAGAGGGAGGGTACAGGGACCTTAAAGTAACACTGAATAGCGACTGATAAACCCGAAATGACCCTGAAAACGAACCCTGCACGCTTTTTGATGAATCGCGTTTGGAGCTATTTACGGTATGCCTCATTTTTCAGGTCCATTTCGGGTACACAATCCATGAATCTGGAGTCTGGTTAAGTAGACCTATTTTAGGGAAGTGTGAATCTCTAGTTTTGCCAATTTCCCAGTGAAGCAAATACAGGGTGGCCAAAATTACGTTCAAAAATATTAATCGTCATAAGAACGGGTAGAAAAGACATCTGAGTCTAGAATTTTAGCCTAGCATTACTAACCCAATACAAATGAAACTGCACGATCGGATTTCGAAACCCCCTCCTTTAGGGAGAACGTAAGCCTTTAGACGACGCGGAAATGCATCCATCGTGGCACGCACTTAGTCCGCTGGCATTTCGTCCCATGCCTTCAGAAGGCTCAGTGTCAGCGAGTCAAGCGAACCATGGCGTGTAGAGAAGGCCTAGGTCTCCAAGTAAAACCAAATAGAGAAGTTCGAAGGGTTGAGGTCAGGGCTGCAGGAATGCCATTCTTTTGCGCTCATGAAGTCGGGATTCTTGTTGCGGCACCACTCCTGCACGACCTTCGCTCTATGAGCTGGTGCTGAATCTTGCTGGAAGATGAATGACTTGTCCTTGTAAATTGAATTGGTGCAAGGGATCAAAAGCTTTTCCAGAGGGTCTTCCACGTAAATTTTAGCCTCTATTTTTTCTCATTTTTGACGAATAACAACGGCGACTTCTCATAATAGAAGGCAGTTGCACAAATTATGGCTGACTTCGGACCACCGCAACGTTCGTAGATCCTTTTCACTTCGTTGGCTTCGGCTACTGATTTGGCAAGTACACGGTCGTTTCGGTGGTTCAGCGCTGCTTCAATAGTGAAAATTTTTTCGTCTGAAAAAAATGATAGCGTGCCCGGTAGCGTGCCTCGCCTAGCCGCTCGATGAATGCGTCCTCAGCGGATGAGCAGGTGCCATTGAGTAGTTAGTTATTGTTGGAATGCAGTACTTGGTGTTTCAGTTAAGCATAAGCACAGCTAGCGCGAGAAATTAAGACAGTTCATTCCTGACCCATAGGTTAAGAGAAATGGCAGGTCAAAGATGTGTGAACGTAATTTTGGGCCACCCTGTAGTACTATTCATGAAGAAGCTAAAAACGCTCCAAGTGGGTCAAGCAATGTTTTGGAAAGAAACAGTAGCTAACAAGAAAACAAAAATAAAAAATCACTCTGACACGTCTCATAATCGGCAATTATTGATAAACATACCTTCACATCGTCAAGCGTCCCTTCCATCTCCACAACTTTCTCCTTTCGTTCAGCGTGAATCTAATAGAGAAAGATACGAAAGGGCACCAACAAGGAACTATTATGAGAAAAATTCGATAAAACACTAACCATCTTCCGTTTCTGTTGACGCCACCTCTGCATTATTGTCATCACTTCGGCGTGTTCAACTTTCCCAGCAGCTATTTCCTCATCGATGATTTTTCGAGCCTAAATCCATCAATGTTCAGGCGGGATTTGGTATTTCTAAAGTTATCGCAACTGAGGAGTACTTTTAAAGACGGGACCAATAACTAGCTGTAACCCACTCTATGGGCTCTTAAAAAAGCTTCCAAAGAGAACCTACACATTTTGCGCAAACGATTAAAACCGAGGATTAGAACTAAGAAAAGGAAACGATTTGGGATACAAACGTGAAGACGAGCATAACGGCGATTTAAAAGCGAAACACATATATATATATATATATATATATATATATATATATATATATATATATATATATATATATATATATATATATATATATATATATATATATATATATATATATATATATATATAATGTCTCTAAATTTGCACACAAAGTCCAAAAGTCAAGAATTTGGCCTAAAGTGAGATGCATATGGACACCCGGACCGCATTTGCACTGATGAGCAATGTACACTATAGCACACCAATATAGAAATACAGTGACTAGATTCCACCACATTCGATTACCGGTCCTTGAACTAAACCTTTTCAAATCCCAATCGAAACAATTCACTATTTGCTATTCATATGTGAGCACCAAAAATGTACACAAAGCCCAGCAACAATTCAAGGTATCTTTGGAAACATAACAAATGCGAAGAGGGTAACACCGTGACATAGAAACAATAATTTTGGAGAAAAAACAATCACACCTCAGATGCTGGTTGAACAGTTGACAATTTCTGGAGAATTTCCGCGAACTTGTCCACTACTTGCGCATTGTCATGCGTGGGATGGACCGAAGAAGCTGAAAAACCCTTAGGTTAGCACACCTATGCGCGTATCAAAATGAACGAATGAGAAATAAAAGAATAAATAAGTCGTTCCAAATGTATGAAACTGCTGGAGAATGTATGACTTTTACCCCTAGAGTGTCCGAGGCCGCCAGCAGCTGACTCTACTCGTTTTTTCTTGGTTAATGGAGCGGCGGCGGAGCCGTCTTCGTTGGTCAGTTTTGCAGAGTTAATAGCTCCGTCGGCGGCCGGCCCATCTCTCTTCTTTTTCCTTCTCTTTATTGAACTCTTGTTCTCTGCAGATTTTAGCCCTGCTGATGCATCGAATGCTTTAGCGAGCTCGACAGGATCAGCAGTAGGATCCTTCAGTAATCCTTCCTCTATCATTTTCCTCTTCAACATTTTCCTTTGTTTTCTGTTCAATTTAGGTTCTTCGTTGACTTCGACATCCTCTGTCGCCTTCGCCTCCTTCTTCCGTTTCAAATTTTTGCACGAATTGATTTCTGTCGACGAGTGTTCTTCGGGTATAGTAGGCGTAGGTCTCTTGTCGGCGATTACAGAGGTCTAAAATTTTAGCATTCAAAGAAAGGAATGTCGGCCACGAAAAGCTATATTGATTGAGTTTAAACGCTTTCACAAATTCCTTCACGTTTTCAATCAAGCCGCTACTGCATTTACAAGAAATCACTACTAATTATCAGAATTATACTATGAAGCAAAGCGAAGCAGTGTAAAAATGCTACCTCCTCCTCAAAGACAGAACTTTCTGGCGAACTATAAAGGGTTCTATTCATTTATTTATTTGTTATTTATCTATAATGCAGTGCCACATGCGCCAAGTGAAACGGATGTGAGTAATCCTAAATAATCGTGCTGCGCTCAATTTGTGAGCTCGTTGAGCAGAGCCTGACTGAATTCTGAAAGATATCAAACTCCCCCCCCCCATGAAAAATAACACGGAGAGACAGTATTTGGACGAAGAGAAACTCGTTCACACTCGTTTGTGTAGTTAGCACCAAAGCTGAACCTTTTTTGCATGCTAAGAAGTGAGAGAAGCTTACTCTACTACTGATCTGTATGTCTAGTCAATTCCACCGGGTTTCTCCACAAACAACAGAACTCAATTATAATAAACGGACTTATACAGCGAGATACCCAATAGAGGAATTTATTTCCAAACAGCAGGCTGTGCTATATAACCATGCGAATCGAGCTTTGAATTTTCACTGATGAGTTCTGGTGGAACCACTTCTCCTGCTCTAGTATAAGGTATGCGGGAACGTTAAACAAACACACCTTCCAGTTTTTTTTAGTTTTTTTTTTTCAATTGTTACATTCAACATATCACCTAACTCCACCATGGGTGTAAACAGAACTTTGGGACATTTATGTGATTCAATATGATGTTCTGTTAGGGTAACACGACGAACCAAACTGCCATAATTACTTTCGAAAGTACAGGAAATACACAATAGCGATCAAAAGCCTGAATAAATAATAGTTCGGTCATGTCGCTAAGCTTACACTCTGAACAATCGCCTAGCGATGGGAATATCCAAATTTTCCGAGACTGGCATGGAAGAGCGGAATTGAAATAAGGCCCAGCGTGTGTTCGAGGACATTAGAATATGTATGATGTACCCGATTAGGTTAATGCTTTGACGAAAATTTCCTTATAAAATAGTATATCAAACGAGGCGGTCGTTGCAGCTCCTAGTACACAGGGTGCGGTAAAGGTTCCTGGACACAGATGCCTGGCCGCCTAAACGGCAGGACTTAAGCAAAAAAAGATGAAACAACATTTATTGTATTTGACGACATACATCTAAAAAAGCATCTAAGTCTCGAAATGACCTCCTTCAGCGCAAAACTTTTAAACTTTTTGAACCAACCATTTGAGGAGTGATGATTAACCACGAAATTTCTGAATATACGAGGGTATGACCAAGACAATTATACCACGCAAAAGTTTGGTTGAGTGGCGTACGCTGCGCAAACATAATGAGCTTGAAACGAGGTGTCCAAGAACTTTTGCCGCACGCGATACATGGGTGTTTCCACTGTTTACATGGGTGTAAGCCGCAACAAAACCGTTGGTAAAAAAACATCAGGTTGATACATATAAAGATTCACTACAAAAGCTTATAATATAATGAAGAAAAGGGCACTATTCAACTTAACGGACTCCAGCGCTCGACTTTTTTTAGGCAGAATTTTTTTCCTCAGAAATTCGCTGAAACTTTGCACAGGGGGGTAATTGAAGGCGGTGATCACGAATCTGCTGTCCGTTTTTCACGTGGGTGGTCTCGGACCACCCAAATCGCTACTTGGGTGGTCCAGTCAGGATCACCTTTTTCGCTGAAACTTTGCCTATGGGGTTTCTCTGGCGTCCTGAACACGATAGTGAAGTCCGTTTTCCAAATGACGGCCGTATAGGGTAGTTATAGGTGAGTCTCACCTGGTAAGGTCGGTAGGTACCCACCTATAAATACTGTATTCGGCCGCCATTTCAAAAGCGGATTTAACCATCGTGATCAGGACACCAGAGAACCCCCATACACGAAGTTTCAGCGAAATCGGTGATCCCGACTGGACCACCCATGTGGTCGATATGGGTGGTCCGAGACGACCAGGTGAAAAATGGACTTCGCCATCGTGTTCAGGACCCTAAATAACCTCCACAGGGAATGTTCAGCGAAATCGATGATCCTGATTGGACCACCCAAGTAACGATTTGGGTGGTCCGGGACCACCCACGTAAAAAGCGGACGGCAGATTCGTGATCAGCGCCCTCAATTACCCCCCTGTGCAAAGTTTCAGCGAATTTCGAATTTCGAAAAAAAATCGTGACTGGAGTCCGTTAAGTTGAATAGTGCCAAGAAAAGTAACACTGAAAGAATTGTAATCTTCCATGGCCCTGGCGAACACTTGCAGATATAGCCGCCCCAAAAATTCTAATTTGGGTAAATCCAATAATTCCAACCACCACAAGTTCTTCTAAGCGAAGTTAATGCAAAATTCATAATCCCAATTCAGCAAGCTTCGCCGGTTCCAAAAAGTTAAACTGTGCCACTTTTCTTTCTCCTTTATATCTATTTCGGCACAGGCGAACAATAGGTTTTGGCGTAGGGTACCTAAACATCGATCAGTTTGAAGATCAAACTAGCGTATGAAAGAATGAAGAACAGAGCTATTGGGGAAACTGCTCGTAAAATGTCACCATAATCTCAGAAACACAAATAAGAAATGAAAATAAATTCAATTCGAACAAAGGTTGAATAGGAAAAAAAGAAAATCCCTGAAAACAAACAAACCTCATTCGAATCATCCTTCGTAGTTTCAACACCATTGGCGGCTGAACATTTCTTCTTCAAACTTGTCTTTTTAACCAATTTCCTTTTCTTCTTTACATTTGCGTGGTTTGCAACGTTAACCGGAACCGCACCCATACAATCTGAACACCGTCAACCGTCAGAGTACAATCTTCGGGCCGTGTAGTTTCACGGAAATATATATTTCTTAGGTCTAATTAATTAAATTAAAGCGTAATTGTCTGATAGAAGCACTCGTCAACCCATTGACTTAAAGGGCGGTAATTCCGCACAAGCAGAGCGGTCCCGAAACGATTATGACGTCATTTATGCTGGCAAAGTGCCATCACTGACGTTTCGTTCGACTTCGAGCTCTAGATAAAGCGGTCCGGTCGGTTGTTCCCTATTATTTCTTGCTGTGGTGTCTTCCTTTCTTCATATATTTATTTTTGTAAAATCTTGCATTTTCTTGATGGTTCGCGGTCTCGGGCGACTCCAAGGAGCACGGAGCTGAGAGTTTTTCGAGTTTTCGTCTGTACGTCGTACCTATCCGTGGCCTTACAGGTGGATTACGTCGTGGATCAGAGGCTCCGAAATTCACCTTACCATTCATTGTCTTCATCGTAGGCTAGCCACGTAGTTTCAAGCGGGAACTTTGCTATAATTTCTAAAAAAATGTATCGTCACGGTGCAATCTATTGTTCGCAACAACATTTAGATAGTAAAATGTCAAAATAAGCCACTGGCAGACTCTTATATTTATAGATCTGACTGTACAGTTCCGTTATTTTTCGATTTTGCGTAAATGAACTATAGATCCAGTTAGTACACTGGCGGTTACTCGAAGCGGACACCATAAGGATGATCTCGCCCACCACTCTGGCATTGTCTACCTTGCGCTAAAGTATAATCTTCAATCGAGTTACATGTGCTGGTGGGTGCCAAAGTCTTAAGGAACAAGTTTGGCATAGCGAAATAGTACACGCTGTTACTGCTTTCTTGCTGAACTAGTTACATTTCAAAAGTGCTCAGTACACTGATCGAACTTGAAATAAAGAAAGTTTTCGCTGGAATACTGATAACGAATTTAAATTTGACGCCCATTTCCGACGATTTTGCGTATCTCAGTAGCAACAAGAAGATAGCATAGAATCGAAGTCATTGACTTCGCTGGTGGTAGTTCATCTAGTGAAGTGATTTGGAGTTTCGATAAGGAACGTGATATTTGTTTCCTGTATTACGGTAGCGTAGGGCACGTTGCGGTAGTTTGTTATTTTTAAATCCAAGCAAAAGTTCAAAACGAATGCTGCCTCTATGATCAGTATCCGAAGAATTCCTCCTACACGATGTTTCGACGGGAAATTGACTCAAAGCAAGTCTATGTAGTCGGACTTTTTGGAAAATGCTGGAGATCATGTTTAGTGTCCCACTTTCTAATCCTATAATCGATAACTCTTCAATCTACAAATTCAACTGCTTATTGAAGTATTTTACTGACTGCTATTTTTACTTCTTCGATGACTGGGATAGTCTATTGATGCGTTTATTTTCTTTTATGTGCGCTGTCGCACCTACAATTAATAAATCCTTTTTCTAGTAGTTTTTACCAGGCGCTCTAGAGAAGATATAGGTTCTTGTTCTTGGACGGACCTGCCATGTTGTTCCTCTTCCTTCCTTCTTCATAGCCTAGCCTTCCCCATTTTTTACTGATGTGTGGATTGAGGAGTGAGGCCAAAGAAAAAATGTTCTGAGCTCGTATTTCTTCACGGAAACCTCAACTTGGAGGGCCAGTATGGAGAATTCAAAAATACAGATTTAAAAACAATTTTACCCCTTTTTAACGTTTTAGTAAGTAGGGGAAGTACACCACTCCTACTGGCTGCACACCCAGTCCATATAGCACTTTGTTTTCCGTTGTATCGGTGGATTGGCCTTTATGCTGAACGATGCTATGCTAGGGAATGCTAAAAGCTCACTACGAGAACCATTTTTATGCACATTCATATACATGCATTGTTGATAGAGGGAATTTTGATTATTCTCTGAAGACTCACCATGAGTGAAGAGAGGAAGAGTTGCTCTTATCGATTAGTTGGTAGCCCAGCAATCTCCGAAACTCTGGTACTCTTGTTAGCTTACCAACCTTCGAGTAAACATTGACCCGGTAATCCTCTGGATTCTCTTTTTATCGCAGCACGTGCTCGTCTTTTCGTTCTTTGATTCATAATCCCTGTCACGAACGTCTTTTCTCTTCATATTATTTTTTTACTATGTGTCTTACTGCTGATGACATATGATTTTCTATCAGTCTTTGTTCATAATTGTTGTCTAGGCAGCGATGACGAACGCACTGAATGGAGACACGAGTCACTACCCATCAGTGACAACTCCACCCACCACACCTACAGCGCAGCCGGCATCTGCAACTCGCAGCGGAAACTCTGGGTGAGCCTGCTGTGTGCTGCTTTTTGTGATCATAATTTGTTACCTGTTCAGGCAACCAGGGCAATGAAAATATAGCGTGTTCTGTATGATGAACAGTTTTTCTTTTAAGTGTTCTGGTACCTGTGGCGTCGATGCCAAATTTGCTCATATTCTTGGCCTCCAAGTAGCCACATATCTTGAGAAATCCAACCATTATCTTTCACCAAAAGTTTAGAATGTTCACATTCAAAGTTCTACTAACAATATTTTGTAGGCTTTTACACTTCGACTTGGTTGTTCTTATGTTTGGTCGGGGCTTATCTCTAACCAGGGAAGGTAGTCTCAATTCTCATAGACTAATTCCCACTCTTTTCTGATAAGCTTAAGGCCGCTGAAGCGATAGTGTTTACTTCTGCCGCTCACCATCGCAGAATCATCAACAGTTGCTACCAGAATCAGGGTGACATTCTCTCCATGAGCACCGATGTATACCTCGAATGGCGTATGACTCACATTTTACGCGCCTTTCGGGGTTTATGCGGGCATCTTATTCATGGTTGTGCGATCCTGTGATCGACTTTTGGCACCTATGTGGATTTGAGGTACATTGACTTCTCCAAGCTTCTCTTAGCAGCCTGCTGCATTTCCTATGTAATTTACCATGCATTGGGAGCTGTCCAGAAGTGCGTGATTCAAATCTACTTTTGATGTTGGAGCTTTTATATTTTATATTTGTAGAATGTGTGACTGTGATATGCGCTCGCAATTAGAGGAGGAAGCGGTCTCAGCTGTTCGTGAGTATTCGTACGCGGTGCATTCAGTTTGTATCTCGGAGATGCTGCCACGCACAAGTGAACTTCTGTTTCTGAATCTGACAACGTTGGAGCATGCGACGTACTGTATCGAACTGACAGGTGCTTTATTTATCTATGCATTTGTTTTTATTTTTATGAGTTATTGAATAAACGGCAAGGGATTTTGTCAGCTGGAATTTCGTGAGTAACTTGCTCTCTGAAAATTTTGTCGCTTCTACTTCCTAGTTTCTGTCATATCATTATCGTTGTTATAGCACTTGTTGTTATGGGATTAAATGGAAAGTACCGAATATTTTTTATTTGCTGCCTTAGAAAATCACTAGTTGAAGAATGGCTTGAGAGGAATACCTTTCACATGGCCTGAAATCGACAATTTTCAGGAATTATGTAGCTATGATTACAAATTAATTATAATTATTCAAAAATGTTGTCAATGACTTTCAATGCAGATCCTATTTGTGTTTCCCTACGTGCTGTTCATATGAGGCTTTTAGGAAAAGGGTGGAGAATCGCAAGCAATCGAGCAGATTGTATGAATGGCGATTTCCGACAGCTCCATGTACATACCCAGTATTTCGAATCTCTTGCTCAACTTCTCGATTCGATTTCGCCGCTGTATAGAGAACGATTTGGTGGACAGCTCATTGATCGGCTGAATGAGCTGAACAAAAGGAAATAAGTATTGATCTGATCGTTACTCTTTTTTCGAAAAGTGTGCTGTTTCCGCTACTTTTCTAGTAGCAGGCCAAAAAACATGAAATCAAAGAGTTCTTCATCGATTGTACTGTATACATAGTATTTCTTTTCATTTCTGCAAATGATTAGTTTTTGCCCCTTCAATTGCTTAAATGTTCAGACTAAGCTTGTATAGAAAATAGGCTGAAGTGTACTTTTAGTCTGATCATATCAAGGTGGTTATATTGTTGTTTTCCGGACTTTTTGATATTGTAGTTCTGTTTTTCTAAATGTCAAACATTTTCAATATTCGTATTTTATATAGCTGTTTAGATTTTGCCAGATATAGAATCTCTCCACTTCAATAACAGCTGTTATCATTTCCCAGTTTCAAGTTGGACCTTAGCCATAGCTTGCTACTCGATACTCGTGTTTCCTTGCTGATGCAGATGTTGATAATCAAAAATTGTAGGCTGCTAGAAAGATTATACATTCTATCGTTCTCGTGCTTCTCACTGTATAGATCTGCTTGTTTATTTTGAATGTACTAAGACGCTTTAGAGATTTGCCCTAGTTCGGAGAACATATTGTGAATATGAAAGTTGTTAAGTAGGTGATTCCGGTTCTCAGTTGTTCATTATTTTCGATTTTGTTTTTCGCCAGCTAGAAATTATTGGCGATTTCTAGTGACCAGTAATGTGCATATGAACGTTGAGGAGATTTGTAATATTCTTAGTGCTGTGCCAATGGTGGTTTCTTTTTGCTTTGTGCTTCATAAAGGTTCCCTAAGTGGCGCGAATTAGTGTTTTAATGGTAATTGATACCTGCATACCGCTGCGTTTTGTGTTGAATTAGTTGTTTTCCTCTATATTTAGTCGAATTAGTTATGTTTGTGTTCACATCTTTCTAATTGTGTTTCAGTTCCTGCCGTTTTACCAACAGGGACGAAAGATATGGCTGGCATTCGGTGGTGGATGCTTAGTGCGGTGTTAGTGACGTTGGTGACGTCATGTTGTGAGTTTCCACACAACGACATTGTAAGGCATTTCAGAATTTCTATTGGTTGTGATTTTTTGCAGATGCTGCTCAGTTTGGCGCCATGTCCATCGACTTCGGTAGTCAGTTTCTGAAGGTATGTAGAGTTTTTTGTATGAATTTACCTTATCTTCCTGGTTTAACATAGATTTATGCTGATGGAAATTGTGCTTGACGAAGATTCTCACCACGAGACTGGGCATTTCCTCTTTCTACTTGTGTTTTATTGATTCACGTGTACGCAGAAAATTCCAGGTTGGGCTTATTAAACCTGGAGTGCCAATGGAAATTGTACTCAACAAGGAATCCCATCGCAAGACTCCAAACATTGTTTCGATCAGAAATGGAGAAAGGTGTGAATGATCTACTGAGATCTTTTGTCTTTGTATTCTTCATTTTCTGTATCTTTTCCTCCAGCTATTGTCACTGATAACAGAAATAGGTAGCAATGTGGAATATCGTTGTTTCCTGTAATCTACACGTGCTTGAGAATATCAATTCTGTAGTTCAGTTACGCCCTTGGGAAACTTGTAGGTACGAATTCGAGGTGGAAATGGTTGAAACATTAGGGGAAAAGATAAACAGGATTCCTGAATACTAAAAATTCGTTTTAAAATATTCTTGAGATCCTCCTTGGAAGGATTGTTATATCTTATCGTATGGCTTCCGCTGCTGTCGTCTTTTAGGCAACTAGTTACGGTTAAGTGGCGCGAACGGGTGACGACCTAATTTGGTGTGACATTAACTGGTAGTTAGTGAGAAACACAGCAAGCTGTTATTGGAGGGATACGCTCACATATTTCTTCACTATTTTTTCACATTGTTTCAGTTTTTCAGTGTCCTTGATTCCCTTTTGTTACTAGTCATGGCTGAATCCTTTAAACCTTTACATTTTCAGATTGTTTGGCGATGCAGCTCAAGCAGTTGCTGTCCGATACCCAAGTAGTGTTTATGGGCATCTGATTGACCTCGTTGCGAAGCATACGGATCACCCATCGGTGGCTCTATTCCGACAGCGATTCCCGAATTTGAACCTCGAAAAACATGTGAACGAGAGCAGCGTTGTCTTTCCGATTGGGTAAGTCTTGGCTTTCATTATACCCCACTCTTTTTAGTCAGCTTTCTTTCCGCGTTTATTCATTAACCTTTGATATTATAGTGACACAAGCTATCCCGTGGAGGTGCTCCTTGCAATGATCTTGACGAATGTACGGGAGTTCACTGAGACATACGCCGAGGTAACTTTCCAACGCGTGCTTGAGATGCTCCCTATTGTATTGGCATTATTTCCAATTTAACTAATATTTGTCATTTAGATGAGCATTCGCGATGTGGTTATTAGTGTTCCCGTGTTCTTTACCCAGGCTGAACGACTCATTGTTGAGAAGGCAGCTCAGATTGCAAAGTTGAACTTGTTGCAGGTTGTTATTTTTATTTATTGATAAGTTTGCTGTAAACAAAATTTTTTGCTCAGTTGATAAATGACGGAACCTCTGCTGGTCTGAACTATGGTATGTTCCGACGAAAGGAGATCACGGAAAAGCCCCAACGCCTTCTCATCTTTGACATGGGCGCTTCAAAGACGGTGACCACCTTGGTGGAGTATAAATTGGCCAAATCAAATGGAGGAAAGGATCCGAAGGTTAGGTGTTTTTTCTGTTCTTTATATTTTTTGTCTCTTTAGTGAATGACTTTATTTTTTTTTCTGCAGATGACCGTGCTTGGAGTCGGATTCGACCGCTATTTGGGAGGACTGGAGATGACACAGCGTCTTCGAGATCTTCTAGTTCGAAAGTTCAATGAACACTACAAGTCCAGCAAAGATATCACTACCAGTGAACGGGCAATGGCAAAACTATTGAAAGAAGCCGAACGGTTGAAGCAGGTCTGCGGTTTCTCCGTATATTTTTCATTTTTTACCGAATCCCTCTTTTTCACTCTTCTCCCACAGGTGCTAAGTGCAAACGCCGACTACTATGCTCAAGTGGAGAGCGTTCATGAGGATATCGACATGCGCGTTCACGTAACCCGAGAGGAGTTTAACAAGCTCATTGAGGATCTCTTAGTGCGTGTGAAGGGACCAATGGAGCAGGCGTTGGAAATGGCTGAATTGAAGCTCGAGGAAGTCGGTTTTTTTCTTTAGTTGTTTTCATTTTCCTTTTCGCTGTATGATTTTATTTTTTCCTATTTCAGGTCGATCAAGTAGTTTTGATGGGGGCTGGAACACGTGTGCCAAAAGTTCAAGAGGAGATCCAGAAATTTATAGGAAGGTAAGATATAATCGGAGGTTTTCTTGTGTTTCAGTGCTCACTAATTTTGTCGGGAATTTAGTTTATATCACTTTATACCACTTCGTATGTTGTAGTAAGGAGCTGGGCCGTTTCCTGAACACGGATGAAGCAATCGCTATGGGAGCACTTTATCAGGTACGAAGATTCATCAAGCTGGCTTCTTTCTGTTTTCTTGGTGAAGTGTTTGCTTTACAATTACCTTTGAGTTCAGGCCGCTCATCTAAGCAAAGGTTTCAAGGTCAAAGCTTTTGGAGTGGAGGATCTGGTGGTCTTTCCAATTCAGGTTTTCTATTCCTTCTTGGTCTTTTTATAGTCAGATGTTGCTTAACTACCTTCTCTTATAGGCGGTTACCTTTGCAAAACTGTCATGGAATATTTGACCGTGCAAAATTTTATGGATTCTAAATTGTGATATCTTCAGGTCAACTTCATAAGCAAACAGAAGCAGGACGACGGTAGTATCGTTGAAAAACCAATAACACGACAAGTTATCCAGTATAAAGCAAAGTATCCCACTAACAAAAAGGTAATTATTGCTCTTTTTCAAACTTTGTTCGGCTCTGCAGAGGTCCTACGATTCCTTCCTTATGAAGAGCGGCACTTTGTTTTTTTTTCCAGACGATCACTTTCACATCCTACACTGACGACTTCACATTCGATCTCAACTATTCTGATCTCAAACATTTCGATGCTGAACAGACAAGGTAATCGGAGATGACCCAGTTTATTCGCTTTCTGAATGATATTGTTATCAGAGATTGTTTTTATTGATCTGTTTTAAGAGGATTCGATTCGTTGGTACCACATGTGACTACCGTCTCGGTGTCTGGGGTTGGAAAAGCCTTAGAAGATAAGCTGAAGCCAGAGGAGTCCGAGTTTGTTGGGGTGAAGGTGAGGTTCGGCCTGCCATTAGAGTGTCCTCTTCCGTTTATCTCTTACTTTTGAATCACAAAGCTGTGTTTAGGTTGGTTTCCAAACCGATTTGTCCGGAATTCTTCGCATCGAGAAGGCCGAGGCCGTTATCCAGCGAAAGAGTCAAGGAGTCGTTGAATGTGAGTTTCTTCACGTTCCTGCTCGATTCCTTATTCATCGCTTTCCTATGTTAATGTCCATATTTTTGTTGATAATTTGTAATCTTATGTCTAAGTGTTTTGTTTCAATGTCCATCGTGAAAACGTCCGTTCAATGTTTTTGTCTGAGCTTTTTCTAACCGCCGCTCGTAGGCGTCCTTTTGCTTATTGTTTTTGCTAATAAGAAAAAGCTTGAAATCAGAGGAAATCCAAGCCGACTTAAGGGGATGAGCAGGATAGTTATGCAATCCATCTGCATTTTGTAAAATAGAAAATCCGATCTGAAGTTTCATTGCGCGCTAATATCAAACGACCTTTGTAGTGCCAATCGCCATTTCAACCAGCTAAAAAATGAAGTTTTTTTCATATTCTTCCTGCCGAAATTGTCTTTTACTAAATGTTTTAGCTGGTGCTCCTAAAAAAGGCTCTGATGCTGGCTATTTATCATGTAAGTTGTGTACTAATTCCTTGTTTCTTCCTCTGGCCTCTTTCAATGCTAGCATTCGCATTAGTTTCCATTGCTTTCCAAGAACCTTCGTGAATCAGAGAGCTACTTTTTGGTGCCGCTTTGTCGGCATGTCGTGGACCTCGAACTTTAAAGCCTTCGGGAAGGTGTCATTTAGTTCGTTACCTTAGTAGTATACTTTAGTTGTTGTTTTGATCATTAGGGAGTTCTGGTGGTATTGTTGCTTATGCGGAAGAGTGCCAATGTTTAACTTAACTTTGGTATCAGCAGTTTCTTGAACGAGTTACTCTAAATGTGCATTCTTATATCTCCAATTTCAGCGATAACTAAGACAATCTCCGGATTTTTCACCAAAAAAGCCGAAGAGGGTGAGCCAACCGATGCTGAGGAGAAGAAGGAAGACGACGCAGCGGAGCCGGCAGCCACTGAAGAAAAACCTGAACCAGCGGAGGAAAAGACCCCAGCTCCAGAGGAGAAGGCGACGAAAGAAGAAGAAAAGAAGACCGAAGATGCAAAGGAAGAAACTGCAGAGGAAAAGAAGGAACAAAAACCTGAGGGAACCGAGGAGAAGGCTGGTGAAGAGGCGAAACCTGACGCGGGTAACACAACTGAGAAGGTGTTTTTATTGTTTTTTTCGTTTTGAAAAGTAAGATGCATCTGTGTTAAATTTTCGTATTTTTTAGGCAAATGCCACTGCTGACGCGGCAAAGGAGAAGCCGAAGGTTCCAGAAGTGATTCGAGTAACGTTGAAAACAAACGAAAAATACACAAACGCGCACATGATGAGCAAACAGGACATCGCTGATGCAACGAAAATGTAGGTGTTCAATTATTTTCGCTTTTTTCCCAAACTACATATGTGAAGGGAAACAATTGGTCGAAAAAATTTTCTATGTGGTAGGGAAATCCAGTTGTAGCTATTCGCAGATATCAGGTCAACATATGATACGCGTATTTTGTAGAGATAATAGACTTTTATGGGTACTATACATAATTAGACCTTTTTCTTTTCCTATAGCCTGGAGCAGTTCGAAAAACGTGAACGTCAAGCTCGTGAGCGTGCTGCCGCTGAAAACGAACTAGAGGCGCTTGCGTTCGAAGTGACCCAACTGGTTGAGGAGGAGGACTATGTCAAGCACTCAACTGAGGCGGAGAGAACGAAGATGCTGAATGAGGTAAGTTGGAACTTCAATTTCAGTCTTTGTTGGTTTTACTTTTTTTGCTAGTAGTGACTATGAAAACTAGAAACTGTTTTTCTAACACCGAAATCCATTTCAGTCGAAACGCATTCGAACCTGGCTGGAGGATGAAACGTCTCCAGAGACGAAGACCTCGGAATTCACGAAAAACACCATCGAGCTGCGGAATCTCCTTCGTCCAATAAAATTGCGAATCACCGAGTCGGGGGTGAGTGTCTGATTTTGGATTTGAACCTCTCCCCCGCTTTATGTGACGTTTTATTGAGATATTACGAAGTTATTCTACGAATACTCCAAGATTTAAAACCCTTTTATAAACCTTCTGCATTTCTTGTTTTAGACTATCGGACCTGCACTGGAGAATCTGAAGGCTATGCTCAACTCGTCCCGTGTCATGGCCGGTATGGGAGGTGACGATGAAAAGGCATTGTTCAACAAGGTTGGTAGCACTTTGGCGCTACAGTTTTATCTTTATTTTCGTACTTTTTTAATTTTCGAGTTGAATCGTTATAGTAGCGAGTATGAATTCATATGGTTGTTTTTCTTTTAGACCGACGCGGACGCGTTCAGTGCCAAGCTAGACAAGCTAGAGTCATGGTTGAAGGAGAAACTAGACGCGCAGGAGAAACACAAGCTCCATGAAGATCCTGCTGTTATGACCAGTGAAGTGGTTGCTAAGGTGAGAGGGTACAACTTTTAGTTTCTTTTTTTCAATGCATGAAAATGAGAGATTTCACTTGTAGGCTTTACCGTTTTGGTTTATTGGGCAGTATATGCTTCTATGTAGAAGCTGGTTGCAAGCAGTGAAAGTTTTTCGAATTCAATTTTTCCCTTCCCTGAAAATTTCCGCTTTAGATCAAGGCGCTGGAACGCGAACTCAATGTGTTCATGAGGAAGATGAGACAGGCGAGAGTGAAGGATATGGAGGATATGATGAAGAAGGATTCGAACAAGAGTGACGAAAAAGCTGCTGGAGACGAGAAAGAGGGAGGCGCAAAAGTAGATGAGCCTAAAGCCGAAGATGCTAGCGCAGAGAAGACCCATGGAGAGGCTGAAACCACCACTGCTGAGACACGCGAAAAGCCAGAGGTTTCACCAGAAGAGAAAGAACAGGAAAAGAAATCCAAAGACGATTCGATAAATGAAACGGACAAAGAAGAACCTACGAAGGTAGAATTATAGGGTATCACTTAATATTCCCTGTTTTTGTTAATTAAAACGTGCATGTCACACCCTGAGTCACTATACTAATTTATGATGGGATATACAGGTAATAATAATAGTTTTTTCACCTTTCTTGTTGTTGTTGATTACGCGTCATAGCGATGATATCATTTTGCGTTGAAGGGCTGAATTCAATCTATGAACCAATGTGAATTCCTGTGATTTTTCATCCATACATCCAATTGCTGTTGTTCATAGGTGTATGAGCTTGTGTTGAAAAGCATCGACGCTAGTGATCTTAATATTATTTATTACAGTTTACCATCGTGTAGTATTGATTGTTTCACATAAATATTGGTTTGAAAGAGTGCATATGTACAATATAGACACATTGACATTGAAGGAGCGTCCACATTCTATTGCGGCAGTAAAGTCAGAGTAGAGCAGTAGAGGAGAGTGGAACATATCTCCTGTTTGCGATGCTGTTTCTTGAAAACGGTAGTATTCGCGTTGGGACCAACAGCGACGTGGCTGGTGTAGTGCTATGTATCGTCTACAATGTTGCCTCCACTGCTCTGCTGTCGCGTCCGTGTCTCTCCCCTATACCTAACTTTTACTGCTTTACTGCTGCAGCCTAGTATGAACACCCCTCAAGAGGTATAAGCAGTTCTATTGGTAGGCCCTTCTAGTGCGATACGGCCAGTAGTAGGATTGGCGTTGGTAGCGCTGCAGCGGTACTGATTGTGGCCAGTACCATTGCTGCGATGAGGTAGATGGTTGTTGCACACGCATATCCTGATATGGTCCGTAACCCAACCGCTGGTAGCTGAGCGGCCAGTAGAACTGCTGGCTGGGGCCGTAGTCTTGAGGGGGACCAATGGAAGGGAAGCTGAACTGACTTTGAGTTGGTTGGTAAGGAGGTCGCTGAGCGGAACTGAACTGAGGAGGGTAGACGATCGGTTGACGATTTGCAGTTGAAGAAGGCAAGAACTGCTGTCGCTGTTGTACTTGTTGCTGCTGCTCAGCTGCGGTGTCAGTGATTCGATTCGATGCTGGCAGAAATGTGATCGTAGTCGGGGTGGTTCCGTATCGGAGAATGGCGTTTTGGAGCTCGTTTTGTGTCGGGGCTTGCATCATGGCAAACGGCAGCAACGTCGGACCGAAGAAGCGTTTGAGCAGATTGGTGAGTCTCTGGAAAAATGAAACTTCATTTGTAATCCTTACAGCCCTAAGGGCGCGCGTGGTATAGTGGTAAGAACGCTACTGACACGGGCAGGGTCGAGCGATCGATCCCGCCCGGGCTAACCAAGTCTTCCATCCCTCCGTGGTCAGGTAACCAGACTTGTCTGGGAAGGTAAAGACGTCATTGTAGACCGAATACACTATACCTATATTCTGAATGGAACACGAAAGCGGCGGCGCTGCCCTAGAAGACTGATCAACGTAGAGAATTAAACGTAGAGAAAATAATGAAAAAATCAACGTAGAGAAAATAATGAAAAAAAGGTAGAGAATTGTCTAATGGGGCTCCTAATGCATCTGAGAACCCTTTTCTAAGCTTCCTACAAATCCTCACACCTTACGCATGCAACCCTTACACTTTGATGCGTTACACTTGTTCCATCTGCCGATCACTTTTGAAGCTGGAGGTTATATGTAGCATCCTGTGTTTCCTTATTTGTTCTCATCGTTCCAGAAAATTTATTTTACGGTTAACTATCGGAGGTACCGTGGTATGAGGCACTACCTCGAACCGCTCATGCGAACGATCGAGTGTAGGCTAAACGTGCCCCCATGCAACCCGGGTTTAGGTAGATTGGTACCATACTTGTCTGGGAAAGTGAATGTGCTAAAAGAGAAAATGGAATCCTGTTGAAAATCTATGAACTAGGAACAGCTCCCATTTTAGCTTGTGGAGTTTCTCTGTGCAAGTCGCAGTGAAAAGGAGTGAAAAGACGAAAATCGTCGCGGCTAACCTGTTTCAGTCGATCGTACTTGACTCGCATTTTCGTTTCCAACAGATAAACAATGTCGTCCAGCTGAAAATAACTCATGAAAGCCTGCTCACTCACTGGCGGAGGGTTTCCATGCCCTCATGTTGTGAAGAAACCATAATTAATGCAAAACACCGAGTTTATCACTGCGATACAAAACAAGAGGAAACAGTAGGATCTGTACTGGTTCTGCTTCGTTAGCCGTACTTCCGCAACAAAGCGACGACCCTCTCCCTCTTGAATCTTTCTTGGTGAAACTCTAACCCCAGTGAACGTTGACTAGACCTTACATCAACGGTCTCCCGTCGAGGTCTCCCAAATTCTGCCTCATCGAGGAGTGTGATAGACCCACGATAAACCCCGCTCTAAACCCCGGCATGCGTTCACGAATTTCGGTTTGCGCGCCGCTTGGGTTTTAATCGGGGTATATCGCGGGTTTAGTAATGATGAATGTGGTCCCTGGAGTCAAGTTTTACCTCGAATGCTTGAGGGCATCGGGAAGCAGCTTTATAGGACTTTGTGACTGTTACCGGAAATTGACTGTATGCAAGGCACTACCTAATTGTGCTGGGAGATTTCCTGAAGCTTTTGCTCAATTTTACGAGACGTACCCTAGAACATTTACCTTCTGTTGAAGTTCGGGATTTTCTTGCCGCTTTATTTCGCTTTCAGCAGGAATGAGCTGAAGCAGCAGCAGGACTAGCCGCGTCCGAATCTGAAATGGAAATACATACTTCATCACGAATGAAATAACTTCAGCCTTTCCAGTTAATAACATTCAGAAGGCTTCTAGATAGAATTCGAATGCGCGGCGCAAACCGCGTTGATCGACCCTTGATATTCTGCTTTATCTCACCTTGGATGTGTATCTGTATCCCGAATTCTGGAAGCTTTGCACGAGTTCGTCGGCTTCCGTTGAAAGGTTGTCCATCCTGACTGTCAAGGAGTCTGATTGCGCCAATATGACGGTTGTGAGCATAAATAGCACTGTGAGGTAGATCATAGCTCTGTAAAAAAAACGGGTGAATTTAACCAGATTTAGCTAGCTGAATAAATGTGAGCGCCGATGCTGAGTGAAAGTTGCATGGGAAAGTAAAATCAAAGAATATCCTGAGAAAGCAAAGTCGAATTCTATCTGTTTTTCAAATCGATTAGTTCAGGTATAGGCTCTTCTCGTGGTACGCATAATCGTAAACTATTGGGGAGGCTTGGAAAATATGGAATTCATAGACGCCAGTAGCCACTGAAACCCAATTCATACCTATACGGCTGATGGAGCAGCTGAGCTAAGGGCAGGGACGCAGAGGACACAGGGAGATTAATTTCAGATAATTGAGTAAGGAACAGTGAAAACAGCGCTAAAAATCGCTGGGTGACGAATTTTTCAAATGTCAAGGTAGAGGTGAAGGTTAAGATGTCCCCTAAGGATAGGCCGCAGCATTTTTGTTCCATTAAGAATCGTAGAGCTATTGTGAGTGCGTATTTGGCCTACACAAAGCCTTGTGAGTAAGAGCCGCTGTCTCGAGTCAATGTTTTTACCTTCCCAGACGGACCTGGTACCGATTTACCCGACCCGAAGGGATGGAAGGCTTGGTGAACCCGGGCGTAGATCGACCGTTTGACGGTGCGGGGTCAGTAGCGCCTTACAACTGCACCACTCAATCGTTTCAAGAAGAAATGGAAATACAACAGATATAGAGAGAACCAATAAGCAAAAAAATGAAGTACAAAATATAGAGAGCAAGTTTCTTTGGTGGTCAGAAAATGGAATACGACACCATGCAATCCACTTGGTTTTATAGCACTCGTTGATACCAAAGCGAAAAGTGCAAGTGGAGACATAATACTCCAAGGTGACGAATATCAAAACAGTCCACTTGTGAAAGGTGTTATAATCCTAATTGAATGTTCTCATGGCTGGTTGATGTCGTGGGCTTCAAACATCACCTCACACCTGTTTTGCTCGAATCTTCACTATTTCCTACCGTTTCTGTCCTGAACTTACCCTTTAAATAATAGAACTACTGGTAACCTTTACTATCTATCTTGTTGAAGTGAAATGTCACAGCTGATAGGACTATTGAGGACAATTTTCTCTGAGCGTCCTTTGAAATCGATCTGGGATAAAAAAGGGTCTCACTTCTTGAAGAACTGCAAGGCTTGTTTCATTCAAGAGGAGGATGAAGAAGAAGCGGAGGAAGTGTAAGAGGTAGGACACGGAAGAGGGAGTTTTGGTAACTATGAAAGCAACGGATATTCGAAGATAAATCTCCAGACGTAGAAATGGGGATATGTAATAGGGCGATAAAATAAGTGTGGGTAGACTACGTGAAGCTGATGAATCAGTCTCGTGGGTTACCAGACGCCGAAGGTATCCGATTGGATACGGTCTATAGTGGATCTGACAAAAAACTGATCTAGAAACCCAAATTGTAACAGAAAATGAATGTTAATGAGTATGGATATGTACGGTGGGCATGAGCTCTGATTGTCATAATTTAGTTGGAAAATTATTTCAACTAGAGCATCCACATGTTTGAGATCCTCTGTCCCGAGAAAGTTGAAACGCCTACTAGGAATTGGGCTGCTCAGATTTATTCGATGCTCTGCTTGTCGAACTGACAGAGATAATAGAGATAGAGAGGTCAGTGACAATATTTATTTTAACTTATTTATTTATTCGAGACGTGCAGACTGTAAAGTAGCAAAACTCAAAAATGTGGCTTACAAACATGTGATAACTCTGACTCAGAAAATAGCACTCCTTTGATTAACAAACAACAGCAGATCACTTAATTACAATTTTACCTAAGCACACCTAAAGGAACGATAGGAAAGGCAAAACGAACTCAGATAATACTAAAAAGGACAGATTTATAGGGATAGAACCTCATTATCATCCCTTTTTTCGTCCAAATTTACAACGCGGTCAAGAAAATTAGTCATTGCTTTCAATTCCTGCTTTTTCTTTGCCTTTTGCTAGGTGAATGTTTATTAGGCAGTCCAGCGATTCGACCTGTCTAATTTTCCACTTAATAGCCTCTGAAGGCTGGAAAATTCAACACAACGACTACACGCTTTGTACGATTTCTCGTATAGATTTAATAAGTTCGTCAAAAAGCTAGGGATTGTTTGGCGCTTGACTGGACGGACAAAGGGTAGAAAGTTTCGAGACATTTCTAAGCCTCTGAAAATGACGAACAGGTAATACATGTCGGCCAATAAAATCTGACCAACCTACTAACCTTGCTCAATATATGAATTGCGATTAACCTCAAAATGCCGCTGTTCAAAAAGGAACACGGAAAGTGATGAAGTGTTTTTGCGGGGTCAACTGGTTCCTCGTTGGTTGCCGGGCGCCGGACAAGGCCAGAGAGTTCTAAATAGTGTGGAGGACGTCTCCGAAGGAATCAGGAACGCTGAACTCTGCTGTTGACGGTCAGCTGCAGTTCAGCGGTGGTCTTTGTGCCGACCAGACGATTTCTGGTGAACAGTCGAGCTGAAGGAGCGAGAAGGTCATGGCGCGATGTGGCGAGAATAGAACGAGGTTAATCAGGAGTCACGGAGTGATTGAGTGGCAGCCGGCGCTACGACGAGAACCATTTCTCGCATGTCAACCTCAAATCATAAACGTGAAGATGACATGAAGTCAGGAAAAACGAGAACAAAACTAAGGAGCAGTCATGTGGCGAGCGAAGCTCTATAATTGTACGTTTACCTAACCTCGCTCGTCAAAAGACGAACGCATATGTATTACCCAAGGACTGCTCCGGTTCCTCGGAAACACTGGTCATTCACCAAACGTATTGATCTCCAGGAAATTGTTGATGAAGTATTGAAGAGTTTTGGCTCTTTAATTTCCAGGCTTAGGGATCGAAAGCTCTCGTTGAGGAACTTCACTGTTTTTTGACTGCTTTTTTTGTTCTAGCGTTATATTAAGTTTCAGAATTAAGTTTTTAGCAGCATTCAGGCATTCGTAGCTTTTGGAAAAGTTTTTCTATTTGAAAAAAAAAGAGCGTGCTCGGAATCAAACGACAAGCCGAATGGTGAGCTAAACGTATACGGCGTTTCACCAAAACAGTTGGTTTAACCCAAAAAAGGTTATCCATCGCGATCATCGGTGATCCAGCAAGGATGTTTAGCAATGATGTGCACGCCGAGCTCACTTTCGATCACCTCTATACCAGTTTGACGAGCATTGTGAATTATGATCAACGCTCCACAAATCACACCTGTCAGTCTCACTTTGCCTATGTATTCTGAGAGTTTCAGAGAGAATCAACCAGGAACAGTGGAGATGTGAGGAAGGAGGGGGAGTGAAAATGCCTCTAGATCAAGGGTAAAAGGTAACGGTATCGGCGTTGATTAGTTCCCTTATTGACGCTTCTTGGTGTTCCATTCCTAACCGTAGAGACACGGTGTATGTGTTTTTGGCTGATGCAGATTCTTAGGGGGCCAGCCGCTATACCAAGTCAGTGCCTCCACTTTCCAAGACAAGTCTGGTACTGATTTACCCAACCCGGGAGGGAATAAGGGCTTGCTTAGTCTTAGGCAAAATTAATCACTCGACGGTGCGGGTGTCGAGTAGCTCCTCTTACTACTGTACCTCCCAGGCCCTTCTCTAGATTCACAATCAAAATGTGATCTGAAGGCGATTTGACATTTGAAGAGTAGATCCTCTCTCTTGATATTATGAACGGTTTTCGTGACATTCAGGTTTCGGCGAAAGGTCTTAGAGTTCACGGCGAAGTCGTCAAGCACTGTTTAATACCATATTATTACGTCAATCGAGAATGTTTTCAGAAAGTGTTTTTCTCTTCAAAAAAGTAACGTGAATTTCAGAAAATTTGAGGAGTGAATGTTTGTTGCCGTCTTCCTCTATCTTTCAAGATAATGAATACTGAGCAAGGATAGGTGCAGGAAAGAGGAGCTGAAAACAGGTACAGAGGAATTAGCCGTTCATCTCGTCGTCAAGTCCATCAGGCGAGAAAAATACAAAGAAGCAAATATGTATGTGTAAAAACAACAAGTAACTTTGTGCGTTGACCTTCCCTGAACGTCGACCATTTTCTACCTTTTATGAGCTATTTTTGGGAGGGCCGATCATTTTTCCTGCTCTATCCAGTTCCTCCAAACAGCAACAGACAACAACATAAACAAGTGAAGAAAGAAACAAAAAGAAACAAGAAACAATTTGTAACTGTAATCGAAAGAACACGAAACGAAGACTAATAGACAAGCTCTTTGGCTTAGAAACAGAACGAAGAAGGCATCTCTGATGGGTAAGTTAAGATAAACCAGAAAAGAGAATCTCAACGCCACGTCGAACACATGTCGAACACATGGGTCGGTCGTATCCGCCTTCAAGGTGGATGGGCAAATACGTGGGAAAACAGTGGTCAACACAAAGCTATTGCTATGCAAATGAAAACCATTCTCACCTTTAGCTCATAAACGTTTCAGGTCAGTTGAATGAGGTTATTTAAACAGGCATCGTCCATGTCTTTGGCTGAAAGCTTTTATTTATTTATTTTTTGGCCCAACACTTCGACTTCCGTCATGTTCAGGGACCATAAACTTCCATCGTTCAGCTTAGTTAGTAATTAAGGAAAAGCAATCTCGTAGCCATCACCAACGATACCGAGGTTTAAAGATGAGGAAACCTGGAGATTGTTGAATTAATGGAAGAAATGTAGCACAAAGGGACAGCTGTGAACGAATAGGATTTAGAGGGAGCGCGTCGATAAGCGGGAGAATTTCAAACACCTGCACTCCTTACTGGAGCCTTTACTTAGATTCAAGACACCAAATGGAAAAGAACAATCAAAAACAAAGTAACACAAAGAAACTAAGCTGAGCCAGAATGACAACAATCTATGTGCAATTATGAAATGCACTTTGTAGCAAAACTAGATTCTGAGTGAAATTCGAAATTTGATGAAACTGTGGTAATAACATGCCCGATGTCAGGTCCTCATGATAGGCTCTATAATAGTGGTGACTTCCTAAAGCTAAGGGTAAGAGTTCATTGTTTGAAGCTGTATAAGATTACAAAATTGAAAAGAATAGAGGTGATGTAAGCTATTTAAAGTTTCGATGAATAGAGAGTAACAATGTCGAGAGAAAACCTGGGCTGTTGTTTTCGAGGTTCGATGACGCAATGCCGATTATCCAGTTTCTGGGCTCCTGCCAGTTATGGGGGCAATTCAACAACGTCGGACCTCTAATGGTCTACCGTTGAATTTTTGGTCTTTTTTTAAAATTTTCTCCTCGAAGTTCAGAACAATTGTTTATTCAAAGAAGTGCTCAAGGACATCTTACTCTACAGGTCAGCTCCAATATTCTGTTTGAACCCTAGCAAATTCATCCACAGAACTTCGAATGATGTCTTTTCGATTCGGTCTTCGACGATCAAATATTTCATACAAAAATAGTTGCTATAGCGAGATTTTTTCGAGCCTTTTTGAGCTGAAAAAGGAGCTGACGTCGAATTTTCAAAATGAAATCGCTCTTTTCATCGGAAACTTTCAGGTGACCATCCGAGTCGTTAGAAGCTCCATAGGGCGACTTCCGAAATTCACCCAGAGGGCAGGGATCCGTTGAAGGACGAGTAACCCACAAAGGTCTTGATGTACAACAACTCGTCCAGAGGTGACTGTGGGGACCAATAAGCTACGTGTAAGCAGCTTAAGACGTTGAGCTTTCCTTGTTGGCACATCCCGCATCGACAGGTTCCGAAGCGTCGGCGGACCTCCCTCATCCATACCCTTTACCACTGAACCTTTCAGAGGTGACCATTCGACTACAAGACCTAGATATTAGGGAGAACTACCCTTTGAATATGCTCCTGAAGATCCAGGTAAATTTACATCCAAATTCAACAGTAATTGCCTAACATCGATGAGATCTAAAGGAGGACACATTCAGATGGCGAAGGATTGCCTGGTCAAAGGGGTACACTAATGATGAACTGATTGTGTGGCTTCGGTCCATGTTTTCAATAAATTCATAAAACAAACAACTCTAAGTTAGCGATTAGGCACAATGGGTAAGAGTCTATTGGAAAAAGCAACTGCGTGGGAACACAGAATTAACCAAACACTTGAAAAATGGCCGATGACATCATCATGGAGGCATTTTTTCTGCTCAAACTACGGTAAACACTTAGTAGTTGACAAAGAGGAGTTGAAGAAGACGTCGTGGTGCCAGCCATCTTCGCACAAAGACCGGTCGACGACGGTGGCGGTAGAATTCGAGGCAACCAACAGAAGATTAGCCTGTTTGCGTTCTTGCCGTGCCAAAGAACTCGTGACGATGACGAGGCCAATCGGCCCTCTCACTTCCGTCACATAACAAAAATAGTTCGACGCTGACCCGTGTGGATCTGATAGGATCGAACTGTGATTTGTAGGGTAGCAGGAGAAACTAAGGTTATCTAGGTAAAGGACGCCGGAGCGGTCAGCATATTCTTTGACCTCCAGACTTCTCCTCTGGAATAGAGGTAAAGCTGATCTACCTGGATTATGACGTCCCTTCATTTTTTATTCTCCATTATACATAATATGTATTTTATTCAACGAAAATGTCACCTTCGAAGGTCACTTTGGGTCGGTTTTCGCCGGCCGTTTTGGCTCGGAGATGCTCCTTTGAACTAAATCCATCCGCGACCTATTTTTCTCAGAACTAAGGAGTTTCGGAGTCAAATAAATCACTGACCGCTCATACTTCGGTGAGTTTTTCTTAACTATGAATGTTTTAAGCGTCGAAATAAGTGACGGGCAAGGTCTGGGAAATAGGCTGGTGCGGTGCTCCTGCGAATTAGGGTGGTGCCGCAGTCTTGCGAACCCTTGAAAAATTTTATAGGTCATTTTGGCTATATGGAGCCTCGGGACTTGCAGACGCTCATTTGAATTCAATGTTGTAACCAAATATGATAGATTCTGCTCGAGTATTTATGCCCGTCATTATGGGGCTTCGAGAATGACTAACAAATACCATATGTCATGTCGTCTATACCATTGGTTCAAAACTCTGAAGCATTCTGGAAAATTGGTTCACGACTTTCGTCCCACTCTATTTAATGGCCGGATGTTTTCCATCTCATGCTTATTAACTGACCCGTTTCTGAGCTGAACTTTGTCTTGCAGGAAGGTAAATCGGACGCCCAGCATCCTCTAAGGGAATAGGGTCAAATACCAAGGGAGCGGAGCTCGGTTCTAAATACGTATACCTCACTGCTCGGAAGGTATATACCGATGAGAAGTATCCCCAGAAACTCCCTCTGGCAGGGGTAGGGAGGTAGGTTCGACACATTCCAAACAACGTTGGCTAGTCTTTGGAGCCAGACTGGTAAGGCAATGTAGCCTATGAATTGTGTCGTAAATAAGATCTTTTAGGCGTTGTATAATCAAGAAAACTTCGACAAAAAAGTCGATGATTGGGACTATTAGGTCTCTCTAGTCCCGTGTTATGACAAAAAACCCTACTGTCATCAACTTGTTTACAGAAGCGAGGAGCAAAATTAAAATAAAGGAGCCGGGTGAGAGTGGTTGCCTAACAGAGAGAGGAATCGAAATAAGCGTTGAGTGGGGTCCCGTAGAAGAAGTTGCTGCCACTTTTTATGTAGCATGAAGGGAAGAACACCTCAGAATCATAGATGGACAAAAAAGGGCTTCTCCACGCAGTAAGTGGAGTGGCACGATTCTGTGCACTAATGCTCAACGGTGTGAAGGACAACTGTCACAGTTGAATGCTCTAGAAAGTGAAAAAATAGAATAAGAATTTAGAATTTATAACGAAGGGCTCATGGGGAATTCTCTTAGTCGCGGTCAGGAGAGAACATCTCTTCTGTTGTTCTACTTATAACTATTGAAAACGGATAAAATAGGTCCCGTAGCACCGAAAACAAAGTCGGCTTCACACAGGAGCGTGGTTGCTCCAACTTGGCTGGCTAGTGGCTGCACAGCTTTGCTGGCGAGTATAAACGTTACCTTCGGCTTGAGCTTGAAATTTTAGTTCAGAAGCCGTCATGCCTGACGTTTTTGCTAACCTTAGCTTGATATAAATTTCGCTATGGATTTCACTGGGTTCTGGTAAGGTTGGTAAGATGCTCCATTAGGCTCACATAAATGGCACCCAAGAGACCCCGCTGTGTGGTACACTTCTAGCCTGAGACGATACTCAAGGAGTGTTATCCGTCCATAGGTATCGCTCTTGCTAATCCTGTCATGGACGTAAAGGTGAAACATAATATTATTAACCTCTTTCTCGTAATATCGTGTCGTGCTCTTTTGAATACTGTATAAGATTTGGTTAAAAGATTGAAAGTGGAGGTTTGCACGGCTGGGAAACTTCAAGACGCTTTTGTCGCGAGGATTTTCTAAGATCGGGCATTGTTTGAAATTAAACGTACATACAGTGCGATAGAGCGAAATGTTCTGCTCAAAAAAAACCCGCACAGAATTCAACTTGAACGTTCAGAAGAAAACCAGGAACAACATCGAAAAATTATTCTTGTCTTTCGAACGACAAACTTCGTGGAATCGAACCTTTCTACTTTTCAGAACAACTAAAAACAAATGATATAATATTTGATAGAGAAAATAATCGTCTATTGAACGGTATATCACGTTTTATTTAGGCATTCAAAACTGAACAGGAACAATTCGCTGTCGGTGAGGTTAATAGGTTGGTGCAAAAGTCTTGCAACACTTTTCAAAATAACAGCAATTCATTCAAACGAATTCTCAGTCAACGATATAATCACCATTCAAATATATGACTCTTCCTCAGCTTTCGGGCAACTTCTCAGTTCCTCTCCGCCAGAACTCTAGGAGCTGTGACGAAAAAAAATTGGCCGACCTCTATTTCCAGTTCATCTCGGTTGTCGAATTCCATATCTCGAAGGTGTTGCTCTAAGGACCTGAATAAGTGATAATCTGAAAGAGCAAGATGAGGAGAGTACGGGAGGTGCGGTGGAATTTCCCGTCATGCGATAAAAACGCCCTGAAAGGGAAAAGTCTACCTTTTGAATGACAACGCTCGTCCTCATGTCGCAAGAGCAACTCGTGAGAAAATTCAGGATTTAGGCTGGGAAGTTCTATCGCACCCACCTTGTTCTCCAGACCTTGCTCTTTCAGATTATCACTTATTCAGGTCCTAAGAGCAACACCTTCGAGATATGGAATTCAACAACCGAGACGAACTGGAAATGGAAGTCGGCCAATTTTTTTCGTCACAGCTCCTAGAGTTCTGGCGGAGAGAAACTGAGAAGTTGCTGTTGTTTTGAAGAATGTTGCAAAAGTGTTGCAAGACTTTTGCACCAACCTAATATTTTTTCACTTTATTGCTTTTTACTTTACTTGCCAACGAGAGAACGAAAGTCGAAGTTGTCACAAATTTCTAATATACTGCTTGAAACAGCAAATAATTCTCTTCTGAAAGCTGTGCAACACTCTGCAAAAGCTTTCGAACTCAACTTACAACAGTTTCGAACTCAACTTACAACAATTTCGTGCCGTTTGAAAAAACGGCACGAAATTATGTACCAACCTAATGAAATACACCGAGCATATTTTACTATCTACTTCTTTGGTCCATAACAGCGGACTCGCCTTCTTCGGAGGAAAGAAGAAAGAATACTGCAATCGAGCTCACCGAGAAAGTGTAACAGTGTTAGCAGTTTATTTTGTATTAGCAAGGACTTGACTCATTGGTTCAAGTCAACGAAAAAAACCTCGTGGCCTTCCTAGAAGAGCTTTGAAGCAGAAGAAAGCTCGAAGTTCTAAAGAAAGACCTCACCGACCCAGGGCCATGCGGCGAGGCATTATGGGCGACTGGGAGGTCAAGGATCAGGCAGATCGGATCCTCAAGTGATCTGTTCACATGCTAAAGGAACGAACCCCGTGAACACCTTTGTATCATCCTCTATGTAGTTTTTTTCTACTCCGGCTCAATGGGATCGCCGGCGGTCAAGTGTTCCCGACGGATGGATGATACGGTTTGGTTCTTTGGCTCTGTCGGCGCCGGCCTGACAGCACGTGCCGACCCGTTCTGGGCCATTGACTGATAACAGTCGATTCGGTTGCCAGCCAGTGCCCCGAAAAACCGTCGTCGCCTGTACCTGCCTTCCGATGACCCGCTGATCGTACTATTCCAGTTGATCTCACCCAGCCAATTCAACTACGATGCCAACCAAAGCTAAACGTAAAGGTAATTGGAATATTTCTAGACTGTTCAACCAGTTTTTCCCTTTGATATTTTAATTTTAATTACCCAAGTTTGACGCTGTTGACAAAGCGGATTTGCCGAAACGTTACCCGTAATTTTTTTCCTTTCTTGTCTTCTAGCTACCTTTTGCTAGCCTCTAAACCTCTGGCGTTATCCCAACGGGTCTTGACTTTGTCCCATCTTCATGTTTCTTTCCTTTTTTCCCTCAAAAGTTGCCGAAGGGCTTCCATTAAGGATTATCTCAATGATTTCATTGATTTGTTACTAACCGTGTTTGATTTTTTGTGTTGTTTTGCTTCTTTCTATGTTACTAACATTATATCCCAGTCGGCTGTTACCCACTGGATTTCAACGTTTAGCCCATCATGGACTGGAAATAAATAGATGAAATGAAACAAAATAAGCTTGCCTATGCTCGTAAATTCTTCAGTATGTGACCAAGTGAGAAATTACCACCTGTATAGATGCGAAAGGAAAGGAGAGATCTGGGACCTATTCTCTGTTGACATGCACGGATGCAAAAGGCCTAAAAGTGGGCGGGGCATTCCAGTGGCATCAGACAGCTTCAGAGTAGACGTAAATGCTAAAATCGCTCAATAAACAACAAGCATACTGCGTAGATGGTATGAGGATCATACCGCAAAAGGTGACTGGAAATGAAACTAAGGTGGATGATTGGTAAAATAACAATTTCGTTTTCACTTGAAAATCTGCTTGTAGGCCCTCATAAAGTGTCTTTTAATTCCAATAATTGCGCTAATTTTCACCCGTTTTCGTGTTATTGCTGAGCAGAACTGTCTACGGCAAAATGTACAAGGATCAAAAACCCAAAACTGTTCAGTGACCGGACGATAGGTTGGAATTGAGATCGATGATTTCAAAACAACGCACCGCACTGTTCTGCTTCCGTTAAGAAAACGAAGACCCATGTCAACTTCATTTTTCAGAAATTTTCAAATCATTTTTTCTGAGATTTTCCTCTCTATAGAATTCAACATAAACCGGCGATATTTAGCTTGCAACTGAGCGGACTGCCAACACCATCAAGATCTTATAACTTGTATTTGAAGTGAAAACGAAACAGTAATTTAAGCACCGCTAATTCTGCTATATCAGCAGCATCGGGAACACAAATCTACTGCGAATTTATTTATTTATTCATTTATTTATTTATTTATACGCACATTGGCGCGCTAAGGAACAAGTCAAAGTGGTTAGTGAGACAGTTACGGATTTGCTGTAAAGAAACCTAACCGAAACAAAGGAAAAAAACTCAGGCTGTTAGTGGAACAATCAAAGTAATCCACACTAAAAATCTTATTAGTAACATGTTAGATGAACCACACCGAGTGGGCTATAGCAGACTGCACATAGCAGACTGTTTAAAGATAACGAAAATAGTTCTAGCAGCAGAAGTGAATTATGTAGCAAGTGCAGCGTTAAAAAGTGGAATATAGAAATTAAAAGGTCAAGGCTGGATAATTTGGGTAAGGAGGTGCAGAAGTAAGCTCTAATTTTCAAGCATGGAACAATCTATACCTCATAGGGCACGCACCCAAGGGCGGGCACCGTGTTTCAGACGCCCCTTTGAACTGGTACGTACCCAAGGGCGGCCTAGGAGGATGGCCTGTGAGAGCGGAAGCAACAGGCCGATTTCTTAAAAGAAAAAAAATCAGTGGACATCTATACCAGGTTACTGCTGCTAATATAGACTATTTAGAAGGAAATATTGAAAGATAATTTAGATCAGTGTGTTTATCTATATTTGGGCTACACTGTGCTCACACACTATTCGGAAAATCAGAATTCGGAAAATTCTTTGAAGATTTGACGAAATCACACCCGAAAAGAGGGAAGGCTTTTTGATGCACTTGATCTCGGTGATTCTTTCCACCTCTAGTTTTTCACTAAGACGAAGACGAAGCCAATTTGTCTGCTCCTCAGAATAAAAACGGCTGAGAGTGACTTTTGTCGAGCGATGTTTGCCTCATCAATCTTCTCCGCCATGCTTGACCGATGTCGTGTTCCATTGCGCGGATCAACTTGTTCGATTGCTAAGCTATTCGTGGAATTGACCACAGCTCATCGATCTTCTCACTTTCAATTCATTCGATTTTTCAAACTTATAATCTTTATAGTACCCTTCCAAAAATTTTGTTTTTTTTTTAATCTTTTTAATCCGCTTCGAGTTTTTTCCGAGTTTTCGACATCCGAGAAATCCGAGTTTTTTAATCCGCTGAAACAAGTTTGAGTTGTTTAACTTAACATCTGTACATTTTCTTCTTTTCTTCGTTTTCGTATCATGTGTTTATTTTCAGTTTTTCTACGAACTATGCTAAGTGGAACGCCTATGAGCGTTAAAGATGAAAAATAAAAAAATCGTAAATAAAGATTGATGAGGATAAAATAAATAGATAAATAAAATTGAACTGTCCAAAGTGCTTCAGTGATCGTAGCCACGCCTTCATCCTTTGATCGTATTTGTCAAATTGCTCTTATTGTCCTCTTTGTATCCGATATGATCAGCTACTGTACAAGCTCCTTTTTTCTGAAGTGAAGCTATTTCGGTAAAGCTATGGCGACCGTAAATGGCTGGAAGTTCGTAGGGGCAGTTAGAGGAACCCCGAATATCTACGACGTATATTTTCTATAAATGAGCACGTTTAATATTATTCACTGTAATATGTTCATAATTATGAAGTGAATGCTTAGAAAACGATCAATTGAGATCGCTGTCACCAAATTTCACCCACCACTACTTCTGGAGGATGAGGAAGACACGCAGTTTTCCTACATTAGGGTCTATTCCAGCCCTCTACGCATCTTGTCTGGTTTTGTAACAACTTGCGATAACCTGACGGTGTAATCACCCCACAACCCACAACCAGGGTTGAGCGTGGGGTGCGATGATCGCAGGGGGGGTCGTACCGCCGTCATGGTTGAGGGGGGGGGTCGTATGTGTGAGGAGGGTCGTACATTTTGTGATGGGCTAGAAATTACGAGCAGGTGCATTAAGGAAATGTGCGGAATCATATTGTTATCAGTTAGCATGTTTCAGATTCAGACGGACGCATAGGGCCTCGCAAAGTTTTTACATCGTTTTAGCAAAATTTTTAGAAGTAGCCTAGTCATTCTGTTTTCGGTTTACGAGTGCTCAAATAATTGCTTTCTGCTTTCAGAAGATCACATTGCGACAGCATGTGCGGCTGGACCGGTGCCGAGCGAAACAGGAATCTTTTCCAGAGAACAATGAGTAGTAGTAGTAGAAGCTAGTTCACGTAGCTGTAAATAAAGAAGTTCGCCTGACTTGCTGTTTTCGAGATTTGAAACAAATAAATTCAAAACCGTTTTGTAGCATTGAAGAAGAACAGTGCTTGATGGGCGTTGTTTCTTTTTTCGAGAGCTAGGAAAGTATGTGTAACAGTTATTTTTTTATTTGTTATTTTTATTTTTATTATTTATTTTATTTATTTATTTATTTTTATTTTGTTATTTTTTGCTTCTATTCATGTAATTTTTTTTACATTTTAGAGTCGAAAAATTACCGAAAACAATGACGTTAAAATGAACCATCGACCATAGCCAACACTGAGTAAAAAGATCGCACGCCCCTGTGCGCCTAGGAGATTTGCTCTTACTGAAGTTTTATATTTTTCCTAGATAGCATATTTCCTCTAGTTTTTAACGCGGTCATGGCACTTTTTCAATTTTGAATTTGAACGGAGATATGAATTTTTGAATGATCACCTTCATTCCTGAGATGACCAGTAGGAGTTGCGACTTTCTGAGTGTTTTCAATCAAAAAATCATATCTTTGTTCAAACTCAAAACTGGAAAAGCGCCATGACCAATTATAAAACTACATGAAATTTTGTATGAAACAAAAATAGAAATTCTTCCAAACACGAAATTCTCCTAGGCGCGCAGGGGCGTGCGATCTTTTTACTCAGTGTTGGCTATGGTCGATGGTTCATTTTAACGTCATTGTTTTCGGTAATTTTTCGACTCTAAAATGTAAAAAAAATTACATGAATAGAAGCAAAAAATAACAAAATAAAAATAAATAAATAAATAAAATAAATAATAAAAATAAAAATAACAAATAAAAAAATAACTGTTACACATACTTTTCTAGCTCTCGAAAAAAGAAACAACACTCATCAAGCACTGTTCTTCTTCAACGCTACAAAACGGTTTCGAATTTATTCATTTCAAATCTCGAAAACAGCAAGTCAGGCAAACTTCTTTATTCACAGCTACGTGAACTAGCTTCTACTACTACTACTACTCATTGTTCTCTGGAAAAGATTCCTGTTTCGCTCGGCACCGGTCCAGCCGCACATGCTGTCGCAATGTGATCTTCTGAAAGCAGAAAGCAATTATTTGAGCACTCGTAAACCGAAAACAGAATGACTAGGCTACTTCTAAAAATTTTGCTAAAATTTTTAGAAATTTTTCATACTCGAATGATCACTAAATTTTTATTTTTAGAAATTTTTTATACTCGAATGATCAATAAATTTTTATTTTTCGATTTTTTGCATCTTTATTCTGTATACATCTGTAAATGCCCTTCTGTGGATGTCCTCGTGCTCCACTCACCTGTTATATTCGCCTGCAGCAGTTTTTGAAGGGTGGGGGGGGGGGGGTCGTAACTGCTCCTCTCCAGAAGGGGGGGGGGTCGTAATTTTTGAGCACAGATCGCACCCCATGCTCAACCCTGCCCACAACTGTGTTGGTAGAACCTGTGAAATTCGAGTGTTGAGCTATATTATCGAGATTGTGTATCATTCGGCTCGTCTTCAGTGGCGATGTTCATTTCTCAGCTCATTTTGGAGGAGTCCGCCGGTTTAAAGCTGCTGTGAGTGATTGCCATGGTCCATTCTAACAACGCCAAGGTTTTCTTTGGAAATCATGTCTTTAGCTGATTCTAAAACACCTCAATAGGGGCGTTTAAAGTTTAAAAGTGACAACAGTAGTGCCCCGTTGCGACTTGCGATAATAACAAAACAGCTTCAATAAATAAGTCGATACTATTATTGTAATTTCCCCTGAAATGTGATCACGATAATGATCAAATACGAAGAACATGATGACGCACACACTTTGAGAAAAAACAGACCTTTTGTAAAGGCGCCACGTGAGTTGGGGGAGCAGCCGAGGAAAAGTTCTTTCTGAAGCGTTGTTTTCGACAGAAATAAGATCGATTTGATGAAAAAATATAAGAATCAAATCGCTGATTTTTTTGATGAGTTGAGCTAGAACATATGACGAAAATGTCTCGGGAAATTCTTTATCTCGACTGCATCCCTCTCCGATCCATTATCATCGAAAATTGTTGATAAACGGGCTCAGAAACTCGCAAGTGTTCTCCCCTTCCTTTCTTCATAGTTATTGACATTTCTCCTACTTCCACAGTAGTTTGGAGAAGTGGTCGCTCAAGAACTCTTCTCAGGTACAGTTCTAGGGTTTAATCCTTTGGTGGCTGGTTTAAAACAAAAGAAAACATTCCTTTAGCCGCAAAAATGCACAACAGCCCTTCTCCAGTGTTGAGGATTCAAAAGGTAACATCAAGTAGCCCACTGCATGGGGCATTCCTATCCCTACTGGTGATCCTCAGGGAGTGTAACCCGTCTGTAGTAAAATTCCTGCTATCACAGTACATCAGGTGCACTTTCCCACCCTTTTATTCATCGTTTCCAGAGATGTGGCCGTCGTCGGACCGGCGGTTCGAACCGCCGGAGAAAGCAGCTCTTCCGGTGGTGGAGGGATCGTCGGAGTCGGATCGAGAGTTGGAGGTGGAACTACGTGGTCGTCACTGGATTCCAATCGCTGCTTACATAGCAGCAATATTTGCCGCCACGTCCATACTTCATGTGCGACTGCCCGAACCCAAGGCTGGAACCACAGGTGGGTATATTTTGGGTTACCTAAACCACTTCAGAAAAGGTTAGGATAATTTTCGAACAGCAGCTTCGATACCGTTCTACGAAAAGCTCGTTGCGAAAGGGCCGCCCCGATAGGACGGCAGATGAGACGCTTTTTCGCGCCGAAAAGCGACGTTTCCTAACAGCCACTTAAACCGTCAATAACTCTGAGAAATAGGCAGATATTTGAGTTCAGCCGCACAAGCATAACTCGCCGTGCACTTCCCCCAGATATTTTTTGTGCTTTGCTAGAATATATGAAAATTTCATGGGTGTAATTTTTCCCTAAGGCGGAAGTCATTTCAGACCCTAGGGAGTTCTCCGAACTGCGGGCACGACGGTTAGTGGACATCATGTCCGGTTATGGACCAAAACCTGCTGGATCATATGCTTGTGAGGTGCAAACGAAAAAGTTCATTCTGGGCGAATTGGAGTGAGTATTTTTAAAATTTTAGTAGTAAAACTGCAGCTCGGCTCTTTCATAAAGTAGCCGATAAGTACATTCAGAGTTATTCGAACTGCAGCTACCGTAAAAATGGAGATCACGCTACAGAATCCATCGGGTTGTTTTGATATTCCTCGTTTTGACACCGACGGTTTCACAGTCTGCTACAAGAACGTAAGACCAAATCATTTATTGTCGTCATATTTATTCATTTGTTTAGATATGTGTTATAAAATTTACGGCTGCACCCCGAGAAGCAGCGGCAAATCTCGCTTCTACTCGCTGATAGTTTTACTGATAATTTCTTACCCAAAGACAGCCAAACATTCCATTCCTACAAATTTAGATGAAGCTCTTCAAATTCCCCCTCCTTTTCCGGGCGGAAACCAAGTGCATGGCGCGTCACTGGGAAGATGATTTCTTATTCGTCTCTCCTAGTCTGAGTCGAGATTTAGAATGACTGTACACTTAAGAGTAACAGTAAATCTTGCCTTTATACGCCTGCTGTACCAATAATTTCTTACTCAATGACAGTCAGAGCTCCATTCTTTCACAGTTAACCAAAGCCCTTCAAATGTTCTCTCCAATTCTGGGTGGGATCCATGTGCGTGGCGCGTCCTCAGGGCATTGACCAGACCCCAGTGCTTTATCTTCTTCAGTTGTTCCCAATTTCCTTGTATAATTGCGTGTTTCCCTCAATTTTACCAATTTTTATTATATTTAAGGTGTCGAATGTAGCCGTCCGGTTGACATACGACGAGAAGACGTTCAACGATCCGCTACGAGTAGCGGTTCTGTTGAATTGTCATTTTGACAGTTGGCCAACGAGCAGCGGTGAGTAGAAGGGGAATTTTAGGCTTCATGGCTCTGATCGCCATCTAAATTTCTATATTATTTCCACATATTATTTTTATTCCTATATTATTTTTTCTGTATTCAAAGAAATGTACAAGTATGGCTGTCAGTTTCCCATAGTCTGTGCAGTTTCCCTTAGGCAAACAATTACCAAGGACAGTATAGTAAGCTCGCTCATTAGCTCGCCCTCTGGGCGAGATCAAAGAACGATCATTGCAAACCTAAGAATTTTATGATTTCTGAGCGCTTTGTAAACAAGGAGATAGATCACGTTATTCTGATGCCATTCATTTCTTTTTTTTAGCAAAATAATTAGAATTGAAGAGAGTTATGACTGCATAATTGGCGTTGGTACTGTATAATTTCATAGCTTTCTTTTCCTTTACCATTTCAAAATTCTTCTGTCCAACAGTATTCAAAAAGACGGGTACACCTTGATAACCGATTTCTGTTTCTTGCCCTCTAAAAAGGCGGTACGTTGAACTCGATTTCGGAACTACTCGTGTGGTGGTTTAGCTCAATAATTTTTGAATTTCAATACGACTCTCTGTTAGAGAAAATGAGAGATGAATAGCGGAGTAATCACTCAAAATTCGCATCGATAAAGGAGAGAGGTCTTGAAAAAAGTGAAGAGAATTTGAAAAAACGCACAGAGGAATCCGTACGCAGAATCAGGGTGCATCGAATGAAGAGGAATATGAATAGAAGTGTGCTATGATGGAAAATTAGTAGGTAAAAGGTAAAGGTAACAGTACCAGCATTGATCAGTTCCGTAAGGGCGAGCCGCCATTCAGAATCGTAGAGGCATAGTGAACGTGTATTTGAAATATGCAATGTCGGGCGTCGGCCGCTATACCTAGTCAGTGTTTTTACTTTCCCAGACGAGAATGGTACCAATTCACCGAATCCCCGAGGGATGTGAGACTTCGTGATCCCCGTGGGGATCGATCGCTTGACCGTATGGGTGCCTGTAACGCCTTTAACCACTGCACCATGCGAGCGCCAAAAATAGGAGGAGCGAGGAGGAATTAGGGGCAAAATGTGCTCTCGCGGTGGAAGAACAGATGGCTCAGATTTGCGGAAGTTTGCACGAGCTCCAGTGAAAGTGGAATCCTCGAAGAAAACTTTCGATCAAGAGGTCATCTAGCCGTGAGGCGCATTCATAGCGAAGCAACGCGGTAATAGAAAGCGCAGAGGCGCAGAGAACTTGTACTCGGCAGCGATATTGGAACTACTGAAGATTTCTTCTACAGAAAGGAAGGATCTCGCACTGCTCAGCATGAATGGACCTTTAGACAATCTACTGGAATGTTATTTCTGCCTGATAGTCGGAGTTCACTTCGTATTTCAAAATTTCAACTTTATTACATGATGTAATACCAACATGAATGACCAACACACAGTTCACTTCAAAAGTGCGAAAAGACGGGTTTGCTTTATAGATCAGCAATTTAATATAACATATTTTTCAAAGCAAACCCAGTTCCCGCGAAATTGCTTTCTTTCAAAAGAATGGTTACAAAACTCTTACTCAAGTGGTCAGCTTAAACATGCCATTAGAAGTGTTGTGTTTGATGGTGTTTTTACACTGTAATGTTTTGTGCTTCTTGGTAAATTTACACGGTGTTGTTCCACGCCATGTAAACAAATAAAATAAATAAATCCAACTTGAATAAATAAATAACCAGATAAATATACAAATGAATACAACGAAACTAAATTGTCAACAAATCAGCGAGAACAGATATAGAAGCAAGACACCAAAAATAAATACTTACATATTATACACCGTCGCATTGGCGCATCGGCATCTGTACTTGTCCACATGTCTTTTTCTAGTTATTTGAGGAACTCTTTCGTTGCCAATTTTGATCAATTTTCAAATTTAATTTGATTAATTCAATTAAGGAGGATCGGATGACTTGGTGTCATGCGCGCTGATGCTGGAGCTGATCCGGCTGCTGTCTCGCGACAAAGCTGCACTAGTCGATCACGATGTCATCTTTCTTTTCAACGGTGCCGAAGAATCCAGCTTACAGGTAAAATTTGAGTCTTTGGTGAATTATTGAATCTTTTTTACTGTTTTTTACTCAGTCCGTATCCTGAAAGGGCGCTCGTGGTAAAGTGGTAATAGACGCTACTGACGCCCGCACTGTCGAGCGATCGATTTCGGCCCGGGCTAACCAAGCTTTTTATCACGCTGTGGTCGGGTAAATTGGTACCAGACTTGTCTGGGAGGGTAGCGACGCTGACATGATATAGCGACTTGCTCCAGTAAGTCACTGTATAGGCCAAATAACGAATTCATCATGCTTTCACGATTCTGAATGGAAAGCTTATGCGGCCATCGTTCGGAAAACGATTAATGCCGACACCTTTACCTTGACCTTAAGTGTCACAGAAAGTTGATACTCTTCACTCAAAGCAAATTGGCAGAGAAAAATAGGTTTTATTTGTAGGGTGCTCACGGCTTTATCACCCAGCATCCATGGCGACATGTGGTACGAGCGTTTATCAATCTGGAAGCGAGCGGTAGTGGTGGAAGGGAGCTGCTCTTTCAAGCCGGTAACTTCTGATGAACTTAAGTTTTTAGCTTCGTTTTTATGCTTACTGATGTTACCGCTGTGCTCACGTTCATCGAATGTCGGTCTTGGAGCGAACGATGTGATAGTTTTCTCAACTAGTAGGGTAACTCCAGTTGATAGTTTTACTATCACTGGGAAATCAGATACTTCTCTGTTGATTTCTTTCTTTCTGGGAAGAATATCGTAGCAAAATGAAGCGAAGTTGTTTCGATGGCATTCGAGTCGAACTACTTGAGCTACATATCCAGCAAAGGCTGACGTAATTTCAATATTGACCTTTTGATTTGAAGAAGCTAGAGCCATCGGAAGAAAAGAACTCTCTACAGCCATCACTAATTTCCAGGCAGACAGAACTCTAGCAATATTTTCATCCGAATTCGTCGTCCAAAACTACAGTTAACGATTTTTGGTGCTAAAGACTTACGTGGGCTTCAGTCCTCCGGATTAGGGTAAATTGGTACTAGACTTGTCTGGAAAGGTAGAGACACTGACTCGATATAGCAGGTTGCTCCGCAAGTCATTGTGGAGGCCAAATACGCATTCACCAGGCCTTTACGATTCTGAATGGAACACAAATGGGGGACTGATCAACGCTGATACCTCCTTTTACCTCAGCAAGGTTTATGAGTTGCTTGCTATCGTTGCAGGACCATCCAATCAGTGGTTGCTGAACTCATACCTCGAGACGGCAGTCTATCCGCACTGCTCCATTATCGGCCAAGAGGTATTCCAGAGCGGAGTGTTCCCTGGTGACACGGATTTTAGAGTTTTTCGAGATTATGGTAGAGTTCCAGGTTGGTTGATGCATGATTCATTGATTTATTCACATCATAAAGACGTGCCTGGCAGAAACCGCTCGAAGACTAAAATGTCAAATAGATCAAATGCATCAAAGCAAAAGACATTGCGAATCGTTCAAGTTTCGCCTGTGCATTAGTATTAATATATGTATGTATATCCTGACTCTGCTTTTCTGTTTCGTCTCGTCATAAGCAAGAAAATGTGAGACAAAGTAAAATAAAAAATAGTAATAGAATGGGAAACACATAGGTGTGATTCCTCTTTTAAGGTCTCGACTTGGCATTTGTCCAGAACGGCTACTGGTGGCACACGGAATTTGACGAAGCTAGACGGATTACCCCGGGTTCAATTCAGCGCGCCGGTGAGTAAAATTTACCTTTTTATCGAAATTGGTCGACTATTGTTCAGCTGGTATTTCTTCAGATTTTTCAAATTTTCCAAATTATTCAGGTGAAAACATACATGCCACCCTGCTGCATCTTCTGCAATCGCCCTATCTAGATAATCCTGCCGAATATGGTGATCAGAAGTATGTGTTCTTTGACGTACTTGGTAAGTTATTGAAGGCCATGATTGCCACCAAGCGAAGCACAGTTCTCCAATGGCTACATATTTATTAATAGAGCTTGAATAGCTTCAGGACGCTTTTTTAAATGTTCTTTTCTGTTTCTAACGCAATTTATATTTTAGGTGTTTTCGTCGTAGTCTACGCAGAATCGATAGGAAACGCGATAAATGCCGCCCTCGTGCTTACAGCGTTTCTTAAGGTGGCGAATCACGTTCGACGAAACTGTAAGTTGGCCGCGCGCCAATATTTTTCACATTCGATGACATTTTATTGAAGAAAAACGAAAAAAAGCCTGACAAACGTCTTGAGTTGCAGCTGAGGACTACAAATCGGCTGTAATCGGCTACTCGATCGTATTCGTCACAATGACGTCTGTCACTCTTACCATCACTCAGCTAACGATTCTTATTTGCGGAGCTATGCCATGGTTAGTTAGTTATGTGAAAGAGAAGGCAGATAAATGTTCATAAAAATCTACAAAACCCTACCGGTTTTGAGTTTCGTTTGAGTTCAGTATCAAACCTTCACCCGAGCGGTCGATCGATCGATCCTCACCCTGACTAACCAACACTAGCATCCCTCCGAGGTGGAGTATATTGGTACAAGGCCTGAATGGGAGGGCTAAGATGCTGAATCGTGCAGCGACTAACCCCGCAAGCTATTGCGTGAGCAATAGTCATGTTTCTGCGAGTCTTAATGGAAGACGAATGCGTGGCGCGTCCCTAGGGAACTGATCAAAATCGACCACTTTACGCTTTACCTGTTAGGGCGTAACTTCATTCACCTTCGTTCAGGTATTCTTTGCATTATCTAGCCCTGCTCATATATGGACTGCCGACGATTTGGACGGGCATCACCACCATGGCTTTTCTGACGGCAAACATTGAGATGGAGAAAAGAGAGGTTCGTCCGAATCGTTCGTTTTTTGAGCTTTGAAATAGTCGTCGCCTTCAACTACACATATCCTTGTTATTTTGGTGTTGCATTGAAGCTTCGTTTCCAGTAAGGACGGAGAAGATACGGAGATCAGAGCGTTCAGTTTTCTAAGATTTTTTCTAGCGTTCACAATAGTTCAAAGGCATACTTAAGAAGGAGTTTTGGTGGTACTTCAAATGGAGCAATTCAATAGCTTTGAAACTATACTAGCATATCACCAATATGCAGTACCTATCGAAATGATATGTCACCCCACAGTTTTGAAGACAGATAGTTGAAATCAGGAGGAATCCTAGTCCAAATGGTGGTACTAGTAAGTATACTCAAAAATACACTGATCTATGCACTCGCTGGAAAATCTGACCTTTAAAGAATTTGTATGAGTTTTCATATGCCCTTTGACACGGCTATATCTCACGAACCGCTGCATTTGAAATCAACCCAAATTGATCTTGCGATAGAGCATGACTGATTTGTCATAAAAGGATACAAATGAGTAGTTCAGATTGCAAACAAACTATAGATTTTCTCATCGAAAATTTTTATAGCCAAAAAGTAGCAAAATTTTGAGACCACACATCAAATAAAAATCCCTATATCAGTAGAGGGTTGACAAAATCACACTAAACCGAAGGCTGTTATAGAAGAGGGCCGACATCTCAATCGATCGTGGAAATGTATATAGGAACGCATTCAAATTTTTTGAAGAAATTTCAGACATATCATTTTGATCGGTGCTGTAGATCTCTAGTCGGTGGACAGCTGTCCGGAGAAACTAGCCTTGAAAAAACGACGGGCTTTGGTTGACTCCGTAGCATCAGATCAATGCCTGTTGTATCTTTGCTTAAAGAAAACCAAGTGGGTCGTGGGTATGGCCGAGTGTTCGGTTACGGTTCCAGTTCCAGGCGTATGCGAGCGCCATCGAGAATGTGCACCAGTCGATGGTGGCCGTGATTTTGGCATTCCTCACGGCAAAAGGAGTCTCAAGTGGCTATATATTCGCTCTGATGCTCATCCCAATGGCAAAGGGAGTAGCCCCCGGAAAGAGTAAGTCGGGTAATCTTCGGGTATCCTCGGTAAGGTTTCGAATCGTCGTTCGTTATAGAGGAGTGGAGCACGGTGACGGTTCATCTCGTACTGTACACGCCGACCTATGTTATGTGCGTATACCTAATGTCGATGTTCCTGTCGATATTCATTCCAATTATGGGGCAAACCGGTTCGAATCCAGAGCTTCTGGTGGCGATTTTCACGAATTTCGCCATTTACGCAATCGTGTTGTCCATGGTGAGTAACATACCGTCGAAATATGTTCAAATCCTTCTTGTTCCATTGTCTTCTCCTCCAGGATCGTAAGGATTTAGGTAAAGATAACGGTAACTTATTCCCTGGCACTATCGCGAACATTTTATCTAGGGAGACAGGGAAAATTATGTGAATTGTTCAGGCCTGCAGTATGGTAAAAAAAGGGGTAGCTGTTGATAAGGCCCCTAAGAATATGCCATGTATTTGTCATCTATGCAGAATAATGGAGGCGTGGTGAATGCGCATTTGGGCTATACCATGACTTGTGCGGCCAATCGCTGTATCATCTCAGTGTCTTTACCTTCCTAGACAAGTCTGGTACCGATTTATCCTACTCCGGAGGGATGGAAGGCTTGCTCAGCCTGTGTGGAGATCGATCTTTCGACCATGTGGGTGGGAGCCTCTTGCCACTGCGCACGTGCGCCCTTTTCTTTCATAATTTTTTCTAAATAGGATTTGTTCCATGCTAAGTTCGATTATTCAGGTCCTTAATAAATCGAGGCTTTTTCCTCACGTTCATTTCTCTTTTGCTTTCTTCTCCCCCTTACCTGAATGCTTTCAAACAAATTAACACAACAGCCCCGTGGTGTAACCAATTTTTCCAATTCCAGCTACCTCTAGTCGTCATCACCAAGAACCAGCGGCAACGGGAAGATTCCACCATTTCCAATTTTCTGCGAATGATTGGTGGAATATTAGTCACTACCAGCGCCATGCTGGCTATGATTCATTTATTGTACAAGTATCCGTACCTTCACACCGATGACTACCCAATGGCCAGGAGGATTCAGATCTTCGTAAGTATAGTCAACGATTTTTCATCGCGTTAGCCGGGTCTGAAAATTCCTGTCTTCATCCAAATACAGTGGCGGTAAAAAGATATGTCACTTTTCATTTTCATTCAAAAATAGCTCAAATCGAAAATAACCTGATATCAATTGATAGTTCTAACAACTCTATTTAAAAATATGTTGAAATATACCGCTTTCACGAATTCTGTGTTTTTAAAAAATATTTTATAGTGATTTTCATATGCTATTTTGAACAAAAATATCTCAAAAATCGCTGAGTGTAGGATCAATCTGAGACGATAATCTGATAGAGCTCGTTCTTGTTATTATAATGTGCTACAAACATTTGATTCAAATTGCCTATAAAATATAGATTTTTTTGAGCAAACATTTTGGTGGTCAAAAACCGGTCAAATTTTGAGACCATCTTTTAAACAAAATTCTATATCTTCCTCAGTTCCTGGAAAAAAAATTAATTAAATCTGAACATGTTGTTGAGGATGATTTTCTCTTTGTGGTAATTGTTTTTGCTCCAAAACTAGTTTCTTATTTTGAGAGAAAATCCCTTTTAAAGTTGAGATTGCGTGAATTGTTATATCCAAAAAAGTTTAAAAGGAACCGACTCCATTTTTCCAGGTTCATAGTACATTTGTGGTTCTTCCGATAGCACACGTAAGTTAGAATAAATCAAAGTTTTTCATAAAAATATACAACGGTTGTGTGCGCGCCTTTGCCCGCGCCTTGCACTGTACTGGTGACAGCGCTTACAGCGTGTGTCAGTCAAAGCGGTATATTTTTATTAAGAGCTTTGATTTGATTTAGCTTACGTGTGCTGTCGAAAGAACCACAAATGTACTATCAACCTGGAAAAAATGGAGTCGGTACCTCTTGAAATTTCTTGGATATAACAGTCTACGCAATCTCAACTTTAAAAAGGATTTTCTCCCAAAGTAAGAAACTAGTCTTAAAACGAAAGCAGCTTTCCTGAAGAGAATATCATCCTCTACGAGGTGTCAAAATTTGGTATAACTTTTTCAGAAAGTTGGGAAGATATAGAATTTAATTTAAAACATGGTCCTGAAATTTGACCGGTTTTTGACCACCAAAATGTTTGCTCAAAAAAATCTGTATTTTATAGGCGATTTGAATCAAATGTTTGTGGCACATTATAATAACTAGAACATGCACTATCTGAATATCGCCTCAAATTGATCCTAAAGTGAGCGATTTTTGAGATATTTTTGTTCAAAATAACATATGAAAATCATTATAAAATATTTTTAAAAAACACAGAATTCGTAAAAGCGATAGGTTTCGACATATTTCTAAATAGAGTGGCCAGAGCTATCGAATGGTATCAGGCACTTTTCGAATTGAGCTATATTTGAATGAAAATGAAAAGTGACATATCTTTTTGACCGCTACTGTAGTTTATTTGTTCATGTTCTGCCCACATATGCAGCGAAGATGGTACGTAATTAGTACGAAAAGCAACCATGGAATCACTCAAGAACACGAAACTATAAGAAAAAGAAAGGAAAAAATCTGACTAGAATTTAAAAGATTGATTATTACCGGAATAAAAAACAACACAAGTATTTGGACACATCAGGTGGCAGAATAAACGAGTAAAGGTAAAGCTAAAGTAAAGGTAAAGGTGCTCGCGTTGATCAGTCCCATAAGGAGTCGCCACGCGTTCGTCTTCCATCCAGAATCGTGAAGATCCATCATGATGAATGCGTATTTGGCCTATACAATGAATAGCGGGAGCCAGCCGCCATACCAAGCCAGTGTCTCTAACTTCCCAGACAAGTCTGGTGCCAATTTACCTGACTGGAGAGGGATCTAAAGTTTGGTTAGCGAAGGCGAGTATCAATCGCTTGACCGCACTGATGGAAATAGCGTCTATTACCACTGCACCAGGCGGCCCCTCAATAAACGAGTGTGTAGAGTATTCCTATTTCCTAGTATAACAACTCTTATATGATCTTATATTTTGAGAGGAAATATGTAAATCTATTTTTCGCTTCTCTCAGTGGAAGTCTTAAGGCCCATTCATACTCATTCATAGTCGGCGACAGCGGCAAGCAGGCAATGGTTAAGGATAGGGCGCGGCGCCGCGGCGCGGCATTTTTGTCGCTGCCGCAGGAGGGGGGATATTCAGAGTTGACGGCAGCGATGACGCGCTGCGGCGCCGCTGCCGCTGCCGCCGGGGAGGAGGTATTCATAATCGGCGGCAGCGATGCCGCGCAGCGGCACCACTGCTGCTGCCGCCGGGTGGAATGTCGTCCGTCATTTTTGACGCCGGCGGCAATTAGAAGAGATTCGAACTCGTTTACCTTTCTTCGAAATCTTCTATTTCCTTTTCGAGATTATGATTTAGGTTTTAGTTTTGCTTCTTCCTTTGACTCCCAAAGTTCATATTTCATATTATATATCATATATATGTATATTATATTCGATATATATATATATTGATATAAGTTAAATGAATATATATTGCATATAATATATATGTGTATATACAATACATCATATGTAATATAAGCCATGGGAGTCAAAGGAAGAAGGAAAACCGAAACGTATATCAATATGAATAAAAATATGAGACAATATCACTATATATGTAAAAAAATCGTATGATTAAAAAAATCATTTCTATATAATATGAAGCGTATGTTATAAAATGGGCGGTACGGACGCCGGCGATCGACGCGGCGGTGCAGGTCGGTGCCCGGCGCTGGCCAATCAGGTGCGGCGTGTCCACGTACTGGCGCCGCCCACCTGCGCGTGCCTATAAAAGACCGGGACATGATGAACTTGATATGTTTTGATGTTTTTATGTTTCCCGCATCAGGAGAAACGCGTGTCAGCGATATATAACTTGTTGGCGACCAAAGAAGAACAAGCATGTTATCCGCGAAGTTTCAGTAAGGTCTAGAATCCGACGATTCGGACAGGTGCAAGGCGCAATCTTCATGGTTCATACATTTTACATCCCTCTAAAATTTTTTCTTATGATTGCATCACGGTTGGAAGAGTTTTTGTTCCTCAAACAGTCGTTACAATTATTGATCAAAATTGATGTTTTCCCTTGACCAAAAGCTGCGGCGAGTGGCTATGTGTACAACCTCAGAAAATAACTCATAGCAACGATATCACCTATTTACGACCAAAGTAGAGCAAGCATATAACCCATGCACTATCAATCAGCTACAAAATCCGAGGCCTCGGTCGAGTACATGGCGCAATCTTCACCTAACACCAAAAATTTTTCGTTTTTCTTAGCTTCCATCCGAGCTAAGCTTCGTTTTGATTGGTTTACTTTCGCTGAAGTTATGGCATTTCAAACAGTTGGTACATTTTTTTGGGGGTACCCTGTATGTCTATATTTTTCCCATTTCAGTATTCATAATTACTCATATTCTTTTTCCATTTCGGTTGCTGTCAGCAATTGTTACAATAGCGTTTATTGAATGTTTTTCGAATGATTTTTTCTTCGTTCTGATATCCATCCGTGATACAACACATTAATAATCAAAAATGTTAACGGTCATATGTGCAATGATGTGAGAAAAGTTCAAAAATTCAACCATGTAGTCGTTTTTGCGAATACGAAACCAGTTCAGTTTGAACGCCTCTAGGCCTTTAGGTTTTGCCGCGCCCAGCGGCAAATCTCGGCGTCGCTGCCGCTGACTCTGAATATCCTCACCCCCGCGGCAGCGGCAAAACGAGGCTCCACCTCCCACTTGCCGCCAAAACCGGCGGCGCCGCTGCCGCCGAGTATGAATGGGCCTTTAGGTACCAATTTTCTCTGATTTTAGCATGCTAATCGAGAATTCTTCAACAAGGACGAGGGCCGTTTGTTGAAAGATAGCGGCATTTATGTGATTGCCCAGGATTATCGAGGAGCAGAGGATATACCGTTCGTTGACGGGGGTACGCTTTTTTCTCATTGATGTTGAGTGCAGAGGATTTCATAACGAATACCGATAGCATAACCCTTCGTAAAAGCCCGGGGCTAGGTAATTGGCAGTAGAGCACACCAAAGGAAGCAAAATCAAAGGTATTCGTTACCGCGAAGTTACCGAACTGGCTTCGTACCACGTGCGGATCACCACGGTCGCCGATTCATGAAGATCGCGTTAAGTTAGGAAGTTAGCAGTACCACAACGTGACAACTATTTACCTGCGGAATCCGTGACCCAGCTGTATAGTGGGGAATGTATTCAATATCGGGAATTCAACTCTGGCTTAACAACCATCAATTAACAGCGGATTAAAGAAAAGAAAGGTGTTTAGTGGAAGTTTTTCTCTAACTAGGGTTTTCGTTAGGGTTACCGTTGCCTTTAGCTCTACGGTAAAGTAACCGTATTGCCATTCAGATTACTCGCAGTTGAAGTGCATATATGATAGTCCATACTGTGAGATTCCACTGTACTTTCCGACGCGAAATCGAATTCAAGACAGGTGAGAGATGGAAATTTCGAAAAAAAAATAATTAGAAAACTTCTACACGTGTTCCTGTTACGAGAGAAAACTCGCAAGAACAGTAATTGTCATGCCTAGTTCTATGCAATTTTGGGACGGTACCAAAAGTTCTTTTGGAAGGATCCATCTTCTCACATTTTTTGATATTTTTGTAAGATTACTACCCTCAAATTGCCTTAGCATAGCTGTATAAAATGATATGATTACTCCAAGTTCTCTCTTCTTGAAACCTCGGCATGATGTTATAATTTTCGTGCTGCTGTGCCGAACGAGGTTAGTAGGTGGACCGATGTTTATTAGTGGCCTAACGTTTCGACCTGTTCGTCGTCGTCAGAGGCCTAAAAAGTGGTTCGAAACTACTCATCTTAATTCTGCCCGGCCAAGCGCCGAACCATCCCTAGCATTTTTGACAAACTTGAAAAACCTACCCCATGAAACCGTAAAAAGCTAGAGATATCAAATGACTTACCCCGTGATCCACCGGCAGAGTGGTGCCGACGTGGCAACCAGCTCTGGTTGACAGATGCGACTGAGACATATCAGTCATTCCGAAACCCACAAAACGGTGCAAACGGTAGGAAGTCATTGCTTATCGAGAGACACTCATTCCGGTTGTTCATACAAGGATTCCTTGCGGAAATCTGATTTGGAAGCGTTTTGGATTTCCGCAAGGAATCCTTGTATGAACAACCGAAATGAGTGTCTTTCGATAAGCAATGACTTCCTACCGTTTACTCCATTTTGTGGGTTTCGGAATGACTGATATGACTCAGTCGCATCAATTGTCAACCAGAGCTGGTTGCCACGTCGGCACCACTCTGCCGGTGGATCACGGGGTAAGTCATTTGATATCTCTAGCTTTTTACGGTTTCATGGGGTAGGTTTTTCAAGTTTGTCAAAAATGCTAGGGATGGTTCGGCGCTTGGCCGGGCAGAATTAAGATGAGTAGTTTCGAACCACTTTTTAGGCCTCTGACGACGACGAACAGGTCGAAACGTTAGGCCACTGATATGATTACTGTTTTCTTAGGAGATCATTACCGGATTGTTCCATATTTCAGGCACATTCGCTTCAGATCGTTAGAAGATATTAATTTGCCAGAGACGAAAGTCAATCTGCTACAAAAGACAGAATACCTGAATCAGCTCGTCTACGACTTCAACATCAAAGGTGAGCTCAGTGCTCTGACAAAATTTTGACTTTTGGCGCGTTGTTCTAGGAGATGTTTCGTTTTGTGCTTCTTTTGATGCCACTCCACACCCAGCAGTTGTCGGCGGGGGTATAGCGATCAACAGCACTCATTTTACAATTGAAAGGTGAAAAGACAATTGGGGTTGGCGTTGATCAATCTCCTTAGGACACGCCACACATCCGACATCTGATTAAGTAAATTAGAGACATAGTGAATGCGTATTCTACCTGCCGCTATATCAACTCAGTGCATTTATCTTCCCAGACAAATTTGGTACCGATTTACCCGACCTCTGAGAAATAAACCTCTGAGAAATAGAATGACTGGTAATCCTGGGAACGGATTGATCGCTCAACAGTGCGGGTGTCGGCAGTGTCTCTTACCATTGTATCCCTATTTTACCTTTACCCTTCGAAAATCTACCTTTTCAGGCAGTGGCCAGATGTCAGTGTTTATAGTACCACAGAGTGGCTATCAGGTGGCCAATTGCTCGCTATCAGCTCCTCGGAAGGAGAACGACGATCGACCGCTGTTCCTCTTCCTCACCTGTAATGGTGATCGCTGTGGCGAATGGACGTTCAGGTTGACCTTAGCGGTGGGTATTCACTCATTTTACTCATTTCCAGGCAATACAATCTGATCCAAAATATGATCCATTTTTTCCTGAACGTGGCGAAATACTGAAAAATCACGTGTCGCTTACTGCTGCGCTGCGTCCACTGCCTCTCTGCCCCACGCTTGATCGGCGCTGTGCAGCCTTGCTGCCGAGTATGAATGAACCTTTAGGTCTGACGAGTAGTGGCAGGTAAAGGTGTTGTCGAAACGTCACCAATTTCTAAGTGTTTTTCAGTCGTCGAGTGGAAGAAACACGGACGAAGACAGCCAACTGCTCCTGGGCGTAGCCTCTCACTACCTTCACGGCAACTACATGCAGTCGAATGCGATCCGTCGTCTTCTGGCCGAAATCGGCAACAAACGCCGAAACGACACCGCATGGGCGATCACCGCCAGCGCATGGAATGTGGATCTTAGATATAAATACTTTTGAAGTGAATGACGGGAGAAATTATGAGAACTCTAGTGCTTAACTTTATAGGATAACGGTATGTGTTTAACAGCTGCGGGTCATAAAGGATTTGCAGAGCTCGGTGTGCTTATAGTGTGTTCTAGACATCGTTCAACAAGACAGCTTGCCCTGGATTTTAGAGTCACTGCCGAAAAAGTACAAGTGCGATATAGAAACGCTACGATCACAGAGAATGGAAGTAATCCTTCATATCGAGATATCATGGGCTCTCTTTGGCAAGTATTTCCACTAAATCTTCCATCAAATCCTATGCTTGACTGATAGAAAATTTTTCCTTACGTTGATGATCCGATACCCAGTACTCCTTGGTCATCTCTGGCTGCTTTTCCATTTTGAGACTGGTGCAGTGGTAAGAGGCGCTGTTGACACGTGTAAGGTCGATCGTTCCTCGCCCGGATTAACCAAGCCTTCTATCCCTCCATGGGCAGGTAAATTGATACCAGAGTTGTCTGCGAAGGTAAAGACTCAGTATAGCGACTGGCCTCTACCATAGGCCAAATAGTAGTTCACCATGTCTCTCCGATTGTGAATTAACACGAGTGCGGTGGCGGATTGATCAACGCCGACACCTTTACCTTTACCCTTACTTTGAGTCTTCCTTAACTTCAAAATCCACAATATGGCCAACCCTTTGAAATAGCCAAGAAGCTGAGCTCCTAAATCGTTGAAGTCAATTTGAGTTGTTTGACTGACCATCTAAAACTGCTCTTCCTTTTCTTTTTTTGATTTCATGCGTTTCAGTTCTGTTTTTGCTTTCTAGGATTTATGATGATTAGCACGCCCATGAACGTGAAAGATAAACGTAGAAGATAAATGAATAATTTGCAGTACTTTTGCACGGATAATTGCAGAATTGATTTATTGACATAGTTAAAATCGGCGTGCAATATAATGAACAGTGGCAGGTAGAGCGTGTGAGTTTCTCGCCGGGGCGTTTGATAGGGCTAGGGTAGAATGTGATCGAATTCCACTGATTTTGAAGCGATTTCGTTTTATGTAGGCCCAGCCGGCCTCATCAGATTGTGCGGATAGTCGCCTTTCGTCTTCGGAGAAAATAATAAGTTGGACCTGAAACAAACCGATCAGAAATCGATTGATCACAATGTTTCCTTATTCGACACTTTCGGAATCGAACTTTTGAGTATAGCACTATTTAAGTATGGTATAGTCATGTGTTTTTGTATGATTACGGTCCCATGGCATTGGCAATCATTTGTTGATGGATTTAGGAGTTTGAACTGTATTTTAGAAACTAATACATATTGATATTAAATATCTTTGAAACACTTTCACACTGAGACATTGGATTCCTGTGTCCCCAACTGGAAAGCAGTTTCAATTTCATTCAATCGAAAATTGCTTCAGACAACGTCCTCTAAAACAACATTTGCTATTTCACGACTCTAGATGTACGCTACCTGCCTTAAATTATGTGATTCGCTTTTTTTAAACAAGAATCATTTAGCACAAGCGCTGTTATTGTTTCTATAAAATATGAACTCGATAGCTTTTATATCCAAAAGCCGTGTAAAGATAGAGAAAAAATAGACCTAACCAGGAAACATACCTGTGTGGAATAGGGTCATGTGGTCCGGGTGTTGGTACATGGCCGGCGCAATATACCTGAACACAACGAAGACTTAATGAATTTTAAGGAATTTCCATTTATCAGAAAAGATGCTGTAATGATGGTACCAGAAAAGATGCTGTAATGATGGTACCAGAACCTAATCGTAGCTCAGGCGGATTAGAACCAGCGTCTCGGGTCTTCGGACACTGTGTGTTAGACCACAACACCACTGCTGACGGCTCTCCCCACCAACTTTGTAATGACCCGCAAAAAAGTGGTAATGTATGATTATGATAATTTTCATTTTAATTTTATGACAACTGTAATTTTCTATTTATTGATTTTTTCTTATATTTTTCTTCTTTTTTAAAGTGAAAAATTTTAAGGTGCTCGTGAAGTTCACTAAAGTGACGGTGAAATTCTGTTGGTAGACTCTACTGTTGCGCTAACATTTAGTAGCAGTTCTTGGCTATTGGAGCAGCTCCTTGAGGGAACAAAAATAAAGGAATAAATCAGAGAAATGAACAAATGTCCTTACTTCCAGATCTTGAGTGTCGTTCCTGTTGTTGTGGTATGTCTTCAGTGAGAGCCGTGTGCCACATATCCAGCACTTGAAACAGCCTTTGTGGAAGAGCGCACCGTCTTTCAACGGACCAACCTAAACACGAGCACTTGAGGTCCATTCATACTTGCGAGCACCGCAGTGGTGCCCTGTGCTTGCTGACTTTCCACTAAGATCAGATGCCACTCACGTGATGGCCGTCTTTGCCTACGGCATCAATTCCGATGACTACCCATCTCATAGGTAGAGGTTTGGGCCCGCGTGATACAGTGGTAAGAAGCGCTGCTGTCACCTGCGCGGTCGAACGATCGATCCCTGTACGGGCTGACCAAGACCTCCATCCTTCCGGGGTCGGGCAAATTTGTACCAGACTTGTCTGGGAAGGTAAAGTCGCTGACCTGTCATAGCGGCTGACCCCCGTAGGTCATTGTATAGGCCAAATACGCATTCACCAAGCCTCTACGACTTGAATGGAGCACGAATGCGGCGGCGCGTCCTCAGGGGACTGATCAACACCGGTACCTTTACCTTTACCCATCTCATCTCGAGAAGTTAGCCGTGTGTTTCGTTATCGTTAAAAAATCTTCAGCAATTTGAATCCTGACGTCTCTAACCTGTCATTAATCATATCTGCGCCGCGCTGCAACCGAGTATGGATGGACCTTTATTATTAGCTGATCGAAAGGTGCTCTTTTGTACTTGTGTACAACAAAAATCACCCCCTAAGTGAGAGTCGAACTAGTGTTTAAGGTTTTTTCAGTTTTCATCGGGAATGATTTGACGAATGTAGGATTCCATAACAATTCATAAGCGCGTGTTTTGCGTTAGTAGGAGGCGCTACTGACACCGTACGGTCAAGCGATCGATCCTCGCCCGGGCTTAACAAGGCTCCCACCCTGTCAGGCTTGTCCGGAAGGGTAAAGAGGCTGACTTGGGTATAGCGGCTGGCTTTCGCAAGCCATTGTACAGGCCAAATACGCATCCATTGGGCTGTGTAGGAGACGAGTGCGCGGGTGATTAACGCCGACTTTTTGCCTTTACTTTTAGCTTTGCCTTAGTCCCCATTCCGAGAAGGCTACATGAGCAGTGTTCTCGGCAGGATCTGGGTAGCTGGGATATCAAACGTCAACGCCAGAAATCCGGTTCTCGACGACAAGCCCACTTGTGCACCTGATCGATATGACACCGTTCGACATCAATAGCTAGCCGAGCTTGAGCTGGACCACGTCTGGCGTAATGTAAGCAAACGTCAAAGAATGCAAATATCAAAGCGGATCAATTCTGTCGATTCTGTCGAAAACTTTTGACTGCATGAGGCCATCAACTCACTTTGTCATTGAAGTATGTTGGTCGTTTACACCGGAAACACGGCTCTTTCATCAAGAGATCTGCAATTAGTAACAACACTCCAAATGAAAAGCCCTGACGATGAGATCGAGCGATCTTAAAGCGTCTACAGGGTTGTTCAATGTTCAATTATTTGACAGTAATTCATTCACAGAAAACGATAAGAGGCTGAGAAAGAAAAGATTATGAAATGACAAGAGCATCTCCCTACAAAATACGGTGTCAAGACAAGACTAGTGACCAGGATGCATTCGTTCACAGTAACAGCCGGATCTTTACACTTGGCATTGAAATGTAGCATAAATCCTTCTCCTGCAGCTTTTGGCTCCCTCAAACGCTTTGCTAGGGGAGCTACATATGTTTAAGGGTATGTATTGAAGATCTAATTTAGAGATTTTATTTTTGGTGTTATTCTCCAACGACTGCATTTCATAGTCATAAAAAATGAATTGATATGAGACGTAGTGAGTTAATGGAATATGATAACAGATTCATGAATGAGAAGGAACGCATATCAGAAAAAGATAAGCATACTGTACATGTAGGAGTAGCACAGCTTGGTAGGCGACGATGTACAAGAAAGAACAGTGTTCTCTTCAATAATTTGTGAAATTACCCTCAGAGCACAAAACGTGGGTTTACCTGGAGGTTTCACTAGAAACAACCTTCCACTAAAAGATTTAATAAATCGCCCAAGCGTTCCGAGATCTAGAAGGTTCTGCAGCCTTTAGTACCACACCACCGCGACAGAGGGTGGCACACGGTAGCCCCATCGCAAGAACTTAGTGGCCGATCGTTTTTTGCCTTTTTTGGATCACCCGTTGGCGCTCAGCAAAAAAAATTACGTTGTTGTAGTTCCTGGTTTTTCGCTCTCCAAAATTATGTAGGTGTTGTTCGAAATCTTTGGGGCACGTCCACTGATCTCCTTAATTAGAGCTACCACGTTTACGTAGCGAGTGCAGAGAAGTGGACACATAAGAGTATAAAGCCGCACTTAATCTCATGTTGGTATTTTAAATGTTCTCTTCAGCGCTTTTACCTGTATTTGTCGCTTTATAGGATCGCGAAGACACTAACTACCTGGCAATGTGGCTGACCCCCGCATGTCATTGTGTAGGGGAAATACGCATTCATTATTCCTCTATGTTTTTAGATAGAAGACAATCGCGCGGCAATTCATTGCGGGTCTGATCAACGTCGATCTTTTTCCCTCCTACAACAGTTATTAATTATCGCGAAAAATAGCAATCAAGCGGGAGATGAATATAAAGAAGATATTTCTCTAATTGCTTCTACCACTACCACGAGCAGTTCATGGTTAATTGAGTACCAGCCAATCATCGGCCTATCGGCTGTTCGCCAACTTCGTTAAATAAATAAATAAGCACTAATCTATTGCATGCCAAGCTGAGTTACCCATCGTTCATTTGGAATTTCGACACTGTTCCACAGAACTTTTTCTATAGCTGCAATCACAACTCTCCTATCAAATGTCATGGCACATATAGAATCGCGATCACCATGCAAAATAACCTACTTAGACCAAGTTTGAACCAAGTATGAAATTTGAACCTGACCACCCTTAGAGAAAGTGTCATTGTGTTATCATAGGAAGTGATTTTCAAAATGATTTCAGGGGCAAGCAGGGGTAAAACCACCATCAACCGCCACCATCACCAATCATTTGAAAAATGAATTGACATCCATACATCCACCCAAACATCCATCCATCCATCAAGATAAACAACTGGGTTTTGCGTCTCATATATTTATTTATTTATTTATTTACGCCTCTCATAGACGTGCTTTAAAAAACAAATACATTAGCTAAAGGAAACAGTGCGATCCTAGGCAAGAACTTTGTAGTATAAAAATAATAACAACACAAAAAATTTGGGAAACAATATTTTACCATCATAAAGATAAGTACTATATGCTTAGTAACTGATCATCATTGATTTATGAGTATCAACAACAACACTTTCTCATGTGTAGGAGAGACTTGGGAGAAAAAAAAACTCAGCTCATGTAAGATTCTTAACCTGATTTTGTCAGAATAACGCTCCTAAAAGTGATCATTAAGTTGGATCCAACCTATGCAAAATTTATTTGTGCACTACCATGTCACTGAACTGCATCTACCTCGACTCACCATCCAGGGCGGGGTCCGTGTCGCAGGACCCTCTTTGAACTAAATACGCACCCTGGTCCGTGGCCTCAATAGGAGTATATATAGTAGGAATGGTTTATACTATCTCTTGTTCACACGGTGCGGACTAGAATGAAGGAGCCGTTTCAGCCGTCTATCTCAGGCGAAATACAGATGGTCGAGAAGGTCGTCAGTTTGATTAATTCACTTCATTAGAAAGAGTGATACTGGACGGGACACCAGCAATTGTTCAGCAACTACGAGTCTCGTGAGGATCAGAATAGTGTGCAAAGTGCCATAAATTTCATAAGTGGTCCGACGATTGGGATTTACCCATCGCCACAGAGGAGACTCATGTTCTTGTTATTGGAAACAAATCTGCGATTACTACGTATTCCATTAGGTCCACCATGCTGAAGAGAGTGGCTGAGGCCAGAAATCTGGGATATTCCATTAATAGCGATCTAGATTTTAGAGCTCACTACAGAATGTTAGTAAATAAGGGATTGGCACGCACATACAATCTTTTCCGACTTTTTAGAACAAGAAATCCTAGGGTCCTCATAAACGCGTATAAAATATACATCCGGCCAATTGCTGAAAGCGGGACAACTGTTTTTAATCCTTACAAACAAAAGGATATACTTTATCTGGAAAGAATTCAGAACAACTTCACCCGTTAGTTATTCCTTAGGTGTTATGGAATGGATTATTCCACGATTCCCAATGGTGCCACTAGGGCTAGTCAACTAGGATTGCCGTCTTTGAGGCATAGAAGACTGAAATTTGATCTGTTAATGATGTATAAAATTCTGACAGGCAGAGTAAACTTGGACAACTCGAGACTCTGTTCGTTGGTTTCTTCACCCAGAACGAGATGGGGTGGTATTAGACCAAGTGATACAGTTGTGAGAAGCCAAATCAGATCACATTTCTTCTCTAATAGAACAATTCGAAGGTTCCGCGCCCTGTTGAGGGACAACGTTCTTCAGATGTCTCTTGGTAAATTCAAAAAGTATGTCGACCAGCAAATCAAGGAACACTAGCTTTTGTTTTCATTCGTTGTTAGCGTCTAGGATGTACTCTTATTCATTTTTCACTGCGATTTAGTTGCTCAGTTTAGTGCACTATTTCTATGACGTCTGTTGTATCTTGATTTTATGTCATTTATATCCTCTCTGGCGCTTTCGTTGAGTTATATGTGTTGTGCGCGAGGATTCGCGCTTCAAAATAAATGAAACTATCTTCTATTAACATGCTGTAGTTAACTTATAATAGAAATCAAGCTCAACAGAAGAACACTGGAATGCCGGTGGAAAAACGCCCACTAAACGAATGACTGGCAAAGAAGAAGCTGCACAATGAGCAGTCTGGCAAAGTTTGCCCTCGTCAAGGGTAAAGACAAACGTGAGAATACGCCGCGTGTCATAAGGACTCGTCGGGGCGTGTACGAGCAGAATTCCAGTCGGAACCGAACGAACGAAGCGGTTGGAAGGGTGGGTACGGGGTGGTGGAGGAGATGGTTGGCGAGTGACGGAGGCGACATTCTCAGTCGGCGAGGCCGAGATGAAGAGGAAAAAATCCCAGAACCAACAAACACTCAGTCACTCGACCGGAAACCCCTCGTGGGCTCTTGGTGGTATAGGGGCACGCGTCGCTAGCAAATAGTGAGGTTAGGTAGGGACGAGGTAACCACCGGAGGTATTTTTGCTTCCTCGATAACAAGTTTTATTACATAATGTCATCTGCTGTATGGCCCACTTTAGCGTGGTTCGCTATAAGATGTTACTGATGAGATCTTTATTACGAATTGCTTCAATTGTAATTCTGCTACTAACCATTTGAGTTTTTTTTTCAGTTTACTATTCTTTAGTGTTATCATGGTTATTTGTAACCATACGTGGTTAGAAAGTTAAAAGCGGCGCGGTTATAAGAACAAATAAATAAAGTTTTCTCTGTGATAAAAAACTGAGGAAGGCAAGACAAATATGAAAATTGTCGAGGATCACGAAGTTGGAAGCAGGTGAGACTGGGTGTAAAATTCCAACCCATAGCAAAGGCCATACCAAAGGTTCTGATGAATTCTAGTACTTGGTCATGTTTCATAAGACCGATAGGATGTAGTAGCCATGCAAGCGTTCAATTGATTGATTTATTCCATTTGTCATCTACTTTCAGAGCGGTCCGCAGATACCTTCCATGGAGTTAGGTGCTCAAGTCCGCTTGTTCGGTTTTAGATTTCTCCTCGTTTGACCCGCTGCTTTGATGTTTTGCCATCTTTCCGAAACATTTGCAGAACTCAACGTTTGGGACACTGCTGAGACGTACGCATTTTTGGTTTCGTTCAATCTCTTCGTATTTCGGGATATTTGAGAAAGGCGAGTGTGTTGATGTTCATGTTGATGTTGATAAAAAATTGGGTGTGCGATTAAAAGAGTTGCCAAAAACGTACGTCCGATATGGGGTCAGCCTTGCTTAGATAGTAAACCCCATGTCGGGATGTTAACTCGACGTTCTCAGTGGTTGCCCGAAAATTCAAAGAACAACCGTACTCTTCAACATATCTGCGCTGTGATTCAAGAATTCAAAAAGTTCAGATCAAATTCAGGAGAAGACTGACTTTCGAAAGGAGGAAAGGATCGTTAAAGATGAAGAGGGTGGAGGTTCCATTATTTCTAACGTTTGATGAAAATCTAGTTCAACACAAAAATGTTGAGTATTTCGAGAATGTTAAAGAATTTCAAATTACAACTCTATGCCATCATTGGAGCATCTTCGAGTTCCCAAAACCCCATATAGCAAACAGTGACCCACGCAAACTGTGACAGTTGACCTCACTGCTTCACTTACCGAACCCACCCAAATCACCCTTAGGGCCTACATGGGTGAAAAATCCACCTATGTAGGCTCTAAGGTTGGTAAACTACATACTTCTCTGGCTTCAAGACTGCTAAGTTCTGATAGAAGAGGATCGCCTCTCTGCCCATTAGGTAGAACACTATCGTGACTAATTATGGTGATCATAGCTTGGATAAACTACACAGTGAAAAAATGAAAACAAATATTAGGGTGACCCAAAAGTTCGTGTGCATTTCAGATTTTTAACTTCCTTTATTTATAACTCAAGGAAAATAAATAAATGGCCAGTAAGGCTGTCACGGTTGAGCACAATTCTTTACAGGGTCGCTGGCGGGGATTTGTGCTTAAACCTTATCTTATTTGTCATTTGTAATCTTATTTTTGTGATATTCTTATTAGTCATTTATTTGTTTTTCTTGAGTTATAGACTAAGGAAAGTCAAAATCTGAAATGCACACGAACATTCGGGTCACCCTAATAAAAGAATAGAAAACCGAAAGACTCTCATCTACACTAAGGCTTGTTTCTGGTAGGCTGGAACAGGCATATGGCTTAGCGCCCCGAATTGGGAAAGGGTGACAGTGAAATCGAATTGATCGGATCGCGGTGCACAAAGGAAAGAGCAAATCGACGAAGGTCGTGGCTACGAAATGTGCACAGGCTGCTTGGGTGCGACAGTCACAGAGTCCAGACATCAGTTGAGCACGCCCACATAATCCAGTGTCGGTGGTAGGACTGTGTCAACAGAAAATCATCCACACGCACCGCAGGCGACGTTGTAACCTCGGAATTGGAGGAAAAGTTGAAGAGGCGGAAAAAATGGAAATTAAGGAAGTCTAGGCACCTTTCGAGTCGTCCATCCAGAAAGCTTATGCATATACTTTTCGCCTCTGCTCGTGGAGTTTGAATAACATTCGACCGATGTTTTCGTGTGCTCACTCTAGGGCCTGGATTCTCGACTGGTATACTCGCCATAAGCCCTGAAATATACCCCCAACGGCGAACAAACCCTAATTTATCCAGTTTGGTATGAGCCCCGCTAACAATCGCACAATCGGGCGATTGATCCTGGCCCGGGCTAGGCGAACCTTCCAACCAGCTGTGGTCGGGTAAAATGGTGTCAGGTATGTCTGGAAAGGTATTTCCTCTGATCGTGAAGTTTTCCGCCTTAAGCAGTACAGCGGGTAGCTCCTGAAAGACATTGTGTAGGCCACATACACATTCACCATGGCCTAAGATTCTACTGAATGCAAAGTATCATAGTTTTGGTTTTCTCTTACAGGAATTTCCTCATTTCACTCCTATTTTCTTTATTTCTATTGTTATTTGCTGAGTCACAAAGCGCTATCAGAAAAATGGGTCAGTAGGCCAAGAAAACCTTGAAAACCCTGTGGCACAATTATGCGTTCATTACCAAGAACAACTGATCGGTCTGTATTTTGGCTTGGTTGACTACGTGGTTGTCTGTCGGCTACGTCTTAGTGATTTTGAAGGCGACCGCTTTCGACTGATTATGATTTTTTCAATTCATAAAGGCAATTTGGCAGCGCAGGTGAGCGCACTGCGTGCGTATTTCCGTGAGATACTCACGTGAGTGCTTGCGAGCAAATAAACGCACATCGACTTCTGCCAGAGATGCTCCGTGGCGTTTTCTTGAGGCTGTTGATAGGCGAAAAGGCGATGGGGAACACCAGAAAAACTGACGAATAACCAATGCCTGAGGGTAGCTGTTTCGACGTCCGGAAATCAGCGCGGCCGGTTTCCGAAAGGCGATGGAGGTGTTTGGTAAGTGGACAGAGTGAAACGCTTGAAAGCCGCGATTAGAAGGCGATTAGAGCGGTCTGTCTGGCGACAATGAGCGCCAGCACTGCGCAAACATGGAGGGCAACCTGTGCATGGAAGAAAGAGGGAAGGAAAGGACTCGAAACCTTTCTGGAAATTTGTATGGCTGTAGATAGGGATTCCAGAGGTCGAAAAGTCCAAAGTCTGTAACCTACAAGGGCTGCTAACTGGTTTGTTATTCTTTAATCTTTATTCATTATGCTCTTGCATCGCAACGACACAATGAGTTTCGAGTCCTTCTTGCGAAGAGGTCAGCTGATTTCTTAGTCGCATCATTCACCATCCAATCCCAGTCGATCATATCCTTTGCTTTTCGTCTTCGATAACAAGCAATATCGTCTAGCCATCGTGTCCTCGGTGCTAAGAGTGCCGAGAGTCGCACCTTCTGGGCTTTTTCTCAACGTCATCTCGACTCAGTTCTCAGTCGATTTTGATTCGAGTGAGGGGTCGACACCTTTTTGTAAGCTGTTTTCCCTCCTCGATCTCTACTGTATAGCTGTAAACCTCAGACCTGCAGTCTGTAAATTTTCAAAGGGTGGTTTTTAGGATTTGGTGAAATAAGTTGAGGCATCTGTGCTTAACCAAGGCTGCATTTGATGTTGCCAAACTGTCTTCGTCAGATATAAAAAAGGCACTATTTAAGATGTTGTATCCCACCAATATGTAGAGCTGTAATCGCCAAAAACCTTGCGAAATAGAGCGCGGCGGGAGGAGACGCAGGTTCTGACTCTACTCAAGACACACACTGTTTAATGTGAGAAAGCTCAACATAGCGGTGGGATACAACATCTTAATTAGTGCCAAAAAACTTAGCGGATATATAAGGGAAAAGCCTATATTCCACGAAAAATATGAAACCAGCTTCCAGCTCTAGACCTCGAGCATGAGCTCAAGCCTGTGTTCCCCGAACGGTGTTTCAAAAACCAACCGTAAGATCCTGCCTCTGTTGACTTCTTGGTGTTTTTAGAGACTCGCGTAGTTGTGTACCTTTCTGCATGGGTGTGGTACTAAAGGAACCCCTCGATGAGTCATTCACACTCCATTTACCTAACGACAGTAAGGAGACGATAAATTGGGATTGAAAATTTCCACTAATAGGAAAACATGCAAGTATGGGTCGATACATTGAGGTACTTCGCAGATTGACTTTAAAATGTCCTTTGCTGTATGTACATGAATTGTAAGATCGTTCAGGAGCCGACTCGCTTTGAAAAAACATTTTATACGCGCTCATATGAGGAAGAAATGGTATTTCTCATATGGGTGTACTGTGTTTACTGTAGAATTTTAATTTCAGTTATAATTTCACCTTTATTTTCAGATGAACGCAGCCATTTTCCGCTGAACTTGAAGAGCGTTTGAAAAGGTTCGGGCTCCTTCTAACTGCAGATTATTTCAGTAAATAGGCGAGCAGTGCTATTAGTAAATTTCATATCTATACGCCACCCCTGGTCTCCTAATTTCCACAATGACGGAATGGATACAGGATGGAAATTGACCATGGAATGCACCTCGTGAGACTACATGAATATACTTTGCATTTTTTTACAAAAAAAATCAGGTCTTGGCCACGTTGCGGCAATTGGAACTTTGCACTAATCACGTTCTTCCGTTTTAGGTCTCTCATAGAGTCCGCTGATATTGTGAACAGCAATTTTACATATTTGCGTCTAGCTCCTCGTCTCACTTCTGAAGAAAAAAATTTTTTTAAAAATTTTTCTAAGTTCGAAAATTTGATGCGTCCAAGCCACCGCCATCTCCAAGGGACTGAATCAGCGCAATCTAATAGGATTGTCGATTGACATTTTGAACTTTTCAACCGCCTAATGCAATTGATGTGGGCGATTTAATGAATTTTCTCCGCTCATCTGCGGCCGACGTCCCCGTCGCTGCCGGCGGCAAATCCATTCCACTACAACTGAGAGTATCCGCAGCCGCTGCATACCCTCCGGCGCTGTTCAGCTTGATCGTTGCTCTTTTTCCTCTTTCAGAAATTCCGAATCACACTGGGTCACTAGTTCTGACAAATTCAAAGGTTTATTAGTAGTAGTAGCTCAGGTTACGTCGCATGTGTTTTGAAAAAGTTGGATTTCGAAATTCTCCTTTTCAGTAGCCTCTTCTTCGTAGTGGTGCAGTGGTAGCAGACCCCACTGACACCTACACGGTCGAGCGATCGATCCTGCCCTAGCTTGCCAAACCTGCATCCCTCCGGGGTCGGGTAATTTGGTACCAGGCTTGCCTTTGAAGGTAAAGACACTAAGTTGGCGTAGTGTCTGGTCCCCGCAAGTCGTTGTATCGGCCAAACGCACATTTACGAAGCCACTGCGATTCTGAATGGAAGACGAGTGCGTGGCGCATTTCCTCAAGGATTGGTCCGCTCCGACCACTTCACTCAACCGTTTACCTCTTCGTAGTTCTTAGAGGAACTCCTGCCCAATCTTCCCCCTCTCGCCCAATCTTCCCTCTTTTACCCTCAGGCATATCTTCTGTCAACTTGGAAGGCGAACTCTGCGCACTCGATTGTTGTTCTTGTGAATACAAAACTAGGTGACATCAGCACTTTCGAAATGCATTCTTAGCTTTTGAAGAATTCAGTTTTTCTCAACATTTTTATCCTGTAAAAAACGAGCTCTCATCAATAAAGGAGGTCTGGTGAAGCGTCAAGTGCAAAGCTGACGCAGATCCTAGCGAGTCAAGTTTCTGGGTTGGCCGACAATAGGCTAAATGCCCGTCTTTAGTATCAAATGTCTCATTTCCATTGCCTTTTTCACTATTCATCTCTTTGGAAAGGCCAGTTCCAATGGAGAATCGAAGAATTGAAAATGGCTGAAATTGAAGGCGATTTTTCAGTGAAATTGGATAAAATTGAAAATAAATGTCATCGGCCAGTCGTTCCACCATCGAACGGAGACGAACGATGTGGCTCTTCTCCCCGTCCGATCTCTGTCCTACTGGGAGCCAAGTGCCCTCCGGCGTCAACTTCTGGCTTCCTTCGCGCCTCATGATTCGGCTTAATAGTGACGCGTGTGTGTAATCGAATGTCGCCAGATATGTATGTGCTGCTGCAGCTGTCAGCTGCACATCTCCTTCCACAGAGTTGTTTATTTATCGGAGACGATTTCTCAGTGAAGACCCCACCATATACTGAGCTTCCCCTCTTCAGATATACAGAGAAGTATCATTTCATTTCCTTCGTCATGGTGACGCACTGACGATTCTCCTTATTTCATCTGTTCCTCTCTCGTTTACTGTTCACCATTTTCCTCATTATCTTACTATATCCCATGCTCTCTGTTCTTGAACTCTCTTCATGTTCTTGTAACTATTTTGGAATTCTAGCGTTATTACCGCGTTACTGCACAGCATACTAGAAGTATTACGGAGCAGCCGTTCGTGGAAAATATGGGAAAATCTTCCTCAGTCACAATGGCGCGCATTCACCTGTTGAAAAGGAAACTTGGAAAAAATTTCAAAATCCCCGATGGCGTATTCAGACCTATCCAACACATTCGTCGAATCTCGCCCCAACAAAATAACACCTGTTCCATTCGGTCTCCATTCAGTCACTAGAGAACCAACTCGACGAGAGAGAGCACCTCAAAACGTGGCTCGATGAATTCGTTTCATCAACACTCTAGAAATTCCGTACGAGGAGAGCTCAAAATTCATCTAGTAAATAAAAAGATGTTGTTGATGGAAATCATGCATAAATATGTCGGATGTCGAGTGGAATAAAGGAGAGAAACAAATTTGAAAAGAATGGCAGAAGTGGCGGGATACTCTTTCGACGACCTAATACGTAGATGTTGGATCACTAAATGACGGTTCAGGCGGGATTCGAACTCGGGTGCCGGCTTGATTCTCCTTTCACGTCATCCTCTTCCAGTTGAAGTTCTCCTTTCTAGCGTCACCTCGCTAATCTATTTTTGCTGTTGTAGAGCTACAAAGGAACATTCAGTCAAAATATTGGCAATATTCGAAGGTTACGCGTAGTGCTCGGGTTTTCAGTGCCCCCAGAACGAAAGCTATCCGCTACACCGTTCCCACGGAAGCCTTTTCAACCTCTGAAAAGGACAAATAGGTACAAAGAGCAAACGTAAAACGTTAATCTAGGAAGACCACCAGAACCGATTGTGACCATAAGGGTAAATCCTCCTTCCTCGAGGACACCCGCACGACTTCATATATCTCACATCCACATTATTGTCTTGGAAAAAATTACTATAGATTGAGATTGGTATAACCACGTGCTGCTTCTGATCTCCATATCCTGGGCTTAGGCACACATCACACTGAAGTGTTTACATCCACCGTATTAGCTGGATTTCCGCCATAGCAGCTCGTGTATCCGCGACTGGTTCAGTCGTCTTCTGGCTGCGTATCGAAGTTATTTTCCTTAACCTTTTCACCATTCAGAAAGTTTTTTTTAATTTGATTAATTTTCTAAGCCAAATCTTTATAAAAAAAGGAGTTCTTGCTTCCATCCTTCTTCTAGAATTCACTTCTGTGGGGTAAATTGAAGTTTGAGTTAGAATTCGTCTGGAGACTTTTTGACTTTTCCGTTCATTCTCTGCAGAAGAAAAAACGCGTCGAAACGCTAGTCTAATGAAAGTGAATTTCTGCGATGTAGGTCAGTAAACATCCATCCTACTGCATCCTGATAGGACATGGACAGGACTTCTGCTTCGGTTTTATACAATTCTATTTACATACTTATTATGGTCGCAACGACGATTACTGGAGCTTCAGGAGAAGGGACAATGTTGGTTACCAGTGCTGGTTACAATGATCAGGCCCTAAGCTTGAAAATGAATCCTGGTTTCCAGCCCTGATCTTCGGGGCCATATTTTGAGGAGTGTTTATCTAGTCTCTGAGGAATGTGTTAATATTAATATTAATGTTAATAATAATATAGTGAGAACAGTGCTAATCTATTAAAGTGGCGATGGGTTTGCACAGGATTGGTTAGATGGTAATAATGGAACAACCCATTGTACTATTTAATAAGTTTGCTAATGCGGTTATTTTGCACCTTTTCTAACGAAAAATGCCTCTTCTTCTATGTGGGAGAAACTTAGCTGCCCAAAGTCTGATCTAAGCCTCATATGCGCCTAGCACAACAGCTTGTTACCGATGGGAAGTATTATACTTCGAATGGTTGGTATTTCTTAGGTTGTGCGCGTCCACTCATCACTCTATAGTAGACTGAAAATCAAGTTCATCTTTGTGATAGAATCCGAAGCCCTTTACTTTATACCTAGTGAAACTACTGCTCGTTACCACAACATTAAGGACACTCTCACGCTGCTACATTTTCACCGCCTTCAGGAGTGTTAATCAGCACTTCATTGTCGCCACTTACTGGACTGAGTCGTCCATGTGCATTCGTTTTATATATGAATTTTCAATTTCGCTCTTCAGCCACTTGCTAGTAGAAAAAAGATGTATGATCTGCTAATGCTGTTGAAGATTCTGTGCGACTTAACTGAGTGTGAAAACAATTAATTGTTCAATATAAAGCAATCTCGGAGACGAGGAGGCGCTGTAAAGTTAGTAATAACCATGACCGAGAAAAAGGAAGAAAAATCTTTTTTGTCAGTAAAGCAGGGCGGAAATTCGACGAGTTCAGTAAGGCTTGCTATGTCTCACTTTGTCTTCGTACATTTGAAAAAATCAACCTGTTAGCCACTTAAAGAGCAAAATTAAATCCGAACGCCTGTTCGCTCGTTCCTTTCGAAAACATTCCCAAAGCTTTCAGCGTCGGACCGTCACCAACTTTTCCAACTTTGGCTCCCATGACGCTTAAGTCTTTCATTCTCAGCCTTAATCTCAGGTTGCCTTCGAATTCATTGTTCTATTATTTTATTTGCTTTTGGGGTATTCGTAATGTTCCTATCCTACTAATAAATAAGCGAGACCACGGTGTCTGGTTGTCAACTCTAGGGTCCCGCCGCGATTGCCCGTTACAGTACTCCCAGTGAACCCATACTGTCCCCGCCGTCTACATTGAACACCAGTGCTGGAGAAAATTTTTGTTTCCTATTGTGTAGTGCCATTTGAAATCGATTTGCTTCTTAGAAAGAGGGAAACAAAACCTTCTGAACAGACTTTCGCAGGCGGATAGGACGCTGACCGGATTGTGTTCCTATATTCGAGCCTTTGTTTTCGATTTTATGATCCATGAGCTGATTGTTTACTCTTACGTGATCTTCTCAGCAGTCATGTAATAAACATTACATTACGAAACAACTCAATTTATCTATATGTCTATAATAATCTGCGCGATGTTATTATATCCAATAATGTCTCTAATAATCTATGAGGTAGAAAAACTTGCCCAAAAGCTTCTCCATGAAAATTTCGGAAAGAAGGTTTTCTTTTTGTGCCAAATTTTTCCGCAAGAGGCCAGCTTCCCGGAGTATTTTTTCGATATCTTTTCTATTTATACATTCCAAGAAGGTGCCCGTCGTCGTCATCTCTCCTACCCTACCCAATTGCCCTTTTATCGTCGCGGCCGTTTGGCACCATTTTAGATGCAAACTGGTAGTAGAAGAAAAGCGCCGAATTTTCTGGAATATGCGAATGTGCATAACGACGAGGCGAGGTGGTACCACTTTAGCGTCAGCCTGCAGTCATTTCTGGCTCAGATGAACAGATTGGACTACCTCTGCATCTGAACAGCATCAAGAGAACAATAACTTATCAGTTACTCGCGAAGCAACCCGCTGAACATTTCCATTCCACTTCAGGACATTCCATATATGCTTCGGTTTCTATTTTGGGCTCCTCATTGGAGTTCTTATGGATTGCAGCTGACAGTCTCTGAATCGTTCTCTTTTCCATGGATTTCGTCCAGTGCACAGTGACGAATATTTGATGTACGTCCGTTTCTGCACCTCATTTATACACTTTCAGCGAAGACAAGGAGTGCTCCCATATGCCTCTGGCTACACAATTATAGTCAGGGGTGTGGGGAATTTGTTTTTTGAACAAGTGGAAGACGGAAGAAGGAACGGAAATGACAAAAATGGCTGGAAACCGAAATACGGAACACGGAAACGGAAATAGTACAAAAATTTCCGAATTATTGGAATTTGGCCAAAACTGGAGCACGAAACGTTTTTTATTTTTATTTCTGAAGGTACCCATAGAATGCTCGTTTTGTTCCCGCTAGAGTGTGCTACCATACTACCATATTCTGGTGAAAGCGTTCAAATTTCAGTCATCTCTATAAACTTCGCTACAACCAAAGACAAGAAAGTGCAGAAAGACAGACTTTTTGACGGTATAGACGAGAATGCTTTCAAAATAGAATTAGAAGCCCAAAACAAGTGTAATATAGAAGAGAAACAGCAGATTTCGGAGATTCTCCGGGAGAGGTGGCACTGTATGGCTGCGTAAAAAATATTAAATACTCAGTTGACCGCCTTCTATGGGCTGCCCGTGCCTCTAACAGTCCATTGACAAGGCTTGGAAGGTTTCTTAGACACTACAATACCGCACATAACTTCTGTCCCAAAAACCGTCCGGAACGTTCCGGAACGTTCCAAAGCGTTCCTTTCTTTCCTGGCCTTTCCTAGTGGGTTATTTAAAAATTTAAACATATCAGTCGATTCGTCTATCAACACTGAGTTCAGAACTGACGTTATTTTCTTATTTCAATTTGAAATAACCCAGTTACAAGCCATTATCTTTCGAGTAGCGCTACCCGGCGATAATTGGTTTACGACCCCTCCAAATGTTGCCATTGGGGTCTAACCAGGAGATATTGTTATCACGAAACGAAAAATTCCGGAGTCATAACTTACCCCAATTGAATTCGAATTCAGCTTCTCACTACCATTATATTGGTACCTGACATGCACCTTATTCGTAATTTCGAAAAATTTTCTTGTTTCAAGCAAAAACAAAAAGTTCGGAACTTAACCATTTCTTACTGTGAGGCACTGATGAGCAGCTGTAGAAATACTTCGTGATAACAATATCTCCTGTGGAGACTCCAATGGCAACATTCGGAGGGGTCGTAAACCAACTAGCGCCGGTTAAGGGCATGGCGACGGCACCTACGACGTCGTATCCGGCGCCGCACCAGGGAATGGCGCCGGGCATTTTTCGTGCGGCGCCGGCGCCTGCGGCGGGCACCTCGACGGCGGACACGATGCCGTTGGTTCCTTCCTTCCTTCCTTCCTTCTTCCTTTTCAAGTCGTTTTTTCTCTTCGAAGTTCTTTTTCGAGTCTCTTTTCACTTCGAAGTTCTTTTTCAAGTCTTTCTCACTTGTATGGTCCGTTTCGAGTACTTTTTTTTTCATTTTTATGTTCCTTTTCAAGTCTTTATGTTCCTTTTGTTCCTTTCGAGTATTCTTTCACTTCAAACTTCCTTTTCAAGTCTTTTTTCACTTCTATGTTCCTTTTTGAGTATTTTTTTCACTTCGGTGTTCCCTATCAAGTCTTTTTTCACTTCTGTGTTCCCTTTTGAGTATTTTTTCACCTATATGTTACTTTTCAAGTCTTTTTTCACTTCTATGTTCCTTTTTGAGCATTTTTTTTACTTCTATGTTCCTTTTTGAGTATTTTTTTCACTTCGGTGTCACCTATCAAGTCTTTTTTCACTTCTGTGTTCCCTTTTGAGTATTTTTCTCACTTCTAAAAGTTTTCACTCTTTCTATTCACTTTTTCACTTTTTTTCCTTCTCTTCTTTCTTCTTTTTCACTTCGCCGTCTCGCGAACGGCGGCTCCGGCAGGGACGGCGCCGGCAGCGGCGTAGTCCCTGCCGGAGCTGCGGCGGGTGGTGGGCGGAGCGCCGGTCGCCCTTTAGCGCCACTCGGAAGATAATGGCTTGTAACTGGGTTGTTTCAAATTGAAATAAGAAAATAACGTCAGTTCTGAACTCAGTGTTGATAGACGAATCGACTGATATGTTTAAATTTTTAAATAACCCACTAGGAAAGGCTAGGAAAGAAAGGAACGCTTTGGAACGTTCCGGACGGTTTTTGGGACAGAAGTTATGAGCGCTATTGTACCTAGAATTGAAGCGTTACGTGGTCACGTAGTCCTCTTTTTCTAAACGTCGTTGCAACATGAATACATTCTATGAAGATACAAAGTTTTTCCTAAGGTATAAGGGCATTCTTTCTGGCTCAGCATTTCAGTACGTCATGATCATACGGAACTCGAACCGAAGAAACAAAAAAATTAAAGAAAAGTTTTCGGAATAGCCCCGTTGGAGTCTCATCCGCACCGGCTGCGTGCTCTGTGTAGCCGATCTCGACAGAGCCATTATTCTATGTCAGGCTTTCTCACTGATTAGCATAAAAGTGAAGCGGTTTTCGTCATGTTTGAGACGAACGAGCATCTTCTTCCAAAACGTTATTGCCAAAGCCGAAGCAGTCTGCAGAACTCAGAGGACAATATTTTTAAAAATTGCATACAACGCTGAAACTGTCTCTACTTATAAACTCGACGAGAAGAAGTCCTTTTTGTTTCTACCTATCTCATTCTTAGAAGCAAAGAACCGTCACCGTGTGAGGGAAGGGCGTACTTACCCTCTACTCTCATTACTACATTTTCCTTTGTTTTTTTCCTCACAGAGCAGCTGTTGGCGGCCAATGGTGACCTCAGCTAGTACTTGTTGATTTCCGGGCAGCACAGCGATTGATGCGTTCGTGTACTTAGCTCGAATATCTTCCAGACATCCTCGATAACATTCCGGAATGGGCGGGGCTCCACCCCACGTCACTACCGGAAAAATCTCTTCAGCTTTTTCGAACCATTTCAGCTCCTGCGTTTTCAGGGTTGTGATCTGTAACATGGCCGTTGTTTTCGGTTAGCGTAGATTCACCAAACCCAGGATTCTTGCCAAGAACCTACCGCGGTTTTGTATGTAGATACACCTTATCTTCATTATCTACTTTTCCTTTTAGTTTCATCATTTAAACTTTAAGATCAGTTTCTTTTAGTTTCCAAGTGTTTACTTCAATAACAAAACCAATGGTTTCGTTTGCCGCCAAACCCTGGCATGCTGCGAGGATTATATTGTGGTTTCTGAATCACCAATGTCACAGTTTGCAATTAAGTGTGGCTCACGGTTGCTATTGCACTGATTAATAGATTCCGCTAAATTACTTCGGATTCATGCTGTTGCTGAATCGCGGTTAGCAGTTTAACCGCGGTAACTGTAGGTTTACTTGTTGATTGGTTAATGATGGACTAGGACGCAGGTTTCTGCACTCTTTGAAAGGCGGCAAACAACCTCCATTTGTTTGCTTTTCCCTGTAAATTAGAAATATATCCACTTTTCATTTCCCTTGTTTTTACACTTACACAAGCCGCCTTCTAAGCAATTACTTTTGTCAAGAATTATATCCCATTTCTCTTACACCCATATTCTACTGAAATAATTTTTTCCTCCCCAACATTTCCTAAGACCTAACGATTATCTGTGGTTCTGGCTCTAGTTCACCCAAGGAGCTACTTCCTACAGTATAGCTAAACCGAAAGGTGAATTGATGTAAGTGCAAGCTCTGTGTCTCTTGCGAACCATAAAGAAAACCATCCACTTCTTCTCAGGTGGAATTTTTCAGGCCTCCAATACCGTCAACTGACTCCCAATGGGAACAATTGAATTCTATACAGACCAAGAATTTTGGCGGTCAACTGAATTCTTTGCAAATTTCGTCTTCGAGAGATAAAGGTGAAAGTGCCGGCGTTGATCAGTCCCCTAAGGACGCCGCATTCGTGTTCCATTTAGAATCAGAATCATGGAGGCATAGTGGCCAAATGTATTCTGAGCTTCATATTGGAATATGTTATACATCTATTACACGCAAACGCTGTCCAAGTTTCAGCCTTGGCGAATTTTTGCACTATACGATGGTTTCCGAGGATCAGCCGCTGTACCATGTTAGAGTATTTACCTATTTACCTTCCGAGACAAGTCTGCTGACGATTTCCCGACCCTATGGGATGGAAGTCTTGGTTAGCCCAGGCCGAGATCGACCGAGCGATCGTGCGGTGTTCGGTTGCGCCTCTTACCACTGCACCACGCGGACCCTTGAGAGGTGATTCTCGAAAAAAGTTTTCTCAAGAAAATCGACGTTCAATTTTTCTTCTGACTAACCTACTGCTCCGTGAACATGCTCGTGGATGTTATTTTCTGCTAGACTCGTGTGTCTTTGATTTATGGGAGAAGTCTCCCAGAAACATCGTCTGGTCCGCCCTCAAAATTAAGCTTTTGTTCTTTGGAACTTTTCAGCTTCACTTGTTTTTCGGTGAACATCGAGAGAAGATTAACACACCGAGCTGGTTTTTTTTAAATTGAAACCTCTGTTTGCAATTTCATCGTTGTTCCGTTCATTTACTAACTTTCCTGATACTCACTTAACTGTACGCTTTTTTATGGTTCGGAAATAAATAAATAGGTAGGTATTTTTGAATCCATGAATTGCTTACTATCATTCAGTGCCGACTTTTCTTAGAAGTCACATGCTGAACCGATTCAGAGAAAGGGCTATCCCTGAGGGAGCGTACGAAACCAACTGTTTATGGCGCTGGTTCATGATGGATGTTTAAGTTCTCTGGTTTTCACGCCTTTTGCTGTTTCTTAATGCTGAAAAGCTCGAGTCATTGCCAATGTTTACTCCTGTCGAATGTTCTCTTGATCTCAAGAATGGCGGATGTTTATTCGCCTTCCCAATTCGCATCCAACAGTTATTATACAAGGGCAGCAATGCGATTTTTATGCAATATATTTTACAGTATACTTAATATATTTTCATAGGATAATTTTTTGCAATTTAATACACAAAGCTCTGCAGCGCAGTGTTCCATGAATGATCTCCATCGTTCCATATTTCCTCTCGGCCATTTTTGGAACTAGACCCTTTTTCTCTACCCTTGGTAGTGAAATGACCGTCTTCGCATCCTCTCTGTCTTTTGGAACTTAATTTCATTTCAATATCGGGACAATAATTCAGGGTTTCGATCCATATCATAGCCGTTGTTTTCGGTCAGCGTTTCATGATTTGAACAATAAGATCAGTTTCTTTTCAATTCAACAATAAGATCATTATTTGGATTTGGTTACGTGCAGTGGCAGGGTGTAATTATCGAGGACTGCCTCAATGTTGACCTTGAGGGGTCGTTATCCTGGCGAGGTCAAAGAACACTCAGATGAAAATCAAAAACTCTGAAATTGAACAACTGTCTTTACCTTCATATAGGTATTCAAGCCGCGTTTTTAGTCAGTAAAATAATGTTAGAGAGAGTTACGGTAGCTTTGTTTAGTATATATCTCGTTTTGGCGAATGTTTACCAAAGATACGCATGTGAAAAGTGGGATTGAAGGCACATGCATCTATATCTTACTATCTTTTGCTTCCACCTTTCTGCGTTTTATCCTTTTCTGGTGTCCTAACATTTTATTTATTACTGAATGACTTCAGCAGCTATGAAGTTCAAGCTCGCCTATGTATCATCACAGGTCATTCTTGATGCAAACGCTTGCTAACGCTTTTAATTCCAAGAATGAGAATATTTTCTATTTTTTCATTGATTTTCTTTTTTGTTTATCTTTTCTTAAGCCGTTTGATGCTGCAGGGTCATTCATTCCATTCGCAGCAGAAAGAATGGAACAAATAAATGAAACGCTGAAAGAACGATTTCCGAATGAAACGGGTTTTGCACCTCTTACAGCATTGGAGCCCCATTGCAGCACAGCTTTGCTGCCTAGTATAAATACTCCCTTATACTCATTGTGGGGCCTTTTCCTGGCTGACAGTTTAACTAGCAAGAAATGTATGAACAAGTCGTTTATCAATGTCAATATCAATGAGCGCTTCATTTTCTTTACCAAAAAAAAACTAGAAAGGCAGGAAAAGAGACAATTGATGAGGGCAAGCTAAAAACGCTATTATTCCTCTCCTCCAAATGCTTCCTTCTCTTTTTTGTTTGAATGCTACTGTCATAATTCTCAATTAATTTACTGACATTTTTGATTTTGTTAACTTGCTTCATTCTTTTGTTTACTGGTCCTGTTGTAAAGTGACAGGATGTCACTTGATCAAAATAGAATCCTGCTCCTCTGGGACAATCTGTCGTTGAAAGAAAAAAGAGTGGCAGTTGGAGTAAAGTGCTAAATGGAATGGACACATTGACGCGTCAACATCGAAGAACGATGGCAAACACCTGGTCCTGACTGCTCCTTGGGCACATTCATTCGTTTTTCGTTTTTGTATTCTTATGAATTTTCCATTCTGCCCAAAAATATCCAAAAGCGTTTTATGGGGGTAGGAAAAAGGAAGGCGTAGGCCTGGAGATTGGCGCAAGTCAATCTTCTTAATATCTGCACGCGCTTTCCTTAATCTGTTGCCAGAATTGATGGCTTCCTGTGGGTGCGTCTGTGAGCGCTAATTTAGCTAATTCCCCGTTTTATTCACGCAGGAAACAGTCGTTGAGGGCCTTTCACGTCAGTAGAGATGGATGAAGGAGAAAGAAGGGGGTTCTTTGATGGGCCTGGAGCCGGTCCATGTGGACGGGGCAGATGGGTAGGTAATTATATAGATTACATGGGTAAAAAGCAGATGGTAATAGTTGTTGAGTTCGTTTTGAATTTTCTCTATTGGCTTGTATGCAAAATCCTTTATCATAGCTGATTTACCTATTATTTGATATTTTTATTTCCTCTAGGAAAACATATTCGTCGGCTGTGCCTTGTGGGTTGAGGATTTTAGTGCATGTTTGATTCCTTACGTTCGATAGCTCTCGCTGCCGATCTGGTCGAGCTGGTGACTGCTCTCGTCCGTGATTTGCACGAAAGCGGTTAAATTGGTATGTAGTTATTTAGATGCACAGCTGATTAATGATCAAGTAATGATTCTTTTGATGATTGTCCCAATTCTGATAATTCTCAAGCTAATCTAGAGACGTAGACCATCGCTCACTGTGTAAGCAATTGGAACCAGCTTTTTAAAAAGGAAATCTGGTAAGAAACCACGTTAGAAGCAATCAAGCTCTGCTGTGCCTATCTTCCTTCGAGTTTCTCTGGATGACGTTAGAAAAGACGGGCTAATGACCTCATAAGACGTGCTTTCCTCATAATTTGTAGCTATGACTTCTTGACGAAACATGCACTTTCGATGTCGCGCTCGTAAATCTTTGAGTACTGCTTGGAGACGAGAGGGTAAAGGGTAAATGAGAAAAATAAGGCCGTAGTCAACTAGGAGAATCCTTGAATCGCGGTTGAAACATATTGTACATATGTTGTCATCGAATAACGTCAAGCGGTTAGACCAGAAAAAATGAATAAGATAAGGGGTGGTTCTCCAGCGACATCACACCAGCGCTGTTGATAAGTGGTTTCCACACTGAACTGGTTGATGTGGCTGCTCTCCATGGAACCTTCAATCTTCGATTATTCACCAAGTTCGAAAAAAAAGCGGATGGGAAATGAAACCTGCCTATGTCGGAGTAGTGAGGTCCGGCTCGGTAGTTGGATAGCCGGATGAACTTCAGAAGACACCTCTCACACGCTCAGTGTGACTTGTATGGACCTCGCCGAGGGGCTGAGGTACATATTAGGCTACTTCTCAGCCGCGTAACACAGAGAAGGAATAACTGTCGAGTCGAACAAATGAGCGCGGAGTTCATCATCATTTGTTTTCAGGCAAGCAGATTTACTGTATAATGTGTTCATCAAGATTTGATATGAACTTCTGGTGCTAGGCCTGTGGAACGTAAGCGGCCGGTGAAAATTGACCGGCGGTTACGCTCATGCTGGGCATGACCTGTGAAACGTCCACGACCTGTGAAACGTGAATTTCAACGGCGGTTTTGTTCATGAATCCCGGCCCAGGAGTTGGTCGGTGGCGTCCTTGAGAGACCCCGGTGGGCTGACCACGCAGCTCTATTTCTCTGGATGAGTTCTTCTTTCATGTGGTTGTCCATGCTCACGGAGCCCTCATTAAAACATAGGACTTCGTTTTGGCGATGGTAGATTCTCAAATTCAAATTTAAATTCAAATTTTTACATGCGATAATACCACATGAGGTGTTGAAAAGTGCGGTAACTAGCAACACAGAACTCTATCATAATGAGAACCAGACTTGTCGGGGAAGGTGTGAAGGCACTAATAGCGTTTGGACTCCGCAAGTCATAGTCTACGTCGAGTTGCATTCGCCATGGCTCTAAGCTAAAAAGGCTGAGAAAGAAGGCCTATTGCCCCAGGGCATGACACGTGGAAAACACGCACACTCACCCAGACCCCATGTATGACTGGTCTTCCTACAAAACCTGATCAATATTTTTTACCCATACTGCACAAAATCACTTTCTAAGATGACGTTTCATCAATATTATTACTCTGCTTCCCACATTCACTGAAACCGCGTTTAATTATTACACGCGATGCAGACTCTACTTAAACGAGCAGAAAAAGCTGAACGGCCGCGTTCCGCTCCGCCGTCGAAATCTTCCATTTGGGCCACCTGCGAGCAGCAGTAGGATAATTTTCTTAGGAACTGGATGTCAGAAATATGCATGAGAGTTCGTTTTGCCTTACGATTTTCCTATCTGCTGTTGTAAAATTTCAATGTTGCGCCGCGTAGCCGGATCGAGAAGCAATATCAAGAGATTTTGGCAGTTACACCTACCAGATTTATTTATTTATTGCGCACGCTAAACCAATATGTTCTCATCGAAATATGTCGCCAAAAAAATTGAGTTAAGGTAAAAGGTAAAAGTGCGTTGATCAGTCCCCGAAGGACGCGCCACCGCATTCGTGTTCAATTCAAAATCGTAGAGGCATGATGAATGCGCGGTATACCTATACCATTATTTACCGGAAGGTAGCCGATCCATCGAGTCAGTGTTTTCACCTTCCCAGATAAATATGGTACCAATTTCCAGGACCTTGGAGGGATGGAAGGCTTGATTAGCCCTGGTGGAGATCGATCGCTCGACAGTTCGATTGTCAGTAGTGCCTTTTACTACAGCACCACGCGCGCCCCAAGGCACCCTACGATTCGAAAACATTTTTTCTGTAGCTGGCATAATGATGAGGTCTCCGATTCAGAAGCAAATAGCGAAAAAATTGCCTAAAATCAATAGAACGGATTATTTCGAGCAATGATAACAAGAGATCTTTGGAAGTTACATCCGAAAGGGTTACAAGTCCTCTTTGGGAACTTCGTTTTGTAATTTTTCAATGCGAAAATGTGCCTAATGGCTTGATTAACACAAATTCCTTGCACAACCAGCCGGCAGCGCTGCCATGCATGAATTAGTTGTTAGGTCCAATTACCAGCTGAGCGCCTTTTCTTTACTCAAGCGCCGTTCAAACGGCCGCATTGTTTCGCCCAACGCCAGCCGTCCAGTCAGCCAGCCCTTAGGCCAATCGCCCCCAGCTTCTTCCACCGATTGTTGTTGCCTTTTTGCCCTACGCTGCCATTATCGTTCGCTCTGGAACTCTGATTAATCCTACTTTCCCCCGCGCAAAGGTAAACAATCCGATGAATGGACGAATCGAATGCTATTAACCAGAATCGTTCAGCTGTAGAAAAAGTAGGCACCTTTGAATTTTCCGCTTGAAACGCAGATGTGTTCTCAAGGTTTTTCAATCTCACATGTGGATGCGAAATGTGCGTGCGCATCTGAATCATAAATTGAGCATGAATTTCATATTTTATAGCAGATTCGAGGCTCTTTGTCGCGTGCCAGAACGAACGTCTACAAAAAACCTATACAGGAGAAGAAGTCGCCGTGTTCACTGCTTTTTACCCTAGGTAATGAAAACTTCAGACGAATAAAACGCTGGAATTGCCGGATTTGCTTTCTACCTGTGGGAGTTGACTTTGTCATCAATTTTTTTCAGAACTTGTAACTACCGGCTAACTACAATACCGCGCTCAAAACTTCCGCATCTATAAGTGTTCACAACGCTCCAATATTTTTCAGCGTTTTTTCCTAGAAAATTATTAGAGGATTTGAGCACATAAGACGATTCGACGGGCTGCACTGATTTTGAGATGATCCAATAAACTGACCAATTTCTTTGGAGCAGCGCTAATTGATCTAGAACCCCGTCAGTACTTGCCTTTGTATTCTCTTCATTGGCATATAGTGAAACGGGAAACAAAAATTGCAAAATCATTCCTTTTTGTCGTCATATCAGACTTCGTGCTATCGATATTGTCGTACCCAATATGTGTTCTTTTCAAAAAAAAAATGCTTTCATTTTTTATGTTTCGAATAGAAACTGGAAGTATTACCTAATATACTCGAAAGTTTGTTCACATATAATAAATGAGGCTGTGGAAAGGTCTCGGCCAAAGAACAGACCCCGAGTGTTGGCGAGGTACCGTTGCCGCGTGGCTTATGCATAGACATATCACTCAATTAGCTCCACTGACAGGCAGCCTTCAGAACGCCGTTTTACACTTCACACAAATATCTCTTCTATTTCGAAATAGCTGGCAGCTTCTTTGAGAAAAAAATGAAGCTGCATTGTCGGATAAATGGATAGAAATGGTGTCGAGTCTCATACCGAAAAAACTAAAAATGAATGAGCGAGAGCTGGATATCCATCACAGGTTAGGCATCAGCGGAAACGAAATTTCCTTCGATGTCACTCCATGTGCGATTTTCGATAAATCTCGACATTGTGAGTCCGTACTATCATTTACGGTTGACTCAGAGGAACGAGATTTTTAAATCACTTTATTCGGCTAACGTTTTGGCGATGTCGCCTTCGTCGGAGCCTGGAAGGTCGAATGTATATTTGAGAAGCTACTCGCTCAAACACCACTTTCTACCACAAAGAACTATTCTGATGTCTAGAAGAACGGGAAACAAAAGTTCAAAGAAGCAATCAGAAGCGTACCTTAATGGTGGTTGCCGAGTCAAGCCACCAGTCACCCTTTGATGCAGATGTTAACGGCAGAGTGAAGCTAACCCATAGGGACCGTGCACCGTGGTAGCCTCATAGGGCGCGACCAAGTAGATTAAACCAGCTTTTGGGTGACCGCTACACACTTTCTTTCCGATTGATCTCAGGGGGCCTGGCAACTATCCAAAACGCCTCCAATATCCGGCGCGCCGCGGTATCAGGTTGATGAGCAAGAATAGACGCTACCTCGAGCCTTCATGTCGACGCACCTTATGCTCGCCCAACGGGGTAGATAGCGTGCCCATCCGTAGCCCATCCAAGTGTTCCTTTACCCTTACAGTGGTTTACCCTTCTCACCCACACACTCTTTCTTGCAAACCATTCAAGTATACCACCCCGAGGACACCAAGTATACCACTACAGTCCTCATCCTTCCTAAATGCCAGACTACACAGAAGGGGGTACAGCAAGATCGATCGTATAAACTGCTTTTTGAGGTTAACAGGAGGAACTTCAACAATCCTCACCGGATCCTGGAGATTCGCTTAACGGATGCACTTGCGTATATCCGTCCTGATCTCGTCGGAAATTAAGGGCATGTTAAAGGGAACTCTTCTGGACTCCGAACAGTCTTTTGTAGTAAGTCATGGTGTTTGAGCGAGTAGCTTCTCAAATATATATTTGACCTTCCAGGGTTCCGATGAAGGCGACATCGCCGAAAGCTAGCTGAATAAAGTGTTATAACAATCTCGGACGTCTGCTTAACAGTGAAGAATACCACAAAATTTTCTTCTTTTTTGGCAGTTTTGTTCACTAAAAACTTTCAATGGCTGCGAGATCAAGTGGGGATCGATCGCTTGATGACTCTCATGTCAGCAGCGCTCTTATGGCCCTTGTTATAGGTTCGCTCGCACCCCAGCGTAACTCGTCCATTCAGCATCAGACAGCGTGGGGCCAGACACGTTTGTTTGAGTTATCATGGTGACGCTGGCGTGGTGAACTCGTACAAACGTGTCTGGCCCCACGGTGTCTGATACTGAATGGACGAGTTATGCTGGGGGTGAGCGAACGTATAACAAGGGCCTAACTACTGAACCACGTAGGCCACACCTACGTGGTTGAAAAACGTTGTTCAGGGTAGCTTAGCTCATGGCTATGTGGTAATTTGCACCTATATGAAGAAATACACAGAAAAAAAACAAATAAGTAAACTTAAAAGGTGCCCCATGGGAGGCCGAAACGCGCTGTTTTGGTGGCCTGGCGTGGGGACCCGGGCGGAGCCAACTGCAGTTATTTGCGCTCCATGCCCAACGGGGGCCCTGCGGGGTAGCTCCTTCAAGCCATCCCGTGAGAACGCCCATTCCTAGCTTGGGACGCTAGGAAAAGACGCGCCGCATATTTATATACCGCGATGAGGAGGCGGAGCCTAGTCGGTGGTGAGTCACCAGGCCAGGGACCGAAGCGGCAACGGGATCCGAAAATCGAGGGGTCAAAAAAATCGTCTGAAAACAAGTTTCACGAATTTCGGAAAAGTGTATATGGAGGGATGGAGCTCAAGCTGCTAAGCTCGAGTATGTACTTATTTTTTGCGAATAAATCAATTCTGAAGAAGTTATTCAAAAACGGCGGGTTTCGGCGCTCCGAGGCGCCGCTACCGCCATTTTATCGTTGCGGCGCTTCCGGTACTGTAATGAAGACACGCTTTGAGCGAACACTACTGATAAAAATAATTCAAGATAAACTACTCCGAGCTATACCACACCGTGAAGTAGAAGAAAATAAGAGTTCTTCTAAAAATATTATAGTCAAACGGAATTGATTAATCGCCTTCGTGCGTGTTGCGATGTTTTTTACTCTGGTACTTTGCACGTGATGCCAAAAACTGATTGAGCTGGGTACAAATGCACTCCACTCTTTCACAATAATGAAGATGTATGAATCTCTACCCAGTCGTAATTCTGGGAATCAGTGTAACTCTTTGCAGAAAAAAAGGGCTATTGATATTTTCTTCTGTTTGTCGGAATTTAGAGCGGTGCTTCTTTTCGGTTCGCCTTTCTTTCCACCTACTTAAAATCTTAAAATTCATATTTTTAAACTGCATTGAATTGTCAAAATTGTCACGCACAAAAACTACATTTTATAATTCACATTAGTTTCATGAGAACCTAAATGCACTGCCTATCCTTGCCATCCGCTATACACTGCTTTCACCTTCCCCGGCAAGTCTGGTACCAATTTACCCGACCACCAAGATATGAAACACTTTGTTAGTCAGTGTCGCGATCAATCGCTAGATCGTGCGAGTGACAGTAGCGCCTCTTGCCTCCTGACCATGAGGGCGCGTGAAAATGACTTACCTCAAACAACATGGATTTACGTATCCACTGATTAGTTAATTAATCAACTTATTTATTTATTTACTTATTTATTTATTTAGGTTAATAGTTACGCCTCCTTGAATTCTACTGAGTTCCTTAACTATTTCTAGACCATTTGAAACTATAATTATTGCAACACATAATTCAACTATTCACGACTAGAAACATCTACAATTTGTAGCTAACCTTGGCACAGCCGCCTGTGATTTATAGACTCCCATCCACAACGGTGGTTTCACACGGAACAGCACGTAATCAAACAAACGAATTCAAGACAGCCGTCCTTATTTACAATTAATTTTCCCTAGATTCGTATCCTCCTCTTCCACACCTCCGTGTCGGCCTGGTCGTTTGATCAACTCCGACTTGGCCACCTTGATTTTTCGCTCGCGGCGAATTTAGGATGCACTCAAGAGTTTGGAAGTTTCTTAAATCTTAGCATTGCATTGAGCGGCTTGATCAGTTTACACCTTTCCCCACAAAGTCTGGATTTGGCAATTTATTTCCTTGTTTGAGAGAATGTCCAATATCAGAACGGGTCCGTCCTTTTGTCTGGCAAATTGCTGTGCCAGAAAGCGGCAGTAGCGTGACATACTCACTTCAGCCGTTGTCTTACATTGTATCATCCCATTTTTATTATTCTTCTGGCTTCAAGAGGTTATTGAAATGTTACTAAGGAGCTTTTTCTTGAACACGGGTAACCAAATACTACCAACCACATTTTGTCCGATCTTGTTACTGTTGTTACTAGAACTGCAGACTTTTGGCAACTCGTAGCCACAGGGCAATCCAAATTTTTTTTAAAAAAATAAGTGATCAGCTGGTATGTCCGCAGATGCTCTAAGGCCATTCACACGTCAGGCACCATCTCAGAAATCAACATAAATAAAGCTGGAACTACAATCCGATGTAATCACGCATTATATTAGAACTTCCCTTTGATTTTCGTCTCAAACTTGGGCAATCAAACCGAAGTATTTTCTAAATGTGAGCGTTCGTTCTCTGTGAGCGTTCTTCTTGAAAATATTCTGTCGATTGAGACTTCCTCAATCATGAAATGTCGTGATACCTTATCAGTCAGGTGGCATGATGGATTAATCGCGTTCCGGGACGTTTTCAGAAAACCTCAAAACATGCTGCACTCATAAGATCTCTTTCACATCTCACTTCTCGAACTTCGATTGTCATTTTCCACAGTTTTCGGTCATTGTGCCGATGGTGAGGCATCGTCAGTGCGTGTTCAACCTCTTATAAGCTTTGATGCTCTACATTTAATTATTTGTTTACTTATTTCTTAAGATCATTTGCACCTGGACGGCACTTTCCTTACCTCTCCGTTTTCGAGCTTTTGTGTCAAAATCCGCTGTAGTGTAACACACTCACTTAAGAAGTTGAGTTACATCAAAATTATTTTATTATTCTCCGCATTTCGTGGAAAAAACTCTCGGAGAGTCAAATTTTTTGAACCTAGATGCTCGTTCTATGCAGAGTGATGCTCTTTCGATTGAGCCTTCACCAATCGCGAATGAAATGACGTGGTACCTCATTCGTATTGAATCAGGTGTCGTGACGTACTTTCACATGCTAGTCGCTTCCAGAAAACCTCAAAACATTCTCGATAACATGGACGCTCATGAAATCCCTTTCGTTCCTCCTTTCTTGAATTTCCGTCGTCACTTTCCACACCTTTTTCATTTGGTCGTGCCTTAAAAAGGTTGACGCATCAGGGCCATCAGGATCTTCGTCTCTGCTGTTATCATCCGTTTAGAATAGTGGGTACATCTTCAATACCCCTTTTATAGCCTTCTAGTAAGCCTGTAGTAAAACTGACGAACAAGAAGAACCTGCCAAGCGTTGATTTTCCATTCAGAATGGTAGAATTATGGTAAATGTGTATTTGGCATATTCATACAATGACTTCTCTGGCCCAGCTGCTTAACCAAATCAGTTACCATCCCAACAACTCCGGTACCAACGTGATTGACCTCGGAACGTTGAAGAGTTTGACTGGTTCCGGGCGAGGGTCGATCGCTCCCCAGGCGACAGACAACGTTGCGTTGTTTTATCGATGTTTCTGTGTTTTGGGTGTTTTGGAATACATTCGGTTATATATGAAATTGTTTTCCAGCAAGGAGGGTATGGGAAAGATCTTGTACCCAGAGATATATGGGAAGTTACTGAGGGTTTGCAGTATGTTCTACACTGAAGCCGTTTTCCCAAGATGGTGCAAGTTTAATAGGGCTAGCATCCCAGAGAATCTGATTTCGTCAGAGCTTAGAACTTGGGTAATAAAATTAAAAGTTAGTGAGACAGAGGTTTGAACAGGGGTTAGAAACCTCACTCTGAATGCTCAAATACGTAAAGTAAAGACAAAGCGGCACACTCTCCTGGTGCTAATAGTGAATGTGGGACTTTCTCGAAGAGAATCTGGGTAAACCTTTTCACTATCAGACAAGTCAGTCGTCAAACTACACGACTCTTAAGGACGAAAGGTTTGATTGGTCTTGGGCGAGGAAAGACCGCTTAAACACTGAAAACAACGAGCGATCCGCTTACATTTTTACCTAGATTCACGAGGGTTTACCGTTATGGAACGCGCATAACGTTTGCACGTAAACATAAATGTTCACGTAGAAGGCGATAAGCTTTACAAAGGTCAACAGCATCCTTGCAAACAAACTTGATCTTAAGATTATATCTTCCTGAGATTTCTTGAGAAATCTTGAGATTGATTGTTCTGCTGACCTTATAAGAGAAACGTACGTTCGAGCTCGGAGGTAAGAGACTTAATGCTCGTCCAGACCTTAATGCGTTGCTGCCGCAGTAATGAAGAAGCATAGGGACCGGAGGCACGCGCGGCAGCTGCGCTGTAGTACATTATCCGGATTTTAATTTTTTTGCGATAACCACCCATACCGTCAAATGCGCGCTAAATAATTTTTGAGCAAGTGGGGCGCCGCAAAAGCGCACAGCTATTGCGGAAGTACCTGTACTTCCCTTTTAGCTGCTCCACATTGGTTTACTGCCGCAGTAGAGTGTGAAGGGGCCCTTATCCACTTCTCGGGGCTCCGGTTGGTACCCCTGGTTGACTCAATTTCTCAAAAAGGTACCGCTGCAGACCTTCGTGCTAATATTTATGTGGGCCATTGAATGGCCCGTCTTCCATACATTCAGCTGAGAGTCAATGTGATTTCCCATAATGGTGGCTCCGCACGAGAAGTGTAGAATTATTTATTGGTATGTCGTTTGTTCCGCGGGATGTACAGCTCCCTCTCGATCGCGTACAATATACATTTTCTCTGACCATTGTTTCACTGTTTTCCGCAAAATGAAGAGTTGCCATACTTGGAATCGCTGTGGACTAGATGTAGTGGGACGATGACAAGACTCTTAAAGAGGTCACTTTTACCCTTCTGGGAATAAAGCATTAGGATACGAAGATGTCGAGTACTAGTTTCACCTTCTGACTGTTTCTGAGTTTAGTGGCTCTCATGGGTTCAGAACATCTGCGGAAATACAAGTCAATCACTTAACTGTTTTTTTCCTAGTTTTCTTGGAGCATCCCAACTATGTAGTTTGGAAAAGTGGAACTATAGGGATGCTCGATCTCTTGCGACTTGTGCAGTCATGACCATCGAGGTGATGTATGACTCCGTAGTCTCTGACGTTCTCCGAACTTTGAACTTGTAACCTTAGAGCTTTACCACCAGGTAGGTGGTAGGAGGTTCTAGCTCATGCCTCCAATACTTGATTGGTTGGATAGATTGATCCGAGAAGGTGAAGACCGACAGCCGCTACATTTTCCGTGCCTCTACGACTCTGAAAGGAAAACGGATGAGTGGCGCGATCTTAGGACACTGATCAGCATCGAACACTTCACCTGCTACACTTATTGCTCAACACCAAACAGTCGTGTGGTTTCTAAACTCAGCAGATGTAAAATTTGGTCGAAAACACTGAATCTTTAAGCCTTGTAGAGTAGGTTCTAACTAACGCCTTCACTGGATAGAGGGCCATTAATAGAGTTCCTAGACAGGCCCAGCTACCCCTGGTCAGCTAAATTTATTTTATTTAGTAATTTATTGTTACATCCTAAAACATGGATGTGCTATTAAATAAGAAAAATGCGTTAGTTGAACAGAAATGCTGTTCAGACACGAAAAAAACAACAAAGTTTCAGAGGAAGTGCTATTAGCAACAATTTTCAAAAATAAGGTAGAAGGTTTTTCCGTCTTGTCCATGTTCTCTCGTCTTTGAACCTCGGCTTTGACGATGATTTGTTAATAGTAATTACTTCTGCCGCACGAGGTTGTTTGGTGGATAAAGTTAATTTAACGGCCTAACGTTTCGACCTTCCCGTTGTCCTCGGAGGTCTGAACACACATCGAAGTTAGTGACTTACCAGTCTGTCCCACCAAAAGCCATTAGATCCTACAACTTTTAGCCACATATAGAGGTCTTGTTCTCTCCGAGAACAATTGAAGGCTCCAAACCTCTTAGCGTCTATTGAACCGGCAAACTTCCGAGTTGAATGGTCCCCTTGGCCTAGCCGTCTCGTTCTCCTATCGGAGATCTGTTGTGTTCCTGTTAGGTGCACGTCCGCTGCAGGTGTTTTTTTCGACCTGCACTTCTCTCACCTCGTAGTGATTGCACTTTGCTTGCAGGTGGATTCCCAGTGAAAAACAAACCAATATCACTTACTTCGACAATGTCAATAGTGCACATTCTAAGCACTTTCTCTGTCCATTCATTCCGCTCGTAAAACAACGGACAGCAGTTCGGCGTCTGAATTTCTTCAGATGTTGTACAGACGATATTGTGAGGTAAAAAATTTCACATCGGCCTCATCTCAGTTTTAGGCGCTTTAGCGGCATCCGAAAGGAGCTCCTGCTGAGGAAACTCCGTTAGACCGGAGCAATGATAGACCAGTAGAATGTTTACATTGCATATTCGCTAAATTTCCTGTAAAAACAATAGTCCTTGCCATCTGTGGTCTCGTACAGCACCTGACCACGGAAAGTCATCGTATAAGCCAAATACGCGTTCCCATGCCTCTGTGATCCTGCATGGAAGGCGAATGCATGGCGTCGTCTTCCTCCTTAGGAGGCTGATCGCCCACGACCACTTTACTTTTAAACATTTAATTGATCAGCAAGGTTGACCACGTCTAGAGGAAATGAATGGGCCTGTGCATCGAGTTTCCATTTTGCCAGAGTCGTGCTTATTGCGATTATTGCGGTAACTCGGGCCTCTTTATCTCCATTCTTTCCAAAGTTGTTGTTGCAGAACGCTGCCCATGTCGAACAAAACAGGCTGGGCTAGGCCTAGAGTGAGGTGGAGCCGGTCGTTTCCCTTCGTCGTTCCTCACTTTCAGCCGCTTCTATCCATCCAAGCTCGTTCCGTAACTCTTATCTCCGTCTGATATACAGTTAACACTCGGTGGCGCAGAAATTTCCACCCTTCTTCGACCGTCAGCCCACCAAAAAGTACGGAACTTTCCTGTGCACGGTTTCTGATAGAGCAAATCTTCCTCTTTCAAACATTTACAAGAAATTTTAGATGTGCTGAATCTGAAGAAATATAAGAGGTTTTTTGAAATATACATTCTTCTTCACTCAAAAATTCACTTTGGTGACGTGTACTTTTCCTCTTATATTTCTTCAGATTCAGCACATCTAGAAATTTCTCGTACACTATTTGAAATAGGAGGATTTTCTCTATCAGAAACTGTGCACAGCTTCCTCGAAAGTTCGGAACTTTTTGGTTGGCTGCTGGTCAAAGAAGAATTTCTGCACGACCGAGTGTTGACATATCTTTGGCCGCTACTGTACGTAACTTCTCCTTCCATAGCTTTATTCATCCTATCTCCACTTTATCAGGGCCTATTGACTGCGTGAATAGATCGCAAGTTCATTCAAAGTGGGTAAAAGTGATCGTACGGAGGTTTTTACGCGATAGCTTACCGCTGTCAATCCGTCGATCCGAACTTTACCTTTTTCTGTGCAACACAACCGTCTGGATTTCACCAAACTCTTGCCAGTTGGAGTAGAAAATCGGGTAGTCCATAGCAGCCAGCAATTTCGAAAAAGGGCTTTCCTTGGAAATTGTGTAGTACTTCGAAAAGTACATCTAGACGAAGAGTTTTCCTATCTCTACTTTAACAAAGTGTTGTTCCAGTTACTCGTCTTCTGAGTTTTTCTGAACTTTTTGCCGAAAACCGCTGGGAATTGTGTCCGTCGTAGTGAGTTGTTTTGTTCAACAAAGGATATACTCCATACAGAGTCCGTCGTATGACTTCGTTACTCTGTAGTCATGAAGTACTCATAACCTGCTTAGCTTGTGTGTAGAAATTGGTGCTCACGTTTCAGAGGCTTCACTTGTTGTTTTCGAAGGAACCAATTCTGATATGAAGTGAGAAAAGCTGCCAAAGAAAAGGTTAAAGCCTTATTCTATCTACCGAATCAACTAGCCGTTTCGTCTTAAAGTCTCGAAAAGTGCAAGAAATCTGCTTTCTTAGCCAAATGGGGAAGAATGCTCCTTGTTGCTCAGGCACCGCCTTTCACTAGCGCCTCATCGGAGGTTTAGAATTCGCCTCACCTCCATTCTTCCGATGCCTTCAGTGTTCTTTAAGGTAACTCTCTGAACTTCTGCTACGTGCTATTAGTACAACCTATGGAGTAACGTAACTTATCTACCACTAAAAGTAATCCCACTAGACGTTTGAGAGGCCTTTCTGCTGTTTTTTACCAATTTCTACATTTTCGTCGAAGAGTGATTTCCGCGACGAACTCTCTTGTTTACAAGACTCCCTCAGCCGAACGACGAAAGTGTCTCCTTCACTTGCCTGTCCTTTGCCTTCCCCGAATTACCACAGCGGATCCAATTAAATCTCTCCACTGATGCGGATAATTGGGAATTTCTTATGAAGTTCGCCATTTAAGTGCACTGCAATTGTAGCGAAATCCATTCTATCGCCATACCTCTGGATAAATCACTGGACGGAAAGTCATTCTGCTATATGGCTTCTCAGCAGCTGCGTTTTTCCAGGATGTTTTCAGAGTAGGTTAGTAGAGAACGGTGCAAGAGTTCCATAAAGCTCATTGTCCCCTCATTCCGCTAATTTGACGGCTAATGGGCTTGAACGAAATTTCTGCAGGGCAGAGAAAGTGTAGAAGGCCTGCAAGAGGTTCAGTTAAGTCACCTTAAGGGACATTTATACTTTGCTGTGGCAGCAGAGCAGTACTTGCGGTCTGCGCCGCGTTCATGCTTTTGCTGTGGCAGTACGGAACGACAACGATCACTGCTTGTTGCTGCAGAAAAGTGATGTGTGGCATCACGTCTGTGGCCTTCACGTCCAGAAAGTCCCTGCACGAATTGTTGGTTGCTGGTCTCAACACGAAAGATACCGTTTACGTGTAGTGCGGCAGCAATGAGAAGGCAGCTTCCGAGGATTGCGCTTACCTTCGCGGTTGCTGCCCGACTCTGGAATTACCAGAGCAAGATTGTTCATTCATTTATTTATTATAAGACGCTCACATAAGTGAGCGCGGGAAGAATAAATTCAACTGAACATCAAACTGTAAACGATACGGAAGAAAAATAACTATTGTGCTACTGACACATTTAGAAATGAACAGATGAAGAAAACTAGGAAGATAGCAAACAGCCAGCAGCACAAATGAGGGGCATAAAATAGAATAGAACAATTAATTAGTGAGAATAGAGTTTGCTGCAAAGCGTCTGAAAGAGGCCTCAGAGTGGGGGATGGGAGCAGTTTCTCTTAATTTAAGATAAGCAAGCAACAAGTTCTTCACTGTTAGAGCAGGTCTTGCTTATCTTAAATTAATAAAAACTGCTCCCATCCCCCACTCTTACTTGTTCTAGGCACATTTATGTGTTGATGTTGTTGTTTTACACTTTCCTACGTCTGTCTAAACAGCGTAAACAAATAAATAAATAAAATAGAACCAAATAAAAAACAAAAAGAACAAGAGATGGCAGGATACAACAAGAATGTCGAAGAGGTTCTTGCGAATTCGAAAATACGTTGTCAACTCCGAGAGAGAAACTAGCTTCTTGAACGATTTGAGAGAAAGACACGACTAAACATTTTGTAAAGCTTTACGAATTTGCGTGTCATCCTTGCGCAGGGGCCATGCAATATGTTTTCAACACCATATTGCTCGACTTTGGCTGGTCGTGTATCTCACGCATAATCGGCTATTAAAATTTATTAATTTATTTATTGGAGACGTGCGAAAAGCAAAACTTATCACACAAACAGGCCATGCCATAATTCAATCAAGTTTAAGTAATTATTGGCTACACTGCACATTGTTATCGACAATCATCTTTTAATCGATAGAGCCCCGTCATCCGCTTTCTTATGAGCTGTATATTCTGTATTCCAACAAGATGGTAAAGGTGAAAATTTTGCTTCTGGGCGATTCCCTAAGGATCCGCCACGCACGTGTTCCATTCAAAATCGTAGATGTATCGTGAATGCGTGTTTGGCCCATATAATGACTTGCGAGGCCAGCCTCTATAACAGTTCGGTGTCTCTACCTTCCAAGACACGCCGGTATCAAATTGCTGGTATCAATTTGATTTTTAAATTTTTTCATCAGTTTGGTAGCAATGGATGGAAGGCCTAGTTAGTCTAAGCGAGGAACGAACGCTAGGACGTATGTACTCTACCATGCCAAAGCACTACTGATGCCGCACAATTTTAAATACCAACTACTATTTCTAATAGAAGGTAATAGATCAATCTCGCCTAACTTCCGTCACCAGAAATTGCTTCCCTTTAAGTCCATTCTAGACGAGACGTTCCATGACGGGACAGCAATTAAGGGGAGATTTTTTCCCATTTTCATCGTCATTATTCATCATTTTCCTTCTGCACGGTAAATAATTGCCTCATTCCGATATCGGCGAGAAATATGCATGTGAAGGTGGTGATTTTTCTGCTTTTTCTCAGAGTCGCCGGTGGGCGTGGTCGGCTTCATCAGCTGTGATGTGGTCAGTGGTTCGGCTCCGCTCACAGCGTTCGACAGGGCGTATGAAGAAGACTCAAAGTGAACGGAAACGCACTCTCGAAAGGTACCTTCCTCTTGTTTTGCTCCATTTTTCTAAGATTTATTGCATATTATGTATTTTTTATTCATCAAAGAAGCTATTTGAGATAGCAAGGTGTTCTCCGCACGTATAACTTGGTTCAAAAAAATTTCACATGGACTTGTCCCACAGAACCCTCTACAAAATCGTTACTCTCATCATAAAAAGCCAATTTTTGTTTTCATTCCCGATCTTTTCAATCTTTTTTTTCAACAGATCAACGGTTTGTAGAAGATTTCTTACCACTTTGAATTCATATCCTGTTCATTGTCCGAATATTAGTTCTGACCTCCTTCATTCTTCACCAATCCATTTATTTTTCGTTTTCTCACGATTTAATTTTTCTTTTTTTTTGTCGTTTCACTTCCGTTTGCTAGTGATCTTCAGGCTGTCACTCTTGAGCAAACTGCTTGCAGTCTCCTCGTTCTGAGTCACTGAGTCAGCAAGAACTTGAAGAAGCTCCCTAAAGAACCATTTTTAACGGCAAAAACCTTCGAAATAAAAATTCCATTTTTTATTCTGAATTATTATTTATTATATATTTTATCTTTCATTCTTTTTTGTTTAGTTTTTTTCTTTCCATTGATCAAGTTGAACGTAAAAATATGTTCTACGAAACCGATCTGAGTCGGCAGAAAATGCCGCACGTACGGCATTGGTTACCGGACTCCTTAAACAACGATTTATTTCAAAGTTCATCAATTGCAAAATTGCCTCGTTTACTAATCTAATTATTTGTAGTTTTGCCCGTAAACGTTGTGTTTTCTGCCATTTTCGCCGTAGCATTGCTGATCTTTATCGTGGGTATTAGGCATATTACCTTCTTTTCGATGCCTGCAAAACTCTGTTTTGACATTCACTTTTTTGATCCGCCCTTGGTTATTTTTCGTAATTTCCCGGGTGTTTTGTTGTCCCCTTTTGCCATATTTTTATGATACTTTCGATTATGAATCTCCTTCCACGCTTCAATCGCCTTATAAAACTAGAAGTATTGTAGTGTGTGTCGTTCTCGGGAAAGTACTGGATTAAGCAGCTCCGTTGCCCTTCTTCGCTGCCGAGTATGAACAGACCTTGAGTTGATCCGGTGCATTCGCTCCCTACCTTATTCTTGCACTTCGTAGTTGTTTTTCAGCAATGCTGCACCGAATTTCGTTGCTATTTTTTGCATTTTCTTCTCTAATCGAAGTCTATGCATTCTGCAGTAGCAATTTCAACTTTTCGTGAAGAAAAGGCTAATTTCAACTTGTCACTTCCATGCAGCAGACTCGACTCCATTGCGTTTCAGTCAAGTCGAACCTTTTGTACTCATGGAAATGAGTTTCCGTCAAATCTGTCAATATTTCAAAAAGGATTCTTCGGAATAATAATAATCCGACACTAGCCTCTTTCCACCGTAAAGGTTCCTCACTGAATTGTGATCAATACATCACACTGGCTTTGAAGGAAAACTCATTTTTGTACTGAAAAAAAAGAAATTGAAGAAGGAGGCTGATGCGACACTGTGGAAGAAACTGGTGCATCGCCTGGGTCAACCAAGTCTTCCATTCCTTAGGAGTCGGGTAAATTGGTACCAGATTTGTCTGGAAAGGTAAAGGCACTGACGTGGTAGAGCGGCGGCTGAAACGGCCGGTACACAGGCGAAGTACGTATTTACCAGTTCATTGCCATTCTGAATGGAAGACGAATGCACGGCGCATCGTCAGAGCGCTGATCGAGGCCGACCGATCTTCTTTCTCATCGTTCACTCTCAAATAATGCATGCGTATGATTTTGTGATGAATCTGTGGCAATAATAAAAGCCTATAAGGTTGAGAAGACAAAAAAGAGACAAATTGCCACTTTGATTCTGAATCGAAGACGAATGCGATGGCACCTCCAAAGGAACTCTCACATAACATGCAATTTAAGAAAAATGTAGCTGACAAGGGCAACCAGCCGTGAAACAAAAGATTACCGTAGGATCAACCATTTTTCTGAGGCTCGGCGTTGCCATCTCACATGTAAGACTACTTTCTGGAAAATTTTAGCCTCATCCTTCTAAGATGGACTGCATTTTAGAATAGTTTAGTACTCACAAGCGGCTTATATTAAACTGCGCTCCCGGGAGGTTCAACGCCGCGACCTCAAAAAACATTGATAACCAAGATGGTTTAAAACGCTTCGTATATCGTCTTGTAGAGCGTATCGTCCTCTTTCGAATATTACATGAGATTTGGTGAAAAGTTTCAAATTGGAGGTTTGCTCTGCCGAGAAACTTTAAGACGCCCTTCTCGTGAAAATTTTTTAAAATCGAGCATGGTTTGAAAATAAACATATCCTCTGATAGAGCAAGAAATTCTGTTGAGAAAACTGTACGAAAATCAACTAGAACTCCCAGAAGAAAACCAGGAGCTGCATCGAAACATTATTCTTGTCTTTCGAACCGCAAACTTTGGGTGTTTGAAACTTTGCAATTTCCATGACAAATAGGGAAGAATAATATACTGTCCAATAGAGAAAATCATCGTCTTCCATAAAATATATAACATTATTTAGGCCTCTAAAGCTAAGCAGAGGAATATCGCTGTCGATGAGATTATTTTTTCACATTTTCGCTTTCCTCTTTACCAGCCAAAAGAACAATGACAATCAAAGTTATTACAAATTTCAAATACACTGCTTGAAAGAACAAATGATTCTCTTTCGAACGCTGTGTCATGCTCTGTGAAAGCTTTCGAACTCAACTTACAACAGTCGTTCGAAAAAACGGCGGGAACTTTTTTACCAACCTAGTAACATCAACTGGGCAGAGGATATTTTAAACTTTTCTCAGATTCTTTACAGTTGTAATCCTCTATAATATAATTTTTCTAATAGAAAATATTTTCACATCTATCGCCTTGGGTTGGTGTCAGTTCTGAGTTCGAGTCGAGTAGAGACGAGAACGAATTAATGTAAAGCGGAGGATCTGTTGCGGTCTAGAAAACGATTAATTTGCAACAGATGACTGATGCTTTTTCAGTGGGAAAATTTTGGCTGGACTTATCCATCAGTGATGAGTCTCGACACCGACATTTTCCAGAGGGATCCGAGAAAACACTGACCACATCGCCCTAGGGTAACTTCAATATTAATGGCACAGACCAGATCCGAACTGGACCCTAAGGGCATTGCGTAGTCTCTCGGTTGTTTCTTCTTCTCTGGTTTGAATCGTTAGCAATCTGAATAAACCGATGATGAAGTGGTCGCCGTTGATCGCACATCCAAGGACGCGTCATTCATTTATCTTTCATTCAGAATCGTAACGACATGGTGAATAACCTACACAATGGCGTTTTCAATTCAACAGTTTGATTTAAAGTCTGCGAAAATACACAAAACTTCAATTATAATTTAGTTTGGTTAATCAATGCTGTCATTGACGGAGACGTACTAACGAGGTTGATCTTACACTGACGTGTTCATAAGTCGGCGCGTATCAAATATCAAATTTCGGACGGTGATCCAATGCAGCAACAAGCGCAGATTTCCAACTCATTAGCTGCGGCATCACCGAATCACTGACCGCCACCCTCGACCGATTCGAAGCTGGACGTTTAGAATGCGAACGAAATTGATCCTAGAGCAAGGGAAAGGCGACACGATTCGACCCCAGCTCCCCACGCGTTTCTCAAGCGAAAATGTCCTCGTCAAAGCTCTCCTCCTTTGATGAAGATGAACCGACCTTGTGCTGTACCGTACGTGCCGCAACGTTAAAATGGCACCAGCGGCGCTTTATTGTGCAGAAACTGTCGTCTTTCTATAATTTCTTTAAAATTGAGTAATTTGTAAAAATAAGTATGTATTGGAATTCAGCAGCTCGCGCTCTTTCTATTCGTGAACAAATTTTTTATATTTGTAGAAATTTTTGTCGAGAGATTTTTCACCCTTTGACTTTCGGTCCCTTGTCCACTCGAACTTTGAAAGGACGTTTTAGGGAAAGAGAGCCATTGCAAAGCCCTTGCAAAGGGAAGCTTGTCTCGCCGGACTCCAATGTCCATGACTACAGGGTTATTCTCTACCTTACACTCTATCGGCTGAATCAGCTTCATTTTTTGTTTTGCGCATATCTGCTCTGAAGGTTGACTGACCTGGTTCCATGTCTGCTACTTTCCACACCAATTTTAAACACTGTTCATTTGAATAGTGGTGGCATACTCTTCGTGTACTCATAAGTATATAAATAAACAAAACTCAACCTACTGGATCGCTCTTCACCCAGTTAACCAAGACAATCAAACTCCGTGGTCTCCTCCCGTAAAGTAAATCGCGCTGCTCGCTCTCGAGTAGAGGCTCGAATCCACTTGATTGTATTTATTAGGAAGGAATACTTGTTTTCCAAGTGACTGTCATATGTGTCATTCTATTTTTCGAGTTAATTGGCTTCATTCTCCCGTTTCCGTCTAACTCTGCTATTTATTTAGTTATCTGTAGACTCATGTTCACTACTAAATGTAAGACTGAAATAAAAACGTATAGACAATGATTGTACCAATAAGGGGCACTTCGTCTTACCCTGAAGGTGAACTCGTCCGACAAAGGGCCGGGAAAAAGAAGCAACTAGTAGCATAGTAGATTGGTAGAACTCGCTCTTTTTTCACGGCATTTGAGGAGTGTACTACTAAGTGTACTACATAACTTACTGGAAGGTCCGGAAGGGTTTATTTTATATCTGGCTCCTCTGCATTTAACCGAGAAATTTTACTAGAGTTTGTGGGAAAGTATAAAGGCCTTGTCGTGGAGATGGGTTAGAATCTTTCAATTACGCTGGATGGGTAGAATAATAGAAGATACTCACGTCTTAGAAGGACCACACAAATTCTCTTGATTAGACTTTGGATTGGGAAAATGGTTCCACTCTTTCAATCCGTCAAGTTTTATGGAACGACTTGAATGATATCAAAAACTACCGCAGTAAACTTTACGATTAACTCTGGAAAAGAGCAGCCTTTCAAATGATTGAACGACTAAGATAAAAAGTAGAAGGATGAAAAGAGAAGGGAATGTTTGGTAGAGACTGGCGCAATCTGAGCGAGCGATTTTGGGCAAAAAATTTCAACGGCATCTGTGACTCGAAGGCTCTCCAGAACACGACTCTGACATAAGTCGGTCGGGTGTTCGTTACAGTTTTGACCATTTTAAATACTAAAAATAAATAGTAGTTTTCTCGACTTCGGAAAAGAACCCGTTTCATCGGAGCTACTTAATACTAAGGGCGACATTGATGGCCTTGGTAGTGTTTAGCTTTGTATCCACGAAGTGTTCCGTGTATCAAACTTTGGTTGCGTAAAAGATTCGAATTTTTCTTGAATCCCTGGACCTTTGGATTCGATCACATGCTACGGTTGACTACTCCGAGGCTCCGATGAATGCACTCTTTCCAAAAGCTTCCTTCTTCCAAAATGTTCCGGAAGCAATGAGCTGTTACTTTCCATGTGCTTGGAATTCTCGTCCCAGAGTCTCTTCCTTCCTATTAACTGGGACGGGGAGTCAGACAATAGCGCTCTCTAATGGGTAGTAATACTACTCTATAGATGGTAATCCTCAATTGTCTTCTGTTGTATAGAGCTTGTTTTTCGTGGCAAGTGATGGCATTTGAGTCACCATGGCAGCACACAGCTCTGCTCCTCACCTGAGAATAGGTAATTTATAAAATGGCAGGGGATGAATAGGAATGAGCACCCAAGCAGGAACATTTCCTGAAATTTGGCCTTCCTTAATCCAAATTGTATACCATACCTCAATGGGGCTCACTCCATACCTAATAATCAGGGGTATGCGGAAATTCCGTTTTCGTGTTCCGAATTCCGGTTGCCGGCCGTTTTTGCCCCTTCCATTCCGTTTCCGTGTTCCGCTTTTTTGGGTGGCACCCGAAAGCGGAAGAAAAATTCGAAGAGCTCCACAGTGAAGGCTAACAAAAGGAAAACAGAAGGCTGACGTCGATTTGATCCCTTCGAATGCTGAAAGAATGAAACCAATGCAGCGAAGTCCCCCTTCCTAAGATAACTTGCAATGAGGTATTTTTCGGCACCTGCCACATCGACGGAGTGCGGGAGATTCTTTTCTACTGCTGCTTTCATTGTCAACGATCTGAGAAAAAGCCTCTTTCCCAAGAATCTTGAACAACTACTGTTTCTCCATCGTGCTCGTTTTGATTCTATTTTGAAACCATTCTAGTCCATCACGTCGAAAAGGCTTTGTCTTTCTTTACGTACTAGTGCTGGCTTTCGTTTATAGAGAAGTGTATGAAGAGGGATGAAATTGATATGGCTTTTGTGAGAAATTTTTACCGTTCACCTTTGAAGCTATCACCAAACGTTGAACGCCTTCACAAAAATAATGGACATATTTTACTGGAAACAAAACGAGCATTCTATGGTACCTTTAGAAACAGAAATGAAAACGTTTTGTGGACCAGATCTGGCTAAATTCCAATAACTTAGTGATTTCTGCACTATTTGCGTTTCCGTATTCCGGTTTCCGGCCATTTTTGGCCATTTCCGTTTCGCCCTCCGTCTTAAGCTTTTTCAACGAAAAAAATTTGCACACCCCTGCTAGTAATGGAATGACGTTTATAAAGCCCCTTTTGGCAGCCCCTTCCCTGGACGGAAAAGAAAGTTCTCCAAACGAATATTTTTCCATTGTTTATTTCGTTCCACACTTCGGCATTAATTCACCACAGAATGGTGATTACCAGCTCGAAATAGAGTCATAATCGGTCTTCTGTGGCGAAGTGAATAACAACTCTGAATAGGAACCCTGTTCATCATTCATCAACCGCTGCTATCCAGGGGCAAGCCAAGTTTACCCAACAATAGCTACAGGCAACATTTCAATTGCATTTAGCAATTTTCGCGCACCATTTAGATAAAGCAAAGTTTCTATGAAAAAATCTCTTCGTACTGAAGGCATGTCAGCGCTTGGATGATATTTTTCGAGCTTAGTTTCTGAATAGGAATCTTCGAACTAGAGAAATTCATTTTTTCTACAATTCATTGAAGTCTCTAGTCACGGAAATTGTATATTTATAGAAAATTTGATCATTAATGTTTAGTTCCCGTGCGGCCTCGACAACTTCTTCAATGAATAACTAGCTATTTTTTTTATTCCACAACGTTTTTATCCCGATCAGTTACGGGGTACGTTTTTCATAATAGTCGCTCCGTCTTCTTTCTGCTTGGTGCTGCTCCCGCATTTGTTGAGGTGCCACACTGCCCCATCTTGTCTCGGTCTAGAGCTCCTTGTGGGGTGGCCATAACGTCCTCGATCACAGGTTCTTAAGCGCCGCTTTCTTGCATTCGACTATCGATCAGTTTTGGGATTGTGACAGTTTTCCTCTATCAGCCGACTGTTACACGGCCCTGGCACTTATATCGACACCCTTTTCGGCTATTTCTAAGCTAGGCAAGGGTTTCTGGGTGGGACGGTATTGGACCCTGATCATCGAGATTATGAGGCTAGGCTCTTAACCTCTCGCCATCCCGCCCCACAAGTTACTAGCTATATAAAGAAATAAATTTATTTGTTGTCTATCTGTCACAATTGCAGACAATTTGGTACGACCGCACCGACAGACAACAAATTCCTGCGCAGTGTGTACTGGGCACTTCGAGGTTGCCAATATTGGTTGTGCTTCTATGACGACGGTAGGTGCAGTCTGGTTTACTCTTGAGAATTTGCTCTTTTTGAGATCATCAGCTTTTATATTTACATATTTGCACTACACCTGTACTTTTATAGTTACTTCACATTCACTTGTAAAATTTTTTGGCAATTCAATTGAGGGCACCTGCTGAACACTAACTAGGTAGGACACTTAGATCGGCCTTCTTGATGCTCCGGTGAGAAGGAGGAACGCCCGCTTCGAATCTTGAAAATTTCAGAATTCCTGAACGCTTCGTAAATCGGAAGTATGATAGAGTTAGTATAGAGGAGCTTGTCCATGTTTACTGTAGAGGAGATGAATAGCAATGACAACTAGTGATGAATGGAACATGAATTCCGAGATTTTATTGGGTTGTCGGGAAAGTTCTGTCATTAATCGGACATTTTTTTCAAAATTTTTTATCTTTATTTGAGCACAACTTTAATCAACGAAATAATCACCATTTACATCAACAACCATCTCCCATTTTTTGGGCAGATCACTAATCCCCTTCTTCCAGAATGAAGGTGGCTGTGACTCGAAGAACAGGTTCACCTCGGTTTCCACCTCCGTCTGATTGTCGAACTGCTTTCCTCTTAAGTGTTGCTTCAGAGCTCGAAATAGGTGGTAGTCAGATGGAGGCATGTCTGGCGAATATGGCGGATGGGGTAGAACCTCCCATCCAAGTTCCTCTAATTTTTGACGCGAAGTTCTTGCAACATGAGGTCGAGCGTTATCGTGCAGCAGATTGCGCTGCGGAGTGCCGTTGAAGGAATTCATAGTATAGAACTGGTCGCAGAATACGTTTGTCAACAGGAGCCATGGCTTCGGATTCAATGGAGTCGCGTACCCCGCACAAGCGATATATAAGAATGGCTCTGTACTCAGAATATTCTAGAATGTTTGCTCTATTGATCGGTGGTCATGGGTAGGTCATATCTCTTCGCGCTGAATTTTACGGATTTTTTGAAAATTGTGGAACAGAACTTTCCCGACAACCCAATATATACCTCGGTCAATCAACTCTCCGAGCGAGACAAATTTAATTTTCCATTTTTTTATCTATGCGCCAACAAAAACCCTAGTAAAGAAAAGAATCGGAGCAGAGGCTTAGATGATCCAGCAAGAGGCAGACAAGCGTCGAGCTTAAACTTAGTTAAAGGGAAGACATGAATTGCACTCTGCAGTGTATGGGATATTTGAGGAGATTTCTAAGCAAAATGATAAGAGGCGCTACTTCCAACAGCGCAGTCGGGCGATCGATCATCACCCACGCTTCCCAGACCGTTCATCTCTCCGGGGTTGGGTAAAATGGTAGCAGCACTCAGTGTGGATGCGAAAACACTGACTTGGTATAGCTCCCGCAAGTCATTGTACAAACCAGACACGCATTCACAATGCCTCTACGATTCTGAATGGAATACGATTGCGTGGCGCAACCTGGGGGGACTGATCAACGACAATCGCTTCATTTTTGTGTTAACCTCTTACAGAACCATTTATGATTTTTATTTCAGAAGCAGAAATTGACATCGAAGATCTACTATCGAACCCATTCAACACCCAACCACCCTCGCTGGATCAGCTCCAGCAGCTGACCGGCTTCGATCGGCAATGGTTGATGTTTATGTATAGGAACTTTAAGCAGGTATGGATTCGAACCTCATAAACTTACCTATCATTGATTTTAGATACCAAGGTATGTATTTAATATTATTAATATTATTTATTAATATTTAGAAGTGTTCTAATGGTCGAATGACGATCACCGACTGGCGCTCGATATTTCGAACAATTTTCCCCTACTCGGCAAATAATCAGTTTGCTGATCGGCTGTACAATGCGATTGCAAACGCCCATGATCATCCTCACATTACCTTTGAGGTGGGATTCTCTCGTTGGGTAATTTTTAGGTTTTTGTGGTTAGTTTCCCTAATTTTTCATTTTAGGATCTGATCCTTTGCCTTTGGGAACTGACCGAAGGCGCTCGAAACTCCGATCTCAGCCACGAGCAGCAACCGGGCGTTTCTGTAAAGGCGCAATTCGTGTTTGGCCTGATGGCTCCAGATGCCAGGGTATGTCGTACCTGTAAATCTTCAGGGAATCCATCAAATTTAGTTTTACTTACTTACCTATCCGTTTATTCTGGCGCGCGTGGTACAGTGGTAAGAGGCGCTACTGACACGCGCTCTTTCGAGCGATTGATCCCCGTCTGGGCTAACAAAGCTTTCAGTCCCTTCAAAGTCAGGTAAATTTGTACCGAACTGGTCTGCGAATGCAAAAACACTCACTTGTTAAAGCTGTTGGCACCCGCAAATCGCTGTAGAGACCAAATGCGCTCTCACCATGCCTCTACGATTCCGGATGAAGCACGAATGCGAAGAAGGACAGCTCAACGCCGATACGCTTACCCTTTTATTTTCTTCTTTATATATACTATATACTCTTATTTATTTATCTCTTTATTGATTGGCAGATGTGAGAAAAACGATAAATATTAGCACAACCGGAAGGAAAAAAATTGGAAAAAAAATTGAAAAAAAAATTGAAATTATGTTCGGTGAAACTTATGAATTTAAAAAAAAACTTTTAGGGCAGAGTGGACGAGGCGGCCTTCTACGAGTACGTTCACAGCGTCTTCAATCTGTACGGTTCCAAAAAGATGGACGACTCGGTCACTCTGGGGCTCCCACCAAGTAGTCTGCATCAACGGGTCAGTGTCCGGTTTTTATCCACTTTTCGTTAAGTAGTTAGCCTGCTTAATTAGTTGTAAAATCTTCCTCTCACTATAATTCAATATGCATATCTTCATCTTACTCTAAAGCTTCACAATTAGTTTAGCTCTTCCAACAATGACGGATAAACTGACTTTCACTTTTCCTGCTTTCTTTAACACTAAAGAGATCATGCTTTTCTCATTGCAGACATGAAGTTTTTATCGAATAAAAGTAAAAAAGCACAGAAATGTGACGATATGTCGGGCATGTCTTTTTTGTCGGTCACGCGGTTTTGCGGATGTGTACCGACAATGCAGTAGTTGTTTTCAATACGATATTTATTTTTCTGCTCAAAAAGGATGTTAGCAGTAATAAAATATTAGAAAATCCTTCTCCTTTCTTTCGCGAGTAAGATACTACTCACGAATACAGTTTGTATAGTGGTTTGCTGTTTCCAGATGACGGTGGCTGATGTCCGTCCCTTACCGCCTAACGTTCGGAAATTCGCCGTAGAACGATTCCGAGTGAGTTTACTTCCTCGAGAAAATCCTTCACTTTCCTCAAAATTATTTTGTTATTTATAACCACGTAAAAGGTCCCGGCAATAATCATACAGTTGTTAGTAACAAACGGACCATGCCATATGTAAAGGTTAGTGAAACAAAAAGTAGACAACTAAGTCGGTTAGAAAACTGAAGATTAGTGGATAGTTGTATTAAGTGTGTTTCTAGTCGCTGGACGAGAACAACGACGGGTTCATCACTGTCTACGACATAGAGCGTGAAATGAATGAAGGTCGAGGACTGGTGCTGTTGAGCCTCCGTGACATCGATCAGGCCTCTAACGAAGTCTCATCGCAGAGTCGAACTTCGATGGCGACTTCAAGCTAGTTTCTGGAACATTCTGTACCGTTGGTCACTACTATTGGTCATCTACGTTCTCCTGTTCTATAGATAAACCTAGCCAAGAGAGCAGTATACCGGCACCTTCCAAGCAAAAGCTGGTCTTTATTGGGTGACTATTAGGGTTTAGTACGGAAAACTACCTTATCGTTTCTGGTGAGGGTTCTATTTTCAGCAAATCCTTATCACCTTCACGATTCCATAAGGTAAAGTGGTCAACGTGGATCAGTTTCTTAAGAAGACGCCACGCTTTCGTCATCCATGTATAATCGTAGAGGCACGGTGAAGGTGTATTTGACTTATACAAAGACTTGCGCGACTTGCGCTATACCAAACGATTTCTTCACCTTCTCACACAAGTTTCGTACCAATTTACCCGACCCTGGAGGGGAGCAAGGCTTAGCCCATGCAGGGATCTAACTGGCGGGAATCAGTCTAAGTCAGCATCTAAAATGTCATAAGACCAGCTGAAAGCACTAAAGGAACATTCAAACAAAGAAACCAACCTGAGGCTTGGATCAATTTTATCATCTTCTTTGCCTAATTCTCATTGATCCCTACGGTATCTCTGAGGTACTAGATTACTAGAGGTTGCACAAGGTTTCAGATATCTGAACGCCTTTGCGATTTATTAGATCCGTCTCAAGGGATTCAACTGGTACTTTTTAATGGAACTGGCTTACTTTTTGGTTCAAATTTTTTGAACAGCCTACCGTTTCTGCAAATATGTACACCTGCGTACTAGAGATGTCCCGAAAATGTCGTACACATTGACCATCTACCATTTATACCAATAGTAGTGACCGCTGCTGTCTGCCCTTTCTCACCCTTATCGCTGACCAATTGATCTGCTAAACTGGGTCTGTCTCATTCTCTTTCTTTACTGACTGCTCGTCACTGCCTCATAATGTTCTTCCTCTTTCGCTGTTTACATGTGTACCATTTGTTTCTTCCACTGTAGACAAGCAAGAATATGTGATAATTGTTTCTTGTACACTTTATCATTGTTGTTCTTTCGTAATGAACTTTCCTCCCTGTGATTTACTGCGCAAATTCCATTTTCACTCGATCGTAATGGATTGATTGAGAATCGACTGATTTCTGTTGCCCCGTTTCCGATCGAAGAATATCCTAAATGTTTGAACTGGATATTTAGGCCAGGAAGTCTACATGGCTAATGATTCCAGTCGAGAGCTGAGCATGGAATGAAATTGAGTTTCTAAGGCTGATTCAAAAGTTCTGAAGAAGTAGTGAGGAAGATAGCTTTTGCAACTGCGAGAACCAGCTTTTAGTGGGGTAACCTGATGGCTAACTGGCTGCAAGCCATGCTTTGGTTTCTGGAAACGACGGTCAGATTGATGGTCCAGGCCGTCACTAAATCATTTGTCTAACGGCCTCGTAAGACATGGTGACGAATAGAAAATTTATACACGGTTTGCCACTGTCTTTGTCCCTTTATCTCCCCTCAGGGGATCCAAGACTCGCGCTTTACGATTACTAAACAACGAACGGCAAGAAACGGCTGCGGACGTCTTGACGCCCTGTAAAGGTAACGGGAAAGGTAAAGGTAACGGTGCCGGCGTTGATCAATTCGCCGCATTCCTGTCCCATTTAGAATCGTAGAGGCATGATTAATGCGTATTTGGCCCATTCAAGGACTTGTACAGGGGTCAACCGTTGTATCAAGTCAGCGTATTCACCTTCCCAGAGAAGCCTAGTACCTATTTGCGTGACTTCGGAGCGATGAAGGCCTGCATAGTCGGGGTCAGGATCGATCCCTTGACTGTGCGAGTGTCGTAGCGCATCTTATCCCTGTACCATGCGCGATCAATAATTTTTGTAATCCCATTCGATTGACTGGTTCATCGCTAGCTCATCTACATAAGGCTGATACTGAATCGCGCGACGAGCGGAACTTGCGCGACGAGAAGTGCATATGTTAATATTTCATTCAACAATATTTGGGCCTGCTGGTTAAGGACGATGCAAAACCCACCAGCCGTTGACCAGAATCAGTCAAGCAGCTGACGCTGCTTTCATCAAGACCTGTCTAGAGTATTTAATAGGTTAATACAATGACTTGTAGCGGGAAAACATCATGGCCAGCAGTCCTATTCTGCAGTTCCCAACCCTATCAAGCTGCCTAATAGCACAAATGCCTCACTGCTGCCGTTGGACTGCAAATCAGGGAGCTGGGACGATTTATCTGAGCCAACTTATGAGAAACCCTTAGTTTTTGAAAACGGGTGAACGACGGCTTTCGGTGACACCTCTCCCGCTGTACTCTGTGTTGCTCGCTCTATTCTATGAACTTTATATTTATAGCAAGTTAAAGATAAAGGGTAAGGTGTCGGCGTTGATGATCCCCCTTAGAACGCGACGCCGCATTCGTGTACCATTCAAGCTTTGTTAATGCGTATTTGGCCTATACAAGTACTTGCGAATGCCAACCTCTACCTCAAGTCAGTTTGTGCACCTTCCTGGACAAGTCGAGTACAATTTACCCGACCACAGTGGAATGGAAGGCTTGGTTAACTCGTGTGGGAAACGATTGTTCGACCGTGCGGATGTCAGTGGCGCCTTTTACGACCATTGCATAATTGCAACAAATTGAGGAAGTGCCCAACGTGTTGATTCGCAGCGAGGAGGACAATCTCGAGACTCCCTTTAGCATTACCCTCATTTCCGACGAGATCAACACGGATATACGGAAGTGGATCCGTGAAGCGGACCTGCTAACCTCAAGAGACAGTTAGTAGTCTTGGCGAGCAATGAGGAGTATGTGGGGGAGACGGCCGACACTTGTGTGTAAGGGTAAAGGGGCACATGGATAGGCTACGCAAGGGCACATTATCTGCCCCGTTGGGCGAGCATGAGGTGCGTCGACATGAAGGCCTTCCAATCGAGGTGGCGGTATCTATTAGGTTGGAAACTAATTTCACGTACTCTCACGCACTTTCAACAAAAGTGTAAATTATCGAATGAAGAAAAACGTTACCCAAACCACATATGAACTATCAAAATGAACATGTAGTTTCCCTCTATCAGGTAGCTGCCCCATCCCACTTTCTAAGAAATGCTGAGTTTTTGAAGGGAATTATTTTCATAGGTGCATTTTGACCTACACCTTATTACTGGATCGTCTTTGCCCCAGAGAACGCAGGAAAAACCAGAATAAGTGTTAGTCATAAAGTTTTTTATCTGTACTATGAACTGCGTAAGCAAGAGTCTCCCAGCTTATATCTCTGGAATTTTGGAGCGATCGAAACGAAACGTGATGTCTGGCGGTGTCTTGATGAGTGGTAACACAACTTCCAGAGAACTGCTTAAACCGACTGTCGCGTAGTTCAATCAGTACACAGTCAGGCTAAAGAGAGTAGGGCTCTAGGTGAATGACACTACCGCCGATGAATTATCGAAAGATTGCACTTTCACAGAACTTCCGAACTGAGATCATTAGCTTGTTGTGAGGCGATGGATTTGAGGATCTGCAGCGGCTCTTATTTTGTCTTGGGTGGCCGGCTAGCAAGCCAGCCATTGTCAAGTGATGTCCACATCCCACCGTTCGAAACCAGATTGTGAACAGGCGATTTCTTTTTATTGCAGGATCGGAGTTTTCTAGCAGCATCCGCCCCACCCATTTCCGCGATGGATCATATCGCAAGGCACCTATTGGCCAGTTTTACACAAAAACGAAAATAGTGCAGAACCTTTTCAGTGGAGCAATTTGAACACTTGACGTTGAATGTCAACTTCGATGTTGGCGAGCTCTAATTTCTTTCGGAGGAACCAATTACGGCCTCCCGACAGAGCTTCGTAGGTCATCCGGAGGGCACTTTTCTTTTCGTTCTGAACTACGTGCTCGAAACAACTTGATTTTTGAGTGCCATCAATCGTTTCAGGACATCATCCCCAGATTCTGCGCACACAAATTACAACGCCTCAGCAACCTAGTCGCTAAGCAGGTACTCTTGAAGAAGGACTTGGTAAACGCTGGTTTTGGGTGTTTTCATTTCAAGAAGAAAAACTCTCCTAGCAAACAAAAGTAACAGAGTTTATAAATGGTTTCGAAAACTACTCGATATGAGCTATCATACCCTCAAAAGAGTAATGAAATTATTGAACATTCAAGGAAGTTGTGTTTGCTAGAAATAATGACTGCAGAACAGTCCGCGAAATTATTATAGTTTCCAACCTAACACATATTTTGGCCCGCGAGCCTGATATCGCGGCGCGCCGGACATTGGAGGCGTCTTGAATAGCTGCCGGGGTCCCTAATAGTAAGATCAATCGGAAAGAAGAGTATGCAGCGGTCTCCCAAGAGTTGGCCCCATTCGGAGACGTATGCGAGTTTGACCTCGCCGCCCTATGAGGCCGTCATGATGGTTGGTCCCTATGGGTTAGGTTCATTCGCCTGCTAACTTCTGCACCTAAGGGTTACTGTGGGTAATGGTAGTTTGCCTCGGCAGCCACCATTAAGGTAGCTTCTGTTTGCACCTTTGAACCTTTGTTTCCCGTTCTTCTAGACCAAAGAATTCTTTTGTAGTAAGAGCTGGTGTTTGAGTGAGTAGTTTTTCAAATATACATACATATATTGGACTTTCCAAGCTCCGACGAAGGCGACACCGTCGAAACGTTAGCCGAATAAAGTGGTTTCCGTACTCTGCTTAACAGTGAACAACGTAACGGATTTGCCATGCCGAGTTTTACTGAAAGTCGCACATGGGATTTCTTCGCTGTATTTATTATTATAAATAGTATCCCTGTAATTCCAATTGACGTACTCGTCGCTCAGATTCGTAGCAAGATGATGTTTTAAGGGATATATAAGGAAGCCCATATCGCTTTATTCGCTTTACCTGTTCAGAATACTCTTCTAATACTTATAAGTAGGTGAACTGCAGGAGTTTCAGTTCCTTACAAAACACTGACACCAATCCAGTCAACATACGAAGAAAGGTAACAAAAAAGTTATACAATCATCCGGAGTATCTGTTGGGGCTCAAACTATCATGAGTGGCTTCTCAGTTGCTGCATATTGCTGCTATTAGGGAGATGAAGACAAATCGAATCGAACCTGAAAGACGAAAAATAGCAGCAGCAGGATCCGACTGTACAACTTAGCCTAACTTATAATGTAGTATCAATAAAAAGCTGGAAATAACTAGAATACGCTACGACAATACTGCATTATGCGAGATACTCGAAAGCTGGTTCAGATGTAGCTTGGACAGTTCTCAAATTGATATGGGAACTAGTAGGAGACGATTCATTAGGAAGCAATCAAACCCATCTAGCGAAGCGACTGAACACATTATTGAACATAAGAGAATGCTTCTTATTAATATTGGGATAATGGAGGTCAAAACCACCCGCCCTACTCGAAGCAGGCATAAAAATCCAGTATTTGCTAGGCTTCAGTTTCGCAGCTTTCCTTGAGTGGTCGGTTCACCATCGACGTGAGCCACTTGACGGTCAAACCATCTGCTGATCGACCGCAAGCGTGATACAAAAAAAATGACACGAGGAACGCGTTCTCATTACGCGTCAGTAAATGTGGGTGGTCAGACAATCGGTGGAGGAGCGCATGGTTATTTATTTATGAATTATGCGGTGTTGTTTTATACCATTTCTTCCTCAATAAGGACGTTTTTCAAGTTTTTCCGGACGTTTCACAAACGAAATGTGCGTCTATGCATACGTTGTATATGTCTTGTACACGCTGTAGAGATTTGATTCGAAATACGTCCAATATCGCTCGAGAAACGCTCGTCTTGGTTTGAAAAACATTGTTAAAGTTAAAATGGTACATCGCTTCGCGCCCTGTCGAAATAAATGGAACAAAAGGAAGGAGAAAATTAGTAATTCAAAACACAATGCTGGATTTATGTACAACACATTCACATGCTATGAAAGAGCAACACGCTATTCACAACACGCTTCTATGTCTTCTGTTACCTAACTACCTACCTCGCCGTAGCTAAGCGTGCCATCATCCTGTGGGCACGAGGAACCCACTTCTGCGCATGCTTCGTGCGCCCACATTCGTGGAGAAGCAAGTCTGAGGGACATTGTCATGAATTCGCACGACTTTGATCAATACGCGCTTGGTCAAATGGGTCAAACGAGCCCCAGCGCGCCAAATGGTTTGCCGCGTTGCGAGAAACGCCGACGGGGGGTGCCATGGCTGGAGCCGGCCAAGCAGGCAGTGTCTCCACGTATCGTCTCGCCTCTCCACGTACCGACTCCACCGCGCAGAAATTTGCCCTTCATCAATGCACGGACACCAGGAGTGCCACACGTCGTCGGATGGAAGTCAGGTAACTCGCAAGCGCTTTTAAAGCAAACCAGTGGCGGCTTGGCACACGTCGCGTCACGGGCGCCGAAGAGCATTGCAAGGTTTGGCTTCTGCTGTCCCTGTGACGTAGGTAGTGTTTCTATGGGACGCGGACCGCACCTATCTTGTAGGGGTAGTGCTCATTGTCGGAATTTGTTGATCGAGATAGATTATCATCTAAAACTCAATGTTATGTCGTGAAGTAGCATCCTACGTTGTTTTGTCAGAGGGCGTTTGGTTAGCGTCGACCACCAGAAAGTAACGAAGCTACTTGAGGACGGCATCAAGCACGCCCTAAATAGCGCTGACCGCACAAGGAAAGAAAACAAGGAACTCCGGAAGGAGATCAAGCATCTTCGCGAAGAGGGCGAGGGTGGTCGTCATCGCCGATAGTGACAATGTCAACTCCGGTGAGGAGCGGTGAGACAGCGCTAAATAGCGCTGACCGCACCTTCGGAAGAGGGGGACGAGGATCGCATTCCCAAGAAGAGGGAGAGAACACGAGAAGATGTTGTTAATGTACAATAAATAAATGCTAACGTCTAAGCTTTGTGTCGAGTGTATAATAACTATACGGTAACGCCGCCTGAAAAAGGATCGCCGCACATACTGATTACAGCTTAATATTGTCCACCAATACACCTACGCCGTTTGAAAAAGGGCACAGTAGGACGACTAAACATGTACTCACACTGCCTGAAAAAGGTGAGACAGCGCTAAATAGCGCTGACCGCAGGCAAGAAAATAAGGAACTCCGGAAGGAGATCAAGCATCTCCGCGAAGAGGGCGAGGGTGGTCGTCATAGCCGATAGTGACGACGTCAACTCCGGTGAGGAGTGGTCACCCGAGCTCTCGGAGAGGGACGAGCATCGCATTCCCAAGAAGAGGGAGAGAACACGAGAAGATGTTGTTAATGTACAATAAATAAATGTTAACGTTTAAGCTGTGTGTCGAGTGTATAATAACTATGCGGTAACGCCGTCTGAAAAAGGAACGCCGCACATACTTATTACAGCTTAATATTGTCCACCAATACACCTACGCCGTTTGAAAAAGGACACAGTAGGACGACTAAACATGTACTCATACTGCCAGAAAAAAGTGAGACAGCGCTAAATAGCGCTGACCGCACAAGGAAAGAAAATAAGGAACTCCGGAAGGAGATCAAGCATCTCCGCGAAGAGGGCGAGGGTGGTCGTCATCGCCGATAGTGACGATGTCAACTCTGGTGAGGAGCGGCCACCCGAGCCCTCGGAGAGGGACGAGGATCGCATTCCCAAGAAGAGGGAGAGAGCACGAGAAGATGTTGTTAATGTACAATAAATAAATGTTAACGTTTAAGCTGTGTGTCGAGTGTATAATAACTATGCGGTAACGCTGTCTGAAAAAGGAACACCGCACATACTGATTACAGCTTAATATTGTCCACCAATACACCTACGCCGTTTGAAAAAGGACACAGTAGGCCGACTAAACGTGTACTCACACTGCCTGAAAAACGTGAGACAGCGCTAAATAGCGCTGACCGCACAAGGAAAGAAAATAAGGAACTCCGGAAGGAGATCAAGCATCTCCGCGAAGAGGGCGAGGGTGGTCGTCATAGCCGATAGTGACGACGTCAACTCCGGTGAGGAGTGGTCACCCGAGCTCTCGGAGAGGGACGAGCATCGCATTCCCAAGAAGAGGGAGAGAACACAAGAAGATGTTGTTAATGCACAATAAATAAATGTTAACGTTTAAGCTGTTGAGTGTATAATAACTGTGCGCTAACGCCGCACATACTGATTACAGCTTGATATTGTCCACCAATACACCTACGCCGTCTGAAAAAGGACGCAGTAGGACGACTAAACATGTACTCACACTGCCTGAAAAAAGTGAGACAGCAAATAACTGGAGGTGCGATAATGCGTGTGTTTCCTATGAAACGCACTTAAACGCAGCTTCCATACAGTTAATAGAGCAGAGGCGGTAAAACTTGATACGCTTGAACTCGAGTGTGTCAATCATTACTCACGTACCTACGTAACCCGAAAAAAGGCTCAGTAGGATGTTCGACAAAGGACATGCAACGCCTTAAAAGGGCACAGCAAGACACTCACTAAACACAAGGGGAAGCCATGTTTACGGAGTTAAGTTGACGCAACTTCACCGGTCAAAGTCCCAATAATGGCTATATAACAGTCGAACGGGCAGAACGGGGAAGAAGTACAGGGGCTTGCCCGCTGTACTCATGCTTGGCCGTCACGTAATATCGCGACGAATCGCGATTATTTCATGTATTTTTCATTATACTCACTAAGATTCCCGTATTGTTCACCGTATCCGCTAGTAACATAGGCTCATATATCAATCGATACATGTAAATGTAATCGATACATGTACATCGTCTCGCCGAGCTTCTTCCATTATCTACATAAACATCTAACTCGGCGAGGCGTCGGTGGAGACAAAAGGCTTGGCGGAGCAGGGAGTTGGCTTCTTCCTCTAACCGAGGAACGGTCGGCTGTATCTGTGACTCTGTCGTCTGGAGTCGTTCATTGTTGCTGTCGATAATAAACTACTGAGTTACTGGCGTGGATACCCAACAGCGGAGTAGACGAAACAACCACTGAACCACACCCTTTTTACGTAACATTGTGAACATGGGTTGTCCCACGAGCACAAATATGTACCTACGCAGCTTAGAAGAAGGCACGGATGTCCTAATTAAATGCACTTACACGGCCTCAAAAGAGCCGCAGTAAGTCCCAATTGCGTGTGCATGCCGCATACACACTCAAGGTGGTGGATCTATCAATAGAAAGTGTACGTTCACGAAGTTCAAGGGGAGGCCATGTCTCACTTACAGAGGTCTCTGGTGTCCCGTGTGGGTATAAACCGTCCGATGACGTTTAATAGGAGAAGAAACATTTACTGAGTACATGGATTACATGGGGGAGGATTACTAAAGATAGCCTCACCCCTGCCCGAGCTACGGTCGGGACAATCAACGCTGGAAAAGCGAGCTGTATGGGAGAACTTGGCTCAAGGAAATTAAAGCATACCTGAGTCGGATAAGGGATCAAACGTGATCACTCAGGAATCCTGTCCTCGGAACGGCTCAAGATATGTGAAGCCACTCAGAGGATTGAGCCCTCGGGAACAATCCTCGAGAGTACCCGCCTCCTCGCGGTGAGTGGTGGGCAACGGAGATCTCGATCTCCGGCTAAAGGTTCCCAATTAAAGCGCCTACGCTGTCTGCGAAAGACACAGTAGGGCAACTAATTGTTAAAATTGTTGAAAAGTTACAGAGAGGCAACAGGCTCACGGAGCAACTTCGCCGATCCCAAGTCCTAACAAAGGGTATCAAAAACCGAATGGGCGGAGCGGGAAAGGAGCGCAGGGGCTAGTTCGCTGTGCTCACGCTTGGTCGTCGCGAAACAATGTGAACTAGGGTTAACTTGATAAACAAAACTGCTGGATTCGAATATGGTTAGCGGGAAGAAGAACAAAGGAGACAAGAACTCTCCACAGCTCACTGAGCTTGGCTCAGCCCACAACTGAACTAGCTCGTTAAAAGCATCAGTACATCCTAGGAAAAACGGAACGGGCAGCGGTGCTAGGGACCAACAAAACGATCAAATGCCTCTTGGTCAACAAAGACACAGTTCTCGCATAAAAATGAGCAAGGAGACAAAACTCTCCACAGCTCACCAATCTTGGCTCAGTCGGGCATTAGATTCTTGCGAGGGTCCAATCTAGGCTATAGTTTATGCGCGCTCAGAACTAATCGGGTCGGATCTATTTCAGTTGCGAGAATAGAGAGTTACTCTTTGTAAGAAGAGAGGCGGTCCATGGGGCGGGTGGTTGGGCAAGAAAAAGAGCCGACGCGCATGAATGGATTGACGAGATTCTCACTGTCTCCAACGAAACCACAGCCAAGGGAACGGGCTTGGCAAAAATAGCGGGAAAGAAGACCCTGTTAAGCTTGACTCTAGTTCGACATTGTGAAGAGTCATGAGAGGGGTAGCATAGGTGAGAGTCTTCGGTCGACGATGAAATACCACCACTTCCGTCGATTCTTTAGTTGTTCGGTGAGAAGAGAATTGAGCTTCATTACTCGTTTTTCTTTGTATGAAGCGAAACCACTTGGTGGCGACTATCGCCAAAGAAAGCGTCAGGAGTTTGGGTGGGACGGTACATCTGTCAAACTGTAACACAGGTGTCCTATGGCTTCCTCAGAGAGGACGAAAACCTCTCGTAGAGCAGAAGGGCAAAGGCACGCTTGATCTTGACTTTCAGTACGAGTACAGACCGTGAAGCGAAAGCATGACATATCGATCCTTTTAATCCAGATGGTGTCTGGTGAGAGGTGTCAGAAAAATTACCACAGAAATAACTGGCTTGTGGCAGCCAAGCGTCCATACGTTGCTACGTTAGCGACGTTGCTTTTTGATCCTTCCATGTCGGCTCTTGCTATCATTACGATACAGAATTCGCCAAACGTTGGATAGTTCACCCACTAATAGGGAACGTAAGCAGGGTTTAGACCGTCGTGAGACAGGTTAGTCTTACCCTGCTATTGACTAATAGTAATCTTGCTTAGTAGGAAAGGAACAGCAGGTTCAGACATTCGGTTCATGGACTTGACCGATCGGTCGATGGTCCAAAGCTATAACACTAACTGAACGCCTCTATGTGAGAATCCCACCTAGTCAAGGCAGCGATAGCTTTGTTTCCCAATGTCGGGAGGCAATTCTAGCTCGTAGAAACACGAGAGCTTATGCCCTAATAAATGACCTTGCCGGTGTGGCTAATCGCTGCTGGTTGCCAAAGCCAGATCACTCTGGTTCAATGTTGGGGTGCAAAATCACATGTCTACGACATGTACACCTGTCAAGATGTTGTATCCAGTAGAACAGTATTTGTATACTACGATCTGTTGAGACGAAAGGGTTTTTCCTTAATGATATAAAGAGCTTTGATACCAGTGTTCTTCGGATCCAACGGTCGCTGACATTCTACATATAACAATATTATTGTGAGCGGTTTTTATAAAAGTCCTGTGGTGAAAGGTTCGTAAAAGATTTTAGGATCACGCCATGAGTGGAAACTGTAGCTTTTGCACAGAACTTGGGACCGGACCGAACATAGCATACCCAAAAGAACTGGGAAACACGCGGCTCTCCTTCACTGCGAACGACGGCTCGAGTGGTACGGATTCGGTCGCCTCAGCTACCACGACCACCCATGCATTCGCTGCTAAAAAGCATATTTTCTATTATTAAGCTTCCCAACGAACTTGAACATAAGGATGATTAAGGTGCTACAGTACTGCCAGTCTAGCCTAAAAATTCGGAGACCCGACCAAAACCATTCAATATCTCCTGAACAAACGATTTTGGGACCAGCTCTGATGTTACTCTTACCATGAGAAGAAGCAACGATAATTTAGTTAATGCTACAGTGAGACTGGGTGGTTTCTATCAGGATTTTTGCGAAATCTCGACGGCACCAGCTATTTTAGGACTATAATGATTAATCATTTGTTGAAGAGACCCAAAAGTATCTCGAACCGATTTGCTGCTGTGGTAGATGGTGATTGACACGTATCCGAGTGAAGGTGAAAATCAATGACCGACTTTGACCTCGTCTCCGTTTTTTGAATCTTCTTAAGTAGATGGAGGGCAGTTTTTCCATTGTGTTCTTTTCTGTAATGCAAACTCTTCGAAATCGTCAAATATTTGACTATCTAGTGTTCCGACGTTCAACGTGTCTTCGTACAGGACTGTTTTATTCTATTTATATTCTAATTATACCCAATCAGCTGATATCGGCCGCGATGTGTGTAGCAAATGCTCATTGAAGGTTGCCTAATTTCTCCTATGCTACTGTTTTTGATTTCGATAACTACACCGCGGTGCAAAATTATAGCTTCACCCCACGGTTTGTTCATAAGTCGTGGGCATAGAAAAGCATCTCCAGTTATTCGATGGTACTTTCCGATGAGAAAAAGTAGAACCTCGATGTGGTCGATGGCTACACGCACTACTGGAGAGATCTAAGAAAGGAGAAACGAGTATCCTCTAGACGCAACGTTGGCGGTGGAAGTGTTATGGTCTGAGCTGCGTTTTCTGTATATGGACTTGTTGCTTTGGAGTTTGTCTCATGTAATATGGACAACGAAGATTATCAGGAATGCTGGAAGAACACCCTCCTCTCCCTCATTTGAGAAGATTTCGTAGGCACAATCTTATATTCTAGCAAGACAATGCTCCCATACACGTGTCGAGGTCAACTACGAGTTGGTTCGATTCCAACAGAATCCAACTTTTAGCGTGGCCCAGTTGTCCTCCAGATCTGAACCCGATGAAAAATTTGTGGGGCATTCTTTTTCACAATGTTTACAAGAACGGCACCACTTACACCTCGGTTTCTGATCTGAAGAACGCCATTCTTGATGCTTGTGCTCATGTAGAGCAAACTGTTCTTGATAATCTTATTCGAAGTATGCCACATAGAATGTTTCATGTTGTTTACAACAAAGGTGATGTAACAAAGTACTAAACCTAACTTGAATGTTCATATTTTCAGGAACAGACAGTTTATTAATGAAGTGAACCTATAATTTTGCACCGGTCATTATCTCTGATTTTTCAATAAAAAATTGTAGTAACTTACAATGGTAAGACATCCTAACCAGAATTTCTAGATCTAGGTTTTCGATTGTGAGGAATACGACAGTAATATTACCAGATCCCCTCAATACGTTCTTTGAGCACTTATGAACAAATCGCGGGGTGAACCTATAATTTTGCACTGGAGTGTATATTGCACTTTTGGAGATAAAAATTTCAATTTTGTTACTAATTCAATTACTAGGATTCGCAAAGTTGACAATAATTACGGTTCTCTTTGATGCGTAACTTCGCTTTCCCTTCCTGGGCGTGTCTTTTTCGCCGTCCATAATCCACTCAAGAACTTCTTATCATCTTTGGAGACGCCCTGCACTTGTTGGCCCACAGTCGAATGGCAGCTGCGAGCTGTGGCGTATTGTTGGCGGTGATTAACCTCTTCATACCTCATTATGGCTGTGTGGGTGTGTGTGTCGGCATGTACGGTCCGATTGACTTGTATCATCCGACGGTCATCGCGGCCAATTACCAGCCACCTGCACTTTGATTGACCACCGGCTTCCTTTTCTATCGGCGTAACGTTGCGTCATCTGGTGCTTAGCGCGGTCCTCGGTGGTAATTGCGTTTTCGGGAGGCGGTGACCTTTGACACGATCGCTATGTACCTGGAGACGAGTCGACATTGGCCAGTGATTGATGAGAACAAGTCCGTTTCAGAGCCAAAAAGACACCGCGAAAACACGCCGCAAATGACCGCTACGCAGGCGACGATGACTAACCGATAAGTTATTACTCGGTCATTTAACTATTTAGTAGTCCCCTCAATGGCGATTCTAGCCCAAGACTGATCATGCGTTTTGAAGCGAATATCATCGGAGTGCTAGTAAATATCGTCCTTCGTGCATACTCTGCTGGCCAGACTCGTCCCAAACGTGATTCTAAATACCACATTATGACCTAGAAGCCCATTCGCCACTCGATAGTGGTCAATATTTTTTGCAATTCTTGAGCCACCCATTTGCAGGTAGCGAAAACAAACTATACCCTTGTGATCGTCATTCAATGCTTTAAAGAGCCATATAGGTCTCAATTGGAATCCTCAGGAAAGTTCACTGACCTTCTTTGTAAGAGTACAACAAAGGCTGCAGTTGTGAACTCACATGCTTCTGCAGCAACTCTAGCGGAGAGTTCGCTATTATTTCCAAATTCCTTTCTTGTTATTCATCAAAAGCTCTTTGAGTAACAAGCCCTTGAAATGTTTAACCGAAGGAACAAGACTGCTGGAATTCAAATCGGTGTGAGATACAGTAATTGCAGCAGTTCATGCGTAAGAGAAGATCGCGCCTTGTCTGAGGATGGAAAGGTATGACGAATAAGCGGCACGTCCTCAGGGGACTGACAGATCCCTTTATCTTTCTCTCTTAAAATCTGCAAAACCACCGACTCGGCAACCGAAGCACTTCCTGTGAGTGCGCACCGAACCTTCTCATTTTCAACCATCTGGACGATTACGGAAGACGGTAAACGTCAAGAAATGCGCATCGGACGGCGTCTTCTGAAAGTTACGAAAACGGTGCCCTGTAATTTAGTCGGCGCTGACTGACTCTTGCCGCGGCGCGTCCATTCGGTTACGGAACCATGATTAATTGTGCTTCAAATCGTTAGCTTCAGATTCGCTGCAGAAGGTCCGAAACGGTTCTGAGGCCTCTATCGAATAGGAAGCTCTATCGAGCTGAATGAGTCCACAACTTGGGAAAACAAACTAAAAGAAGAAGAGAAATGAACTTGGGACCATGACTAATCTGTCAAAACTTGAGCGGCAGATAGTGCATATGTATTGTTTTCCATCAAAGCAAGCTAGTCTAACAATAGGGTTTCGGTGTGAGATTAACTGATTGCAACGAAGGCTCCTAGATTTGTTCCTTTAGCGTTACAGATCTTATCGCTTTGAAATCCTCTTAAAAAGGCACGTCTCCACCACATGATTTCACGTGCTAGCCTATTATGGTTAGCAGAATAGTAGAAAATGGGGAATTTAAATTTTGCGAATTTAAGAATTTATGAAATTAGATGGTCAGTAGAAAACTCAGAATTCTCTTCCTAGAACCTTCGGCTATCAATCTCAGAGCACAGTCATACTTGAGGAATGTAAGAAGCACTCCAAATCTTGAAAGCAGAGATCCGGACACAGTATTAACGCAGTGTCATTACTGGCTAAGAATCTTTCCCCGAGCTGCCACTCTGCGAGCTTCCTTCGTCATCGATCTATGCCTTTACGTGCCCGGAATAAACTCCCTGACCCTCATTGGGGCCACCATCCCAAAAAGACTATGTCTTGGAGGCGAGTCGTCCGTAGTGCGCCGTATCTTCCATGTCGATCTTCGTACAGTCGTTCAGTCAGCCACGCACGCGACACATCGTAAAAACGTCGCCGAGTGCATTTTTAAACGACCATCTCTGAGCGCGATTTTTTGCGCACACTACGCATTTTTTACGTCTGTTTTTCGACCTATTTGACGATGTAGAGTGGCGAGTCAGCGACGGTGAAATTGCGCGATCAAATGAACTGCTACAACGAGTTCCGAAGAACGACCTGTTCCGCTACCTGTTCGTCCAGAATTTGAACAAGATATTAAGGCTCAGTTGGTCTGTTGACAATATTTTTAACGAGAACCGTTCAGCTGCAACTTGTTCCTTGTACACTATCGTCGGAAAACATCCGCCAAAACGCGATATAAACTAGGCAAACGGTTTTCACCGTTTTTCTGTCGTTACTGTGTTTAGAAGGTAAAGGTGAAGGTGTCGACGTTGATCAGTTCCCTATGGATGCGCCACGTATTCGTGTTATATTCAGAATCGTGGAGGGGAGGTGAATGCGTAGTTGACCTATACAATGGCTTGCTGAAGATAGTCTACATCAATATAGTGATTGCCTTCACCTTCCGAGACAAGTCTGGTACCAATTTACCCGACCTCGGAGGGATGAAAAGCTTGGTAATCCCGTCAAGATCGATCATTCGACCGTGCAGGTGTCACTAGCGCCGCTAAATTCTATGCCACACGCGCCCTGTAATTGCGTTTAAAAAATTTCGTTTATTCAGAAAAATTTCGTTCGTTTAAAAGATTAGAATAATTTTTTCTCTTGCTACTGTATACACAATTCGCAATAGCGCCTCTTACAACTGCACCACGACGGCTCAATGGTGAAGAAAGTGTAGTGTAATTCTGAAATCTTCAGATTTTCATGTAAGTGTGTAAGTCTTTGCGGCTGGACAGGACAAAAACCTACCCAAAATCTTATACTTCCATCAAGCTCAACGCCGATGCAGCTTCTTTTCTTTCTATTCTACTTTTCCCTCCGGAAACTAGCCGTATACCATGACTCAAACCACACATTTTCATTGAGTTGAAAGAAAAACTGTTTTATCAATTGGATAAGAGAACATCTGCGACTCCTTGTTTGTTTTCTTTCCATAAAGTACCCCGTTAGCTTGAGAACAATACCTGAAAATGCACAACTTCGGGCCATATGTAAAGGAGCGCAATGTATCTCCTGCTTCATTCCGTCTTCAGTCCAATTTCTATATTCAGAGATGAAATTAGGTTTTTTCTACCGAGATCTCCGAACAGACATAATTATGTATAACATTTCATTAAGTGGTAGCCACACAATTCACAAACAGATCAATATCAAAGATCGTAATACCCATAGCAGTGCACAATAGTGATAACTGGTCAACACATGAAGTACAAAAATTGTTGGTACAAAAGACAAAATCGACAAATCGATCGGTTATTTATGCGACGATGGCTTGTTGTCGTTTTCGCCCAGAATCTCTTGTAGGCAGGCGATGTACTGTTGGGCCATCTGCAGCGTTTCGTATTTGGACAGTCGACGTCCTGAGTCCATTTCGGGTAATACCGTGCGAAGCTGAAAAATTCAGTTTGCAAATTATTACCAAAATCTTTTGGTTCTTGTGATCTAAGTAAAAGAACGGTATCAAATCTAATTACCGTATCTGGATTGAATTCGTTTCGACAATTACATGGCATTGTATACTATTTGTAAGAAAATCCGAACAAAATCCAAGCACTTGGTTACAAAACAATGCGGCTACCTTCTCGAAACGTTAGATTTCACTCCTTAGAGAATCCGAGGTTGTTTCTAACCGGAACTATCGAACACTTCCAATGGAATCTTTATTGAACTTTCGGTAATCTCAATTCTTCCGCGGAATGTATTGTCATTGAAACTGCGGGTTCAGATTCTACCAAATGCCATTGATCTGACTTTTGGATGAATACTTGTTACCAAACAATACATTGACCGTTCAAGGCATCCCAGGCTCAAAAAATTCGACAATTTGGGGTTCGAATAGAACAGATTCTCCTAGTAGAGATTAGATTCTTGTGATCTATTCTCTACTAAAATGCTCTTCTAAATGTAGATAATAATGGAGTCCCTGATGAAATCTGAATGATGAATATCGCATGCTTCTATTGAGAAAGTTAACTTGATATTAACCTTTTCTACTGATTGGATATGTCGTTTTTCTGGCTGAATCTCAGAAAATGTAGAACGTTGTGCTCTACCTACATAATATGGCATCGATTTGTGATACATACTCTATGATGGTGTGCGGAGAAAGGGGAGGGGGGAAGGAAAAAAGAGAAAAAAGGAAGAAGCTGAACTAGCTGTTGGAGGTACAGTAACTTCGGTAAACATCTGCTAATAAAAGGTAAATGATAAACAAACTGCTTTACGGTTTTCCTGTCGGAAAGCTATTTAAAACTATTTTTATCGGCTAAAAAGGACATGGCTGCAATGGAAAGGATGTGATCTATTTAATGGTAGAGAAAGTGTAGTGAAAAGGTATCGATATCGGAACTGTTGAGTGAATGAACATTTCGAAGAGTTTTGTGGTTCAGAGGAGAAGAAGCTATTCGATCGCAGATGAACCATCCTAATAGGTTGAAAATTTGAACACTAATTGCGATAGGGTGAGGTGGTAGCGCAAGAAGGCTGAGACGATGATTACTGGCAAAGGCAACAGGTGCGCGAAATGTGCATATCTGACGTCGTCGCTAAATCATTCATTAACAGCGTGTAAGGAGCCTCGACTTATGGAAAGTGGGCGTCCTTGAATCTCAGGGTAACCAGCCAGCCTATCTGATACGGTATCGTCGTCGCCATGCGTCTATAGACGAGCGTCGTACGATTCAAAAATCTGCGCGACAGATGACAGCATATGGAGTGATTAATGACCGCAACACTCCACTCGTGGGCATCCTTTCGAAACCGTGAGGAATGATACGGTAAATAGCTTTTATATTATAGTATTTATAGAAAAAAACGTGGCTATCTACATATGTAATATGCATGATTTGGTATGTGAGAAATGATTCTTGCATAGGCTTAGCTGAATCAGTAGAGTGTGAAAGGCAATATCCCGCTTAACTTTTTTTTCACTTTCACCTTGACAGTATATGTACAGTGCCGATCAAAATGGTGTGTCATCTTACATTTTTTTGATTCAGATGGTCGAAACCAAGGAGAGCTCTGTTCCAATTGGTAGTATTAGTAACTTTACTAAACATGCATAGAACTAAGCACTTGCTGGAAAATCAGCAACTTGTTGAAAAATTGTGAATGCGTTTCCACATGCATGACTATAGCTCACGAGCTTCTGGACACGGAATCAATTCAAGGTGATATCTCGATAGAGCATGATTGGTTTCCCATGAACTTCTACAAATGAGTAGTTCAGATTGCCAATAAACTATAGATTTTTTGATCGAAAATTTTTATGGCCAAAAATTAGCAAAATTTTGAGACACCACTTTAAAGAAAATCTCAATTTCAGTACAGGGTTGAGAATATGGCGCCAAATTTGACGTTTCCATAGCATAGGATTTCATCCTCTTACCACACATTTAACTTTTACACCATATCTCAAGAATTTTCGAGAAAATGGCTTATATGTATGTGGAGTTTGGACGCAACAGAGATATCTTGGACTTTTTGAAGAGCTTTGTCAACTATGTCCCCTGTTTGGCATGAAGATCCTCCGAGTTATACGCGGATGGGAAGTAAAAATTACCCTATCGTAGGCGACGTTGAGCGTATTCATTCGTCGTCGTTCTCGTTCATTGGCCGCACTTCGTCGCATTCGCAGAAGCTGTGGAGGGGGTGGCTGGTAGCGACGAGCTTTCCCTGGATTCCTGTAAAGTTGTCAGTTTATTTTATGTTGGAAGTAAGTATACCAAAAGTGTGACGCTCTGAGAGATCCACGTTTGAATAGCGGCTCAGTGGGGAACTCGACCTGGCGTTGTAAGCCCGTCGAAGCAACATTGTGACTTTCATAATGACTTTTGTACGATCACTCATTCCCTAACTCTAAGAAGTCTCTATTGATTCTGGGATTATGCATGAATTTTGAGAAAGAGAAATTACTGGACCGTTTCTAGCCGCATTGCACGATACCACTGCTTTTAAGCAAGTGCTGAGCTCAAATATTCCATTACATTTACCCCAGTTGTAATAGGTGACCTGGTTATGGGCGGTTTTCTTCGGAGCCCTGCTAGATGCTTTACGACCACCCGAACCTTGCCATTGAAGTGCCCTAGGGACATCTTGCCTAAAGGAAATTGTAAATTGTGGAAATTCCAAATTTTCTCATCAGATTTGACTTCAGCACGAGATTATCATCACTTTGATACCAAACATGTCCTCAATAGGAACTCCAGTGGAACTTTTCACTCGAGACAAAAAATCCGATTTTTCTAACTTTTAGTACCCTTTCCAAGATCGCTGGATCAACTCCAACAGAATGACTTAGGTTTTTCTCAGTAAATGGGGGTTGTCCTTTCTTCGATTTAAAAAATTTCCTCGAAACACAGAGTATTGTGGAGACTTGCTGCCTCAAACTTCACTCTTCGCAACATTCTTGCTTCCGCTATGCGATTTTCCCCATTTTTTGCTGTATTAGGTTGGTGCAAAAGTTCTCGGACATTAGAGATACAAAACAGTCTATTTTATAATATCTGAACGATAGCAAGGAGTCATTTGAAGTAGCCACCGTTAATATCAATGGTAGTCGCAAATGTCCGAGAACTTTTGCACCAACCTAATATTAGGAAACTGTAGTGGTGTATTGAACGACTTCACTTTCACCAGAAAATATGCATGTACCGTGACATTGTACAAATACCGTTGTATGCAATAATGGAACCCGTGGAAAAAATCAACTGGGAACGGCTACATTGGCCACAATTTTGCAAGAAGACGACGGTATAACTAATTATCTTCAATATATCTTATCTGTTGCCTAGACAGGTGAGTGTTGTGCGGAGCTTGTTTCCCGCTTTTATTCTCTTTGCGATTATGTTTGAATAAAAGTGAATGCAACTGATATTGATAATCGTGACAAGCAAGAGGATAAGAATTCAGTCAAACAAGTAGCTCTACCAACCTGTTAGGCTCCTGTGACTGTGGACTGTGCATGGGTGGCAGCAGATGAGCAGGAATCGAATGAGGCAGCGGCATTGAACAGCCGGGTGAGTGCAGCTCCAGCGACGTGAGCGAGAAGTACGGATAAGAGTCCCAAGAGGCCATCGTACAGCTCAACACAAGTGGTCAGTGAGGATCAACTGGGCAGTTGTGAGCTGGACCGCCTAAGCCGCGACGACAAGGTGAGCCGAGGCCACGCCCTCTTACGCCATCTCCCGTTACCGTATGCGGCCACAACAGCGTACGGTAGTGATCGCCACCTTCACCTGTGACTCAGCGATGTGATTGAAAGCGATGATTAGAACTAATATTCAGTTCACCAAGACTAATGCTAGCATACAAGATTGGAAAAGTCACCATGTCTTTCTTCTTGTCGTAGGATTTATTTATCTATTTTTAATAATTGTTCAAATTTACGGTCGCCAACAAATAATGGTTGAAAAAAACGATGTATGCGTACTGACTGTGTCAAGACAATGAAAAAAACAGAAAAACACTGAGATAAGGTTTGAAACGTACTTATGGTGACCCTCTTCGTGTTAATTGTCAAAGTTTGCTTCGGTTCCCTTACCTGTCTGGGTAGCTGCATTCCTTTATTTCCCTTTTATTAGGACCACGTTGCCGTCTTCATTGTAGCAAACATAGAGAAATATTCATGATATAAATATTCATGATATAAGAATAAATATGTAAAAGTATACGTATAAATCTTAAATCGAGGCTTAAATCTAAAATTGATAACTTCTTTGTTTAGAAAGTTCGTTTCAAATAACGTCAAAGGTGAGAGAGTGCTCGTTGTACATTCATCTTAAATAAAAGCATTTCATTTAGCTTTTTAGTCTCGAATTGCACACTCTGTAGGATTTCCGTAGGCTTCAAAGTAGTCTCAGCGGTGTAAATCATCGGAACGCCAACCAAAAATTATGTTGAAGACCATGAACAAGCCGAAACGTCAGGCATCAGAAAATCTCTGCACCCAAAACCCCATTAGGCGTAGAAACAGCAGATTATTCGAGCTCCAATCCCGAAGCATGGAAAATAGAATACTTATTTGTTTACTTATTTATATACATTTATTTATTTTTTTACCTACGCTCATTGACGCGCTAAAAATACAAGTAAAGTGGTTAGTCGAACAATTATGGATTTACCGAAGAAGAAACTTGACCAAAACAAAAAAAACATCGGATTGTCAATAAAACATTGAAAGTAATCCACAACAAAAATTTTATTAGTAACATACTGTATGAAGTACACCATGCCGACTACGTAGCAAATCGTTTCAAAAAATGGGATTTCCTTTCATGTTTTTACTGGATTCAGCAGAAGAAATCTAATCGCGGCGAAGGGTCGCTAGTTGCTGTAAGCCCAGATAAGCAGAAAACACTAGCGAAAGGCGTTTAAACATGCTCATTAGCACATCGGCGACCGGAATCGGCTCCCTCAGAAGTGAAAAGTTAATTTGTCAACAGCGTTTTCCGTTTGGCCTTAGAAAAACTCGGTCGTCGAAGAGCTGCGCTGAGCGGCCATAAATCTCCGCGAGTTTCTTATCGGGCGAGATCGTCACGGCGCGTACGACGGTCGCGTGCGATCAACGCAGCTTATCGCAACCGCCGTCTCCTCTGCCTCCTGTCCCCATTGATGGCCGCTGGCAAACTCTTCACTCTGGCTCAGCCAGGTGGATGATTGGCCGATGATGAATGACTGGTTCATTAGTCGCCAAATTCGACCCTCAATGAACCTCACTATACTGAATATTAAGCTGCTTTTTTAACTGAAGCTCGGCGGTAGGATGATATTGATTTTCATCCAGTGTATGTACGTTACGGCGGGCTCATCTTCTTCAGAACTTGTGAAGAAATGAACCTGACCCTGCTTCTTAACCCAATACCTGAGAGAGAAAGAAAGGGAACCGCAAAGATCCAACCTAACCATGAACCTGCTAGGCGATTAGGACAGTACAATATTTACAGAGCGTACCGAAAATCGTATCCTGACCAGAATGGTAGTCGAATAAATGGTCTGATTTTTCCGATTTAATCCATATGTATTAAATATTATGTATATGTATATGTATTAATAAGATGTATGCATACGTATCCTCTTCCAGTAAAGTTTCTGGGATTAGTTCATTATTACAGAGATTAGTTCGTTGTTCTGGAGTAGCAAAAACTCAAGCTTCAAGCTTCCTTCAAGCTATTGGCAGATGCGCCCGTGGAAACCTCGCAAGTTATCACGTCTATAAACAGAGACGTGATAACTTTCAGCCCTTCAGGAAGTTGCGGATGTTCTTTTGGCCTTCTGATTGACTTGACGATCACCTCAGCTGTCGAGTCGACGTGAGTATATCACCTTTATTATCACAGATTCTAGCTGCCTTCTGAGGCAAGACTAACCTTTAGGCCGAGCCGAATTGGATCGTATTCACGTGAATTATAAAGAAGTCCTCCAAGGAATTATGTTAATCTTCTCGTAGTTTCGCTACTCAAGAAAAGATTCAACGACTGCTGGTAAAAATTCACCAATCTGTATCGTCTTTTACGTCCAGCTTTCGGGTGAAGCTGTTGCGGTCTTCAATTACACAGTGTGATTCCACAGTAATTACTCGATTAGATAAGGCTGTGCGAATGATCGATGACAGTGTGTTTTCTGGTGGTAATCGACGGCTCCCTGCCGATGAAACGCATTAGATGATGTAACCACCTCGTCAGTTGACACTAATTACGAACGCATCATTAGATGGCTTGGAATGATTGCACCCAGCACCTAGGTGGTCTAGTTGGAAGCTTCCAGCTCTCTGACACACAGCGAATTTTGAAGGTTTAAATGATCCTTATTGAAAGAATGGCCCCCATACATGGTATTGATCCTCTTGGATATCGTTCGGGAGCATTCTTTGCTGCTCCGTGTTACTACTCGGTACCACCTACCTGCCCCTTTTACGCTAAGCCTAGTTCAATCCTGCTCTAGCTGTTTTGAAACTCCATATTGGAAAAACGATAAATGAATCGAGCAGCAGTGAGAGCTCGCAATATCTACGCGAATTAAAAGAGAAAGCCCGCCTCTCAAAGTCATTCCTCATATTGTACGTTTCTTACCGTGTTTCTGCTGCTCAAAACTATAAAATGTAGAAGGTTAAATGATCAACATTAACTATTCTCCTAACAGCGCCCCATGCATTCGTCTTCTACTCAGAATCGCAGAGGCAACGTAGGTGTGTGTTTGAGACTGGGGCCAGCTCTAGTTTGTGTATTTACCTTCCCAAACAAGTGCGGTACCAATTTACCTGACAATTGTGAGCCCGGAGGGATGAAAGACTTGGTTAGTCTGCGCGATGGGTTATAACTAGTAGTAGTGAAAATATTTATTATACTAACAAGAATATCAATATTTCTAGTTACATAGGCGTTACACGGGGTGCGGGAGCACCGACATTCCAATTTATTTGTTTTGTAGAACGAAAAATTCACGCAAACTGCATGAATTCTTGACCAAACAACAAGCAAGCAGCAACTGAGCAATAAAGAGGGGAACGCGTGACGCAGTGGTAAGTGGCCTTACTGACATCGGCACCTCCCAGCGATCAATCCTCGCTAACCAAGCCTTCCATCCCTCCGGGGTCGGGTGAATTGGTACCAGATTTGCCTAGGAAAGTGAAGACACTAACATGGTATAGCGACAGGTCCCGGAAGTTAGTGTACAGGCCAAACACGCATTCACCGTGCTTTTACGATTCTGAACGGAAGACGAGTGTGTGGCGCGTCCTAAGGGAAATAATCGAAGTCAACCACTTTGTTTTACTTTTTTTAATATTAGGCGAAAACCGTGGGATGATGAACAAGATCTGTCTCATTTTCAGGTGAATGTACAAATTGTTCTTAAAGGAAGACTATGTGAAGATCAAGTGAAAACCCTTACTGTATGGGGTAATTTGCTATCAGCTTGGGGGGTGGAAGTCATCGACTTGACCTTCTCTGCCTGTTCGCTATGATCAATGCTTAGTTTTGTTCTTATCGAATTAACCTCCGATAGAGGTTCGATTGAATCTGAGCAGAGCGAGTCGCGGCCGACCTTCCAAGGCTTTCGAAGCTTTCTACTCCCACGGGCAGGTAGATTGCTTGAAGGAGGTAAAGGCACCGGCATGAGCTTCTCCATCGCGTGAGCCTTGGTGGAGTTGACGGCGTCCTGATGAGGAGGTGTTCGTCTGTGAATTCGCTTTGTGTGTTCGAGAAGCATCGCGACATTCGAATGCATTTACAATGCGACGAAAAAGCCGCGCACATCTGCTGACATTCTTCGGCGCCTCCCAGGCCATTCGATAGATTTCGCCATCGACGGCATTTCTTCTAGATATAGCCTTGTTTTGATCTCTTCCTGCAATCTTCTCACCTGCACTGTTGTCGAAAACCACGTCCTCATTAGGCAGTTCCTTGCAAAAAGTACTAGTTTAAGGTTGCAGCTTGGGTATAGGTAAAGGCACCGGCATGAACTGTGTGAGTGTGAGTCCTGGTAGACAACCTTCCTCGACCGATGGTGGTTCGATCCTTCTTCGAGGCCACATCAGCTCTGAGCTAATGAATAGTTTTAATAAAAGTAAAAGGTACAGATAGAGTGGTAGGCGTCGGTCTGTTCCCTAAGGACGTGCCGCGCATTCGTGTTTCATTCAGAATCGTAGAGGCATCGTGAATGCGTATTAGACCTATGCAATAAATTTCGGGGGTCAGCCGCTATACCAAGTCAGCATCTGTACCATCCTAGACAAGTCTGGTACCAATTTGTCCGACCTAGGAGAGATGTAAGACTTAGCCAGCCCGGGCCGGGACCGATCGCTCGACCGTGCGAGTGCCATTAGCACGTCTTTTCATTGACTCACGCACCCACATTGAATTAGATATCGCAGCAAGTGATAGAGTGTAATCACAACTTCTAGCAATCGCCGTGCAGCATCTATCGAATGACTCTTACCTGTGAACCTCCTTCCCAACTTAACTAGCGAGCTCCCATAAGATGCACACGAACATCCAGATTTTTCACTTACAAGATCTCTGCCTTCAGAACAGTTCATTTATTATGCAAAAACATATTTACCTGATGAGAAAATTTTTGGAAAATAATCTCAACATATTCCCTGTGTTACATTTTCAGCTCCAAAAATGTCGAAATGGCTGCAGAATTTGAAGAATTGGGAGAGATTGCAGGAGTCGTCGGAGTATATGAAGCAGGTAAGATGCTATGAAGGATGATGGAGACCTATGAGCCATATTTTTAAAAAGTTAGACAATGAGAAAGAAGTTTCCTCTGAACGATAAACGTTTCATATACAAACGAATAGGAAAATGTAGAATTTTTCGAAAGCTGCATGATAGTAAAGCTCAAAATTTTTCTCCAATATTGGGCTGATCTACTATTTTCTCGAGGAGGAACGAAAAATCTATATATTGACTTGCTCTTACTACGGGTACTGTAGGAGATCACTCAAAGAATCAGGTTTTTCAGTCTTCGTCGGAATAAAACTGAAATCGCTTCCAGATCTATGGTGATCCGCAGGCGTACATTCATGCGGACGAGACGAAATTTGTAACGGAACGCGAATATTTCGGCGATTTCGGCTATGGAGAATGTTTCAACTCGTCCGAGTCAGGTGTACAGGTGAAACTCGTCCATCTCACCGGTGTCCTTCTACGTGAAAACAAACATAATGGAGTCGTTGCAGTGCGAAATAATCACGGGAAACTTCGATCCGAAACTGCTGCCTTACGATAAGCGAATGGCATGGCATTTCAAGGAGTTCTGCTATAAAACGTCCGCTCACGGAATACCGATGATTGGACAAGCACCTAATCGATACTACAGGTCTGAAGCTGGATTTTCTGAAAATTTTATTCAGTGAAGAGCACTGTTCCTGCTGAAGCAAACTTCGAGCTGAGCTTTATGAATACAAGAAGTAAAGGGGCTTCGAAATGGTGCACACTTTCATGCGATCCGACTTGGTGCAATGTAAATATAAGTGTGCCTCCGGCAGCAAAAGTCAACTACCCTGGGGAAATTTGATATTCATTAATACTGATCGTACAACTTGGGTTTACCAACCCGCCTCTTCAGATTGATCAGGGTCACCTATAAGGAAGAGAAGCTTGAACCTACGCTCTCCACTTTACCCGACGTTGAATAATTTACTCTATTTGAATCTCGGCTGTGTAGATAGTTTTAGTATTTGGGCTGCTTTGGAGAGCGCGATTGCAGTCCTCTAAGCCTGGGTGATCACTAACGTGATCTGTGCTAAAATCATTAAATGAGTCACGCTCCCACCTCTTCATCTTAACGAACTCCATGAAGCCAACTATTGAATTTCCATATAGTTGATCATTTTCTTCTCCAGCAGTTTTTTGGCACCCTCGTATCCTCCACTTCGGATATGAGCCAGTGTAGCATGCAGTGGTACCACAGTCTATGATTTCTTGAATTTTCTTGAAAATGAACGTTTAAATGAAGTATGTACAGTCTCCTAAACCACAAACCATCATACACCAGCAAACCATTTTCTAATCAGTCCACCATTCTGTTTTCTGAAAGATCTCCTTCTCAAAGGATTCCAAGATGATTCGTGGCGAGGTTCATGGCGAATCCAGAAACCTCGTTTTTCGGTTGTAAAGTGATGAAAACGATAGCTGGTCGTCTAGGTCGGGATTTCCACTGCCCCCCCCCCTATACAGCCGTTGCGACACATGTGATACACCATACAATTCACATTAATTATTGAAAGTGAGAAAATACAGTGAAGACGACAAGAAAATCAAGCAAAGATTTTAATGAAAGTGATAAAAGGTTGCTAAAATCAGGGATAGACTTAAGATCTTTAGTTTTACTTCCAAAACGCAGTTGAATTCTTAGGGGCTCCTGTAGGTGAAGAAACCAGTCCTTACTCGTCATCCAGCCACACAAACTCCAAGTTTGAGCCGTCCTCTTCCTCATGTCATCTCATTTTTCCTTCATAAAGTTCAGATCCGTTTGGGTTCTGTTGTTTCTTGGATGCATGACAATGCTTTACATGAATGCACAAAGTGTTTTGGACAAATACAACAGGAACGAGAAGATCGTCGACATTCAGCTGAAATTCGGTGAGTCGTACTAAATAGGCCAAGTTTCCTTTTTCTTCATTACTTATTTATGCACGTAAATTCAAGACCCACGTTAGAGAAAAATTAAACAGAGAAAAATGATGACAGTAAACAGCAGCAGAACAAACAAATTAATAAGTAAGCAATGCATGCTTGGCTAATCCCTTTAATTTTTGAATCGAAAAATAGGTCAAAAATTCTGTGTGGTTATGAAAATTTCCAGGTGAAATAATGCTTCTTGTTAGTTTTTCTCTCCACTTGAATCAATTATTCAATCGTACCGCCACGAATCATTTCAGATACTGCACCGTTTCCAGCTATTACATTATGTAATCTGAACCCGTATAAGGCCAGTCTAGCTACCAGTGTAGATCTCGTAAAAAGAACGGTAGGTCAACCTTTTCTGATGATCAATATGATGAGGTAAAACATGAAATCATTCAGTTGTCCGCCTTCGATGGTGCCATGGAACAGGCCGGTGGTAAGCAGCAGGATGAAGCCGCTGCGGCCGACGCCACAACACCAGCACCTAAAATGAAAAGATCTGTCGGTCTTCACGGAGCTTTCTTCGAGCCGGTGAGCAGAATCACTTTTTAACCGATCAAGGAAATGTAGAGATGTTGAAACTCGTATTAAAGTTATAGGGTTACGCCAGATGCTTGTGCGGCAAGTCGTCGAGTGAAATGGATGAAGTGTCGGCAGAGAAAGACGGGGTAGAGAGGACAACAAAGCCGTTCAGTCTAGGTATGTTCTATGGAGCGAAACTTATCAGGAATACTCAGTCGCAGTGGTAGATGATCGGAATCTCCATTGTTTTAAGCATTCATCGTCAATATCACATTATCGACAAGTAGAAAGCTAACCATTAACCCGACAGCTGTCCTGCGTTTTTTCCTCTTGAAGAGAGTACTAGGGACCGTTTACTTTGGGGAATGTCAAGCTATTTTTATTCGCGTACATAATTTGCACAAATTAACTTCAATCATTTGAATACTGTCGAATATTGAATGTTGATATAGCACACTTATTTTACTGTAAACATCAGTCTTAAGGCCCTTTCAGACTCTACTGCGTTGCTGCCGCAGTAATGATGAAGGATAGGGACCGGCGGCGCGCGCGGCAGCTGCGCAATAGCGGCAGCGCTGCTGCATTGCTGCCGCAGCAAGGAATGTCCCGGGACATTCCTTGCTGCGGCAGCAGGTTTGCCACCGAAAAGGGACGTGGGGTGTATGGAGATGTCGCGGCAACGCTGCCGCAGTAAAATTCTGAAAGCGGTTTCGCGCACCCGTTGCGAAAATGCGCTCATCCCCCTTTTGCTGCTAATTTTACTTTACTGCGGCAGTAAAACTCTGAATGGGCCCTTAGTCTCCGGCATCTTACGGTTCTGAAACGAAAAGAGTACAGTCTATCCAAGGCAAAGGTAAAGTGGTCATCGACAATCTGCCTCCTAAGGAAGCGCCACACACTCCTCTCCCACTCAGAATAGTAGAGGCATGGTGAACGCGTAGTTGACCTATACAATAACTTTTGGATACCAAGTCAGTGCCGTTATCCTCCCAGAACTTTATCAATTTAGCTGGCCCCAGAGAGACGGAAACCTAGGTTTGCACGGGCTTGTGTCAGCAGAGCCTCTTACCTCTGCAACGTGCGCTTGAAATTAGAATAATTATTTTTCAGATGATGAAGAGATTGAATGGGAGGAGGAGACCGACTACTACATGGAAACAACAACGGGGCTGAACATGATGGAGGAGTGCAAATCTGAGAGGTTTATGCGTACTTTTTTTTCTAACAGCGTAGATCTTTAGACGCAACAGCACAATTTTCCATCATGTTGTTGTAACAATTTATCAGTGACTGCGGAAAGGGTAACGCGGATGACCAAGTAACTAAGGAGGCACGAGCTTCTCATCCACGTTCTTTAGCACTTTTTTCAATCCATGTAATTTTCGAAGATCCTCAACTATATCTCACGCTTCAGGACGAAGTTGGACGAGCCAACCGGCTACGATGACCACTGCATCTGTGCGTTCGATCGCAACACCCACGACGCCTGGCCGTGCTTTCTGAAGGACACATGGGAGTCGACCGAATGCGACACCTGCAATGAGCACGCATTCTGCACGAAGGATAACAAGACCTGTTCGTTTCCATTTCCTATTGACTTCTTATCGTCCTACGTCTGAGCTGTTATCCGTTTAAGGGTATGAACGAAACGGATATTGGTTACTGTTTTAATTCGAATTGTGAAGCTGTCTAAGATGGCACAGGTTTTATTCGGCTGACGTTTCGGCCTACTCGCCTTCGTCAGAGCCTAAAAGACAGGAGAACAGCTCGCGGGAGTCACCCTCAGGGAGGATATTGGTTATTTTCCCTTTTTGTTTATAAGTTTATTCGAAGAAAACTGATGGAATGTAACAACTGCTAACGGTAGTAGGTAACAGAAGTCAGATTTCCCGACGTTTTGCAATCGCAACTCGTTCCCTAGGCGGAATGTGTCCCCGTGCTCTGTGTTGTATTGAGAAAGCCCCTTTCACCGGCCGTTGGCCCAGTAGCAGCACTGCACTGCTGCCCATTACGAATGAGCCTTTGAAGTGAATTTGCAGCCATACAACAGCAGAAAGTATGCTTAATCGTTCTGAGGTTTTCCTTTCCTTGGTTATGATGTGATTTCACGGAATTTCCAGCAAAAGGCCACAAGTCTCCGTGTTTGTGCGCACCGTCGCGTTTCTGCGTCGCCTATAACGGCAAAACACCACCGATAGAAATTTGGACCTATCTCAAAGGCGGACCGCCTACCGAAGATCCGAATTTCCTCGAAGCTATGGGTTTTCAGGTACTTTCTGTTGGTATCATTTCAGGGCTTAATAGAAACCATTCGGATTATTGGTTTTTTCAAGCTCTTCCAATAAGGAGTTGAGATTCGGCTCAATTAGTGGGAGCTTTATTTACTCGCTTTTCTATTTCTTTTCCTCGTTAAGGGAATGACCGATGAAGTAGCAATCGTGACCAAAGCCAAGGAGAACATCATGTTCGCTATGGCCACGCTATCGATGGAGGATCGCGAAAAGCTCTCAACAACGAAGCGAGAACTCGTCCAGAAGTGCTCGTTCAACGGAAAAGCTTGCGACATTGACGAGTAGGTCAATACGGTAGTTCTTTCTTTCTATAGAAAAAAGACACAACCAAAAGGTAAACAAACCGAACTGCGAAGAGCATTGTAAGCATAGCAGCAAGTTGAAATCACAGACCAGCAGCTACCAGCAGCTACCCCCGGACAGGCTCAAGCGTGAGGTTCGATTTCTGCAAAAAATTTACGACCCCCCTCTATTAGTGGCGGTCCCAGCACGACCCACCTTGTTGCATAGGCTTGATCTGAGAGCAAATATTTTATAATGAACATTCACTTTTATAAACTCTAAAAGAAGCAAACAAAAATTTTCAAGAGAGAAATGGACGTAATGGACGTAGAAAAATCGGCGAAACGATGGAAGCATCTTCTACTACAAATGAAAGGATAGAAATGGAGAACAAGAAAGCGACCGATCTTGAAGTAGCACTTGATTGAAAAAATAAAAATAAAAATTTGACTGGCATAACCCATACATATCAAACAATTCTACACAAAATATAAATAACACAAAATATAAATAAATATAAATATTTTACAATTAAAACGCGACCGACTTCGCCGCGTTGCTTTTCGGTAGCAGTGGCAGTGAAAAAATTAAATATTTCTCAGGAACGACTGGACGTATTGAAGTGAAATTCTACACACTATAAAACTGAGTTATTCCTCAACATTGGTGAAAAAATCAGACTCGAAAATTACGTTCTTCATGGTGAACAGGGTAGGTTCGATTTAGCTTCGATTTCAGGCGTAAATGGAAGCAAAATCGAACCTACCTTGTTCACCAAGAAGAACATAATTTCCAGGAACGGTTTGCTGACGGAAAAGTAGTGCAAATCCTCTAGTTTCAAACACTCTTTAAAGTTTGACGAAACTCCTAAAATTGACAGAGCAATAACTGTTTTACTGACATCACTGCTGGTTCACTACAGCACGTCGCGCGGCAAGCGATTTCGCCGCGTTGCTCTTCGGTAGCAGTGGCAGTGGAAAAATTGAATATTTCTCAGGAACGACTGGACATACTGCAATGAAACTTCACATAATATAAATTCGAGTTTTTTGTTAATATTGTTGTGAAAATTAGACTCGAAAATCACGTTCTTCTTGGTGAACAGGGTAGGTTCGATTTTGCTTCGATTTCAGGCGAAAATCGAAGCTAAATCGAACCTACCTTGTTCACCAAGAAGAACGTGATTTTCAAGTCTGATTTTTACACCAATGTTAAGAGAAACATCAAGTCCACAGTGTGTACAGTTTCACTGCGATACGTCCAGTCGTTCCTGAAGAATATTTAATTTTTCCCCCTGCCACTGCTGCCGAAGAGCAACGCGGCGAAATCGCTTGCCGCGCGACGTGCTGCACTGAACCAGCAGTGATGTCAGTTAAACAGTTATAGCTCTCTCAGTTTTCAAAGTTTTATCAAACTATAAACGGTGTTCGATACTAGAGGATTTGTTCTATCTTCAGTTAAATAACTGTTCCTGAAAATCACGTTCCTCTTGGTGAACAGGGTAGGTTCGATTTTGCTTTGATTTCAGGCGAAAATCGAAGCTAAATCGAATTTACCCTGTTCACCAAGAAGAACGTGATTTTCAAATCTGATTTTTGCACAAATATTAAGAGGGAACTCGAATTTATAGTTTGAAGAGTTTCATCGCGATACGTCCAATCGTTCCTGAAAAATATTTAATTTTTCCACTGCTACTGCTACCGAAGAACAACGCGGCGAAATCTGTCGCGCTTTAGTTGTAAAATATGCTGATATTCTGTGTAGTATTGTTTGACATGTATGAAATATATCAGTCAAATTTTTATTGAGTGCTAATTCAAGATCGGTCGCCGCCTTAATCCCCATTTCTCTCCTTCCATTTGTAGTAGAAGACGCTTACGTCGTTTCGCCGATCTTTCTTCGTCTATTTCCCTCCTGAAAATGTTTGTTTGCTCCTTTCAGAGTCCGGAAAGGCAAGAGCTTGGTAGCAAAATTAGTAAAAAACAATCAAGGCACTTATATGTCGTTTGAATTCCCTTGTGTGTTGTAATATGTAAGCGTTATCTTTTTGGTTGTTATAAAACCATTCGGATGCACACGGTTGGTTTCTCTCCTCTTTTGTCCACATCTTCTTCTTACATTTCAAAAAATGAAATGGGTGAGGAAATTATAGTTTTCTTTTTCCATAAATGTGCTAATATTAGTTAACACTTGTGCGAAGGCAAATTTTTTTAAATGACTGCACTAGTCAGAAAATAAACAAAAATAAATAAATATTTGAATAGAAATGAATAATAAAATTGGAATGAAATAATGCTGCGCACAACTAGAGTACTGATTTCCTACGCTCCCAAGAAAGGACCCTTCCGATACGACCCCCCACTCGACGCAAGCCAAATACGACCCCCCAGCTTCGATTCTCGAACCTCCAGCTTGACCCTGCCCCCGGATCCATCGGTCTAACTTTTGCAAGTTTGAACCTAGATTTTCAACGGCAGCACACACTCTAGGCGGAGAGACAAAACATCTGGGCAAATTTGTTGAATTTCGAGAAAAGAAAACTCTGAATGGAATAGAAGAAGAAGACGATTAGAAAAACAGCATGAGCAGAGGGAGGAACAGAACAAGATGGAAACTGTCGATGGCGCATAATGTGTCACTGAAACAGAGTCTGGAATCCTCACCACGATTTTTTTTTAATTGTATGGCTGTAGGTCTGTGTGGGTTACGTACTGCCCCATTCCAGGCAGTGGGACGCCTAGCTTAGGTCATCCAGAATTTTGCCCTAGATGGGTTATCGGGGTTGCTGACTACGAATCTGTCACTCATTTCCAAGAGGATTTCTATTGTGCAATGGTCCAAAAACCTCTCGAGCTTTGGAACCTGGCTAAATGGGTGTATGATTCGTGATCAGGAAAAATCTTTTTACCCAGGGTACGTCGATAATCTTTAACTAGTGCTTAGTGACTCAACTGGGACCATCGCTGCTCCTAATACTATACCAAGGATAAGGGCGTTTGAGGAACAACGTCAACTTGATGTTCTGTAGCCCTCGGTCGAATGATAATATTTAGTCGTGAAACTTCAAGGTCCAAAAAATGAAAAAAACATTTGGCAAGGCGTAGTAAATGTCTCTACAGTGCTTTCCATGGCATTTCATCAAACGCATATATCCATGAACGAATACCCGGCACCCAATGATTAGAGATCCAGCCAGGGCCGCGCGAACGCAGCCCCCCACGCAAAAATTTAGCTGTTGGCTAACTTCAATTCGAAGCTGCCACACGGGTCAGCCCGCACTAAAGTGCAATGTGTGGGCCTCACCATGGGGGTCCCGCCTTCTTGATCGCGAGAGCCCCCCAGCCAGGTAAGTTTATGAGGCATTGCGAAACTTGTACCCACTCCCCGCTACGGCGTATAGTGAACGGCCTCAATTTGGAGCTCTCTCTTGCTCGTGGAAGCGCAGACGGCCAGAGTGCCGACGCATCAGCCGCGGCCAGCTGAGCCATTGAGTACTGGATGAAGCGTCTCGACCTCAGAATCTGCCTTGATTCAGAAGATTTTGTGGTCGAAACTTCGCGATGGTGATTAGCTGAGGTGTCGGTTACGAATCTCACATCCATTTTTGGGAGATTCCCTCGATTTCGGCAGGTTTCTGGGTTCCAAAGTTACTCAAACCCTCACCATAGTACCCTATAAGGTAGAAGTCCTAGAAGAGGTTAGCACCTCAAATAACTTCTGATGACGAAGTTTTTGGGAATCAATGATCTCGATTACCGCAACTTTGCCGAGGACTATACGTAGTATCCTAAAATATTGAAACGTCGGCAAAAATGCCAGACTGCTTCGGCCCACCTCTACGCATTGTAGAATTCGTCAAATTCGTGGTCAGGACCCCAATTTACCTCTCTAGACCGAATTTAAGCGACAACGATGAACGATGCACAGACTTACATTCAATAAAATTCGAGAAACGTATGTAAAATATGTGATAACGATGAAATACGTTTTCTAAAGTGTTTCTGCGCTAAAAGTCGCATTTCCTACAAGGAGGAAACAATGAAGGTTCCTCACAGATCTGAATGGAAGGTATTTTTCAGGGACTTCTTGACACACATCGATCCTGTGTTTGGCTCTTGTTTCACTTTCAATCACAATCGAACGGTTAACTTGACGAGTATTAGAGCAGGTACTTTCAGCAGTGTTTTTGAAATTGGAAGGGGCCGTGAATGAGTAAGACCTTCCGCGCCTGACTTACTAGGGAGGTCAGTGAGCGTGCCCCAAAGATTCCCAACGAAACCGACATGACTTTGTAGAGCATCGAACGGGGAACACAACCATATAGCTTATTTTTGCTGAGAGCCACTGGGTGGTCAGAAAAGGCAAAAATCCATTGCCGCTAAGCTATTACGAAGGGGCTTCAAGGTCTACACTGTACCGGGTCATGTCTTGGTGGCGCAGCGGTTAGTATGGAGGTCTTGCAGTCCGGAGATCTCTGCCTTTTTGGGCCATCCAGTGGCCCTCAGCAAAAATAAGCTACATGGTTATAATCCCCGTTCGATGCTCTTCAAAAACATGTAGGTCTCAATGGAAATCTTTGGAGCACGCTCACTGACCTCCCTAGTTAGGGTGACTCCCTCAAATGCCTTTTACGCGGTGTAAAACGATTGAAAATTATTGCCAACGATTGCAAACTATTGCTTAAGAGGTTTATTCTCAAGTTTTCAAGGTCCAATGTACGGTCTTCGTATGCTGGTCTATGTGAACGCCTCGGACTACATGCCCACGACTGAGGCGACAGGTGTTCGACTGACCATTCACGACAAGGAGGAGTTCCCGTTTCCGGACACCTTTGGCTACTCGGCACCGACCGGCTACGTATCGTCCTTTGGTTTGAGGCTGGTGAGCTTCTAAGAATTCCATGATGTTGTAGAAAAAACGATGGTCGCCGAAACTCAAGTCCTCACCCGAGCATCTTTTTGGCTGTGATTCCGAAAAATGAATCATAGTTTCTCAAACGAGCGTCGAACCCCCTTCAGACGTCCTCAGATGTAATGTGTGCTAATACCTCCGAATGGGCGCATTCATTTTTTTTCTGATTTTTTTTCTGATTTTTCTACTATGAAAGTCGGCTCCATTTTGTAGAGGAAGATGACTCGTCTACCAGCTCCATATGGAGATTGCGTGCCGGACGGAAAGACTTCCGACTACATTTACAACAACTATGAGTACTCTGTCGAGGTGAGACTCTGGACCTCTTTATGGGTTAAATATTTTCAGATTCTGAAAAAAAGCTTAAAATTTTGAAAATTTTAGGGCTGTTATCGATCGTGTTTTCAACAGTTGGTGTTGAAGGAATGTAAGTGTGGCGATCCTCGTTTCCCGGTGCCGCCTGGAGTGCATCATTGCGAAGCTGCTGATCCTGTCGCGCGTACGTTTTCGGTGTTCTTCCTTCAATTGAAACTTGGGTGGTCTAGCGGTAAGCGGCGCTACTGACACCTACACGTTCGAGCGATCATTCCTCGCCCGGTATATCCAATCCTTCCATCCCCCACGGGTTGAGTAAGTTGGTACTATACTTGTCTGGAAAGGATCGTTGTGAATACGTTCCCTCCATGCCTCCACGATTCTGAACGGAAGACGAGTGCGTGGCGCGCCCAAGGAACTGACAAGCGCCGCCTCGTTTACCCTTACCTTTTAGCTCCAATAGTTCTCATTAGCATTTTACGGCTTACCAACCATCTCCTCTCTCCAGGTAAATGTCTTGACGCGAGAATGAACGAACTGGGAGGACTGCACGGCTCATTCAGATGCAGGTACCCTTTTCAAATGATTCTTCTAGTTTGGTGGTTCGTTCGGCAACCAGACCAATTCCTTAGAGATTCCTGCTCTCCTGTGTTACTTGTTCTTGTGTTCTGCACATTCATACTTTATGGCATCGGGTTGTTTTTCCAGATGTCAGCAGCCATGCCGACAATCGATCTACTCAGTCACTTACTCGCCGGCTAAATGGCCTTCACTCTCTCTACAAATTCAACTCGGCTCTTGTAATGGAACTAACGCCGAATGTAACAAGCATTACAAGTGAGTACCTCTCCTGGTGGACCCGTCCGTTAAGGTAAAATTTTCTAGCAGCTGAATCAACTAGCCCTAGAGGTCGAGGTCAAGGTGCACCTACAAACGTACCTTCTGATTCTAGAAGGAATCCAAGTACATGGCGCGATCACATCCCTGGGCGTTCCTGGTTTCCTGGGCGTCAAAGCGTTCACTGACACGAACACTATATTCATGAGAAAAGAACTGGTTTCTGGTGCTCCATAGAAGGAATGTTCCAGCTGCGTGTACCTAGGTCGACACGACTATTAACTCAAAGGCGGCGGGAAGGGAGCCACTAGGTCAGCTCGTTCTATTTCATTTCTTTCTTCATCACCAAGAATGAAGAAAGAAATGAAATAGAATGAAAATGCTAAAGAGACAATTAGGAAGAGAAACTGAAGGTTTAGAGTCCTATAGCAGAGGCGTAAGGTTCTCAAAGTACTCTGGCTCTTCGTAACGTCTCCTTTGGGAACGTACATGTACAAATGGGCAGATCTCTTGCCCTTCGCACCAAGACAGGGCAGTTTACAGGTGACAAGTGCGCTGAGGCGTCCCATGAATTTAATTTACCCTAAAGTCTCATAGATAAGACCGCTCGCGCGCGCGACGCTGCAGCGCCGCGCTACGAGTGATTGCTGCACCCGCTGGATGTACGTTAGTTGTATTTCAACTAGGATTTCAACAATTAGAATGATTAGATTAGAATGATTAGAGTGATATTAGAATATTAAGATTATTATTAGATTATTAATTAGATTAGAATGATATCAGATTAGAATGAACCGTTATTTGTACGCTAGTTGATGTATGTCTGTTTAATAATTAGGAAAAAAGCCAATGCAATAGCATCGCGAAGGAAACAAATTCCCATGAAAAACAATTCATCAGAATAGGTCACGATTTTGGTGCCCGTTTTGCGAATTTCGCTCAAGCGAGGCATTTGTCACCATCTACGGATCTTCCAAAGCCTCACCTGAGCGGAAAACGCGAAATGAACATAATGAACACAAAAAATGAACATCATATTCGTGACAAACGTCCCCGGAAATTCCCTTGAGTTGAGGCAAATTTAGAGATCCTATGTTGACTTCCCAGGGTGGTATTCAGGGTGTACGGAAATTTTTTTCAAAAAAGCGGAAGGCGGAAGACGGAACGGAAATGGCCAAAAATGGCCGGAAACCGGAATGCGGAACACGGAAACCGAAAATAGTGCAAAAATCACTAAATTATTGGACATTAGGAAAATAGACCACAAAAAGTTTTCTTTTCTGTTGCTAAAGATACCCATAGTGCTCATTTTGTTTCTGTTAGAATATGTCAATTATTTCACTGAAGCTGTTCAACGTTTTGTGATAGCTTCGAAGTAAACGGTGGAAATTCATCTTTATAAATTCATCTTTATAAACTTCGTTATAAGCCGAAGACCAGGCGGGGAAACAGCAGTTTTTTCATGATTCTGGGAAGTCTTTTTCTCAGATCGTTTACATTGAAATCAGCAGTAAATACAATCTCTCGCACTCCGACGATGTGGCAGGTGCCGACAAATACTTCATCGCAAGTTTTCTTAGGAGGGTGTACTTTGCTGCGTTGGTTTCATTCTTCCAGGATTCGAATGGATCGCATCGACGTCAGCACAATAACTTCAGTCTTCATTTTGTTAGTTTGCACAGTGGAGGTCTTCGATTTCTTCTTCCGTTTCCGTGTTCCGCCCAAAAACAAAGCGGAACACGAAACGGAACGGAAGGGCCAAAAACGGCCGGAAACCGGAATTCGGAACGCGGAAACGGAAGTTCCGCACACCCCTGGTGGTATTGAGCCTAAAATACAAATCCTAAAATAATCCTAACGTGCAATCCTAGCGAAGTATTGAAAAAAAACATTGGATTCGTAATCAGCACCTCCGAGAACGCCCCTCTGCGAAATTGGGGCGAATTCTGATGAAAAGCAAAAAAAATAAAGTTAATGTGTAGCGCTCTAGTACGGAAGGCGACCGATCGATACGCCGCGCTGCCGTTCGCGCAAGGCGGTCTTATCTATGAGACTTTAGGGTACTTTGTAATTGAATTCCAACGTAAGTTACAAGGTGTAAATCTGCAAGGTGTGAATATGTATCTGCTCCAGAGAAAACGGCGCTATGGTTGAAGTGTTTTACGAGCAGCTGAATTTCGAAATGCTCACCGAATCGGAAGCGTACGGGGTGAGTTAGGGTATTTCTCCATGTAGTTGTAACTTAAAGCAATTCGTGACTATCTACTTACCCCACTAAAAAGATGAAGGATAAAATGGAAACTCGTAAAGCACAGACTCATTTGAAATTAACGCATAAGGAGTTGAGACGAAATGAAGTGTTTCAGAATATTTTTGATAATTTTTTTTGCTTTTATATTCAGCTTTGTCCGTAACAAACCATGAAATTGTGGTGGGTCAGATTATTAGCACTCCTTCATACTTTGGCGACATCCAATTTAGGGTAAGAATAGTATGAAAAAGGATGAGAAAGCACCTCCTAACTGTTCCTACCTAGTCGAAAGCAGATGCGAGTTTTGACCGAAAGAAAACATGCCAAGTAACTATGAGGATAAAAATAAAAATAAAAGGGGGACTTTGAGAATCGCAAGGCGACTTAATGCACAAAAATTTCTTTATCTTATATTTTTATTAAATAAGGTACCTACATCCTTAAAAATCCTTAACAAAAAATCTTGGCAGACAAGGATTAAAGACATCGCGTCGGTCAGTACAAAGGTAATAGAGTAAGACGACAGCAGGTATGCTGATTTACGATAAGATTAGGAATTGTTTATACTCAAAAGCTAGGAGCTGGCGAGTTTCTAAGTAGCTTAAGCGCTTAGTTAGTGACTTAGTCGTGTCAGCGCTTCCCATTCTGTTTGCGACTCAGGCAATGTAATGACAGAGGGCCATATCATTCTTGAAACCTGACCAGGGAGTGCTTTAGTGTTACCAACTGAGTCTACTGCCATGCCGCGTCCTCTGCGTCTCTCCTCTCAATCGTTAACATCTAAGCAAGCACAAAGACAAGATCACACCTTCATCGATTGCAGTTTGTCAATCTTCTTGCCGATTTCGGTGGTCAACTCGGTCTGTGGTGCGGTATCTCGTTCCTGACGTGTTGTGAGTTCGTGTTTCTCTTCTTGGAGACGACTTACATGAGCGCCGAGCATAACTGGGCGTTGTACAAGAAGAAGAAAGCTGAGAAGGAGAAGCAGAAGCATATGCTCATGTGATCTGCACAACACCTACGACATGTACGAGTCCAAATTCAATTGTGAAATCTGTATTCTAGAGTGCAATAACGATAAAGATCTCCTCTATCCTAGTCTATTTTGTTCAATGTCAATAGCACCTTTCGGTTCAGCTCTACCTGACACACTCGTAAGCTGGCGACAGCATTTGCCATGAGGATTTAGGGTCAGGACATTTTTTACTCATCTGGATGTTATCGAAATGTTTTGTCGTCGCGTGGGGGCTCGAAAAAGTGCACTGCATAGAAGATGCATAAAGTGATGCATGTATTCCTCGATATTCTGCGTGTTGATGAGGGTGGCAGCCGAATATTGACCAGGGTGAACTTGTGGTTACCTACGTCCAGGACAAAAACCTTACCCTAGCAGAATACTTGTCCTCCTCGCAATGTCCTATTGAAACAAACTCCATCAAGGACCCCACAATCTGCTGGATTGGGGAACGCTGCCGGAAATCGCTATGGATAAGAAAAATAGGCCCAATAATGACAGCACTTGATCAAATCATAGGTAAGAAAAACTGGAGCTAGCCTTGACACACCATAGCTCTCGGTCGGCTTGATCGCCAATGTGACGTTGAAAGGTTGGTTCAAGCGATGCTAGTTTAACACATTTTTCAATCAGAGAGAGTACTGTAGCTAAGTTCATCCAGTAATACGTTAAAATTCACCTGAATTTATATCCACAATAATTCGAACATTTTCACTTCTGGGCGTAATTGCGTCACAATCTAATAAGTACGGGAGTGGTAAGAGACATCATCTCTACCAACTCGGTCAAGAGATCGGTCTTTTCCCAGGCCAACCTGGCCTTTCATCCCTCCGGGGTCATGTGAATTCGTATCGGATTTGTGTGGGAAGATATCGGCCAAATTCGAATTCACCACTCGGCGGTTCCTAATGGAAGACAACCCTTGCGGACCGACCAACGACAACCACGTTGACTTTTTTGCAGCAGTGGAAGGAAATTCGGCCAACAAACCTATAGAACAAGCATTCATCAACAACAATAACAAATACATACATCGCGCCAGTGCTGTGTAACATTTTCCTATGCAGCGCTTTGCACAGAAATAACAAAGTATTCAACATCTCAACAACAGAAAAAAACTCCAAGGATTATAAACCACCGACAAAAATGTGAATGTAAATCAACAAACATATATAGCTTACTGAATTTATGAAAAAGCCTTCAGAACGGCTTCCATCTTCCCTACATCAACAACCCTGACTAGATCATTTGCCGAACCTCCTATGGAGCATACTGTGGGTACATTCGGATTGAACTGAGCTGCATGTAGGGCTCCGACGTGCTGCACTTCTGAGTGCACTTTCTCTATTGATCCATCGTCTTTGACTTTCCAGACGCACATCATCTGGAAAATGACTTTTGTTTACTTTGGGCACGGGTGGAACAGTAGTTAAATGCGCCACTGACACCCGCATGGTCGAGCGACCGAACTCTCATGTGGGGCTAACCAAGCTTCCCATCCCTCCGGGGTCGGGTAAATTGGTACCAAAATTGTCTGGGGAGGTAGAGGCACTGAACTGGGATAGCGGGAACTGATATAACAGAAAATAGCGCACTAAAACCTATCGATTACAGCGAACTGACAAACGAATATCATAATAAACACTAACAACGACTGAAAACTATACTTAAAATTCCTTATTCCTTCGTTGACGACATTCGCTTATTATCAATTGAAATTCAACATTAAAATAACTCACTTGGTCATGACCTACTGTTACAAGTAGACCACGAATCGTTGCAGATAGTGTTAAGCCTCCAACACTTCCATCATGCGCTCGCCCTTCCCAGATTAGCTCGCCTGGTTTTCTCATGTCGATATGATATAAATTACCTGAAAACCTCGAACCGTGAATGAAATGGAACTAGGTCAGAATAAATTGACGTTAACGTACCATTGTCAGTAGCTGCGAACGCGCAGAACGGATTGAAATGGTTCCATTTCACCTGAACGTGCAGCGTTTTTTTCAAACTTCCAGGACACTTTCAGAATTACCGACAAATTGTGGTATCAACTCACTTGTTCCACTTGTCCATCTAGTTTCCATGCAGCTGAAGGTGATCCGCCACTTTCGCGACAATCCACTACTTCGACGGAACCTTTCAGCGTGCCAGAAATTATAAACGACTGCTCAGCCGGATGCCAAGCCAGTGCTTGTATCTTAAACACTCGAAATTATACAAAACAAACTAGAAACTAGAGAAGTTACGTGTGAAGAAATCTCAGTACCTCTCCATCTCTGCCTGACACCGTTTGGGCTGCTTTTGCTTCATCTAAATCCCACAAAACGATTTGCTTATCGGCACCTAGAAGAAATAAAATGAGGAAAAATAACAGAAGAGAACGCAATTGTGCTAAAAAATAAAGTGAACAAAATCTTGCGAATCTTTGTGCAGCTTGATCCGTTAGATTCGAAATTTTCAAGTCACATTTAAATAGGTAAACGTTGGAAAAATTGTTGGAATTGCCAAAACAGTATTAATACCGCTTAAGATTTCTTTAGAAAATATATAAATTTACCTTTTCAGGGGGTAGCGTCTTAATAATGGTGAAGAAGTCAGATTTCCAAAGAAAACCATCGAATCGAGTGGAAAATGATAACAATAATATCATCTGAGACGGCCTAGCCTCTAACGCTATCGCACAACCTGACCGACCAAAATAGAAATGAACTTATCGAAACTACCCTGAATAAGAACAACAGGAAATATTTACATCCAGAAGTGGGCATGCCAACTCAGGCTTTATTTTAAAGAATTGTAAGTTGAGAAGAAATTGAAATGCGATCCCTACCTCCACTGGCGAGCACATGAGGGGTGAGTTTGTTCCATGCAAGACTGAGAACAGCATCTGAGTGTCCTTGTTGACTTCCATCGCGCTTCTTTCGCTTACCTGAAGCCAAACTTCAAACTTTCTAAGGGCAACAACTTAACGGTGTTTTTAACAGTAGAACATTAGGAAGGATTCTTGAAAGTTATAGCTTCAACTTCTGAACTGTTCCATTTCATAATTTCCAATCATGAGTCTCCATTTAAACGTAATGGAGAATCTTTAGACACACCAACATACCTTTGCCTTTGCTTCCTAGGGAAACAACTGGTTCAACCGAATTCATAATGTCCAAATCCCATATACTGATCACCGGTTCCATCGTGCCGACACAGAGCAAATTTCCCTTAAAGAGATTGAACTACGACACGTCTTTGGAAAGTTGTACTGAGCTAGATCTCTTAAGTGTACCTTGCCGGTTTCATCGTTTCCTGGATCATGCTGGATGGGTTCAAGACACAGTGGAGGCGCCGGCAAAATGTAGTCGTGGTGAACGTACCAATCTTCATTCTCCTCATTGTATAGGTACACTTCCAGCGTGTAGTTATCCTAAACTGTACTCTTAAGTATAACGTATATGAAAAAGTAATGAGAGAAAACGTAAAAATTTGAATTAAAATATATAAGAGGTCAACAAAAACGTAAAGTAGCAAACAGTACAAGAAACAGAACCAACATTGGATCCATAATTTTGCCGTCTTACTGCTAAGACTTTTTTCTTTCGTAAGAGTGGCCTGAGTTTGGAAAGAGTAAACTGGGAACCGCTATACGTTAACAGGAGGATGAGCTCAGTGTCCACTTCTGTTGCAGCTCGCAAGGGGCGAGTAACACGCCAAGCAAACGCACTGTCAAGCCTTTTAGAGGAGTACAGGAAATATGGAGACGACGCGATCACCACAGCACAGCCTGATTTGAATCAATTCCTTCTCGAGAGCGAGTCCGCGCAAGTACACATAAGAACAATGCAAGACTCTCTGGACAGAGCTATAGATACACTTGCTCGGACAATCGACTACCTTGACAAACCGATGAAGGATGACGAGCACGAACAAGAATCGAACCAAATAGAACATGCTAACGCTCTCCTTTCCGAATCAGATGCACTACTGGCACGTATCGAAGTCCAAAAACAAAAGGCTACAATGCGAAATGGCATGTTTACAGAACAATAAGGATATTTCGGAAAAGCGGTATCTACTCCAGTAACAGCAGTAGCAAGGATAGACCTCCCACCACTGCCTATTCCTGAATTTAGCGGTGAAAGCTGGCAGTGGGATAATTTCTGGGAGCTTTTTAATGCTACAGTACACTCATCAAACATTTCAAATCTTCAAAAATTCAACTACCTTCTACAGGCGTTGAAAGGAGAAGCAAAGGAGACAGCAAAAAGATACCAGGTAACTTCATCGAACTACCCTCTTGTTCTAGAACATCTACAGAGGAAGAATGGTACTACAAGCACGATCGTAACAACCTTACACTCAAGGCTAGAAACATGGACTGCACGCAGTGTCGAGTTAAAGAACCAGCGTAAACTTTTAGACCAGTTATCGTCCATTACCACGCAACTGCAAAGCAAAGGAGAAAATTTGGATAGTCACTGGCTACTCTCCAAAATTCTTGCAAAGTTCAGAGAAGACATACAAAGGAGCGTACTCGAGAAGAAAGTATCCTTACCATCTGGACAATCATGGAATCTCAACCAACTAATGAACACAGTGGATACCGTTCTTAGGCAAGAAGAAGAAATCGCTCGTCACTTGCCGGCAAAAATGGAACCGAAAGGACATCAAATACAGGAAAGACAACGTAACTTGACAGAGAAGAAGTTTCCGCTCTGTCTTTACTGTGAGTCAGCAGAACATCGATCAACGGCATGTACAAAACTCCAACTACCGAAGGACAGAATTCAGTATCTGAAAGATAACAAAAGATGTCTAAATTGTGGATCCGACAATCACAGCTTCCAAGAGTGCAAATCGAAGGGATGCTACAATTGCGGAAGAAAGCACCATACTTCGACATGCTACAACAGAACTTTTACAAAGTCGTCTACTTCTCACACCGAACAAAAGAAGGGCGACAAAACAAAAAAGACGACGCAAAACTTCGCGTCCACCAACGAATCGTCGTACAATACTCAGGAGAACATGACTGATCATGTCATCGTGGCACTGTCGGAAACCACAGCAACACAGAAAGTGGAAGAACTGTTCATGTTGACAGGAGCATTGAACGTGAAGCATCCACTGACCAATGACATTCAAAAAATTGAGATACTGTTAGAAAGCGGCGCCGATCGATCATTTATTGATTCTAAGTTGGCTCAAGAGCTATGTTTGGAAAAATTCGGAAAGACCTGCATGAAACTAACTACCTTCGGATCCTCTGACTACAAGAATATCGAGTGCTTCTCTACAAAACTCGAAGTATGGGACGCTAATGGGAAGCTACACATACTTGACCTCTTCACTCACGACAAACTGACAGCATCTCTAAACCGCAGGATGCTGGACGAAATATAAAAATTTGCTTTAAAATATATAAGTGGTCAACAAATACGTAAAGTAGCAAACAGTACAAGAAACAGAATAAATATTGGATCCATAATTTTGCCGTCTTATGTAAGGCACAAGGCAATGTGAAGAGTAGCATAATGAAAGAAAGCTATTCGACGTGATTCCTTCTTTCCAAATGAAGATTTCAAGGCAAGAAAACTACAAGCTTTAACCTTCAACCACACTATTTCAAAGCAAGGAAAATGTTTTTAAGCTTCATGAGAGGTTAGCTCTAACGTCCCTTATACGACAAACGATTCCGGAGATAACCTCGAAAGCATGCATGCTAACACATAACCATTGCAATACCAAAACTAAACAAAAGATTAAAAGAAAATATAAACGACTAAAGGAGGAAATATTTACCCGGTCTATCTTTGCCACGGCCAACAGGTTGTCCTCAGGTTTCACCTCGATTTCCTCTTTCTCCTCTTCATCACTGTCCACATGTAACGTCACGTACGGATCGTCAACATTTGAGGCGTACATGGCGATGCCTCGCATCCTACGAACAAAAATATTACAGAGCAATATAAATAAAACTTTTGAAAACAAAGTTCCACAAAGGCGGACAAGAATATCTAATCCTACTTAAAATATCGGTAGCACACACAAATGTATGCATTTCGCTCCAGCATCACCAATTGAAGGTTTTCCACGTTTTCTACAGTTATCGAAAGCCAACATGAATCAGTGGTTGGCAACGTACCCCTTATCTTTCTCCGAGGCATCTTCTTCAGTTTCTTCTTTCATTTCCGCATCTTCGGAAGGGGCATCGTTAGCTCCTGATCCGCGAAGTCCGGGAGTTTTCTGAAGCATAAAGCTTTCTCGTTGCTCTGTTGAGCGCAATCCCAGTAGAACTGGGAGTGAGAAAAGAAACATCTTAACCGAAGAAAAAGAAATGAAAAGGTCCAAAATCACGAAGGAAACACAATTATTGCCTTGGGTGTTTCCTCTTCATCGTTTTCATCGCTGTCCACATCGGATGTGTCGGGAACACTACCTAAAGGCAGGAAATAAGAAGAACAAGAGGAGAAAAAGATTTGCTAAAATGAAACGAATAAATAAGTGACCCAAAAAATGCACAATAATATGCCACTGAACAGTGGCGCGCAGCAAACGAAGATTTGTGGGAGAGTATAAAACCATTATCATTTTAAAATGGACGCTTTCCAAACCAAAATGGACGTTTTTCAAACCTAGGTGGACGTGTGTTCAAATCAACATGGAAATTCAAATTCAAATGTTGTTGCATATATTTAATGTAAATGTGTGCAGCAAAAATGAGAAATGAATTATGCCATTTACAATTTCAAAGCTGAGGGTGTCCTTTTTCAAATGAGATACGTCCGTTTTGGTTTGAAAGCTGCTTTCTTGAAATGAAAATGGTATGGAACACAAAAAATGCGACCGACAGCAAATTAACCAACTTTTGCGAGGTATATTAGTAGCGAAAAACACGAAATCCAAAGTTCTTATGATGATTCCAGTCCTTCAATGATAAGATTGCCACAGGGTAGGGGACGGAGCCGCACTCGTCAAACTTTCGAACAAAAAATCGTTTCATTATGTAATATTTGCGTGTATACCGTACAGGTAAAGGGATGAAAGGGGTTGGTAATGTCCTAGCGAACCCAACAGAATTACAGAATGTTGGAACTGAATTGAATGTTTCGCCCAAAAAAAAGACCAAAAGAGGAAAATAAAGTTGACATTGCTATAACATACCGGTGATAAGCTGCTTCAGCTGCTCCTCGTCGAGCTTGACTTTGTCCGGATGAGCCTTCGCCACTCCTCTAGGAATCCAAGCGATATCGGAAATCATCACCACTCCATCCATGGTGGTGATCTGGAAGTCAGCTTTATTATAGACAAGTAGAATTGAACATATTTACATTTTCAACACGACGGATACAGTAATGGCAGCAGTCTCTTGCAGTCGTTGTTCAACGGCGAATTCACATTTATGGACGAAATTACAACCACATCGGAGCAAGAGGCCGAGAAGCCAGCCAGCAGTTCACAGACATTTTCGTGGGCAAGCCATCGAGCCAGGGTGGTAACGGGCAGTTTTAACCCGGGCGATTTGTAGGCAGAGGTTATCACTTGAATTGCTCGCAGTCGGAGGGTTTGTACAGCCCCTACCGCTGCCACTGGGTAACAGACCTCAGGTATTCTTCTGAGGTGCCGGAAGAAGCGCACGTAGTTGTTGGAACGGAAGGCGACGATTATCTCCCGAAGGTCGAGGAAAAGACGCTCAGGTAGGTGGTTCTTCCAGATGTAGAGCTGGAGAAGTGCTGTGGGACTATCAATCTGACGAAGGACGTAGGCACAGCGGATGTTTGGACATTCCGAGCCCAGTGGGAGCTCAGCTGATGCTTCGGTCCACCTGGATAGGCATTCCTGTAGTTGGGTAGAGTGTAACTTCCAGTCGTAAGCATCACATTTTCTCGTCCGACACAGGTACTCGGTCTCCAGGTAGAACGGGATCATCTCCTCCAACAGTTCAAGAGTATCCTTTGGGCAGATATCCTGCAGAATCATGTCCTGACGAACGGCCCGAAGACGATCGGACACGAACGAAAAGGCCGCGTTAAATCTGGAAGTCTTCTGACTTTTATACAAATCCATGAGATACCGAACAGTGACCAGCAGCACATCCGGAGGTCGTAGAATATCCGGATGGAGATGATCACACCCGGCAGCTGGTCGGGTATACTCCTTTACCATCTTCCGTTTTGCGCCTTCGACGTCCTTTCTTCCGTCATCGGACTTCTCCAGCAGGTGCACCATGTCGTTCTTCATTCTAAAACGGATCTCCGACTCGGGACACATCGAGCTGCATCTGCCAATCACAGATGACGAAGACGGACTCGAATGCGACATGGGTAACGAAGTGAGTATAAAATTGCCTCAAATTTGGGTGAAAAACACAACTAGACGTCGGATTAGGTGCACCATGATCACTGCACAAAAGGTCACCTACCGTACTTTCTGGACGGCGTACCCCGCTTCGAAGGTTGGTACTGAGGTTTTATTTATTTTTCCTAGTTTTCTAGGAAAAATTATTGTGAAATTTGTAATGTTTGTATATTTTTATGATATGGATGTTATCTTTACTTATTGTTGACAGTTTACTATACGTTTGTTACAGTTTATTACGATGTCCGCAAATTTGGCCTTAGAAGTGTGTTTTTCTCCGGAGAATGCCTCTCGAACAGTTTAGCCAATATTCCACCTTTGCATCGAATTTTTCTTTTCCTTTCTATGTTGTTTTGGTGCCGTTTGGAGCGTTTTATTTAACTAATCTTCGGTGCTATTGCGACATCATTTACGTACATATTAATATTTATTTTCTATTTATTCGCTTTTTTTATTCATTCATTTTCAAATATGATCTTCGTGATTCGATCGAAAAACTGAAAACTGTACCGCACTCTGCACTTAGGTCTATCTTGTATTCTCAGTGAAAATGAAACGCCTTTGCAGACTGCAGAAGGTTTCAAGAGCGAAACCATCCAGTCGAACCCTATAATAGTGAGCAAACATTGGTAACTAATTTTATACATGATTTTCGTATTTATAGTTTTAGCGGAAGTTGTTTCATCATAATTACGTGTTCGAGTCTGCGACTCTTTCCGGAAATTACTAATGCACGTAACTAGAGTGATCATATGCAATGAGCAATCTCTCTGAATTTCATGATTTCCTTAGGGATATGTTTATCATTCTTTCTGCTCGCCGTATCTGATGACATTTCTCGTTGTTCGTTTGTTTTCTTTCGGCTGTCCGGCGGGTCGTTGCTGAAAATAAACAAACAGGAGGAACTAACAAGAAGTTCAACGAGCAGAAATGTTTGTACACACAAAACAATGAGAAATGTGCAAGAGCTGTTTTAAAGCTCTCTATTTTTCAAATTAAGCCATAATATGAGTAGTACCTTTTACTTTATCTCTTTTTCGTGTCTTTTGTGGTCGTTAGGTGGGTGTTTCGCCTCATAGATTCCACCTGAAAATCTCGAAGGTATAAGAACTAAATGAAACACACCTAGAATATGTAATACGCTGTTAATCTTCGACTTTGTTAGAGTGAAAAACAGATATTTGTTCTTTTTGAATGAATGAAGCAAGATAATAGCCACTGGAAAACTAATAATAATCGGTTCTTTGAAAAAGTGTAAAGTTGTGTCTCCAATCGGCGAATATAAAGCTGAGTGACACTATCTGCTTGGTTTTGTAGCCGCTGATTGTTTTTGATGTCGCTCATATGTCATGAAAAGCGAAAAAAGAAAAAAAAGATAGTCACAAAGTAAAGTTAAGCCAAAATATTGAATTCCTAAATTCAGCGCAACTGTGATTAATTAATAAATTTTTTTCTTTTTTGATTTTCCTTGCTCCTACCTGACTTGCTCCTACCTGACCGAATAACAGTTCCTTCATGCTGAAAGCACTACCGTGCATTCGAGATCTTTTGCTGATCGAGGCTTAGAGACCGGGTAGTGGCAACTAGCCATCTGGGGCCGTATGCTCGTCTCTCCCGGCCGGGCGATGGGCGCCCTTCGCCCGGCCGGGTTATGACGAATAGACTATAGTTGTGCTCGAATGAATATTCGAACGTTCGAATTCGAATAATTCTATTCGAAATCGAATATTCGAATTCGAACGTTCGAAAAAACGCGATTTTCGAATGTATTCGAATTCGAATGCTCGAAAAATCGCGATTTTCGAATGTATTCGAATTCGAATGCTCGAAAAATCGCGATTTTCGAATGTATTCGAATTCGAATGCTCGAAAAATCGCGATTTTCGAATGTACTCGAATTCGAATGCTCGAAAAATCGCGATTTTCGAATGACATTCGAATTCGAACGTTCGAAAATCGTCGATATTCGAATATATTCGATTATTCGAAATTTTTGGGAGAGCACAACTATAGAATAGACACAACTCAGTGTGTCTATTCGCCGTCACCCTGCCGGGCGAAGGGCGCCCATCGCCCGACCGGGAGAGACGAGCATACGGCCCCTGGAATCGTTGATTATCGGCAAGTTTTGCGGATACTTCGGCACTTCTGCTACCGATGAGGCCTGTTGGGTTATCTATTTATCTAGTGTACCCTAGCAAATCATGCACTACAGTGATATGTTAAGCAAAACATATAGTCGACTGTTATTGTTAGCGATTGCTCCAAATCTTGAAAGGTTACCCAGCATGTGGATCGCGTTGGTTTTTTTCAAATTTCAGCTTCGATGCAGCAGGTATAGGAATAGTTTCAGATGTGGCCTATTGTAGTCATTAAACAAATGTCAGATTCGTGATTGGCGCTCAAGATAAGCGATATGTGCCCTTTCCGTCCGAGACGATGTTAGTGTAAAATCGAACATAACGAGGCCGTCAACCCTGATTTTGAATATTGTTGAATTTCCATTGGTTCATCGTGTCTACGCTTTGCTTCGTTGGAAAACATGATTGGATCATTTTAAGGATTGATTCCATAGACTGTGAAATTAGAAACCGAGGATTCAATTTCAGTTTCCCTCTACCCGATTACTTATACACAACATGAATCTTAACCACTTTCTTCATTTTTGCAGCATAGCTTTCGTTACTCTACCTTGCGTTTTTCATTTCATTTTTTTCTTTTCGTATCACTTCAATTCTTTGATCACATATTTCGAACCCTATATTTTGGTTGAGCGCTCTAATGTGCAACAAAAAAGTGAGGAAGTGTAGTGTTTGAAGAAATGTGCTCTCTGAACCAATTCTTGGAAACCGCAACGTGAAAGGTTTTCACTCGCCGCAAGTAATGATGTTTCTAGTTTTTGCAAGGTACTCATTAATGTGCTATCATTTGCAGGAGAGTTTTCAGGCCCTTTTTGCTGGCGAAAAATGCGAAGAGGATTTCCTGTTGTTTTTCATGGTAAAAAACCGCTAGAAAAACGTTGCCTTGTGAAATTACTTTTGTAAAATTTATATTATTCAACTTTTTCAATATTGTTTTTATCTTATTATTATTTTGTGACCAAGGGAAGTAGTATTGGTTGTACTTTTCTTAGTTTACTACCCTGTTTTGATAGGATTACTGCATTTAAACAAAACTAACATGAAATATCAGCTTTTGAGGACCATGTTTGCAAAAACAAGTGCAATAAGAAGCAGGAAATTCACAGTTTTATTTCCTCAGTTGCCAAAAATAGTTAACTTCTCACATCGGCTCGCCTGTACTAGCAGAATGTAGCGTGTGAAAGTGCCTGATTTTTTAATATATTTGTCCAGAATTTGCGGGCGGGATGGCCGAGAGGTTAAGGGCTTGTTCAGACGACGCGCGTCGAAAATGCAAAATCGAAGCGAAATCAATATTTATCGTCCTTGATCGAATTTGCTCTTTTGCATTAGTGGCGCAGTCCGGTGGCGCCTCATATAGACAAACTTACTGGTCGCTTGGGTTTTTTAGAAGGCTGCTATTCCTTATTAATGGAAATTTTGACAAAATTCACTTTTTTCGTTCAATTTCTTTCCTATGTGATTATATGCCTAATTTTTTTGCCTATATGAGGCGCAACCGGACTGCGCCACTAACGCAAAGGAGCAAATTCGATCAATGACGTTAATTATTGATTGAGCTTCAATTTTGCATTTTCGACGCGCGTCGTCTGAACAAGCCCTAAGGGCTTAGGCTTGAGATCTCGATGATCAGGGTCGTCGGCGTCCCAGGCAGAAACCCTTGCCTAGCTTAGAAATAGTTGAAAAGGGTATCGGTACCAGCGTCAGGCCCGTGTGACAGATCGGCTGATGGAGGAAATTTGTCACAATCACAAGATGGATCGATGATCGCATGGAAGAAATGGTGCTCAAGAACCTACGATCGAGGACGTTATGGCCACCCCTCAAGGAGCTCAGATGGCAGTGTGGTAACCTCAGCGAAGCGGGAACAGCACCAAGGAGAAAGAAGACGGAGCGACTATCATAAAAGGCGTACCCCGTAACTGATCGGGATAAAAACGTTGTGGAATAAAAAAAAGTTGTCCAGAATTTAGCAGATATTTGTTGAACGAACATTCTCATTCCTCGTCATCAGTGATTAATTACCGCAGCGGGCGGCCAGACGTTGGAGTGGAAGAGAGTTCTAATCAATTGCAAATCGTGCGTTCCCGTCTGCATTCATCGTGAGAGTAGTGCTTTTTTTTAGATTGGCCGGTTATGGGTGAATGTTTTACACCAGTCTCGCCCAGGTACCCTTTGGGTATACCTACCCAGTGGTAAATGGTATGAGCAGATAGACTTATTCCTCTCGATAAGGTCATCAACCGAGAAGATGGTCATGATTCGAACATTAACCCAATTGCTCGTGAATAGTATATGGGTTTTCAGCAAATTAGCCTCTTCGCGTGGTCTGGGGTAATATAACGGACGGCTTTTTTTCTAGTTTTTGCTCATGTAAGATTCTTTATGCTCGCTGCGTTGTTCATGTGAAAAATTGACAAATCTTCCGACAACCCAATTCACTGTGGTATTTTGTTGACGCTTTCTCGAGAATACCATCATTTTTGATTTCCATTTTTAATTATGATGCAAGTGGTGCAGCGGTAGGAGGCGCTTCTGATACCCTTAGTGTCAAGCGATCGATTCTCGCCCACGTTCACCAAGTGTTTTATCCCTTTGGAGTAGGGTGAATTGGTACCAGACCTGTCTGGAACGGTGAAGGCACTGACTTGAATAGTGGCTGCTCCAGCAACTAATTGTGTACATAGACCAAATGTTTTTTCTCAATGCCTCTGCGATTCTGGTTGGACGAAAAGTGAGTGACGAGCCTTAAGGGGAGTAATCATTTCTGAATCACTTTTCCTTTATTTTTTATTTCATCATAATTTTTGGGTTTAAACTGGCAAGAATGATATGAATCTATGTACTACACTCAACAGATGTAATGACGGTTCGTTGGTGCCCGAGGAGCCGCGTGACTCTCGCGAAATGGCGATTTTTCAGCCTTCGATGAAAAAACTCTGCGATTCGAGAGGGGCCGTTGAGTGCTGCTGACGAGCTGGGAGAAAATGGATTTTGGCGATGACGTGCTGGCCATCTGATGTGCCACCCGTCGAGGTGCAACGGTTCTTCTTCTCGATTTTCTCTTCTGGCAAAGTTGCTGTATTTATTTATTAATAATATCATCCTTAAATGTGGATGTGCTACTGAACAAGGAACATATGTTAGCTAAACAACAGCAAATTATCAGAGAATATACATTAGTAATAATACAGACGAGAAGAGCTCGTTTGTAATATTATTATTAGTATAAATTTAGCTGATGCCCTCTTTGCATGGTTACATTTACAGTAGCAAAGATGTCACTCAAAGATGTCAGTCAAAAAGATGTCACTTTTCATTTTCATGCACAAGTGCTTGAGTTTATGCTCAAACCGAAAAGAATCCGATTCCATTCGCTAGTTCTGACGACTCTTTTTAAATTGTGTCGAGACAAACCGTTGTTGCGAATTCTGTGTTTTCTAAAAATGTTCTATAGTGATTTTCATGTGCAATTTCGAACAAAAAATATATCAAAAATTGCTGAACGTATTATCAATCTGAGACGGCATTCTGATAGAGCATGGTCTAGTTATTCTAGTGTGTTACAAATGTTTCATTCAGATCGCCGCTAAATTATAGTCGTTTCTAAGCAAACATGATGACGCCATAACCCATGGTTGATGATATACAATCTTAATTATACCCTGTGGGTATGACTAATGGTGTCATGGACCACTGTAGTCCTCGATGAGATCAAGGAACATTAACCTCTGGTTTTCAGATTTTTTGAACGCTTTGAAAACTAGTTAAAATAATCAAGTTTATGAGAATTATGATAAAGCGGGGGAAATGGCAGATTGAGCTGTTGCCTAAAGCCTACGATGAAAGTATTAGATTTAAGCTTAACCGAAGTGAATGGGTACCTTCCTTTCGTACGCTTTCTCGCTGTATTCGGACTTGGCATTTTCGCCATCGTCGTGAACGCTTTCCGTTATCAATGAAGAGGTGTTGTCGGCTTATCGTACCTGAGAGCGGGTTTATTCTCGAGCGAAGAAGTGCTTACAGCTTGTGCTTACTTGTTGACTTTATCGTTGGTTCTGGTCTGATAGTTCTGTTCTGATAGTAACTTTTGATTTATGACTACTATTTCGGCTTGATACTACGGCTTTTTTGTAGGAGTCTCAGCAGAAATAGAAATCAGTCCTTGACATAGTTCGTTCTTTCACGTTTTTATTGCATTTCACGTTTCCGTGCTTCTATCTATAGTCCACACTGAAAGGAAACATTTTGATTATTCAAGGGGCGAAAGAATTATTATTGTGACTTGGGGAGCTGGGCATTCTCTTCTTCAACGGTATTTTTCCTTCAGAAAGTGAGGAGATGGTCTCGCTGAAGGCTTCTGTAAATCTGGAAGGTATGGAGGCTAGGAAGTTGGTCTCATCCGTTTTTCTGGTATTAGTTGAGCCCCGATTGCTTAGACATCGAAAGAGAGAGACTAGATGTTCGTGTGTCGTACGCGTCCTGGCTACGACGAGTGTTTTTTTCAATCACGCGAGAACATTAAACCGCTGGGCGTCGCACACAGAACCTTTTAATTAAAGGGGAAGCTGCTCGGGTGGTGCAGATTGCTTCGATTTTTCAAAGGTAAAAGGTAAAGGTGTCGACGTTCATCAGTACCCAAAGGACGCGCTGCCGCATTTGTGTTCCATTAGAGGTAGAGGCTTGTTGAATGCGTATTTTGTCTAAACAGTGACCTCTGTGGGCCAGCCGCTATACTAAACCAGTGTTTTTACCTAACTAGACAGGTCTCGTTCCAATTTACCCCATCCCGGAGGGATGGAAGGCTTGGTTAACCGGGCCTGGATCGATCGCTCTATCGTGCGAGTGTCAGTGGCGCCTCTTACCAATGTACCTCGCGGCTCTTCAATTTTTTATTGTGCTCAAACACGTAATTCATTTGAAGACGGATATTTCCCTTGCTGAATTTTAGAGGTGAGCTAAGGTAAGTCGTGAAGACTGTTAACTGCGGCTTGACCTAGAGACGTTTTGCTTGTAACTCAGCCTATTCGACCTAATATCATCATTTTATTCCTAGTTCTTTTAATTAGATCCTTGAATTTGATTTCGTTTTCTTTACAGTTTTCGTGGTACCTTTGTCCATCTAACTGTTTTATTGTTAGCACTCTGAAGTGCTTGGTTAACAAAACAAAAGGGTTCATGTAAATGAAAGTCAGATCTATTGGAGGGTTTCCTCAGTTCCATATCACTCAATCGGTCTTTCTTCCTGAGCGCGTTCTGGGCGAGAGGGAAAGGTCCGTACAAGAGCTTATTGAAAAGTGAAACTCGAGACGTGCTGACTGGACGGAGGGAGTTGTTTGCGGATGCGCTAGTTTCATGAGAGTTCGCGCATATTCTCTAGAACCGATCGCAGCCAGGTGAACGTTGGCCGTTTTGTCATTAACAAGCACCGCCTACCCCATGGCAGGTGCTACGATTCCCTTTCTGGTGCTGGCTAGTTCGCTCATTGAATTTCTTCCTTGTTGTCGCCTAGTCTTATTTTAACTAGGTGAATAACAATGAGAGGTGGTTTGATCCTCTAGTCACTGTAGAACGATGGTAGTTACTTTTGAGGTAATATTAGCTCAGGGTGGGCACAGAAGTACTGCACACTGCTTTTTTAAGTGAATTCCCGACTCACCTCGCACTTTTCTTATATGACAATTTGCATTTGAAAAATGAGCCGTCTCGTATGCTTCTTGGTCGCCTACTAACGCGGATTTCGTTATCTGAAGTGGCCAGAAATCCTCTTCCTAGATCACCCCTCTTGCGTGCGTGCCTTGGAGGACTCGTCTCTCTCCGTTTTCTTGAATTGGACTGTTCTCCAGTTTTGAAAAAAAATCCTACTACGTCGTCTGCGTTTGCCAATTGAGGGTTTTGGTTGTATTTTCTTCCTGCTGTCCCATAAATTGTCACGAGTCAGCACGCCTGTGATCGTAGTCAATAAAAATAAAAACCAAATGAGAAGCAACAGCCTCGTAGTTCCGTTCCCAGCCCATCGTCGTCTGCTAAGCGAAGTGTCGCATCTGATGCAACTATCGACCTTTTGTCCTACGGTTAGAATCCACTCATTTATAGAGTTTAAAGTGTTTAGGATTATGCTCAAGTATAGCCACGGTAGCGAAGTGGCTTCCCTAGTTTACGGTATTTTGTTTTACTGGAACTGACTTTATTTCTTCCTTTCTATAATAGTAGGCTAACAGCAGGTTTGCTTCAACGTCAAATATCTTGGAATTGACGGTGATAAGGTTCTCGACCATCTCTGCGGATCTCGTCTTTACCGCTTCTAAATTTATTTATTCTTTTTATTCATCATTAGGGCTCGTTTAGTGCGCACGCGACGCGCGATGCGAACCCACGCAAAAGATGCAAAATCAATAATTCACGACGCGAAGTCGCGTCGCACCCTGTTTAGTGTGCGTCGCGCGGACCGTATCGTAGACGTCCATCCAACTGCGCTATGTGTCATTACACATACTAGTCTTAGCAAGGTTGGTGTTCCCCTGAATGAGTAGCTTCTGCGTTGCCTGATATATACGTAAATGATAACTTCACAAGTTCATCTCAAAGAATTACTTTTGCCAATATTCAGCATTTTTGACGATATCAATCGCTCCATACTAGGTGAAATAAGGTACTTTTCTGGCACTTAGGTAACGAAATCTTCGAACCCAAACAGAGACAAAAATAAAATTAAATGACGTTGATACATTATAGGGTTCAATGAGTGGAGAGATTTCCAACCTCAGAAATGAGAAAAATCACTTATGAGATCGTTCCCTGCGTTTGAAACGTAGAGTTTCTCGATTGGACCCTAGATAAACCTGTAAAAAAGCTTAGCGGATAGGATCTGGGAACCTCATATGGCTTTCGGGTACATATCAATTATGTTCTCTGAAGATGTAAGGTTTATAAGCCGCTAAATCTAAGGCAGAATTTATTTTTTATGTTTCGAGGCTAAATGATGGGTTAAAATTGGTCTTATCGTAAAATCTCTCTTGAGGGACTTCCATTATCAGGGGATGAGGTGATAGAAGGTCATGAGTCCTTATTCCGGCTATTCGCAGCCGCACAGCACTGCCGATTCGTCAGCTGCGGTGTCTGCCGTGTGGCTGCGGGAACGCCCGCAAAATGACGGAGGCGCGATGGGAGCGTCGCTTCGGCCACCTATCGCCCCGCGCGTCGCGTGCACACTAAACGAGCCCTTATACCCTCATATGCGCGAGCTTCGAAACGAGACATTTAAGTTAGTCTACCTGTACAAATTTCGAAATCGAAAAGAAAGGAGGAAATGTTCCTTTCCAGTTATCGTCCTCGGAGTGCTTCTAACCGATAGGTGATCTAATGTGGTCACTCATCTCTTTCAACTACATCTGACCACTTCGAGTAACCTTTTGATCGCGTCAGCTGCTCTAAAACCCGAAAATTTGAAAAATCACGGAAAATTACATAAAAAATGAAATTGCTTCTGGTAATAGTCCCTTCAGCAGCAAGTGCCGCGTTATTTCTAGGAATCTGTCTTTGCGCTACTGCTCTTTGCTCGAGCTGAGCTCTACCCGTTTTTTTGGTGCTATGTGGGTAGGGGTGCAGCTAGTGGAAGCGTCGTACTTGCTGTACTTACTAGATTCCTCAAAAGAGTTCAAATGGTTTTTAAATATGAATCTGTATTTCTAAATCTTCATATCGGAACGCCAATCTGAGCAGGATTTTCTTGGAAAATACCTCCCAAAGAATTTTTCTCTAGCTGACCCCCACCCTCAACCTTCGTAGCATCAACGTTTTTGTAAATAACAGATTAGTAATTTTTTTCAAATAGTAAATGTAAAGATGCCGGCGTTGATCAGTCCCCTATGCACGCCGCCGCTGCAATCGTGTTCAATTCGGAATCGTATAGCTGTGGTGGATGCGTATTCGGCCTCTGTAGCGACTTCCGGGGCCAGCTACTATACCGAGTTTGTGTCTTTACCTTCCCACATAGGTCAGGTGCCAATTAACCCGATCATGGAAGGATCAAAGGCTTGGTTTGCCTGGGTCGTGATCGATCGCTCAACCGAGCGGGTGTCAGAAGCGCCTTTTACCACAGCACCACGCGGGCCCGTTTTCAAATAAAAAAAAATACCACGGCCGTCATTACTCGGCGAACGTCGATGACTTTTCAGTCACGGTCAGGGAATGCGTGCGCGGATGGATTTTCTATAGGTGACCGCCCACCAGACGAGGGCTGCGCATATTCAGTCATGTGCGCGTTCTTGCGTGCAGAACGTCTCGTGTCGTTTCAGTTTTTTTGTCGTGGACAAAGTCGCTTTCAATTGTCGTCTGCTTTTCCTTCAGAGGGCAACTCAAAATTGATTTTTAATCTATGAATTTCGTAGTCTGCAAGCCGAGGCCGCTCGCCTCAGTTGATGATGCAATAGCTCTCTGCGGCGTTCCAGAGTGGTTTTGTTCGAATCTTTTTCGTAGTTGTTTTCGATTTTACAGACATGATTGCCTGCTCGTTTTCCAATCTCCTGATAATCCTCTTATCGCATTAAAATCTTCTTTTACGAGGGCAAGTCATATTCATATTAGTGATAGTCTGCAGTTAAAACCTCTGGAGTTCTTGCATCCCTCTTACGGTTGAATTAAAGCAGGTACTCTAAACTAGTGTGAGGTTTCGTGTGCTGAAAGGTCATTGGGACAGAGAATGAAACAAATGATAATGGGTAACATTTGGAGAAAAAAATTTGCAGTAGAAAATTTCGACAATATTAGGTTAAATATGCAAGAAAAAGTATTTGTAATGATCGGTGAACAATTCAGTGGCGAATTGAAGGATTGGGAGCGTTCCTCCTTGGTTTTGAGAAATCTATAATGTTTGAAGGAAAAATACTCTCGATAGTCTCGATCTGTTGAAGAAACAGCTTACAGATGAGGGTTGATCAAAGAGAGTGAAGTTCTTCTTTTTTTACCATTTGAGGGGTAAAATAGAGTATCATCCCGGTTTCCAGGAACCTCAAATGAAACAGGCTAGGACTCAGCTCTTGCTCACTCTCCATCATCGTCGTCCTATTCTCCTTCTTCCTTTTCTCTTTCTTTTTCTTCTTGTTTTTTTCCTCTTCTAGCCTCAGCGTCTCCTGAAACCATCTGCTAGCCTTGGGTTGAGCATTTTCTCATCAGCACCTTCAAAAAGAAAACAAGTTGAGAATTGTTTTGTTGGCTTACAAGACTAGAGAATAACACTGGTTTATTCAACTAATTTTTACTATCCCTGACGGGAATCCATCTTTAATTACTGGATGCTTCGTCTAGTCCATCGGTCATTTCTAGCTTTGACACTTGAAACGCTCATTAGTTTCGAACAATCTGCTACGTAACTCGTATTTTGCTCTAGAACTTCGTTCAAATCGAATTTTCGGGTAGTTTCACTGGCAATGTGATTTTTAAAGTATTGTGTTCATCATCGTCGCCTATTTTTCGCCTTCTCCCTTTTCTCTTTCTTTTTCTTCTTGCTGTTTTTTTGTGTTTGTATTTTGTGTCCTGTAGTTTTGCTGACTGTAAGCTAGCAAGCGTATCGGCCTTTAAAAAATAATAAGATATAGAGAGCTCGCTTGCCTCATCATTACTCAGGCATGCCAAAAATGAAGGTAGTCTCTCGTTTGCGTCACGAAACTTCTGTAGGTGGCACTTTATAGGTAACAATTACCTCCCAAACACTTCAATTACCCGCCTACGTCTATATTTAAACTCCTAGGCGCCTTCCGGGTTATCCATAATGAGAACACCATTTCTAAGTGATATTCTAGACGCTTATAGGCTCTTCTGGATGTCCGTCGCTGCTATTGACATGCACTTTCTTCGTCTCATTTCGCGTCGATGTCCAGCTATACGGCTTTCGCTAGCCGGCGTATGGCGGTGATTTATGTGTGTCTATATTTAAATTTTATTCGTTCATTCAGGGGCCATAAAAGACGATTCTGAGTGGGTTTACGGCACGATGATCATGGCTAATGAAGATGAGAAGGGGCGCGTTCCGGCCGCTTCGTCTGCGTCTACCGGAAAACCCATTACGGCCCGTGATCCAAGCGATGACGAGAGAGGAGCGCTGCTGGACAAGTCCAGAGAAGCCGCCGAAAAACTAAATCCGACGAAGAAGGTCGGAGAGGTGTGTTGAATTCTTTTCCCTCTTCCCATTCTTTTTGTTTCATCGAAAGTGGGATTTTATATCAATAACAATAGTGTTTATCTCGAATTGGCTATATTAGCACAAATATTTGTTCAATGAACACAATCCGTCAGTGAAACAAAGGAATTTACGATTCGTCGGCACTAATTGAAAGTCGCCTCTTCACATACCCGATTTAGGTGATTTTTTATTCGTCAAAACCTTCTATGTGAAGTATTTAGTGCACAGTATTAATCTCTCCCGTCTCATGAAGTTGTTAGGTGGAGATTCTTTATTCAATATTTTATTAATACTGATGATTTATTATATCAATGCCGAGGTTCAAAGACGAGAGAATTTGGAGTTTGAGTGTGAGGATTATTTATTGCACTGATTACGAAAATGATGTCTGTTTTTTTTGGTTTCGTTTTCGGTTTCTTCCAGGAACACCCGTATCATTGATATCGTTAGTTGCGGTGATCTGAGCAAAATCTGTGATTTGTCTTGTCATGGGAATCGAAACTTTTAAATAGTTTTTTGTTCAACTCCTATCTCATCGAAAAATTTGAACATTCGTAGCGACCGTCGTTGGAGATTCATCGTCGAATATCATTGATGTAGTAGTGTAATCGTTTCCAAAATGAATTCTTCCCATTGAGACAAACTTTCTGATAGTTTTGCGGTTCTTTTCGGTTAAAAATCATCTGAAGTCGAATTGACCCATGTTTACAACGTATTTTCTTATGTTTCGTTTTATTTTTGCCTTAAACTGGTTCTCGAGTAACTTAGTTCTCGAGAAAAATTCCTAGCAGCAGTATTTCTCCTTTGCAAAACCGGTTGTAGGAAGCATTGTGTGCAATGGGGCAAATTGATCGTGGTGTGTTCCCCTCCCGTTATCGTAGCATTATTGAGTCGCGTAGTTTTTACTAGAGACAAAAAACTTCAAAGGATCGTTGTGTGTCGCTTCGTCGTCGCGCGAACGTAATGACTCCTGACTCCGGCTGTCGTGTTTGCAGTGTACCGCACATGTCTCATCTGATCAGAGAACATTTGCGGTACGGGTTACCGGGAATTAATCGGGCAGAAATGTCGCGCAAGATCAGTGTCTCTCTCGTTCGAAGAATTCCGTGGAACGGCCGGGAAATGTAAAGGTAAAGGTAAAGGTGTCGGACTTTGATCAGTCCCTATGTATTGGCCCTAATTTGGCCTATACAATAACTTGTGAGGTCACTCGCTGTTCTGGTGGGTGTCTTCACTTTCCTAGACAAATCTGGTACCTTCTTACGTGAAACCGGAGACGAATGGATTGGTTACCTTGGGATCGATCGCTCGACTGTTCCGGTGGGAGTGCCGCCTCCTGCCGCTGCTCCATACTCGCCTAGAATCATGAATGCGTCGTAGCACCCAGATATTGTGGCGGAAAACAATTTTGAATAAGGTTGTGCCCCTGAAGAGACGTACATCCTTGTTCCTACCCATGCCTTCTTTCCACCTGTTCTTGTTGGTCCAGACACTTCAAGATCAGGTGTGGCTCCAGCGGGACGTCACATGTAGGGTTTTCTTATAGTCTTCCACTTCATTGTTAACGTGACTTTCATGTTGTTTCGCAAGTGGAAGTTAGAGAGCTCCTTCACGGATGACGTACAGATTGCGCCCTTGCAGATCTCATAGACCTACGTAATAACTTGATGGTACTTAAGTGAACCTTGCTGCTTGGTCTTGTAGTTCGGAACTATTTCCGCCGTTAGCTGGATATATTCGAAGTTACCAGACGCAATGTCGGTCGACTCGTTCGATGACAGACTTCAGGCAAGTTGTTGTCATGGTTTCGAGTTTCGTGCCGCTCGATGATCGCTCGATGAGAGGGGTCACTTCATTGAGAACTGCTGCGCCCACTTATGTGTATCTCGTGATGCTCGATAATTCACACGACCTTGATCGGAGCATATTTGCATTAGAAGGCTAAAGCAATTTCATCGAGCGTCATATTGCATGCTAGAGGGAGGCATATTCAGACAGATTTATGAGAAGCTTAGATGAGATTTCTGGAAAAAACGCCGAATTCTCATCCCTCAGATGGTTCTTACGATCAATGCGAGGAGAACAACATGTAATCATAGGTGGTGGAAAAGTGGCGACGTTTGTTATTAGAAGAATATTTGTGATAAATCAAAGTTTGATAAACAAGCTATCGAATCCTCTAGATTGTAGGCACTGTTAGAGTTCATCTCGTGGACTCGTGGCTGAAGTGTCTTCGTAATTAATGGTACACGTACTTTAGAAGCTTTCCACTAGTTATTTGATACCTGCTTACCTTTGAACTATGAACAAAGCGTGCCTAAAACACCCTTAATTTTTACTATTCGCAGTAGCTTCATAGATTTTGAATTATTGTTAGGTTATTATAAAAATAGAGCGAAACGGGCCAACTTTATAGGGGGCAATTTTTTGTAAAACTTCTGGTTCTTGATATTTTTTGTAAAACTTCATGGTTCTTGTTATGATGCGGTTTGGTTAGACCAGTGAGTATGTTGGTCATTCCAAGATAGAATAATGTTTTTGGTTGAATATTTCGACATTTGAATAGAATCACTGTAGCTTTATAAAGGAACTAGTGTAGGCAGATAGGCCAGGAATGGTTGGCCTGGATTCAGTAGTTTTTCTTCTGATTCTTTATATTTGGTCGTTCTTGAGTTAGTGTTTCTCAGAGGCCATTTAAATTCCGATGCGCCGCGACTTGGTATTTGTAACTAATTAGTTTTCTTGAGGTTTCAAATTGTGTTCTCTTGTTTGCCAAAGAAAAATTATTCCCTCCATATCGTTAGCACTCGAGATGTTCCATGCAACTAACGTCTTATATACTTTTCTTGGTGTGTCATCCAAATTTTCACGAATTCGTAGCGGAAAGTCTATTTTCAAGTTTCAGCTGATTCTAAATCCTTGTAGTGAATAAGCAGGTTTCAATCGAAATTTCAAGTTGATGATGGTTGGTACCTGCTCGCTGTTTCGTGTTTTTCTGAGTGGACAAGCCTCAAGCTTTTTTCGAATCTTTATATCACGAGCGTCTCTTCATATTCATCGCCGGAACCACGTGGTCTTGATTGAGCGAGGACCACGATTTCCTCGAAAAACAGCGCTGTTTTTCTTTGCCCACGAGGAACGTTGACGTTATGCAGAAGTGACGCGCGAAATCTTCACCCACGAGGGGGCGTCGTGCGCTCGAAAGTGACGGCAAATGGCGCCGAACCTCGGCAGGACGTCACAGAGCCGCGTGGCCCGAACCCTCTGGCCACATGTTGTTGAAGAGGAGCTGGCATCCGAGACAGACTCTCTCGTAGGGCTCGTTTTGCCCTCGTCACATTGACAGGAAAAGCTAATTCGGGGACAGCTGCAAGCTCAGAGATTGGGCTTCATCAGATCTCCACTATTTATCCTGCACAGTTCCATTGTTTCAACCATTTAACGCTTTCCAAGTTGGCTAAATTCAGAAGGAACAACCGGTGTGAATTGCCATAAGGGCTTCATAGTTGCGTATCGTTCAGCTAGCAGAAATGTTGCAACATTTATTCTATGGAACTATCGCCTTGGAGGGCCCTAGAAGTCAGAACATTAGCTTTTTATTGTACCTCTGTTCAACAAAAGAGTTTTGACGAGATTTCTGAGCTTATCCCTCTTCCTTGAGTTCTGACAAAGCCAAAAAACGTTCTGATAAACTTAAAAGTGGTTTTCATGTTTCGTCCTGTTTTCAAAGGTTTGGTATTTTTACATAATTTTTCTCTGTTATTTATTAGAGAAATCGCAATTGTGACAGTGCGAATGATCGATCAATAGCAGAAGCCAGGTGTGAGCTCGAACAGCGGTCGATATGCTAAACCGTGATGCCGTCGGGCTTTATCGTGATCAGTAGAAAATATCCCCAGCGCTCAACACATTTTTCCGTTTTCGTTGTTTCTATCCTCTATTCTGTTTTTTTTTCACTATCTTGATTGATTGCTAAGGTGCGTGACATTCTCTTGAGTTAAAGTAACCAAAAAGTAACCCGAGAAATCGAGTTAGAGCTTCAGTTTGATATCCTATAGTGACTGTGTTTTAGATAAGGTAGAGAGATTACTGAGCTACAAACTGAACTCTTTTGTGAAAGTGGTTTTCATTACTTTTTATTTTTATCATTTTTGTCACTAACAACATTATCCCAATCGGTAGTAGCCCACTGGAACTCAATGTTTGTCTCACCATGGAAAATATAATAAAATTTAACTACGAGGCAACGTTTGCGTTTTGTGTTGTGAATACTTTATCATCTCTATTCATTATTATTCTTTTTGTTACGGAAGACTCACACTTCATGCTTATATTTGTTCAAGGAAAGCAATTTTAGCAGCCAGAGTCTCCTGCTACTATATTATGTGCAAATTCAATTTCTCGGCAATGGGAGGGCTCAGGCAATTGTTCATCGTTAAAAATTCGTTAACATTTGCAGTGTTTTTCGTAATGACGATGATTTGTTTCCAACGTCGTCATATAAGGTGCAATTCCACCCTCAAAGAACACCGAAATGACCGCCTATTTAGCTATAATAATTGTGGTAGCAAAATTCCACCACCTGCAGTTGCAGAATGCTAAACCTTCGAAGGTTCGCGTCGAGGTGAATATGTTATTTTCAGTTTTTTTCATTATTTTTTTGCGTCATGTTTTACTTCCTTCCATAGCAGACGTATAGAACCATCTCTTTGGCCATGTTCCTTTGTGTATGGGTTATTATATTGTGCGACCATGTGTCTCAAGGTCCAGCGATCGATCCTTGCCCGGGTTAACCAAGCCTTCCTTCCCTCCAGGGTCGGGAAGATTTGTACTAGATTTGTTTAGGAAGGTAAAGACACTGACATGGTACAGTGGCTGGCTCCCGCAAACCATCGTTTAGACCAAAGACGCTTTTTTCGTTGGTATGAGAGTTCACCAGCCGTTTATTGTAAATTGTTGTAGATAGCCTAGAATCGTATTCCCTATTGCTGCCCGTCGCTGAATCCTAATGAGCTCCCCCAACCATTCTAGTTGAAGCATTTCGTCTGAGAATTGTCGGCTCGTTATGTTCTGTGAGGCTCTGTCGCTGATAGGGTAGGGTAAACTGTAAAGGTAAAGCCATCAGTGTTGATCAGTCCCTTAGGCCCTCGTTACGCTCCGCCTCTGATAGTTCAACTCAACAAAGAGCAGATCGTTCTCTTTCTGGCCCCACGCTTTGATTGGACGAGTCTTTATAACGAGGGCCTTAAGAACGCTCCGCCTCTGATGAAGTGTATTTATTTCTGTTGGTGAATTGAAGAAGGTATCGCATTTACCTTTTACGTCATTACTTGTTTCCGTGGTCCTAATTTGATTTGTTCTAGTTTTGTTCTAATTTAATTGGTGTCTCATAATGTGACCCAGACATACTCAAACATGATGACACATACAACCTCAAATTGCACCCGAATTATAGGTGAATTCGACAGTAATTTTGTTGTTTCGCTACGGGCCCCGACAGCCTGGTTTGATGGTTGGTCGATTTAGGCGGCCGGTTGCTTTCACAGGGTAATTTTCAGGCGCACACGTGACTGTGCCATCGTTTGCGGGCGGCAAATTACGGAATGTTGAAGAGGTTAAGGAGGGTAGAAGTGTCCTTGACTAATTCGTCGGCACTCCATCTACTATAAGAAGTTCCTCCAGCGGTGTTTTGAAGAAGTCAGGCGGTCTCGTCGAGCCCCAACATCCTCTACTCTCTGGAACATGGTTTTTTCATGGTCATTGTTGACTTCTTTGTGTCATGATCCATGATTTTCTGTTAGGATTCGGGCCACTCATGTATGGTTTTTCCTCTTTATCTAATCCTGAGGGCACGTTTGATGAAGTGGGAAGAGGGGCTGCTGACATCCGCACGGTCGAGCAATCGATCCCTGCACGGGCTAACGAACCTTTTCATTCACCGGGCGGCTCTTCCTTAAGGGACTGATCAACACTGCCACCTTTCTACCTTTATCCAATACTCATGATTGTCGTGAGGTTCAGCGATCCGGCTCGTTTTGAATCACCCATCTGAATGATGATTCATGTAGTGGTTTATTATAGTTACCTTATAGCTAGCAGTGAAAGATTCCAAGCGATTATCGGCGTAATACTTCTTTATTTGGGATTCACATGCGTTTCCTCGGATCTAGAGCCGCTTGTGGAAGGAATCGCATTTTCTTCTTCCCATCTGACCCTTCCTCTTTCGTTGCATCATTTCTGACAGGCTTTGATTAATATTTTCCTTTTTACGTCACTTTGGTTTTAATCTTTTAGCCCCTACTATGCTCTCTAGCATACTCTTACGGTGTATAAATTATAAGGTCTTGTTTGATTGGTATCCTGAGGACGCGCCACGCATTCGTCATCCACACAGAATCGTAGAGCCATGATGAATGCATACGTGGCCCATACAATGACTTGCGAGCGCCAGCTGCTATACAAAGTCAGGGTTCTTTCCATCTCATTCAAGTCTGGTATCAATTTACCCAAAGGGTGATGAAAGACTTGATGAGCCCCAGATCGATCGATCGGCCGTTAATAATGGTGAATTTTAGCATGCTCTGGGTATGTAAAACTGAAATCCAGTTGCTTTTAGCAGCTTTAGCCAAATTAGAAGCATCGAATGCCTGCGGCGATCGTTTTATCGATCATTAAGACGGCAAACATTTAGCCATTCCCGTGAAGCTCTGTGTTTTTGGGAACAGGCATGGGAGTTCGCACTGGAATGCTAATTGGTCATAGAACCTCTTAATAGTGTTTATACATCCAATTACAATATATTGGTTTGAAGGTAGGATCTTTATCGGTAACATGTTATTTGTTTATTGTTCATTATTTGTTTATTCTATAATTTACATCAGTATTTGTTTGCATTTATTTGTTTCTTGCAATAACCATTATTTGTTTTTACTCTTTCAGATAAGATGTGCAAAGGTCGCCTAGCATTTTTTAACTGATAATCAATGTTGTTGAGGATGTGTTTAATGTGGAGTGATTTTCACTATTTATATGAATATATTCAATTACAGCATATTTTTTGTGCGGCTCCAGCCCACTTCATGAATAAATAAATAAAAAGTATGAATGGTTCCTCACAGAGCTCCGATTCTCGAGATATTTTAAAGGTAGCGCTTCTGACGCCTTTCTAGGCATCTATAGGCGCTTTTTCGTAACATTTTCTGAATCAAACTTGAGGATTTCTTCCTAATCAGGAAGCTTTATGAGGGAGTGTTGTGTGAATGGGGTAGTTGTTTTTTGCGCTGAAAAGCTGCCGGCGTCTGTTGCTGAAATTATGCACAGTCGAGTAATTGTTGTTCATGTGCGACTGATTGTTTCTGCTGGGAATCGAGTAACCTGAATAAAGTGTCCCTCATGATCTCGCTACCCACTTCTCACGTTTCCTCTCTCGTTTTTGTGCGCCCGTTGTTCCCTTTTTGATTTATGTAAAGCAAAATTAGAGCGCTTGATAGGTATTGATTGATGTGGCCATGGCGGTCGCCACAATGTACAGCTTTATCTAGATAGTTCGTTAAGGAGGGAGCCGATTGGTCGTCGCTTTTTCCAAAAAGGTGTGATTAGGATCACACTGAGAGCTTTCGAAGAGAAGAAAAAAATTTAAAAGTATTCATAAGTAAGAACACTGGCGCTGTCTTATCCACATGAGAATGTGACTCTTCACAGGTGCAGCTTGGTGTTTTGATTTTTTCTAGTTTTTCTGAAATTTCGTGGTGTAATGTTTCGCTTGCCTCTTTGCTTACGGCGCTTTTTCTAGTGCGGGCAAGAAAAGAGCAGAAGGCAATGTTAGTCACATGATAGCGTTATCCGAATTCCTTTGGAATTATACTGTTTTATAGTGTAGCTGGTTGAGGCATAAAGGACTTACCTATGACTACTGACTTACCTTTGCCTTTACCTTGAAAGATGTGACTAATGAGGCGCAGCGGCACTTCATAATAGCTGTTACTTGACATATTTGTGACTTCCGTTGTTGTTGATTAGATTGGCGAGGAGAAAAAAACGCGAGTGAAGATGATTGATGATGTCCGGAAAGAGGATCTCGGGCTGTGACGCCTGGGGCGGAGTTGGTCAGTTGCTCTGCGCTGAACCGATGCCGCCGCCTCCTGGCACTCGTTCTTTGTTTACTGCGTTCGTGACTTCTGCCTAATCATCCCATTCCTTCACTAGTATTTCATCATAAAATACTGTTTTTCAGTTGTTAAATAACAACATTAATTGCTTTTCTTCTGATGGGCGCGCGTGGTTCAATGGTAAGAGGCGCTACCGACATTCGCACGGTCGAGCGATCGATCCCCGCTCGGATTAACCAAGCCGTCCATCCCTCGTCGGGTAAATTAGTACCGAACTTTTTTGGGAAGGTTAGGACACTGACTTGGTACAGCGCCTGGCCCCCACAAGTTATTATATAGGCTAAATATGCATGCACCATGCCTATACGGTGCTGAACGGAATACAAATGCGGTGGCGCTTCCTTAGACGACTGATCAGCGCCAATACCTTTACCTTTACCTTTTATTAATCTGTTCTTAGTGAGGTTTTAGAAAATTGTTTATTTAATGGCCCAACGTTTCGACCTTCCCGTCGTCTTCGGAGGCTTGAACACAGTCCGAAGTTAGTGACTGACCAGAAGCCATTTTTTCACCAAGAGCCATTTTTTCCTAGCATTTTTGACCAGATGTAAGAAGAAATCAAAGAGATGGAAATCTGAAGCAACATGCCCCCTCCCTTGAATTTCCCCGTTGGGCACTACAGTTCATGCCTGTAATGCCCAACGGGGAATATTTCGTTTTGTTTTAGTTTTATTTATTGTCCCCCAAGGTCGATGTTAGAGTTTGACGAAGTCGTCGTCGCTTGAATTTCAATTTATGAAGGCGTCGCATGTAAGCTGGATAAAAAGTTTTATATCAATCTTGAGTGTCGTTAAAACTTTCATCCGGCCAATGTTTTGGCGCTAAGTCTTTGTATATTTGAAGTTCAGGCGAGCTCGGCTTCGTCAAAGTTTCGTACCAATCTCGGGTGTGAAATAAACAAAATTTAAAGCAAAATTCTAAAAAATCCAGGCAAAACTAACAATAAGTACTGAAGCTATAGCAATGCCGAGATTTGTCGTAAGTCGGCCCTCCAGATACATTATAGTTTTGCTACCGTAAGGCATAAAACCTAAAGAGGAAATAGTGAATTTTCACGATTCCAGGGTTTCCATTGCCCAACGTTCACTACTCACCTAAAATCTTATTGCACAGTGCTGCTCTCTTTTAGGTAATCAGATCGGAAAGAAAAGAATGGCTTTTGTGTAGAATTATGCTGTGTCGGTATGATTTTGTCGCTCTTAAGTGCAATAGTTTTTTTCTATGTGGTAAAGGAAATAAAGGTAGTGATGCTAGAGGTTAGACACCAGTTTAGGTCTCGGTAGTTTCCCTCTCAAGAGTTTCCCTCTCTTCTCCCTCTCATTCGATCATTTTCTAGTAGAGCTGTATTCTCCGGGAAACCTAAGCTACAATTCTACCTTTTAAGTGGGTTCTTTTTCGGGTTCATCATCGTCCGGCCTTCTAGAGAGCATTTTCTACTCTTTTCCCCTTTTTCTCGTTGTTGTTTTGCTACATAGATGAATTCTTCTGCCGTTTACTTCTCGAATTTCTTCTTTATTAGTGCCGTTACTATGCTAAATCTTACCATCAGTTTAGATGACTATTGAAAGTGATACGGCCGGGGTGCCGCTAAAGAAGACTCAGAGCGAGGTGATTTATAAACATTTTTCTTCAAAACTAACATTATTTTGTAAGTAAAACATTCGTCAGAGCATCCATTTTGTTTTTCAGTTTTCAAAGGTGTTGGTAGGGAATTTGAAAGGTTGTTTCTCAAAAGTAGTACAACGAACATGATTTCAGGGTCGAATGACAGGATCCTTGGCGTTCGCTATCTTCTCTGTGACGTTAGGTTCATTCCAGTTCGGCTATCACATTGGATGTGTGAATGCTCCCGGAGAGGTGGTTTTCTGGTTTCACGGATTAAATTTAGTTCAGAATATGAAAAGAACTGTTTTCGAAATGCCGTTTTGAAGTGCCTCAATTGTTGTCTTTTGCAGATGATCACTGCTTGGATCCAAGAGTCACATCAAGGCCTCTTCAATCAGACCCTCGACAAGACTGGTGCTGATTTGACATGGTGAGTTGCCGAGCGCTCGGGAGATTGTTTTGATGTATTTCTTGGACATTTTTGTCTTCTTTGAAGTGTTTCCATTGGAGAGAGATGCTTCAACCTTAATTCTTGATTGGCCCGGTGGTGTAATGGTCTAACCTCTCGGGATTCGGAAAGGCCCGAGACGTGGGTTCGAATCCCGCCTGAACCGCTATTTTTGCGATGATTCAAGCACCATCGCTGCAACATCAGTTTCTAATGAATGATCGTTTGGTTTTTTTTTCAGAACCGAGTTTTCAGGTTTTTCAAGTCTCAACCATTTCAATTCCGAACCCGGTTCTATCCTCCATTTTTTATGAAATTATTTTGCCTTTTGAGGTGGTCACGTGAAATTTTTGGGAAATTTGAATAACGCTTAATTGCCTTCACAAGGTTAAAGATTTAGAAGAACGTTCGTTCATCTGTCGGATATTTACTTTCCATACATTAACCTTGGGGTGAAACATTCTAGGGATCATTACCCGATCAGAGATAAGGCAGCAAATTCAATGTTATGTTTTCCTCCCCTCTATTTTTTCAAGTTTTCTTTTCTCCAGGAGTGTAGCGGTGTCGATGTTCGCCGTCGGTGGTATGTTTGGTGGATTGATCTCCGGTTGGTTGGCTGACAAAGTCGGTCGACGAGGTGGTCTGCTGTACAACAATTTATTCGCCTTCATCGCCGCTGCTATGATGGGTTTGGCGAAACCGCTCGGTGTTTACCCGATGATCGTGCTCGGCAGGCTTTTCATCGGATTTTACTGCGGTGAGTGAGGTGTTTATGTCGTCATTTTACTTTCAAAAACATAAAGGTAAGGGTGACGGTGCCGGTGTTGATCAACCTTTAAGAAAGCGCAGCGCATTCGTATTTCATTCAGAATGGTAGAGGCAGGAAGAATACGTTTTTAACCTAAACAATGACTTACGAGGGTCAACCGTTATTCAAAGTCAGTGTTTCTACATCGCCAGACAATGTTGGTACCAGTTTACCCGACCCAGGAGGGATGGAAAGCTTGGTCAGCCACCATGCGGGATCGGTCGCTCGACCGTGCGGGTGTCAGTAGCCCTTTTTACTATTGTACCACGCAGGCCCATCCAAAATGTATGATGTTTACTATCATACGTGAGGGCTAAGATATCCGTGTGAGGAATTCAATTAGCTCTCGGATCTCGAGTTAAAAAACAGACCTGAGAATAAGAATAGGTAAGAATATACACGAGAATGAAAGGCAGGAAGAACATGGTAACCATGCGAAAGTAAACGGGTGAATGGTAGAGAGCGAAGATTGGATCGATTCATTCCTGTCAATCTAAGATGCTTTTTCTTGTTTCCTTTTCATTATTCATATGGCTATTCGAGCTCGATTTAAGGCCTTACATGCATCGTGCCAATGTATCTGGCAGAAACATCACCCACAAATCTTCGCGGAATGCTCGGATCACTGCATCAGTTACTCGTCACTATCTCGATTTTGGTTTCTCAGGTATGTTGTGCAAGGTAGTCGTTTCAATTAAAAAATGTGTGTGTGTTATATTCTATGATATATGGGGTGGTAGGAAAGTTTGCTTAAAAGTTTCTGAATTAATTGCATCTATGACGTTGAATGTGAAAGTTTTTAGTCGCTATCGAAATTTCATTGTGAAATGTGTAAATAGTCTAACTGTCAACATTACCCAAAATTGCCGAGTCATTCACCCAGGGGAACCCTTAGGGTTCTAGGTGCATGCTGCTAAGACAACCTGCGATAAGCTTATTCCGCATACCCAATGGTATTACCCATTTGTTACTATGAGCTGTTTCGCTCCTTTAAAGTTTTTCAGCAAGTAAACCCAAGTTGGGGAAGTTGCAGAGGCGAACAACCATTTCCGTGAATCCCAGACTCTCCACCCACCGACGAATAGGATCGCTAACCTGTCTACTACGTGCATTATTGTCCTGACAAACAATTCTGTTGGGTGAATCACCCTGGGTGTGCGTAATGTCTGTGTACGTAGAAAAATTAAATGAAGAAAATACGTCAAACTGCTTAATATTCTCTCACTACCACTACATTTCATTATCGAAAAAAAAACTTCAGCGAAGAAACCCAAGTGAAAAATTCACTGATATGGTTTTGAAGATCCGTAATACGAATGAATACGAATGTGTGCGACTATTGGACCAAACTGGTTGTAAAAACAAAAAAAAGCGAAAAAAAAACATTCAGCGACTAGAAGTATAGCTCAAGCTATTTCTGAGATTATTAGCTTGATTAGTAATGAACAACAACCGAGATATGTCCGTGCTTTAGATATTTGGCTTGCCATACATACTCGGTAACACGGAACGATGGCCGCTAATCTTCGCGTTCACTGTGGTGCCGGCGGTGCTCCAGGTGATCACCCTGCCACTGATTCCCGAATCGCCAAAGTATACCCTGTGTGTACGTGGGCAACAAGAAAAGGCCACCAGAGATCTGAAGAAGCTCAGAGGACAGGACGATGTGAGTTCCCTACTTCTTATTCTATCAGCGACGAGAATAGTAGAGTTTTCTGGCATAATTTTACATAATCATTTCGTGTCTTTTCAGTTGTACTAGGACATTTTGACAGCTGTTGGTAGAACTTGATAGTGAATTTGTTTTACTTATGTGCACCCACGTGGGTCCATCCACGCGTCTTTAACAAATAAATAGGTAAATAAATAAATAAATAAAAGCTATAATGTGTTTAAGGTAAGCGCTGAAATCGACATGTTCCGCGAAGAAGCAGCAGCCAGCGGAGCAGCAGCTCAACAACGTCCGTCCATGGTCGACATGTTCAAGGGATCGCTCTTGTGGCCGATGACGATCGCTATTATGATGATGCTGGCGCAGCAGTTGTCTGGTGAGTCATTGAGAGGAATTTGAAAATTTTGAGAATTTTTTTTAAAGGTAAAAAATCTCCATTCAAGGTATCAACGTGGCGATGTTCTACTCGACGGTGATCTTCAAGCAGGCCGGTCTCACCAACGAAGGAGCCGTCTATGCGACGATTGGCATGGGATCGGTGAATGTGATCATGACTGTGATTTCTGTTTGGCTGGTTGGTTTTTTGAAAATATTTATTATTTCTACGTAGTGTCGTAATTACCTTCCCCTTTGGGTATACCCAGCATTGTCTTTTCGAGAATATTGACGTCCGGTAGAGTCTGACCCAGTATTCTGAAGCTTTCGAAGTTGTTAAAAGCCGTCCATTCGTTTGATTTTGGATATGTAAGCGGACGAGAATTGACCAATTGAGCAAGTATTTCCGTTCATTATATCTGTGACGTATAATAGTAGTCTTTCACACCGTACCCGAGATAGGCCTGAGACGCGAGTTCGAATCCCGCTTGAGCCGCGATTTTTGCGAGGAACTTAGTACCACCATTACAACTGCCCGTCCACATTGGCCGCCGCGCTGTCGCCGGCGATAGTCAGGCGTGGGACGCAATGGAACCTGTGCATTTACGTACAAGGTGTTTGTTGGCGTAGGAAAAAGGGAGATCAATACATCGAAAAATGCCCCGGACGCAATGAAACCTGTGCGTATGTACAGCAAGGAGAAAATGAAGGAAAATGTGGGATTTTTTAGCCATGTTTAACTTTCTCCCAATGTTTCTCGTCTTTTAATTACACTTATTCTGGGTTTTTATGAAATAATGACGTACTATTTAGGATTTTATATTTATATATAATTCATCCTTAGGACGATTTCTCGAATAAATTTATTCATATTCAAGAACAGTGCATATAAATTCCTAGTTATCAAATGTTATTTAATTTGCTGGCTTCGGTTTCTATATAAGTGGTATTTTATTACTTCATGAAATCGATGGTGCGCCGCAAGCAGTAGTTTTCTATATTGTTTCAAATTTCGATCAGCTCTTTTCACAATTTATACAAATTTCGGACTTTGGACTTCTGAGTTTTCTTTTGTATAAATATTACAGAAGAAAAAGCATGCAGAAAGATATTGTGCAACAGGTAAAAATTAGTCACCATGTAGCGTGTATATTTATGTATATATATACATATATATGCTATATATACATATATGTGTACATATGTAGATATATATATATGTAGATATATACAACTACATATGTACATATATGTATATATAGCATATATATATATATATATGTATATATATACATATATAGCATATATATGCTATATGTATATGCTATATATGTGCTATATGTATATATATATATTAGGTTGGTGCAAAAGTTTCCGGAATTTTCGGAGTTCTTCGGGATTTTTTCATTTAACTGCGGAATGCAAAAACTTTCCGGTTTCATGTTTTGCATATATATATAGCACATCGATGTTGAAATTTACCACTAACTATTTTGCCTGCTCGAACGGTATTACCAGTAATTATGCCACGTTTTCCTCAGCTGTCACGCGACCAAATTCGCACCTGTCTACTTTACGACTACAAATCTGGAATGAAACCTTCAGATTCATATCGTCGCATGGTGCATTCGTTTGGTGAAGGTGTTGTGTCCATGAGCACGGTCCACGATTGGTTCAAGAAATTCAAAGCTGGGCACTACGAAGTCGAAGACAAGGAGCGATCAGGAAGGCCGTCGGTGCTGAACAACGACGAGCTCCGCGAGCAGGTGGAAGGTGATCCATGCCAAACCGCACGAGAGATGAGCAGCAAGCTTGGGTGCCACCATTCGACTGTCGTTCGTCACTTGGCTGAGATTGGAAAGGTTTCCAAACGAAATGTTTGGGTCCCTCACTCCTTGAGTGAGCGCGACAAAATTCGCCGCATGGAAACCTGCACTGAGCTGCTGTCTAGAAGGCGTACTTTTGCTTGGCTTGACGATATTGTTACTGGAGACGAAAAGTGGTGTCTGTATGTTAATGTATCGCGTAAACGATCGTGGACGGACGTTGGGCAAGTGGGAGAAACAATGCCGAAACCAGAAAAGCATGAACACAAGGTGATGCTCTCCGTTTTCTGGGACGTTCGCGGACCAATTTACTGGGAGTTGCTCCCACAGCAAACCACGGTGACTGCGGAGGTCTACTGCACACAACTGGAGAATTTGGCTGATGCCGTACGAATTAAGCGCCCAGGAAAGGCCGTTGTTCGCTTTCTTCATGACAACGCTCGGCCACACGTCTCTAAGATGACTCGCCAAAAAGTGTTGGACCTGGGCTGGGAAATTCTTCCTCATCCACCATATAGCCCAGACCTTGCCCCTTCGGACTACCACTTATTCCGTTCGATGCAGCACTTTCTAGATGGAAAACAATTTTCTAATGATGAGGAGGTGAAAGTGGCCCTTGAAGAGTACTTTGGCTCAAAGCAGCCAGAGTTCTACGCATCTGGAATTCACGATCTACCCAATCGATGGCGAAAGGTCCTCGAATGTG